>CM053598.1:167019050-167056541 GCA_028646575.1 Pseudocheirus occidentalis | reverse complement strand
GGTCCATTTTTTCATTTGTTTGTAACTGTTTAATAGTATCTTGGTTTCTCATAAAGTCATTAGCTTCTTCTTGCTCCACTCTAATTCTGAAGGAATTATTCTCTTCAGAGTGCTTTTGAGATTCTTTTTTCATTTGGGAAATTTGACTTTTTAAGGCATTCTTCTCCTCATTGGCTTCCTGGGCCTCTTTTGCCATTTGAGTTATTCTATTATTTAAAGTGTTGTTTTCTTCAGTCAGGTTGTTGACTCTCTTTTCATGATTTTCTCGCATCATTCTCATTTCTCTTCCCAATTTTTCCTCCAGTTCTCTTATTTGGTTTTCAAAGTCCTTTTTCAGTTGATGTATACCTTCTAGGAATTCTTCAGTTGTCTTGGAAGCATTTGGTGTGAGAGTTCTGAGTTTTGGGCTGTCCTCCTCCTGTTCCATGCTTTGATCCATTTTGTCCACAAAAAAAGGATTCTAGTTTTATTGCTGTTCTTATTTTGCTTCCTTTTCCTCATGTTGGCCAGTCAATTTTTTAGCTCTGTGAAACTCTGCTTCCAGGGGGGAAAGTTCTGTTTCAAATCGCTGGGGTTTTCCCAGCTGCCAGAGCTATTAGGGGGGTGTTGCTAGTCCCCCCAGCTTTGGCTTGCTGAAAGCACACCCCAGGACCACCACCCAAGACCACGATCTGGATCCAGGTTGCTCAACGCAAGAGCACTTGGCTCTGGGCAAATGATTCAGCCCCCCTGCAGAGTCTGAAGTCCAGGGGCTCTGAAGCAGCCTGGTGGGGGCCGCCGCCAGTTCCAGCAGTTCCCTTCCCCCACTGCTTCCTTGCCCCGGGGGCAGATTGGCTGAACTGCTTTTTGTCCCCCAATTTAATTTTCAAAGTTTCACTTTCACTAACTGTCTCTGTCCCTGCTTTGCAGGATTTGAAGATTTGCTCAGGCAGGTGCTTTAGATCTTCTGTGAAGTACACTCAAGCTGTGCCTTGGGAGGCTCAGCTCCTCCTGACTGCCCTGGGGCCTGGCCATGTTTTGGTTTCAGGCTGGGCTGGCCTCAGCTTGTGTCCTGCCTTGATGATCCCCTGCTGCTGAGCTGCCTTCAACGAGAGATGTATTTTCTGTATTTTTGTGAGTTTGAGAGCCCTAGAATTTATCCAGCGTCATATTTTATGGGTGTTTAGAGTGGCTATGTGGGAGCTGTGGCACCTTGCTGCTTCTATGCCGCCATCTTGGCTCCGCCTCCTGAGCACAACATTTTAGACCCTAACCTTGACACCTTAACAACATTTAGATCCCCACCTAAAAGTAATTTCTTCTGCTCCAAATACCTGCAGAGAATTTAGTACAGATCTTTCTTTTACCCCTGTCACATTTTATGTAACATGATTCTTATCCATGAACATGCAATATTTACCAGGGTAGAATATGAGCTACCTGAAGGCAGCAACTGTTTCATATTTTGGTTTTTATATTCCTAGAACCTAGAATAGTTCCTTTCACATAGTAGCCATTTAAGAAAATCTTGATGATTGGACTTGGATTGTAATGGAAAAGGCCAAAATACCCATGGATAGAAATATGTCCCTTATCTGATGTTGATGCAAAGTGTAACTTGCATAATGCAAAACTCCTTTGTAATCTTTAATCAGTATTGTCTGATGGTTTCTGAGCCTGCTACCTTTTGATTATATCACTGTTATGAAGCTGACAAAGGACCTAGAGGAATGACTTTTTTCACTTCTTTTAAAGCTCTCAATTGATGCCTGATTTAATTGTAGAGGTGACCTTGAACTCTCAAATGAGAGCACAATATCATCTCTTGGAATTCCAGTCAAACAGGAAAATATGAGAATGCCAATCTATCAATGACTGCCATCTAAGGACTGGCCAAGGTAGGTTCAGAAGGATTCGTCCTTGCAAAGTTGGATGCTATATGACCATGGGAGGGAGAAAGTAGATTTAGTCAGAGAAACTCATTAGATCTGTCTACTAAGCTGAGAAAGGGGAATGGAAGGTAATGAACACATATATAGTATGTATATTGGGGGCCAGACTCTATAGTAAATACTTATAAATATTACCTTTTTTGATTCTCACCAAAACTCTATGAAGCAGATAGTATTATTATGCTTATTGGAGGTGGGGATAGATTTCAATACATGTCAATGAATGACTGTATCTGTTAGTCAAATTTTGCATCAGTTAAAAGATTAAAGAAATAGATTTATGTGTTCATACATCAATATGCACACATATGCAATATATATCAACGAATACACATAAAACAGAATTTGAAGAGCTCAGATATTTAACATTTGAAGTAAAACTGTAGAATTTTAAAAGGACAAAATTGGAAGGAATTTTAAAATCTTGAATAATAGTATCCTCCATTAATGGATCATGGCAAGACTTTCCTTGAGTTAGCTTCAATATTAGATGGCACTTATGGTTGATAAAATGTTTTAGATGCATTATCTTGTTTGTATCAATAGTCCCAATAACCTTATGAAGTATTATCGATATTGTAGACATTATTATCATGCCAATTAAATAGATGAAGAAACATATTTAGAGGGGTTAAGTTATCCAAGGTAACTTTGCTGCTAGGAATTGAATCTGAGTCTTCTGATCTTAATTTAGCACCCTTTCCACAATTTCCTTGGTACTAGGCAATAAAGGTATCTGTCCTTATAATGAGGAGAGAGGAGAACTAATGAAAATGGAGGTGAATGGAAAGTATGTTTCATCATTTAGTTTTACTAAGAAATGAAGAGAAGATTGGTTATGAGTGAGACATAAGCATACAGATACACTTCTTAGGCTTAGTGACCTGAACTGTCAACAAAATTATTTAGTTTACTGAAAAGTTTAAATAAATAAGGTAAAGAGGGGGATAAGAAAAGAAAAAAAATGTGCTCACTTTGTGCCAAGAACTGTGCTCTTACTTGAGCCTATCATCCCTGTTAGCTATCATTCTATATCTATCCTTCACTTTGTGGCTAAACTCCTTGAGAAAGTCACATATCATCAGTGCCTCCACTCTTCTTTCTATTTCTTCTAAACTATCTGAAATCTGGCTTCTGACTGCATCGTTCAAAGGAAACCCACCTCTCCAAATTTATCAATGAGTTCTCAATGGCCAAATCTCAGACCTTATCCTCCTTAACTTCTTTGCAGTATTTGACACTTCTAATTACCATCACTTCATTGATATGGCCTCTTCTTTTCTGGGTTTCCATGACACAAACCTATTATTTATCTGATTGTTCCTCAGATTACTTGAGTAGTTCCTTGTCCATGTCCTGCCCACCAATTGTGGGTATCTGTCAAGGCTCTGTCCTGGGCTCCCTTCTCTCTTTTCCCTGTACTATGTCACTCAAGATTTCATAATGGTTAGTTTATATTGTCAACTCTACAAATGATGCCTAGATCTATATATCCAATACAACATCTCTAACTACCTTTTGGGCATCTCTAATTGGATGTTTTGTAGGTGTCTGAAATTCAGTATGTCCAAATCAGAACTCATTATCTGTCCTCCAAAATCTTTCTTCTGAAATTTCTAATTACTATTGAGGACACCACCTTCCTCCCAGTCCTAGGCCTAGAACCTCAACGTCATTTTCAGTTCCATATTTTGATTCATTCCACATATTAATCTGTTGTCTATTCTTGTTTCTACCTTCAGAAAATCTCCGGTATATTTCTTTCTTCTTCTCACATAATTTCCACCCTTATTCAAGGACCCTCATCACCTCTTTCCTGGGTTATTATGATCACCTTATCACTGGTCTCCCCACTTCAAGTTTGCCTCCAATTGAATGCATCTTTCATTTAGTTAAATATGTAAAATTTTTTAAAACTCATATCTGATTATTAGGATCAAATTTAAACTCATCTGTTCAGAACTTTAAAATCTTCATAACTTGATCCCTTCTGAATTTTCAGATTTTTAATACTCCCCCTAAAAAACTCTGTAGTCTAGCTACACTGGCTTACTTGTTGCTTCTTCCACACAGGAGTATGCTGCCAAGTGTTTAACAACTGATTTTTGGGGTGAAGGTGAAGCACATGTTGGTAATGGTAAAGTGGATATGGTGCTAGGCCTGGAGTCAGGAAGATTTATCTTCCTGAGTTCAAATCTGGCCTGGGGCACTTACTAACTGGGCAACCCTAGGCAAGGCATTTAACTTTGCCTCAGTTTCTTCATCTGTAAAATGAGCTGGAGAAGGAAATGGTAAACCACTATGGTATCTTTCACAAGAAAAGCCCAAATAGGGTCACAAAGAGTTGGACATTGACTCTGAAAGGGAGTGGGGGGGGGGAATAAGGCAAACCTTTAAGTTCAACTAATATATCAAACCCTGATTTGCAGTGCTTGCCCATACCCAAGGTACAAATGCCCACACTAAAAATTTAACAATCATTTTTACCAAAGTAGTTTGAGGTGGCTCCCACATGTTTCCCATACTCTCACATGATCTTCCATTTCACATATGTGTGCCTTTGCACACCTGAAATGCTTTCCCACCATCATCTCTATCTCTTCTCTGGCTTCCTTCAAGATTCAATTCAAATCCCACTTTCTGAAGGAAATCTTTTCTGCCACTCAATTCCCCAAACCTAGAAGCCTTTTCCTCTGAGATTGCCTTCCATCTACTCTAAGCATATCTTGTAATTATATAAATACCTAGTAACTTACATGTTATCTCTTTCCTAAAGAAACAAAAAACAAAAACAAACAACAAAAAACCCCTCAACTCTTAGAGTGCGTTTCTTTGCATCATTAGTACTTACCACAAAATAAGAAGTTAAGAAATTGTTTGACGAAGTGACTCTGTGGCTCTATTCTGCAAATATAAAGGAACAGTCCCTGTCTTGAAGAAGTTTACATTTTAATAAGTGAAGATAAGAAAAATAGGTAAAGGTGGCTAAGAATAGGAGATTTGACCTGAGAGATGGTGAGATGATAGATAAGAGAGTCAATGGATAGGCACTTTTCAGAATTAATATTGATTTAATTATAATTCCCAGGGGTGGTAATTATAAGGAAAAAGAAAGGAGGATAGGGGGTGCCGAGTACATAATAAGATGACAAGGAGGATAGCTAGATGATGGGATGGGATGTAGAAGTAAGCAATGGTCTGGGTTTGGATCCAGAAAGCAGGTGGAGACAATTGAGTTAGTTCGCATTCACTATCATATTCACATATGAGCTCTCCCCTAGCATCTAGCTGACATAGTGAATAGAATGTTGAACTTTTGAGACAGGAACACATAAATTCAAATCTTGCCTCAAATGCTTCCTGGCTAAATGATCCTGGGCAAATCACTTAACCTCTCTGTGTCTCAGTTTCCTCAACTATAAAATGGAGATAATAACACTACCTAACTCACTTGATCTTCACAACTCTCAGAGGTAACAAATGTGAAGTTGTTTATAACCTTGAAGAGCTATGTAAATGCAAATTATTGTTGTTGTGTTATGGTTGTGATTGTGGCTATGAATGTGATTGTGGTTGTGGTTGTCAATCAATTGGACTGGACCCTAAGATGATAACTCCAAAGATAAATGGATTAATTTCCCTAGGGACTAGGTTTTGAATTCTGGAGTTATAGACTTTGGTTCAGGATTGTTAATATTCTAAAAAGCCAGGGATTAAATATGTAAATCACATAAGGGAAAAAAACTTCCATTTCCTGATTGCCCTTTCTTAATGACATCTTTTTTCTTAGGTGCTAGGGATCATTAAGTCAGTCAGCCCTTTCTTAATGAAACATTAAGCTGACCTTAGAAAAGGCTAGCAGGATACAAGTTTTGTTTAGAAGTTTTTTTTCCCCCAGAAGGTACTACATAGACATTTAACTTCCAAAAAAGGGCTTCTTGAGATAGGGGCAACTAGCATAACCGGCCCAATTAATCACTCCAAAGTTTAGGAGACTGCTCTTAACCCTCTAAAATTGATTATTTTCAATCAGATTAGGGAAACTGAGGTCCTATATTTTCTAGCACTAAGTGCCTTTAGACAATTTGTACTATGTGCTAAAAGTAGGACTATTTGTTTTCAAATATTGCATGTTGGTTTTTCTCAAAACTAAAGTTGGAGCCTTTTTTCTTGAAATCCTAGCTTTTAGGAATTGGAGAAACCTTATAGACATCGTCTATATAAATTTTTGTCATTCCAAGTGGGTAAACAGAAATGGAAGTCATCAAAATGAAGAATTACAGAATTAGTAAGGACTGGAGAGACAAATCTCCTAGCTATAACATGAATCCATTATAAAGTCTTAAAGTACAATGGGCTGCTTCAAGAGGTAATGATTCCCTCATATTAGAATCGTTATAGGAAAAAAAAAAACTAGTTGACCAACTGTTGGGTATGTTACACTAGGGAAACTTTTTCATGTATGTATTGGGTTTATAGGCTACTGAGTGACCTTCAAACTCAAAATCTACAAAACCCTGAAAGTGATCATCTAGCCTTTGTTTGAAGACATCCAGGGACAAAGAACTCGCTACTTAGAGCGATGGGGCAATTATTGTCCTGCAAGTTAGCATACTTTTGTGTGCCAGTCTATTCTATAGGAATTTCTTTTTTACTTCAGCTCGAGATCTATTTTCCTATAATACTATGACCCTTTAGTTTCCAATGATGTCATATAGATACAATTACCATTTCTAAAGGATAACAACATTTCAGAGTTAGAAGATAGCTACCATGTTTCCCCTACCCTTACCCCTCCCAAGTCTCCCCTGCTCTCCTCATAGCATTCTCTTGTTCATCTACATAGCATTCAACCAATCCTAGAGTTGTTTTCTCTCTACTCATTTCCCAATTAATCATTCTAGCAGTGGTAATCTGATTAAAGTTTGGAGGTATGGCAAATATATACAATTGGCAGTGTGCTCAAGTGACCGAAGTCCCAGTGGACTTTTTGACTAAGGAAAATATCATCTTTGGACATAAAAGATTTATATACTATTTGAGATGGGGATTAGCTCTCACTGGAAAAAATATTAGTAATTTGGAAGCATTCCAGGTATCACTTCCATGATACATGGATACATCATATGCCACAGAAGACAATCCTAACATTCTATTACTCAAACAACATATCCACCTTCAAGAGTTATTCTTCCCTCTCTCAAAAGCACCATTAAAGCATTTCAAAAACAAGGGTTGCTTAGTCCTTGCATAGTCATTTCAAAGAGTCATGGAATCTTAGATCTAGAAGGAACTTTAGATGGGGATTTTCTGACCCAACATTCCCATTTTGAATATGAGGAAACAGACCTAGAGAGATAAAATGGTTTGACCAGTTTAACAGTGTCACTTACACGAAAGAGATAGAAGTCAAATTCTTCCTCCAACTATAGTTTTCTTTCCACCATATCCTGATTCCTTGTGTTTTGTAGCCTGGGAAGGATGGAACATTAGGTCTGTTTTTGCCAGAGATTTAACAAGATGACCAATGTAGAGTAATTTGGGTGATGCTCTTGAGCATAGGCACTGGAAAGTACCATGGGTCATGGAGTAAGAGAATCATACATTTAGAGATGGAATGGACTTTATAGGTCATCAAGTCCAAAACATGCATTTATTAATGGAAAAAACTGAGGCTCAGAGAGGTAAATATGATTTGTCCAAGGTTATATACATAAGTCCCACAACTAGGATTTGAATCCAGATCCTCTAACGGCAAATCAGAGCAGTTTCCATTACATCGTACTGTCTCATGGCTGAGCCCCAAATGTTGATTCCCATAACAGTCTTGCTGTGAGTCCTCTCTCATTAACTATATTGGATCTATTATATTTAGTGTGGATCAATTTTGCCATTATAGATTTGCTTTTATCCTTGAAATTCAAGTAAAGAACTTATTATAATATTCTTTTTGAAAATTTCCGTTCAAATGTGAAAATGATTCTGGCTGATTTCTATATCCTTGTCCTATGGTGCTGTATTGAGAAGAGAATTTTGCTGCGTATCAAACTTGGAGTAAGAATCTGAATATTCTTGAATTTCTGTTGTAAATTTCCTTAAAAAATGAATGGAAGAGGAAACAGTTAGGTGGAGAAGTGAATAAAGCACCAGTCTTGGAGTCAAGAAGACCTGAGTTCAAATCTAGCCTCAGACACTTACTGGTCCTGGTCAACTCCCATTGCCTCCAAAAACTAAACAAAACAAAATGAATGGAAGATTGTTGATCAATTTCAGCAATGCAAAATTGGATCATGTGCTAGCATGTTTTCAAGATTTCTAAATGGAATCTGAACATCATGTGAGAGGTGAGATCTTCATATTGCAAGTGATAAACATCTGCTTACACAAAATTTAACTCTTACATCCCTTTTAGCCATAACTAAATTTCTACAAAGGACTCATAGGAGGTTGTGTTCATAAGGCTACTTTGCTTGTATAAGCTTCTCAATAATGGCAATATTTCACATTTCTATAGCTCTTTAGTGTTTTCAAATCACTTAATACATTTTCAAATCACTTCTTCTAGTTTATGGGATATATATCCGTATTCACATTTTATAGATGACAAAACTAAGTGTCCGAGAGGCCATGAGATATTTCCAAGGTCATATAGTCAGTCAACAATAAGCATTTATTGAGCACTATTATACACCAGGCATAGTGTAAAATGCTGATTATATAAAGAAAAGCAAAAACATAGTCCCTACACTCAAGGAGCAGAGACTTTGAATCCAAGTTTTGTGACTCTTTTACACTACAATATGAAGTATCTCAAGGCATCTGATGGCATTGGACTTTTGAGCATACCTGGTATATGTGCAAGTTTCTTAAAATTCTTCAGGCACCCCAGTCACTAAGCCATCCTAGTAACAACTGGCCTTTCTTTTTGAAACCGGCAGCTACAGATTTTTTCTTCTTCTATATTAGGACAGAAAATAAAAGGGAAGCTTTGCAATAATTACATTTATCACATGGTTTTTATTTCCAGATAAGTCACAGTACAGCTCTTGTGACTGAACACTGTAGACTGTTGGTCTGGTAACTAATTTGCCTTCATCATGAGACCTTGTTCCTTTTGTCACATATCATCAGATGTCAGAGTTCTTTCTGACAGAGAAAGAGTGATGAGTCTGTTTCTAATGTTCAGCATGGCCATTGGAGATATCAATTAAAATTTCTAACATTAAAGCTCTTCATCATTTTGTGGTTGTTAACAACACAGTTGATTTGCTCTGTGTGAGGGTCAACAGAGAGAAAGGTTATTCTGGAGCTACCTGTAACTGACTCCTAAGAGCCAATTGTTAATTGTCAGCATTTGTGCCTCAAAAATCAGCGAATGTGGCAAACATTTATTGTTTTATTGACTATCTAGACTTAAGAAAATGTTGGAGAAAATGTCAATAATGCATATTACACTTAAGCATATGACATGGATACATGTTTTCTTTTGTTTTTTTTTTTCCAGAGAGTCAGTTGTTAAATATTTACCAACACATCCTTGGAGAGACGGCTGCAGGAACCAATCTTGCTTAGAGACTTGCTCCATCTTTATAAAACCTTCTACTGAATTTTAGTTTCATGTAACTGTTTTTGTTGGTTTGTTTTGGTCTGCTTTCTGCCTTCTGCATTTCTGAGAGATAGTATGATACAATGGAAAGTGCTAGATTTTGAGCTGTGTTAGGGTAAGTAAGGCTTCAGTTTTCCTAGCAGTAAAATGAGAAGTTAAAAGTAGACAGCTCTTAAGGTCCCTTCCAGTTCTAAATCTGGGTCCTATGATCATCCTACTGCCTATTTCTCAAACTATCCCAGTAGATACCATGGGCTCATGGGTCTCACTCATTAATTTAGAAAAGACCTTAAGAAAACCCTAGTCATTTGTATAGAAGGATTGATATCATTCCTTGCTCTGTGATTTCTCCTTTAACATCTATGTGTGCATTGAATTATTGATCCTTGAATCTTTAGTTTCTAATAGCCTTCATTTCAGTCAGTCAGGTTATTTATAAAGTCCAAATCTCCAATCCTCTAGCTGACATATTATCAATAAAGAAGAAAATTAATAATAGCATTTATATATAGCAGTAAAATTGAAAAAAAATTGTTCTCCTTACACAACAACTCTGACAGCTAGATAGTATAGGAATTATTACTCCCATTTTATAGATGAGAAAACTGAAGCTCAGGGAAGCTGAGATTTCCTTCTGGTAACTGAACTGGTCAGTGCTGAACCTGAGATCTGAAGCAAGGGCACTGAATTCTAAACTCAAGTGCTTTTCACCACGAATGGCAGATATTCTCTGTTGTCAGATTGACTAGTCTTCTTTATTCCAGCCAGAAACTAGAAAGTTTTTATTGACTATTAAGCATTGTGTCCCAGGTCCTCAGTTTGGATCTCAATTATCAGTTACTCTTGGGATGTAGTTGGGCAAGACACTTAACCTCTACAAACTCAGTTTCTTCATCTGTCAAATGAGGGGATTGAACTAGAAGAGACGACCTCAAAGATCCCTTCCAGTGTGACATCTACGTTCTTATGATATTACTAAGTGATGATGGCCATAATTATCCTAGCTTGGGTAAGGAATGTTAATTTTACATTTCATAAACCCCACCTCCCAATCTCAATCAACACAGGGACCTTCAAACTAAATGCCCAACATAAATGGCCCCTGTTTTCTGGAAGATGCTACTAAAATGGAATTCTGATGATTTGTTATGCTTGGTGGCAAGGAGAAAGTGCCAAAGATAAAGAGAGAGAGAGAATGAAGAAAAAGAGACAGAGATAATGAAGAGGGCAAAAAGAGAAAGTGGAAGAGGAGACATAAATACAGAGACAGAGAGAAGGCAAGAGTGGGAGAGATAAAGAGAGACAGATAGGCAACTGTACACTGGTAAGTCATATAAACAATATAATTTCAAAGAGGGGAGAAAACACTAAGCTTAAGGAAAGGGCATCAGGAGAGGTCTCATGCAGGAGATGCTACTTGATTTGACCTTTATAGAGCTTGTGTGTGTGTGTGTGTGTGTGTGTGTGTGTGTGTGTGTGTGTGTGTGTAAGAGAGAGAGAGAGAGAGAGAGAGAGAGAGAGAGAGAGAGAGAGAGAGAGAGAGAGAACAAAAGAGAGGGAGAACAAGAGCAAGAGAGAGAGTGTGTATTATTCCAAGTATGGATGATGTATAGTCTAGGTAGAGCTTGAGAAGTGGAAGACAGAAACTTATGTGTGGGCAAGACAAAAGCAGAATAGTTGGGCTCCATTCAGTTAATGATATGGCCTAAAGCCATGAATAAGTCATTTGTTGTTGTTCTGGTGTTTTCCACCTCATAGACAAGTGGCATATCTGGATAAATGCCATACCTAGGGGAAAAACATCCCTTAGACACCCAAGGTTTTCTCCTACAATTAAGGAAGAGAGACAATAAGATTCCTCCTTACCTCCAGCAGCCCCCATTGTTCTCCCTGCTGAGATTCAAGTATACACCAGTGGATCCTTCAAATTTTTGTTGTTGTTGATGTTGTTTTCACTGTTGTTAGATGATTCTTCAGGGACCCTAGGAATAGCAGCCACCCTGGAGGCTTCATCTACCATCCTGCTACCTGCCTGAGCTTTGGTTAATCTTCTAGAACTTGTGCAGCGAAGGTGACAGAAGTGGGTGGTAACATATCTGAAAGTGTCATTTGGAAGAAATCAGTACATTCTTTTCCTGTCTTACCAATAAAGCTCTGGGTTTGCTGCTCCATTCCAAACATACCCAAACCTGCTCAAAATGAGATCATGACATGCTTCCTTCACAGAACACTGTTGTACAATTTCAAGGCACTCTCCCTCTCCCTCTTTTTCTCTTTCTCCATGCTGCCAGGTTTAGATCAGTTTAAATTGTCTAAAAACAATTATGGGAGCTTTTATCTAAGCAAAAATTTTATTTCAAGTGTCCATTAAATCTTATCATTAGTGGCCTTGATGGTAATGCAACCTAAGCTAAAGCTACTAAGGAGGAAAGGGTTCATTTTCTAAACAGGCCCTCATGGGGAAATTGTGCCTTCATAACTGATGACTGATAGAATTCAGCAGAAGAGAGCTTAATATGAGTATTTCGGCCTCTTTGTAGTATAATCTGATAGAGGATTCTGCTTTTTGTACTGACAGTTATTGCAAAAGATGCCACTCCATTACATTAAGAAATAAACATGGTTGTTTTTCATTTTTACTCCCTTTTGTAGTGGTTTTAAAACTTGACAGCTGCAGTTGTTATTAACCTTTCCAAGAGCACCAAACCATTATCTTCATGTTCTATACAGAATATTATGCAAGAGTTAATAAATTTTCAAAGCTAATAAATGTGAAATGAAGCACAGATAAAGGATCAAAGATGGCACAAATGTTCTAAAAGTAACAATGATGCAAATGATCATAAAATGGTTATTTTTATAGACATGTTAATCTCTTGTATATGTCACTTTTCCATTTTTAGTAAACTTAAGTTAGGGGTGAATAGAGATGGGGACTTGGACTTGAGGTTTCATTGAGGGGACTCCCAGGTGAGGAAACTAATTAATTATTTAATTAATTAATAATTAATTAATAAAAACATAATAAATTAATTCACTAATTCATGTTGGTACTATCTTTGCACTGAAGGTTATCTAGATGAATAATATAAAACTCAAAAAGTAACAGGGGTCAATGATGCATATATAAAGATGCCTGTGGGCTGCATGTTGATTTATTTTTAAAATGCAATGTTATCTGCATTTTACATATACATATATATTATATAATAATGCATATGTATATATAGTTAAGATACATACATACATATATGTAGTTGAATATGGAGCATATATATAGTAAAATATAGCATATATACATATATACATACATGTATATTTAAATATTTCCCAATTGTATTTTAATCTGATTCAGGCAACCCTGGTCAGGGGGAAGATGTCCCATATTTGACATCTTTGATCAAGAGCACAGAGAGGTTCCACGACTTACCCAGAGTCACATAGTCACTATGTGTCTGAAGCAGGACTTGAATACAGCTCTCTTTAGAACCAGAAGTTGGTTCTTCAGTTGCATTTCACCTGCATGAATAGTCACTGAGGGCAGGGGGCCAGAATTTGACTGTTTTCCATTCAAAATAAAACCCTTTGATTATGAGGGGCAGCTAGGTAGTGCAGTGGATAGAGTACTGCCTCTGGAATCAGGAGGATCTGAATTCAAATCTGTTCTCAGATACTTATTAGCTGTGTGACCCTGGGCAAGTCACAATACCAATTACAGAGAGAGACAGACAGACAGACAGACTGTGAGACAGCCTAGCAAGGTAGATGACAGGTCTTGGTATTAAAAAACAAAAACCTAGGTTCAAATCCATTCTCTATTATACTTGTTATTACTTGTAGATAATCAACCACTCAGTTGCCCTGGTAGGTCAAGAAGACTCTAAACTCCAGAAGTATTGATTTGCACCTGTGAAGGGATATGTGACTTTTCCTATACCAAGAGTTCTGAACCACAAAGATGAAATCACAAGTCCAGACCCCAAAATAAAAGAGTTGATTGGCATCTTCTATAATTCACTCATGTATTACAAATTGGCCAAGAATCTTTCTTAAGAGGTGTCTAATGAGCTCTACTCCTTCTTACAAAGAAAGGTTGTTTTTAGCAAAGGGTTAAAGGGGTAGGGATATATAGGAATAACTCCTGAAAGCCAACCAATACTGAAGAATTTATTCAAGGTTGTTTATCAAAATAAGTTCACTGCCAGGGTCGAGAGCATCTAAGGGTTGCAGCCTGCAGGCACTATGGCTCAGGAAGAATCTTTTGATGCTAGAGTGCCTTGCTTTTGGTAGCCATTGAGTGGGTGCCAAGTACTCCTGTTCCTACTGAAAAGAGTAAAATAAAATCAGTCTTTTTTCTGGGCTTTGGAGAAAGGTAAGCCATAATCATTTTTAATAGGGCAAATTCACTAAAGATTTCATCACACTTTTCACTCAATTTAAACAAATGGGCTAAGGGTCATAATATTCTGTTAGTTAGTAGCCATGTTAACCAGGTAGAGAAGAAGCTTCTACCCCAGTATCAGGGTTAATACTATTTGGCAGGGGCAGCAGCCCTGGAGTCAGGAGGACCTGAGTTCAAATTTGACCCAATTACTAGCCATGTGACTTTGGGCAAGTCACTTAACCCCAATTGCTCTCCAAAAAAAAAAAAAAGAAAAAAGAAAAAGATACTTTTTGGCCTTGGAGACAACTAGAATTAGGGAAACATTGTGGAGAGGAAATCTCTCCTGTGGTAAAACTCATTTTAGTAAACACACAGTAACTAAGGACCCAGAGGTACTGTATCAAATTCTCTTAGTGCCTGTTAGATGCATTTGGAAGGACTAACTTCCCAAATAGACCCCTGGAAGCCTGAATGAATTAGCATAGCTTCCAGTGCCACCTACTGCCAGCCTGGGTGTGGTTATGTTGATTTTGTCTATTCCCGCTAGGAACTAGATGTCATCTCATTTGGGAGAGATCAAATGACTTGATATTGAGAGAGTGGTCTAGTGTATACTCTCAAAACCTATACCCTAAACTTTGGAGATCTCTATCATTAACAAAACCTCATTTCACTTGTCAGAAGCTCACAGGAACTGACAGGCCCAAATCCTGTTTTATTTGGGTTTCCTTTCTTCCTACCTTCTGATATGTACTTTGATTAAGAAAATGGTTGTCCAGGAAGAGAGTTTGTCTCATGCGACTACTATACTTTAGCCTCTTTGTAATGAGAGAATCTCTTCCTCTAAATTAGATCTCCTGTCTTCATCAGGGCCTTTACATAAATTTAATACATTACAAAATGCACCAGTTCCCTAGAGATCCTGTGATAGATTGTGGTATTTGAAACCCATATTTCCATGGGAAATAAAAGCCCAGGCCATGGCCAAATATTTTATCAGCTTAGCATTATCTTGAGATAATGGCACTATTAATGCTTGTCACCACTGTCTGCTTCCCAGGGATTTTGTTTGCTCTTTCCCTGCTGTTGAGAAAGGTGCTGAAAGTTTTTAAGAGTTTGCTTCCTACTTCTAATCACCAACCCAGAGAGGTGCTCTTTGTTCTATGCAGCCTGGCATATAATCATCCATGATTGCAGCCCCACTATTATTTTTCCCTCACTAGCTCCTAATCTGATTACCAATTACCATACATGGCATGGGATCAGTGTGTGCCAGAGCTCAGCCGTGCTTGGCTTGTGAGACAATGACGAGACAGAGCTTCACAGCAGTGAAGTGGTTACTGGAGGGTGGATAGAAGGAATGTAATAGTCTGAGAGACAGACTGAAAACACACTCCAAAGACATGCTGAAGTGCAATCGGAAGCAATGAAACCGCCAAATTACTAGCTAAGAAATGTCAGAGGCACCCAGATTGCACAGAGAATTAGCAATTAGAAACAAATCTTCCATTGGTATATTCAGTTGCACTTGAATCCATGGAATACAACTAACAGTATTTTTGTTGAATGTGAATTAATGTACATGGAAACCCACAGAGTGCATGTTGGCTATACTTTCTCTCTCTCTCTCTCTCTCTCTCTCTCTCTCTCTCTCTCTCTCTCTCTCTCTCTTTCTCTTTCCAGTCTTTTCTATTTCTTTTCTCAAGAGCTGATTTCTTGTGGATGGAGAGGCCGTTTTTTTTTTACCTCCCCTTTCTATTCATCTTGCTTTTTGTCCCATATTTGCTCAAATTTGAACCAATGGAATAAAAGATGTCTATGTAGCATGCATACTGCCCCCAAAAGGACAGAAACAATGATTTCTCAGGGCCTTGCTCATACAATCTAGTGTACTGATTTTAAGTTAGCTAACTTACATTAGCAACATGTGGGATGGAAAATGGAATGACAATTACAAAACACAATTTTTATCTCTGTTAAGATCCTAAAGTTTTCCAAAAAACAGCTATACCAGTTAACATCTAAAAGCCCAATACATGGCTCTGTATTAGGTATCATTTAGTCATTTATTACAATTGTAATTCCTCTTGAGAACAAATTGTGGTATAGCAGATAGAATATTGAATTTATACTGAGAGATCTTGGTCTAAATTCCTTCTAGCACAGTGACTGGGTATGCTGTGGTGGGAATGTCATCTAACTTCTCAGGTTCTCAGTCTCTACATCTCTAAACATGCAATTATGCAAAAGAGATTTATGATTCCTCCTATGTGGAATTCTCGGTGTGGAAATTCCTTTCAATAATGCTGATTGTAACTCAACTCTGCATTAGTAGATAAGTCTTAGGAAGTCAACTGAGGCATATACAAATTAAGTTAGTTTGCCTAGGGTTAAAAAGCTAGTAAGTGTTAGAAATAGATACTTGAACTATCAGGTCCCCCTGATTCTTCTTCCTTTTTATTTATTTTAAACACTTTTAATTTTTAAATTTGATTTTCAAATTCCCTCCCTTCCCATCCCTTTCTTCTCTTCTAATTAGAGAGCACAAATAATAAGATATCAATTTCATGTGAAATCATGCAAAACATATTTCCATATTAGCCATATTTTTTTAAAAAAGAAAAAAGTGAGAAAATTATACTTCAATTTGTACTCAGAGTTTATTAATTCTGTTTCTGGAGACAGATAGTTTTTTTTTATTTTTGCATTATGAGCCCTTTGGAATTGCCTTAGATTACCATACTGATCAGAATAGGCAAATCTTTCACAATTCATTTTCATTATAACATTGCTGTTACTGTTCACACTGGTTCTTCTCACTTCACTTTGAATCAGTTCATATTTGCATCTTTTATTTTTCTGAAATCACTCTCCCTCTCATAATTTCTTATAGTAAAATAGTAATCCATCACAATCATAGGCTGCAACTTAGTCAGTTATTCCCCAGTTGATGAATGGTATCCCCTCTATTTTGAATTCTTTGTCAGCACAAAAAGATCTTTTTTATATGTAGAAGTCCTTTTTTCTTTTTCTCCGATCTCTTTAGGATACAGACCTAGTAATAGCATTGCTAGGTCAAAGGATAATCAAAGTTTTACAGAACTTTGTTCTTAGTTCCAAATATTTCTCTAGAATGTTCCAACTAGTTTACTATTCCATCTATAATTCATTAGTGGAGGATTCTGGGAAGATGGTGGGAATCAGAAAACTTTGGGCTCTCCATATGTTCTCCACAAAATAAAATAAAAGAACATTACCTCAGAGCAACAGAAATAAAGACAGGGTAAAGCAGTTGTCCTCCTAAGACATTTTGAGAAGACACCAGGAAAGAATCATCCTCTTGGGGATGGAGGTTAGGTTTCAGTGAAAACACCTTCAGGCCAACTCTGCAGAATCAACAAACAACAAACACTGGGGAAAGCTGAATTGGAAGGCAGCCTCAGTTTCAGAAATTGTCACATTAGAGATGGTATGGGGGTCTGATAGCTGAGTAGGAGAGGACTTAAGGACCATTCATACATAAATTTTAGACCATCTAAAATACCTCCTAGACTACATAAAATACCTGAATATATGCCTGCTGAAACAGACACAGGAACTGCATGAACATAAACATAGCATACTTTTAAAACAAACTCAGATCTAAATTATCAAAGTAGTATTTATTGTTCATGGGTAGGTAAAGTCAATATAATTTTTAAATGACAATTGTAACTAATTAATCTATTTTTAAATGTCATCCCAATAAAAGTACTAAAACATATATTTTTTTCAGTTTTAGAACAAAAAAAGAACAAATTTTATTTGGAAAAAACAAAAGGTCAGGAAGTTCAAAGAAATCAGGGGGAAAAGATGTAAAAAGAGTAGATTCAGCAGTATCAGACCTTATACTCTATTTTAATGTGAGAGATTTGTTGAAATGCAAAAAGGATCATTTTGATTATTTTAAATTAAGATTTTCTTGTATAAATAAAACCCATGGAGCCAAGAACAGAAGGACAATAAGAAAGGGGGTGAGGGAAGGGGAGATTTTCATAGACAATCTCTCAGATAGCATGTGTTGAAAGATTCTTGTGGTATAGGAAATGAAAAGTTGGTTGATTTAGAAAAAAACATGGAAAGAATTGGACTTATGAAGGAAGCTGCTCTCTATCTTATGAGAAATAAATGATAAAAGGAAATAAGCATACTGTGGTTTTACATATAGGTGTGAGTGTACGTGTATGTTTATAGATATCTGTGTGTGTATGTGTAGATAGATAGAGAGATAGATAGATAACCACACTTAATTGTTGCCTTCTTTAGGGTGGTGGAGGGAGAGAGGGGGAAAAAAATCAAGGACAAAGTATATGGCAGAGAACAAAAGAAAACTAAAAAGGCAACAAAAAAAAGCGGGGCAACTTTGAAAACAATGTGTAGTATTTCTTATATAGGTTTTCTTGAAATGGAAATTTATTGATTTATATTGAATCCTCTCTTATTTCTGGCTATGTACATGGCAATGTTCTTTTTCTTTTCTCATTTTGCATTTATGTTTCAGAAAAAAAATAATTACAAAGAAAGTTGAAACTATTCGTTAGAGTAACTTGCTTCCCTTGATCCACTCCAGCATTTGCCATTTCTGATAATGTGTGAGGTAGTACCTAAGAGTTGTTTGGATTTGCATTTTTCTAATCAATAATGAGCTTTTTTTTCCATATGACTATAGATAGCTTTGATTTCTTCTGAAAAATGCTGTTTATATCCTTTGATCATTTATCAATTGGAGAATGTCTCTTACTTCTTTCAATTTGACTCATTTCTATACTCAGCATACATTTGAGAAACAAGGCCTTTATCAGAGGAACTTGCTGTAGAATTTTTTGATACTACTTCACTGTGATGGTTCTTTTCAGCAAAATGTAGCTTCTCTGATTCTCTCTCTTAATTAGGTCCACTTTTGCTTTTACTTTTCCTGAGAATGATTGCTGTCTTGGCCTTTTTTTTCTTCATCTGAAGCATATTCTATTCTGCTCCAGACCCCCCCCTCCTTTTTTCTTTTTTTTTTTGCCTCTTTGTATGTGTGTGTGTCTGTTTAAATGTGTTTCTTGTAAATAACATATGTTTGGATTCTGTTTCTAATCCATTCTACTGTCCACTTCCATTTTTGGGGAATGTACTCATCCCATTCACATTCACAATTATTATTGCTTTATAGTTGCCTCTGTTCTGCTTTCTTTTGTTTCTTTTCTCTCTTTTCATCTAATATCTCCTCAAAAGTTTATTTTGCTTCTAACCACTGACTACTTATTGTGTCCCCTCTGCTATAAACCATCTCCTTTTCTATTATTCACTTCCCCTCCTGTTTTCCTATTGGGTAAGTCAGATTTCTATACACAACTGAATGTGCATATATATTCTTCCCTCTTTGAGGCTATTACAATGAGAGTGAGGTTCAAGCACTGGCCACCACCTCCCCACTCCCCCTTTTGCCCTCCATTGTAAAACCTCTTCCTGATGTGACTCTTTCCTGTGAGGAAAAATTTCCCCACTCTGCCTCTTCCTTATTGTTTCTCACAGTATATCTCATTTTGTCACTCCTTCATTTTTTTGAGATCATTCTAACAAAATCAACACTCATTCATAACCATGCCCTCTTTCTACATGAACTTCCTTTAATGGCCCTAATAATGAGAAAGAGGAAAAGGAAAGGAGGAACTAGAGAAAAAGATGGAGATGGGGGAGGAGAGAGACAGAGACAGAGACAGAGAGAGACACAGAGAGAGATAGAGAGACAGAGACAGAGAGAGCTCTTAGGAATTACATGCATAATCTTACCATATAGAAAGGTAAACAGTTTAATCATATTAAGTCTCTTATGATTTCTCTTTCATGTTTACCTTGTTGCTCTTCTCTTGAGTCTTGCATTTGAATGTCACATTTTCTATTCAGTTCTGGTCTTTTCATCACAAATGCTTCAAAGTCCTCTATTTCATTAAATAACCATTTTCCCCTGAAGGATTATACTCAGTTTTTCTGGTTGGGTTATTCTTAGTTATAATCCTATTTGCCTTGCCTTCAGAATATGATATTCCAAGCCTTCCACTCCTTTAACGTGGAAGCCACTAAATCTTTTATGATCCTGACTATGTCTCCATAATATTTTAAAGGTTTCTTTCTGGTTTCTCTGACTTGAGAGCTCTGTTTTCTATTTCATTCATAGAATGAATTCTATTCATCTACAACATTCTCAGGAATTTTCATTTTGGGGTGTCATTCAGGAGATGATTAGTGGATTCTTTCTATTTTTATTTTATTCTATATATCTAAGATATTGAGGCACTTTTAATTAACAGTTTCTTGAAATATCATTTCTATACCCCCCCCCATAGCCCTTCTTATCATGGCTTTCAGG
This sequence comes from Pseudocheirus occidentalis, assembly GCA_028646575.1. NCBI lineage: Eukaryota > Metazoa > Chordata > Mammalia > Diprotodontia > Pseudocheiridae > Pseudocheirus > Pseudocheirus occidentalis. Next base: position 167,036,226 of record CM053598.1, on the reverse strand, counting down.
TAGTCCAATAATTATTTAATTATCACTCCTCAATCTGTATTCCAGGTTAGGTGTTTTTCAATGAGATATTTCACATTTTATTCTATTTTTCATTTTTTTTGACTTTGTTTTTATCTTTCTTGATGTCTCATGGAGTTTCCATTAGCTCAGTTCTAATTTTTAAGGAATTATTTGCTTCAGTGAAATTTTGTACTTCATTTGATCATTTCTACTTTTTAAGGCGTTCTTTTTGTCATTGAATTTTTGTACTTCTTTTTCCATTTGGCCAATTATGCTTTTTATGAGCTCCCCCCAGCCCCATTGGATTTTTGTGCCTTTCTTACCATTTGTCCAATTCCATTTTTAAGGTGTTATTTACTTTTATATTGTTTTTGCCTCTTTTACTGTGCTGTAATTCCTTTCAGAATTTTCTTGAATCACATTTCTTTTCTGAATTTTTCCTCTAACACTCATCACTTCCTTTAACTTTCCCAGGAACTCTTGTTTTTCTTGGGTCCAATTAACATTTTTCTTTGAGGCTTTGTTTATGATTGTTTTCAACTACAGTTGTTTCAAGTTATTATTTTCAGAATTTTTGGACAATTTCTTTTCTGTTTTTGTAGTTTTTGTTTATTCACATTTTCCTAACTTATTTCCCAACTTTTAACTTCATCTCAAAGTTGTGCTTGGCTCCCCTGGGACTGGGGAGGCACTGTCCTAAGTTTCAAACTTTTTCATGTTACTTTTTTCAAAGCTAGGTCTGTGGGTCCGCAAATTTTGGATGCTTCCAAGGTGGTGTGATCCTAGATGTTTTGCACAGAAAAGATATTTAATAAATGCTCACTGAATTGAATAGAACTTAACTATTATTAATCATAGTATGAAAGAGCCTCACTGTCCTTTGGGTGCACTCAAATGGATGGATTCAGTTTTATATGGATGTGACTGTTAAAGGTAACTCCAAGTTTAAAACTATAATGCAAACACAAACCTTAAAATATAATTAAAATCAGACTGAGTATCTGGCCTCCATCAAATGTCACCAGAATTGTAAAGGTAGAAGAGGAAATGTATCATGTAATTACAATGAGTCAAAGTCATCCCAGGGTATATGTATCAAGGGTGGTCTCACATGCTCATGATTTGGAATGCTTCAGTTTTCTGCAAAGAAATATTTGCTTACACATATCCTCATCAGATTAGTCATGCACTAAGACTCAATTTAATGAGGCTTATGAGATTTTAATTTTTTAGTGGAGAAAAGTAAACCCTGAAGTCATAGTTAAAGGAATGTTTGTAGGGAACTCAGTGAGAGCTGGCCAGCAAAAATAAGATTGTAGAAAGCTCCTGATACATACTAATCATTTATTGGGGAGGAAATTTCAAGTACACTTCATACACTCTTTACAGGTACAAATTCACTCTCCTCAGACAGCAAGCTAAATAATTCCGGCTAAAAACAAAGGAACAGAAGCATTAACCAATTAACAAATATTGATCAAATACTTATTATATGCTAAATATTGTGGTAGTACCCACAGGGGAAACAAGTATAATGCCATCCAATTAAACAAATATTTCATAAGCAACTATTACATTCAAGGACAGTGCTAGACATTAGATATTGCCTCCACCCTTAAGGAGCTTATGACTGATTTTAAAAGATAAGACCAATGCACACAAAACTATAATGAATGACAGAAGACAGAACAAAATGAAGGTCTATGAGGATTTAGAAAGGATGGAACAGATAATATGTGCCACAAAGATTCAGGGAGAGTGAGGGAGAGAGGGAAGAGGAAAAGAAGAGGGAGACCAAGAAGGAAAGATGGAGAGGGGGGGGAGAGAGAGAGAGAGAGAGAGAGAGAGAGAGACAGACAGAGACAGAGTCAGAGGGAGACAGAGACGGAGAAAGAGAGGGAGAGAGAGACAGAGACAGAGAGAGAGACAGACAGAGAGAGAGACAGACAGACAGAGACACAGAGAGAGACAGAGAGACAGAGACACAGAGAGAGACAGAGAGAGAGAGACAGTACACACAATTGCATTGGGGATAAAGTAATCAGAGAAGGCTGTATGACTATAGCACTTGAGGTGGGCCTTGAAGATAGATTAGGAAAGACAGAAAAGAAAGGGAAGAATAAGCCAGATGAGAGAAACAATACAAATGAAGGAAGGAAAGAAGCATGAGCATAAAAGAAATTGAGAACAGTCAAGAGACTGGATTGAATAAAGGAGAAAGTACATGTTCTAGAAGGGTGGGAAATAAAGTTGGCTTGATGGAGATGAGATTATGTAGGGCCTTAAGAGCTAAGTTAGGATGTTAAGACCTAAGACAGGAAATCTTTGAAAGTTTTTGAGCAAGGATATAACACAACGAAAGTAGCATTCAAAAAGAATTAGTTTAGTAGTAATGATGAGGATAAACTGGAGTGACAAGAGAAAGAATGAAGGTTGTTTCAATAACCTAGGTATGAGGTAATGAGGGTTTGCATTAAAGGGGCAACAACAGAAGTTGAGAGGAAAAAATAATCATAAGAAAGGTATCAAAAGGATGGGTGGACACTTGTAACTAAGACTTGGTGACCAAACAGACATTGATCATCTTGACATCTGACCTACTTCAACTTGTCACAACAGTTATATGCTGTACCTCTGGAATCCATACCCCCATGCTTTGAAGGTTAATCCATTCAATTAGGCACCCTGACAATTGGGTCGAGTTATTTTAATTGGTGGTAGAGTGAATGCAAACCTATGCACACAACTATATCTATCTTGCCTCAGACTTGACCACTCTTCAAATACCATCCTCTCCCATCTACTCAGGTCATCTAGCATCTTCCTTGTGCCAAATCTATACCCCCTTCCAATCCATCTCTTGCTTTCTACCTCTTGAGCTAAACATAGGGTGATTATTTCACTGCTTCTAGAGAAGACAGATCAATGAACTCCTCTATAAATCAATTTGCCATCCCTGTGACTCCATAAACCAATACTTACTTCTCCTGGGCACTAGTCTTTAAAACATGCTTCATATGCCCAGGTTGATTGCTCTACCTATTCAAAGGGAAAAGGGGAAGAGAGGTGCTCTGTTCAAAACTATTCCCTCTTAGCTGTCCATTCAGTCTGAAGGTACCAGATTCTAATTAAGGTAAGATTATGAGCCTCATTTATTGGGCAGGGGTGGGGGATTTAATTTTAGAGAAATTTAATCTTAGAGACAGATTGGAGACAGATTTTGCATGGACAAGTATAAAGGTGACGTTGAAAGACATGAGGATGGATATATTTTTTTTTGCAACAGAATAGAAAACAGGGAGGAGAATACTAGTCTAAAGTCTTGAAGAATGTCCACATTAAGTATCAGAAAGGAAAAAAAAGGAAATCAGTAAAGGAAATTGAGTTGCTTAACTACTATATGCCTTAATTTTCTCATCTATAAAATGAGAGGGTTGTATGTGGCCACTGAGGCCCCCTCTAACTCTGAATGCGTGATCCTATAATAAATACCAAATAATTATAATGTCCTGGGTGTGGTTGTGCTAATGGGAAGCTAGTATGGAATGGAAATTTGGGTCATGGTCAAGGAGAATGAGAAAATAAAAGGTCAAAAGATTCATTCTGGGGTACCTAGGTGGTGCAGTGAATAAAGCACCAGCCTTGGAGTGAGGAGGTCCTGAGTTCAAATCTGTCCTCAGACACTTAACACTTACTAGATGTGTGACTTTGGGCAAGTCATTTAACCCCAACTGCCTTGCTTTCCCCCATCAAACAAAAACCAAACAAACAAAAGATTCAGTCTGTTGTCAACCAGTATGTTGAAGTCTTTGTGGATGTTGACTGAGAACTGAACAAAAACTGGAGAACTGGAATCAAGTGCTCAAGTTACCTACGTAGATGGAAATGAATACTAATGGCCAGTAGAAAAAAAGAAGCACTGACTTGGAAAGGGTGAAATAATAGTTTCCTTACTCTGAGGGTCTTTCACTCAGAAGTAGCTAGGTGGTACAGTTTATAGAGGACTGAGACAGGAGTCAGGAAGACCTAAATTCAAATCATACACTCTCTATCTATGTAACCCTGGTCAAGTCACTTACACTTTGTTTACCTCAGTTTTCTCCTCTGTAAAATGGGGATAGTAATAGCACCTATGTTCCAGGGTTGTTTTGAGGATCAAAGGAGATAACAATTATAAGCATTTAGCACAATACCTGGCACACTGTAATTATTTTATAAATGTTAAGCTAGTATTGATATTTTTATACTTAGGCAAATCCTAATTGAGTTTCTTGATTTATTCTCCAGGTTTATATCCTTCCTTCTAATCACCACCACAAGAGAGTATCCAGCTCTTCAGTTCAGGCTATAGCCTTTGGACTGAACCCATAAGCATCACCATGCAAATACAACATGTATTTGCAAATACAACTTCATGTAGTATTCTACATGAAGAAAAACATCCATTTTCTGTTGTTTTCATTCATGTCTGACTTTTTGTGACCCGCTTGGGGTTTTCTTGGCAAAGATACTTCAGTTGTTTGCTGGTTTGTTGTCTAGCTCATTTTACAGATAAGGAAACTGAGGCAAAGAGGGTTAAGTGACTTGCCTGGGGTTACAAAGCTATTATGTGTCTGAGATCTGAATTCAGGAAGATGAATCTTCCTGACTCGAGGCCTGGTACATCTATCCACTGCATCACCTACCTGCTTAAAACATAAATAACTACTTCCAAATGCAATGAAGGAAGTAATGTGCTCATTTTAATCATCTATAAATAACAGCACAAAAACACAAAGCCAAAGAAAACAAAGCTGGAAGAATATGTTCTTTTGTTTCTTGACTTAGAACAAGTTTACTTTGAGTCCCCTTCTTACAGCCTATTCACAATGGAATCCAAATTAGTATTACTTTTCTAGTCATTGCTCTGTTAAGAGCCACAAATCAGGTAACTGATAAAAGAATTCTGGTAGTCATCTGCCTTTTGGTTTTATGCAGCCAAATGTATGCTTTCTGGAACAGTTTCTTGATGCAAAACCACTCCTTTGGAGGAAACTTCCATCCTGTCTTTCTTTCTGGAATAGACCCTTCCTCTTTAAGCTTCTCCGTGGATCCCTGGAACTAGTCTCGCATCCACTTCTGAATAGGTCTTGGCTAAATTTCCCTCTAAGGCAATGGCCTTCCTGCTCTGTCTCAGCTGACTTCAATTAAACCTCTCAAGCTTAATAATCTGGGGTGGAAAAACAAAAACAGTTGACTTTTTTTTCTAAAAAAAGAAAGCTTACTGTGGTACAGAACCAAAATGCATCATAGAGCTAGTTAACTATTTAAGAATTACAACTACATGCATTTCTACACAGAAGTGTACAAATAGCATGGATTATGGCATCAGGGAATCTTAAAATTGAAAGGAATCTGATCTAGGACTACCTCCAGCCCTTCCACATTATGTCTGACCATCTAGTTTCTGTTCAAGTATGTATGATTTCAATTTGGGCCTGTCCTAATTCAGGGTTGAGGAACCTACAGCCTTGAGGCCACATGTGACTCTCTAGGTCCTCAAGTGTGATCCTTTGACTGAATCAAAACTTCACAGAACAATTCCTTTTTGTAAGGACATTTGTTCTATGAAGTTTTGATATAGTCAAAGGATGCACTTGAAGACCTAAAGGGCCATTATTAAAGGCATAATTATTAGAAAACATTTCCCTGATTGGATCCAAGGTCTTTTTTTATGTTTTGTTTTGTCTTTTACCATGAAGGTTCCAGTCATTGAACCTATTTCCATCATAAGGCACAAAACAGAATAAATTCAGTAATGAAGAAAGCAGTGGGGGATTCGGTATCATCAAGAGAGATCTAGGTTCTTCATAATGTAAGTGGATTAAAAGAGGAGGTTGTAATGATAATAAATTTAAATTTGAAGACCCCTTTTCACTATGTCAGGTAAGCAGGTACTTAGCCCTTAGTAACTAATCAAACCTTTGTGGCTAAGAGGCAGAGGGCATGAACTCTGTCTCCTGTTGCTGACATAACAGGAAGGGCTAGGCTGAAAAAGGAAACCAATGCTGTTTGTATGTATATAAGAAGAGCCCCAGGAAAAGACAGTCAGAATTAGAATTTTTTCTCCTGGCAAGCTCCTGGTGGAGAAAGTAGAATTTTCTCAGCATCTGGAAGTGGGGCTGCTACTTTCTGGACTGAGAACTGAGAGAGGATTTTCTTGAGACCAGAATCTGGTGAAGGCTGAAGTTGCTGACAAGAAGGCTGCCTGGAAGGCTCAGATTTCTTTTGGGTCCTAGAACCAGCCAAACTGACAGAGAATTAAATAAGCATGACCTGGATAAGACTTTGTTTGTTTGTGGCTTGGTTGATACTTGAGTTCCAAGCAACAGGAATTGTGAAGGTTTTGAGATGTGCTGGACCCTGTGAACTTCAGTGTATAGCAGGAACTGCCCAGAGAACTAGACAAGAATCTGGGAGCTGTCTGCTTCTGAATCCAGGTGACTGGTAGATTCAGGTAGCAGCTGGGACTATGGAAAGGGATCCAGAGAATCTGAGAGATCATCCCAGGTCAAGATGAAGAAAAGGCCTCTCCTTGGATAGAGACTTCAGTGATGAAATTGAAGTTTATTAGACACCAAGGGGTGGAGGGTTTATATAATTTTCTAATGATTGTATTTAGTGATTAACGATACTTTGTGAATGACTGCTAGATAAGTGACTGATTAAGTTAATCTATAACTGCCCCATGAGTGGAAGACTGACTATTGTATTTGGAGATGACTGAATGACTGAGTAAGAAGGCAAACTTCCATAAGGACACCAGGTGATCATTCTCTTGATGTTTGTTCTAAATACTATGACCACTTTGGTGAAAACTATGTGGCCATTTTAATGCTAAGCTGTTGTGAACACTATATTGTGATTTTTTGTGCTAAGATGTAATGTTGTGAAAATTATATTGTGATTTGTTGTGAATATTTGCCTTGATTTGTTATGGAATAAATGGAGTGTTCACTATATTGTATAATCAAATTCTTAAAAGCTGTTCATAGTAGCATCCCTTTGGGAAGCTGCTCATGCATGGCCTTACAGAAGTAAGAGAGAAAATGACTGGAAATGAAGGCACATTTGTGCACTATGCAGTACGAAAGAAGAAGGGTAGGATATGCTGGTATGAGAGTTCAGGTGAAGACAAGAGGAGCTGTAGGTTTATCTCAAGTTAAAATGAGCTAAAGGGTATAGGAAACAATAATATGAGTAACAAAAGATCAGCATATGCATAAAGAAGGGCTTCCATAAAAACTATGTTTTTCCATTCTCTAGCTGTAATGTTGGCATGACAGACCCACTTCAGTCATTTCAAGGTGGGTTCAAATCTTTGTGACTCCATTTGGGTTTTCTTGGAAAAGGCATGAGAGTGATTTGCCATTTCTTTCTCCAGCTTATTTTATAAATGAGGAAACTGAGGCTGTGCACATGAAGTTTTAGTAATTAATTAAATTATTTATTTATTTGTTTGTTTGTTTATTAAACAGGGTGTGTGTAGTACAGAGTTGTGGCCCTATCCCCTTTAAGTCATGCTTCTATGCATACAGTTTCTCTGAAATGTGAAATTGAGCATCAAGGAAATGAAATTTCTGTGCCTTCTACTCCCCCTCATCTAGAGGAGAAGATCCTATGGGAGGGGGGAATTTGGAATGGATAGATTTCAGGGGATAGCTAAACTTGGATGGAAAAATGCATCTTTATTTCAATTTAATTTGTTTCCTTTGCAATCTTATGTATTTTATTTCACATAGTCAAAAATATTATTCTGAGGAGTCCATGGACCACAGTAAACTGTCAAAGGAATCTGTCACACACAAATACAACACACACACAGGATTAAGAATCCTTAGGCTAGAAAATTAGGAATTAGAATCTCAAAGTTGGAAGGCACCTCAGATGCCTTTTAGTTCCAAGTCATACATGAGCACTAATGAATGTCCTCTGCATTATTCCACCCCTTATTCATTTCTTAAGATATCTCAAGTTGGGGAATATTGTTTGCTTTTAAGATAGCTCATTCCAGTTTCAAAGAACTTTAATTCTTAAAAATATTTTCCTCAGATATACCCAATACATATCTGTTACTGTTAGAGTTGAATCTGTATAGCAGCAAAAACTGGAAATAAATTGGATGTCCATTAAGTGGGAAATGACAGAACAAATTATGGTATATAGATGTAATAAATAATACTTCACTATAAAAATTTACAAATAAGTGAAGCTTCAGAAGAACTGTATGAATAGATGCAGAAGGAAGTAAGCAGAATCAGGGAAAAAATGTTTTGCAATTTTTTGAAATTGAAAAACATATAGGGAAAAAACAGAGGAAAAATTTCAAAACTCCAATCAAGTGACCTCTCATGACCAGAGAAGATTAAGAAAGAAGAATGCCTTCTACTTTTCAGCCTGGATTGTGCTAGTTTAATGGCTAGGCTTTCCGAACATTTATTTTTTTTAAAAAGGAAAATGTATGCATACATCTACATGTTTTAAAGCTTAATCTGATGAATTCTTCCTTAAGTTTAGCAAATCGACAAAACAATAAATCAAGTCTTCATTATTTTTGAGATATAAATGCTCAAACTGAAAATTTAACAATCAACTTTCCCAAACTATTTAGAGCTGCTTGCTATAACACAGCCACTTTCAACAAAAATGATGAACTAGAGATATAGGATGAGGCATACAGTTTCAGATATGGAAATTGATTTATTTGTGTTTATTTGTTTTGTTTGATTTTACTTATTTACAATAGAAAGTTCCATTAGGGTTGGGGCTGAGTCAATGGGAAATGACAAAGAAAGGACATTAATACAACTTCAGAATCACAAATCAAAATAAATGTCTGACACTTAGAAGAACCTAGAAATCATCTAGTTCAACTCCTTTTTTATAGACATGGAAATTGAGGTCTAGGGTAATTAAATACCTTATAATAGTTCACTGAAACAGGACTAGAGCAAGCTTCTCTGAGTCTTTTACATTACACCATACTGCTTTATATTTAGGATTGTCACCTCTTGTGATTTCTTTCTAGTCTGCCACCTTCTGTAAGCCTTGCTCTCCCTATGCATAAAGAGATCATCACTGGCTTTTGCTTGAGTTTATAGCAGAAGGATAGGCAAAGAGCTTTTGAAGAGTCCTTGAACCAATGACATTGACCATCACCATTTATTGTTTTTTAGATATCATCACTTCTCAACCACGGTCCTGGCAGTCTCACTGAGCAATGCTTTGAAGGTTATGTGTAGTAGACAGTGTTGGACTTGGACTGTTAACACTGTGGCTTGGGTTTCCAATTTTCCTCTTTCTAGTTTTGCAATTCTAGTGTAACTACATTCTTTCTCTTGACCTCAGTTTCCTCATATGTAGAATGAAGGAATTGGACTAGATATTCTCTGAGGTCTTTAGCTTTTTCATTGGTCAAATAGGAATATTAAAAGAACCTACTTCCTGGAATTGAGGATTAGAAATAATATTTCTAAAATTATCTTTAAGTTCTAGCTATTTTTTAGAGGCACTTAGGTGGCACCATTGATAAAACCCTGGGCTTAGAGTAAGGAAGACCTGAATTCAAATCAGGACTCAGATACTTTCTAGTTCTATTGCCCTAAATAATTCAGTTAATTCTTTCTACTTCAATGTCCTTAATTATAAAGTGGAAATAATACTATAGTCTCCCAGGTTGTTGTAAAGATCAAATTAGATGGTTTTAAAATGCTTAAAATGCTGCCTGGTACACAGTAGTTCCTTAATAAATGGCCCTTCCTTTTTTTCTTTTCAAATATAGCATTTAAAAATCTCTCCCATTTATATAAAATTTTACAAAAGCATTTTTCATATATCAGATCATTTGAACCTCAAAATAACACTGAACAAGAAGGAAGGCATATTTTTGGTCTAGACCTATAAGAGAACTCCCCCATCAATGAAAATCAGAGCATCTGAAATGTGGAGTTTTAGAAAGTTTTTTCATTTTAATTTTTGAGGGGTGGCAATGAAAGCTTCAGTGACTTGTCCAGGTTCATACAACCAATAAATATTCAAAAGTAAGACTTAAACTCAGATCTTCTTGATTCAAAAATCAGTATTCTATCCACCCTACAATGCAACCTTGTTAACACTTTTACAGAAAAGGAGGAAGTTCATAGGATGATAAATTCTGAACACGTAGGAACCTTAGAGGTCACCTAGTCCAACCCTCTTCATTTTACAGATGAGAAAACTGAAGCCCAGAAAGGTCATGACCTGTTTAAGGTTAACAGGGATACTAAGTGTTGAGCTACAATTCAAACCTACAATTTTTCAGGCCAACTTTCAGGGCTCTTATCCCTTTCCACACTACCTCAACTCCTCTTGAGTTTGCACCAATATAGGACACCACTTTGGCATTTTAGAGTTATCTTGACTGCCCTTCTTCTAATCCTCCAGTCCCCATGATTTTGGGAAAGGATTTCATAAGCAATAGCTCTTGACATTTCAAGCTTATAATAAGATGGCAGTTGGACTAGATGTTCTATTATATGTAAGTGCTCCATGAAAAATGGTATAAATCAAGCATGTCTATCAATGCCAAATATCAAATGCTAAGCAGTGGGAACTCAGGACAAAGATCTGGTTGTATATACTTAATATGAAAGAATTCTATTCCCACTGGATTTCTCTATATAAAAAGAATAATGCTCAGCCTGCCATCCCTGTCATGGAGATTCTTTGAGCTCTGTGTGTCCAGAAGAGAGGCCCTATTTCTTGTCACAGTCTTGCCTCTTTGACTGAGGCAAGCTGATGCTTTCTTTCCTACATCTCTATGTCTTATCATTTCATGCCTTCAAGAGCTATGCAATGTGGCTATTTTTTTTACCCAATACTTAAGTGTAAACCTTGATTTGCTTATGTGAGATTTCATGAGCTGTAGGTAGGAACAAGACAGCAAGAAATCTATAAATGCACCTACTACATCCAGGACACTACAAATACGAAAAATTGACCTAGGTGGTACAGAGAAAAGAGTTGAAATTCTGCCTCAGACACTCACTATCAGTGTCACCCTGGGCTAGTTATTGAAGGTTTGTCTCAGTTTCCTTATCTGTAAAATAGGACTAATAATAGTTCCTAACTGCCAGGGTTGTTATGAAGGTAAAATGAGTTCCTATCTATAATTTGCTTTGCAAATCTGAAAGTGCTATAAAATCCTATCTGTTATCACTATTATTGCCACCACCACGACTACTTTCTTTTTTTTAAATCTAAATACTAAAACAAATATAAAATAAGAAAAGAAAAGCATCGCCACGTGTACAGTGGAACATAAGTGAGGCTTCAAAATATACAGCAATAAATTTCCATGTCAAGAAAGCCTACATAACAAATACCATACATTGGGTTCAGAGCTATCCATCTTTTCTTTGTAAGTTTTCTTACCATACTATACTTGTTTGTCCTCTATTTCTCTGTGGGTGTATAACATCTTACTTCATAAGTCTGAGTCTTTTCATATTTTTCTAAGTTCACCAACTCATCATTTTCTATACCACAGCAATATTCTAACTTTATGCTGTCTAGTTATTTTAAACACTCTAAAACAATGTTGATTAATTTGGTTGACATATACTGTAATTTCCCTATTTTTCTCTTTTGAAAACTTTGAGACCATGATTACTACTCCTGCTCTTTTCCCAAATAAATTCTACTCCTAATCTTCATTTTTTGTTTGCATGTATCTATTATTTCTTATCCATCCTGACTCCTCTACTTTATTTCTACTACCTTTCCCTCCTATTACTTAACCTACCTCACCAAAGAAAGATCCCTTCCTTATTTTCCATCCTTACCCTTTCCCCTTGTTTCTATCTGAATTTAGAAGACTTTTATTATAGCCTGCCAGATAGATAGAATAGACAGACAGACAGACAGACAGACAGATAGATAGATAGATAGATAGGTAAATAGATAGATAGATACATGGATGGATACATAGATACATAGATACATGGATAGATAGATAGATAGATAGATAGACAGACAGACAGACAGACATACATACATACATACATACATAGACTGGATAGCTAGACAGATAGATCTATCTATATATCTATATATGTGGGTGTTATGCCATTTTATCCCATTACTGTTCATCTAGACACCCTGTTATACCCCTCCTACATTCTATTCCCTCACTCTCTTATTTCTTAACAAATTTAGAAGACTTTTATTCCCTTCTATTATAAATGCTGAACACCTAGGAACCTTTTTGTTTTCTCTTTACACCAGATTTGTTATGAGTAGGATTCCCTCTAAATATCCCTCCTTTATCTTCTCCCTCCTCTCTATCCTTTTAGTTTTTTCTTTATAAATTTAGAAGACTTTAATACATGTGTATGTAACTATGTAGGTATGTATGATTCCCTCTTTCACTCATTCCCAATGAGAGTAGGGTTCTAGAACTGCCAGCCCTCTTCCTCCATCAAATTCTTTCGTGTCAATTCTTCCTCTCATACCACATTTGTATGAAAGAATTACGCTTTTTTACTTTTCCTTACCAATTTTGCTTTTTAAGATCACATGATACATAATCTTTCTTTAGAACTACCTACTTACTAATAGCAATATTAGACATATGTTTTACATTTCCTCATATAAAAAGTAAATTTTGTCCTTATTGAGTCCCTTGTAATTAGTCTTAGATGTCATATTTTTCCATTAAGTTCAGGGTTTTGGAGTTGTGTTTTTTGTTTCTTTGTTTCAAAAATGCTGAAAACCTGGCAATTCATAGACTGTCCAGTTTTTTAATTCAGGATTATGGTTAACTTTTGCTATTTTTGGCCACAACCTTAGTTCTTTGGTTCTTCATTATATAGATTTCCAAGAGCTGCAGTCTTTTATTGTAACCACTGCTAGGACTTACATGATTCTACTTGTGGCTTCATCATATTTGAATTGTTTTTTGTTTTGTTTTGTTTTTTGTTCTTGTTGCTTGTCATATTTTCTCCTTGAGGTGGGGTTTGGGGGATTTGACTGATATTCCTGTAGGTTTTCCTCATAGAATCTCCTCCAGAAGATGATTAGTGGATATTTTTTCTATTTCTACTTTTCCCTCTTGTTCTAATATTTCAGGACAATTTCCTTTTATTATTTCTTGTATTATTGTATCAATATTCCTTATTTTTTATCATAACTTTTGGTATTTCTAGTATTCTTCTGTTCTCTTCTTGATCTGTTTTAAAGATCAGTTGTTTTTCTTATGTGGCATTTCACATTCCCTACCATTTTTTTCATCTTTTATATTTTGTTTTATTATTTCTTGGTCTCACAATTTCACTGGCTTCCCCTTGCCCAGTTCTTATTTTCAAGAAGTTATTTTCTTCCTTTAAAGTCTGGATATTCTTTTCCAATTGGTTAACTTTCTTTCTGTAATCTGATTTTTCTTACATTATTCTAATTTTAAAAAATCCTCAAACTCTCTGATTTAACTTTTAAAGTCTTTTTAAGACCTTCTATAAATTATTTGGGGGCAGGTTACCATTTAATATCACTCTTTGGACTAGGAGAGGCTTTTTTTATTCAGTATCCCCCTCTAAAGATGAACCTCAATATTCTCTATTCCCATAGTAACTTTCTATAGTTGGGTTCCTTCTCATTTGCCTGCTCTTTTCTTTTTAACTTTGTAGTTTCTGCACTCACTAGGTGTGCTGGTTCCTTCTTGCCCAGGATTACATATAAGCAGCATGGTTAGGCCTGGTGTCCCTTCTCAGCAGAGATTCCCTCAATCTCCCCCCACTCAGACTTGGCACACTGTAGAGGAGATGAAAACTTCTGTGGTTGGGCCCAAACTACCTCCCAACCCAGGTAGTCCTGAGGCTTATTGCTTGCTCTTTCAGTGGAACTAAGCCAGAGATACACTTCATAAGGAACAAACCTTGGGAATTTTCTTTAGATTGTCTCAAGAAAACTACCATTCTGCCCCAGTGTTTATTTCTTTTTACTGTTCTATGTTCACCCTGGGGTGCTGTTTTGTCATGTTTGTGTAAGAAATCTGGAGAGATTGGAATTTTTTTACTTATTCCACCATCTTCCCAGAATCCTCTCCCACCACTTTCTACAGGAAGCATTTCCTCATTCCCCTCTATTCCAGTTCCTTCCTCTGTTAATTATTTATTTATCCTGTATTTAGCTTGCTTTGTATATATTTCTTCACATGTCCCCCACTCCCCATTAGGTCTTTGAGGGCAAGGACTGTCTTTTGCCTTTTTTTTTTGCATCCCTAGAATTTAGCACATAACCTGTCACATAGTAAGTACTTAAGAAATATTTATTAATTGATTCATCATCTTGATTATCATAGGGAAAATAGCCCTAGATTTGGTTTGATATGACCAGGATTCTTGTCTCAGTTCTACTACTTACTGGTTTTGTGACCTTAAATCATTCACTTTACCTACATGGGCCTTATTTTCCTCATCTATAGAATAAGAATGTCTTGGGCTAGATAATTTTGAAGGTCATAGAATCATAGGACATAAGACCTGAAAGAGAACCCTCTACCTCTTGAGACAGCCAGTTCCACTTTGGGATTGATTGAGTTGTTAGGAAGATGGTTTTCTTGACTTTGAGCCCAAATTGATCTCTTTGCAACTTTCATCCCTTGTTACTGGTTCTGGAGCAAAATAGAACAAGTCCAATTCCCCTTCCACATGGCAACCCTTTCAAAGTTTGAATAAAATTGTCAAATCATTATAAGTCTTTATTTTTCCAGGCTAAATGCGCCCAGTTCTTTCAACTGATCCTCATATGTTACAAACTCCAGGCCCTTCACCATTCTGACTGTCCTCCTTTGGATGGTTTCCATTGTTTATCAATGTCCTTCTTAACCAAGGTGCTCAGAATTGAATACAATGTTTTAGATGAGGTCTAGTGAGAGTAGAGAAATGTGTTACTGTCATCTCTATTCCTGGAAGCTGTACTCCTCTTAATAAAAGTCAAAATTACATCATACTGCTAATTCATATTCAGCTTGCAGTCAGTAATCAGTCAGTCAACTAGCATTATTAAGAGTCTCCTATATGTCAGGTACTTGAGTAAGTACTTGAGTATACAAAGTATACTAAGTACTTGAGATACAAAGACAGAAAATAGTCCCTTCTCTCAAAAAGTTCATAGTCTAATGGAGGAGACAACATGCAAACAACTATGTACAAGCAAAATATAGACAAGATTAACTGGAAATAATCAACAGAGGAAAAACATTAGCATTAAGAGGGATCTAGAAAGCTTCTTATAGAATATAGAGTTTAAAACTGGGGTGGGGGGAAGAGATGGTTACCAATTTGGGAATGGCTAAACAAGTTGTGGTATATGATTGTGATGGAATACTACTGAGGTATAAGAAATAACAAGCAGGATGTTTTCAGAAAAACCTTGGAAGACTTAAATGAACTGATACAGAGTGAAATGAGCAGAACCAAGAGAGCATCGTCCATAATGAGCAACTATGAATGACTTAGCTATTCTCAGCAATATAATGATCCAACACAATTCCAAAGGACTGATGATGAAAAATGTTATCACATTCCAGAGAGGAAGGCGGTAGGAGGGAGGAACTGATGGAGTCAGAATGTAAATTGAAACTTACTTTTTAAAACTTCCTTAATTATCCTTAGTTTTTTATTTGAATTTTCTATTGCAATATAGCTAATGTGGAAATGTTTTACATGACTACACATGGTTAATCTAAATAAAACTGCTTGCCTTCTCAAGAAGGAGTGAGGTAAAGGAAGAAGGGAGGGAATTTGAAACTCAAAATTTTAAAGAAAAGATAAATATTAAAATTTTTGTTTCTATGTAATTGGGAGGGGGGGAAGTAGAAAGTAGAGTTTTACCTGGAACTTAAAGAAAGTCAAGAAGAAGAAATGAGGAGAGGAAAACATTATAGGCATAGAAAATAACCAGTGAAAATGTGTAAAGTCAGGAGATGCAGTGTTTTGAGCAAGGACAGTAAGAAGGCCAAAAGAATCAGAAAGGATAAACTGAAAGGTGTAAGAAAATTGAAAAGGTATAACAGACTTCATATTTCAAATGGAAGATTTTACGTTTGATCCTGAATATAATGGATCCACTAGAGTTTATTAAACAGGCCAGCAACATAGTTACACCTACATCTTAGGAAGATAAATTTGATAGCTGAGTGGAGGTTAGACAGGAACAGGGAGAAAATTGAGGTAGGGGAACCAAGCAAAAACATATTGAAATATTCTAGATTTGGGGAAATGAGGGCCTATACCAAGGAGGTGGCATCAGAGGAGAGAAGAGGGCATTTATAAGAGATATTTCCAAAGCAGAGTTGAAATGACTTGATCCTAGATTGCATTTGGGAGTAGAGGTGAAGGGTGGGGAGGGTAAGAGATGGTGGGGAGTTGAGAATAACACTTAGGTTGTGAATCTAGATGTCTGCAAGGAAGGCAGTACCATGAAGAATAATGGGGAGGTATGGACAACAGAGGCTTCAGAGAGAAAGCAAATGAATTCAATTTTGGACATCTTGAGTTTGAGATGTCTATAGGCCATCTAGTTTGAGAGGTCCAATGGGAAGTTAGAGATGTGAATTTAGAGGTTAGGAGAGAAGTTGGAGCTAAATAAACAGATCTGCATCAGCACAAAGATAATTAAATCTATTATAATCTATGATGTTTATAATAGTTGTATGAAGTAAGGAGAGTGGGTATTATTTTAATTATATGTATGAGGAAATAAATTCTAATCATGGAATTTTAGAAAAGAAAGAGATTTTTTATTATTAATTGTATCTATGACTATGGGTAAGTCATCTTATCTCTCTGGTTCTCTATTTTTCCATTTATAATATAAGATCAACCAGATCCCCTCCCATTCTAAGATTCTACATACTTGGATTTCTAATTACTAGTAGACTTCAATGAGCTGATCTATGATTTAATCAAAGAGGATACTGTAATGTTAATGAAATCAGAAGATCTTCCATGCCCCTTCTATTGGCACCTACTGAAGGCACTTGGCACCTCAAAGGCTTAGCTCCTTACTTCCAGTTAACTCCTTAGGAGTAATCACAGCTGGAGTTGAGAGGAGAGTGGATTGGAAACACCTGGGGCAATCTCCTCATTTATAAAGCCAG
>CM053598.1:166986099-167018550 GCA_028646575.1 Pseudocheirus occidentalis | reverse complement strand
CCCCTCCATCATCCCACCTCTCATCCCCATGCCCCCCACTCTCCTGTGTGGCATGATACACAGTTTAAAGTTTATGTCATTCCTTCCCCAAGTCAGATTCAATGAGAGTAAATGAGAATAAAGTTGTAACAGTTATCCCTTGCCTCTTCTATATGGGATCATTAACCCCATTTTGTCTCTCCCTGTCTCCTCACATTCTAGTCCTCCCCCACCACAGAATTTCACATTTTAAAGTATCATCCCTTTGTATTCAATTGGTGACCAATAATAACTCATATTGACACAACGTTTTAGCAGTTAGAAAGTTCTTTGCACAGTAAGGTTGTGAAAGAGAAGTCCACTAGATTTTTAGGAAATATGGATACTTGTACCAATTCTGCCACTAATTGGATCTGTGACCTTAGGAATCATTGGAATTAGAACAGAAAGAGGCTTTTAATTTTATAGATGAGATTGTGTGACATGTCCAAGACCAAAATTAGTAGAACCAGGATTTGAATCCAAGTCCCAATATTCTAGATCTCATGTTCCTTCGACTTAATCACCTCTCTGAGCTTTACTCCATCACTAGTAAAATAAGAGGGTGGTAAACAAGAAAATTTCTAATTTTCCTTCATTCTCCCTGATTCTAACATCTATGATAACCATCAAAGTAGAAAACAGAAAGAGGACAATGACTGTACCACCTTTGCCATCATCGTCATCATCAGCATTAGATAATGATGATGATGATGATGATGATGATGATGATGATGATGATGATGATAGACAACTTACTGTAGGTGGCACAGAATATAGAGGATTTAGAGTCGGGAAAATCTGAGTTCAAATTGGGCCTCAGATAGTTACTATCTTACTCCAGACAAGTTACTTAATATTTGTTTGTCTTATTTTTTTCTCAATTGTAAAATGGGGAACATAGTAGTGCCAATCACAAAGGATTGTGAAGATCAAAAAAGATATTTGTAAAGTGCTTTAAAAACCTAGCACATAGTAGGTGCTTAATAAATGCCCATTTCTTCTCTTATTTCATCATTATCATGGTCACCATCATTGCTAGCATTTATATAGTCCCTTAAGGTTTACAAAGTGCTTTCCATATGTTATCTCATTTGATCCCACACAATTCCTTTCTTGATTACTTCCCCATGAACACCAGCAGCTAGCACCACACCTTTTTGTTCCAGAAAAAAAAGCTATCTGGTATTTATTTTTTATAAACATAGGTACATGTACTGCTCCATCTAAGAGAATGTAAGCTCTGTGAAAGCAGGGGCTTTAAAAAATGTTTTGTTTTTGGATTCTTCAATGTTTATCACTTAGTAGATGATTAATAAATAGGTGATGTCCCTGGAGAAGAATTGGCATCACTGCTTCCTGAAATATGAGAAATTTAGAAGACACATCAGGAAGTCACGCAGGGAATGAAAGAAGCCCTATTGTAACCATCCTTGCTATGCAACCATGTTTGGGTCCAAGAGCTTTGGAAGAAGAGACATTGAAGGTTATACCTGTAAATAAATCCAAGTTCTGGAAAGCTCCTTTGCAACTGCACTGCTTCCCTTGGATCAACAGGGAAATATCAGCCAGACCTGACTACCTGTGGTCAGTAATATCTCTATCACTAAAACATTCACAGGAATGTAAGCACTTTGGAATAAAGACCATTTCATTCTTTAGAGTTGTATCTTTAGGACATAACCCAATATCTGGCATACAGTAGACATTTAATAATTGTATTACTTGAGTGAACTATGTATTTTTCTTCTAAATATTAAACAAGAAAGACTGAATAAAAAAGTATACACATATATACTATGATGCTATCCAAAGTCCCACAGAAAAGTGGTTCTTTTGGTAGTTGGTCTTTGAATACAAGATGCAATTTCAAATTCTACTCTGCCATCCCACCCCCACTCTTAGTGTGAATGATTTGTGACTTAGCATGCCTATTTCTTGTCTGAGATAAAAAGGGGTTGAGTGTGTAAATAAAAACCTTGTAGCTTGAAATGGATTGACTTGGAGTTAAATCCTGAGATGACTCTGTTTCCTATTAATGTATTAACTCTAACCTTCCAACTCTAGGGACCTTTGAGTAACTGCTGAGTTGCCAAACTTGTTTCTAGGAGGTTCAGTCTATCCAAATGGCTTCACTAAAACATTTACTTAGCCAAGGACTAAAATTCAGCCTCGGATTGGAGGATTCATGAATGGATTTTATTTCTTTGTCAAACACCTAAAACAACAGCTATTATTTATGAGACTGCAAATTTGTTGTAATATGCGATTTTTATTAATTGAGTTTTGTAGACTTCGATGTGTAGATGTAAGAGACAGAGACTGACACAGACATGAGAAAGAGAGAGAGACAGAGACAGAGAGACAGAGAGAGACAGAGACAGAGACAGACATGAGAAAGAGAGAGAGACAGAGACAGAGAGACAGAGAGAAAGAGAGACAGAAAGATATATATATAGAGAGAGAGAGACAGAGACAGAGACAGAGAGAAATGAATTGCCTCACAGTTTGAAAGACCTGGCTGTAAGTCCTGCCTTTGATAACATGATCTGTATTACCTGGGACAAGTCACTTTTCTTTTTTCAATACCACCCACAATGCCAGGCCCACCACCTCTTTAAAATTAGAAGGTGAAGAAAGCTTTTTAATCTACCAATGAAATAAAAGGCCAAGATAGGACCAGACATGATACTAATGGAGACAATGTGGCATAGTAGGTAGAATGCCATGTGTTATTCATTCAGGTAGACCTAGGTTGAAATGCTTATCAGCTATGCAACAAAGGGCAAATCTCTTAACATCTCTGTATCTCAGGCAACTGTGTCATAGATGGGTTGTGATCAACATAAGTGAAGAAAATTTCCCAACTGAGATTTCCACAGGCTGATAAAGTCATAGTAGATCCTTTGCATACATGTTTACTTTCAATATGTTCCATGGTTAAGTGAAGTGGATGATGAAAGACCCAGGGTTAGACATCCTCTGTCATTAGTGATCTGTGTGATTTCACACAAATCACTTAACCCTCTGGGTCATAGTGAACTCATCTATAAAACAATGGGGTATGTCTGGCTGGGCTCTAAGGTTCTTTTCAAGATCTGATCTTTTATAATTTAAAACAATATGCTTTATCTGTTAAGCTTGATAGTATATTGTAGCAACACTCACTCTTTAGTCCCCTTGAACACTAAAAGCAAAAATCATTCCAGAAGCACCAGATGTCTGCAAGGTGGGCGACTCTACTTCCTTTCTGTCCTCACCTACTGGTAAGAGTGAACAAGATGGGGGTTAATTGAAAGGGCTAACTCACAGGAAGTCCTTCCCCTTTTGCTCCTAGTCACACCGGTACTCATTAGAGAAGGGGGCAGAAGAAGAGAGAAGTTGCCATCCCCCTTCCAAGTGCTAGACACCTTCATCAGCATTGTATTAGGAATGATTGCTTAGTGATTGCGGGCAAAGGTGCTAAGGTACAAATGCCATCCTGTACCTAGCACGTCTTAAGCAGAAGGGTTACAGAAAGGCACATCCAAACTCCAATTTTATGTGGCTTCTCTTCTCTATCTCCTGAGGCCAAATTGTGCCCTTGGATGCACACAAACACCCCCTATCTAAATGACTCACTGTCAGAGGCTTGCTCCAAGCCTATTAGATTATCATCATGTCATCTTTGTTTTTGGCAATGCTCAAACAGCACCTCTAGAATCAGCTTTATTTGAGCTCTGTTTTCATACCTAAAAGCTTGGATCTGTAAAACAAACACCCAAACATTTATAGACATCTTTATATCACTCCAAATTGTTGTGATTAGTGTACACACTTTGAATATTATTACTTAAGCAACCTCCAGCTGACGTTAAAAAAGTAACACTTTGGAACAAGGCACTCTCCAAATGTTCTATTAAGGATGCTGTTTATTTATATCAGTGTATAGAAAAGTACAGCTGCACAAAACATAAATCAATGTCAAAAGTAAAAGGCATTAAAATTCATAAGGTTCACTTTCCGACATCCAGAGCAAACTGTAGCTGAGAGTTTGTCACAGAGGTAACATCGGCAATAAAATTATATAACTGCTGATGTCACAGTCTTAGAGGTTCACTCAAAGGCATCTAAATTTTTATGGTTTCATTTTGCTTATTTTTTTTAAATGAACATATATTACTCTTAATTTTGTTCCTCACGATACCTAGAAGACTTAAATCTAAGAACATTATCAGAGAAGAAATAACCTGCAGTCCATAGAGTTTTAGCCAATGTGAACAAAATCTACATATGCATCATTTTTTGCTCTTAGTCGGGAGAACAACATAGAAATGAAGGTCAACTTAATGCCTATTAAGGGAAACAGTACATTTTAAAGCAGAATGTGGAAGGCTTATTACTAAGTAAGGAAGAAATAAAAAAAACAGTTATGCAAATGCTAATATTCATTCATAGGGCTTGTTATCATGTTGCTCTTTTTCTTACATTTTTACGAGGTCTTAGATCTGCAGGCCTCTGACCATTGTGGTTGAGGAAATGTGTGCATACTTGGAAATTCAGTCATTTGGAGAACACAGGTATTATTATCTAATGGTTCCATTTGCTCCCTATTTAGATTCTGAACTCCACATAGAGGCTAGGACTTTCCTCCTTGGACAACTGTTATCAGCACACCATTAGGTAACCTGTGGTCCAAGTAGCTTATTGCTTAAAGCAGACATTAAGGTGAGGTAAAATCCAAGAACAGGTGTGGAGTAGTTAATGAGATGAATAGAACAATGGCTGAAGCAAAGCATACCCAGACCAAATAACACCACCAACACCCATAGATTTAAAAAGGCAAAATGTGTATTTTTCCTTGTACCAATCAGTCAAAAAGCATTTATAAAGCTCCTACTACATGCCAAGCAGTGTGCTAAACTCTGGGTTGACAAAAAGAGACAAAAGGCAGTCTGACCGTAAAGGAGTCTCCAATCTATTGAGACAGCATGTAAACAAATATATAGGAAGCAGGCTGGAGGGGTGGAGCCAAGATGGAGGAATAACAGTAGGAACTTGCTTGAGTTCATGCTCCAACCAACTCCAATACCTGTAAAAAATGACTCTAAACAAATTTTTGTGCTACAGAACAGTGACAGAGAGAAACAAATCTCCCACTGAAGGCAGCCTTGCAGGCCAACAGGAAAGGTCAGTCACACCAAGTCGGGAGCAGAGCATAGTCCTTAGTGAGTTGCAACAGCCCAAACATGCGACATAGACCAGCCAGACCAGAATTCAGGGGACTGATTCACTGGCAGCTGTAATGGTTTCCAGACTTCTCAACCCATAAATACCAAAGAGAAACTAAAAGGTTAGTGGGGATCTATGTTGGTACTGAGTGAGAGAAGAGTGTGTCCAGCCCTTGCCCCAAGGGCAGGAGAGGTGGTGGGGCAGTGGCTACAACTGTTGCCACATGGCTGCTTCCTGAGCTCCAGGCTTACAGATCATATGCAGACCAAGCAACCGTTCAAAGCTTTCCTTTGACCTGCTTGGGTGTGGGTCACAGTCTTGGTTGGGGGTGAGGAGGAATGGCATGGCAGAGCTTTTGGTGGCTGTAGAGAGAGGGCATCTTCCTCATCAATCCAAGGCAGGTACCTGGAAGAAGCTTTGACTACAACTATACAAAATCCCTGAAATTTGGGATGCAGCATTCTCAACTCTAGAAGCAGAGTTCTATCATGGCAAAGAGCTCAAAAGTCAAGTAATTGGCTGGCAAGATGAGCAAACAGAGGAAGCAAAATCAAACTATAGAATCATTTTTGGGGGGGGACAAAAATGATCAAAACATAGAGTCAGAAGAAGACAGCAAGGTCAAAACTCTTGCATCAAAAGCCTCCAAGAAAAAATATGAACAGGTCACAGGCCATGGAGGGGCTCAAGAAGGATTTTGAGACTCATGTAAGAGGAGTAGAGGAAAAATTGGGAAGAGAAATGGGAATGATGCAAGAAAATCATGAAAAGCAAGTCAACAGCCTGCTAAAGAAGACGCAAAAAAAATACTGAGGAAAATAACACCTTAAAAAATAGACCAACCCAAATGGCAAAAGAGGCCCAAAACACCAATGAGGAGAAGAAAGCCTTAAATAGCTAAATTAGCCAGGTGGAAATGGAATTTTAAAAACTCACTGAAGAGAATAATTCCTCCAAATTAAATTGGAGCAAATAGAAGCTAATGAATTTATGAGAAATCAAGATACTATAAAACAGACCCAAACAAATGAAAAAATAGAAGGCAATGTAAAATATCTTAATGGAAAAACCACTGACCTGGACAAGAGATTCAGGAGAGATAATTTAAAAATTATTGGACTACCTGATGCCCATGATTTTAAAAAAAGAGCCTAGACATCATCTTTTAAGAAATTATCAACAAAACTTCCCTGATATTCTAGAACCAGAGGGCAAAATAGAAATTTAAAGAATTCACCAACCATCTCTTGAAAAAGATCCCCAGAATAAAACTCCTAGGAATGTTATAGTCAAATTCCAGAGTCGCCAGGTAAAGGAGAAAATATTTCAAGCAGTCAGGAAGAAACAATTTGAGTATTGTGTAAACACAATCAAGATAACATAAGATCCAGCAGCTTTTACATTAAGAGACCAAAGGACTTGGAATATGATGTTCTAGAGGTCAATGGAGTTAGGATTAAAACCAAGAATCACCTCCCCAGAAAAACTGAGTATAATACTTTAGGGGAAAATATGGGCATTCAATGAAAGAGAGGAATTTCAAGCAATCTTGATGAAAAGACTAGAGCTGAACAACTATGAGAAACAAGAAAAGCATGAAAAGGTAAATAGTAAAAAGAAATCATAAGGAACTTATTAAAGTTGAACTATTTACATTTCGACATGGAAAGACAATACTAGTAACTAATGAGACTTTTCTCAGTGTGAGGATAGTTGAAGGGAATGTCTGTCTGTCTGTGTGTGTGCGGGGGAGGGGGGTGTACATGTATACATAGAGGGCATAGGATGAGTTGAAAATGAAGGGATGATATCTAAAAAATTAAATTAAGGGGCAAGAGAAGAATATATTGGAAGAAGGAGAAAGGGAAAGATAGAATAGGGTATATTATTTCACATGAAAGAGGCAAGAGAAAGTTGTTACAATGGAGGCGAAGAATAGGAAGGTGAAAGAATAGGAATGAGTCAACTTTACTCTCATTGGATTTGGCTAAAGGAGGGAATAACATACATGCCTAACTGAGTATCTTACCCTACAAGTAAGTGGGGGGGAGGGGATAAATGGAGGGATGATAGAAGGGAGGGAAAATGGGGGAGAGGGTAGTTAAAAGCAAACACTTTTGAAAGGGGACAGGGTCAAAGAAAAAAATAGAATAAATGGGGGGTGGGATAGGATGGAGGGAAATATAGTTAGTCTTTCACACTATAACTAGAATGGAAATGTTTTGAGTATCTACACATGTACAACCTCTATTGATTTGTGGAGGTGGGAAGAATGGAGAAAATCTGGAACTCAAAGTTTAAAAAACAAACGTTAAAAAAAAATTTTTTTATGTGCAGCTAGGAAATAAGATGTACAGGCAGTGGAGTATAGAAATCTATCTTGCCCTACATGAAAGTAATGGGGAGATGGAATGGGGAGGATATAAGAGATTGAGGGAAGGAGTATTCAGTATGCTTGCAATCTAACCCAGGGGTAGGGGAAAGACTGGGAGAAAATTTGTAACTCAAAATCTTGTGGAAATGGTTGTTGAAGACTAAAAAATAAATAAATTTTTTGAAAAAATTTTAAAAGGAAGCAAGCTGTATACAGGATAAATATACAGGAGTTCCAGAAGCCTTCAATTTTTTAAAATGGGATTTTAGTTGGGCTATGTCCCAGAACGAGGAAAGGTTTGATTGGGAAGGGATAATATAAAATCCCTACATTGAAGAAACACACTAACATTGAGTAGCAGGATAAAACAACACAGAAAGCTATAACCCATAATGTTGCATAAGAGTACTTGAGAATTGCAATGGAAAGAAAAGTGTGTAAAATAGCTAATTTCTAAGTGGGAGTGATATACACAGAGTGAAAGTAAAAGAAAAAGTAGTTTAAAGGGGAAAAAATAAGCTTGCTTTTACATATAATGAATTTGAGGTGCTTGTGGGACATCCAGGTAGAGGTGACCTGCAGATAACTAGAGCCATGGATTTGGAACCAGAAGATATATTAGAATATGAGATATAGATTGTGGAGGCAGGTGTGTGAAGATGGTATTTTATCTGTGGAAATAGAAGAGATTACCCAGGAAGAGACGTTAGAAAGAGAAGAGAAGGCTAAGAATAGAACATCAAGAAATATTTACAATAATAAACTGCAATGAAGAAGTAGAATCATTAACAGTGACTAAGAAGAAATGGTTAGAGATGCAGAAAGAGGTAAGAACTCAATGAGGTGGGGGTATACAAGACAACATGGTAAATAATATCAAAATTTCGAACAGGTTCAAGACGTGAGGACTGAATAAAGGACATTGCTTTTGATTATTAGGACATGACTGGTCACTATGGGGAAAATTCTTTCAATAAAATAGTAGAGGAAGTCACCTGATTACAAAGGAGTGAGAAGAAAGTGGGTAGTTAGTAAGTGGGGGCATTCAAC
Source organism: Pseudocheirus occidentalis (assembly GCA_028646575.1). Taxonomy (NCBI): domain Eukaryota; kingdom Metazoa; phylum Chordata; class Mammalia; order Diprotodontia; family Pseudocheiridae; genus Pseudocheirus; species Pseudocheirus occidentalis. The sequence continues at coordinate 167,009,897 of CM053598.1, read as the reverse complement.
GTAGACAATTTTATCTAAAACTTCAACCATGAAAGACAAAAAAAGGAGATGAAATGATATTATAATGGGCTAATGGATCAAGGAGATATACCCCTTCTTTGGGAGGTGAAATACTGAAAATACTTAAGCATGTTTGTAAACATCTAATAAGAAGTCATTGCTGAGCAAGACACTGGACGCAAATGAAAGAGCAGGGATGATTTCTGAAGCAAGTTCCTGGGAGAATCAGAAAGGAAAGAAATCAAGCATCCTTCACGGGGTGAAAAGAATTAGAACTATTGAAGAGAAGGGGTATCTCTTCTACTTTGGCTAAAGATAAGGCAAGAAAATGCTGAGAATGTTTGAGGAAAGAAGGAGCAAAAAGGAAAATCGCATCAGAGGGCCTCAGTTATCTCAGTGAAGTAGAAGGCTAGATCATCTTCAATAAGCATATTGGTTTTGTGATGAGAAAAGAGAAGAAAAAGTTTGGAACAGTCAGAGTATAGAATAAGATAATAGATGAAAGAAGATGAAATGGAGGGATTTTTGAACAAGAGTATGGCCAAACTGAATTTGTTCATCATGAATTTTTAAGGTGAGATATAGGAATCTAGATTTAGAGCTAAAAGAGACCATGGAGGTCATCTAGTCCAAATATCTCATTTTCTCTCCTCCATTTCCAAAATTCTAAACTTAACAAAGATCAACTAAAGTCTCACACACACACACACACACACACACACACACACACACACTAGGACAAAAAGAGTGTTGTGCATGAAACTGGTTACCTTTCCTTTGCACAATTTGCTTATTTTAAAAATATAATAAATTCAACATGTAAATTTTAAAGCTGTCCTATTCATCTGTGATTCCTTTTGAAATTCCTTCTATTCTCTTTTTATTTGGATTAAAAAAGGTTTCAATAACCATCTTTTCTTTTATCTTCTCTTCTTTTCTTTTCTTTGTTGCTTTGGCAACTCTACTCCTAGTTCCTCTCTCCTACCCCTTCATCCCCCCAAACTGAGAAATAAAAGAAAGTCAAAACATTTTAAATAAATATTCAGTCAGTTTAACCAAATGTCTACATCATAACTTGTGTCCATCACATCTCTTATAAGAGGTGGATAACATGTTTCATCATCAGCCATCTGGGATCATGATTGGTCTTTGCATTGATCAATTTCTTGTGTATCTAAGTTCTTTGTCTTCACAATGCTGAAATTGTGTCTATTGTTCTGGTTCTGCTCACTTCACTGTACATGATTCATATCTCTTTCCATGTTTCTCAGAAACTAGCCCTTTCATAATTTCTTATATAACAATAACATTCTGTTAGAATCATATGCCATAATTTGCTCAGGCATTCTCTAATTGATGATTTTTCCTTAAGTCTCAGTTCTTTGCTATAACAAAGAGAATTACCATGAATTTATTTTTATATATGCTTATTTTTTCCTTTTTAGAAATCAAATACCAGCCTCATCCAGAGAAAGAACTATGGAGTCAGAACGCAGTACAAAGCAGACTATTTTCTTTTTTGTTTTGTTTTATTTTTTTCTCATGGTTTTTCCATTCGTTAGAATTCTTCTATGCAACATGACTGATGTGAAAATGCGTTTAATACGAATGTATGTGTAGAACCCATATTAAATTGCAAATCATCTTGAAAGGGAGAGGTGAGGGAGGGGGAGAGAATTTAAAACTTATGGAAGTGAATGTTGAAATCTAAAAATAAATAATTTAATTTTAAAAATAGATCTCTTTGGGGTTATAAGCTAAGACTTGTGTCACTGGGTCAAAGAGTATGTATAGTTTACTAATTTTTGGTAAATAGTTTCACTTTACTTTCCAAGAATGACAGGACCAATACACAGCCTTACCATGCATTAGTATGTATGTTTTCCTGGAGCCCCTCTAACAATTACCATTTCCTTCCTTCCTTCCTTCCTTCCTTCCTTCCTTCCTTCCTTCCTTCCTTCCTTCCTTCCTTCCTTCCTTTTTTCTTTCTTTCATATTTCTTCCTTCCTTCTTTCCTATCTTCCTTCCTTTCTTCTTTCTTTCTTTTTTTCTTTCTTTTATATTTCTTCCTTCCTTCCTTCTTTCCTATCTTCCTTTCTTTCTTTCTTCTTTCTTTTTTATTTCTTTCTTCCTTCCTTCCTTCCTTCCTTTCTTTCTCTATTTCTTTTTCCATATTTATTTATTTGATGGATGTGAGATAGAGAACTCATTCACTTTATATGAGGAAATTAAGACACAATTAAGTGATTTGTTCAAGATCATAGGTAAAACGAGAACCAGGACTTGAACCCATGTCTTCAAGATCCAAAATCTAGTGTTCTTCCAAAATCGATACAATTTCACCATTTTCTCTAGTTCTGCCAACTATTACTGGAATTATGAATAGACAACTTAGATAGTAGATAGGAAAACAGAGTCACAGATTAAAGAGACAAAAGTTTACCATGGAAAATTATGCTTAGGTAGTAGTTAACCAAGAATGGAATGAAATCTCCTTAAGGATTCTGTCATCTGTATCTTATCCTAGCACAATGCCTAGTATTGGAGAGTGCTCAAAGCTACAATGAAAGAATATGCATGCTTCAAAGAACCAAAAGCTATAAAAAAGGCAAAGGGTAGGCTTAATGAGTGACAAAACTTGGGAAAGATAGGAGAATAAGAGACTGTGGTCAGAATTTTAAAGTTCTGTATCATAGAGGAGGCACAATTCCAAGATGTCTAGGGAAAAAAATACATTCATTTAAGTGTGTTGTTGAAATGGGTAGAGGAGAAGATCCTTGCAATTGATATACATGAGGGATTGAGAGATCAAGTTTAAAGATAAATCATCAGCATGAATATCCACACATATGCATACAGACAACATAATAGAATGGATGGTGTGTTTGATGGGGAGGACTGTTAGCCAAGCATTAAATTCACTGAAAATGTTGACAGAATGACCTGGAGGTTGGTAGATGACAGCAAAACAGAAGGAAAAAAGTAGCACAAATAGATTGAATAGACCTTGACAGAATAAAGGTCATTGAGGGAGGGTGGTGGAGGAATATCCTGAAAGCAACAGTGGGAAGCAAGGATCATAACCAGTACTCTTGCAGAGAAGGAACAGTATAGGTCAGTCACCAAATTGTTTTCTCAATGGATAATTGTATTAACTCTCCCTCTTTTTGAAAAGGAGAGCCCATTGGCTGTGCTCAGTTCACCTGGGACTTAGAGAGACATTAACCCAAGGAACTGTGTGATACTTGACACATACCAATGACACATCTATAGAATGAAAAAGATTGAAATGAAATGAGTGTCTTGTGCTAATTATAGATGGTGAAATGTCACAATTGGGATTGAGAGTCCTTGGGCTTTTTTTAAATTTTTAATTTGCTTGCTGATGTAAAAATGTGGTATAACAAATAGGACTGATAAAAAATTTACATTTGTCTATATGACTAACCATACTAATCATTTGACTATATGGTAGATCACCAGCTTGGGGGCTCAAAAAGAGAAAGTCAAGAAATGTCCTAATTGCTGTCAGTATATTAAACAATCCCATAAGTAAGGTGGATTGATCAAGGGAGCCTCTAATTAATTTGATAAGATTACAAAATGTGGACCTTTATCTGAAGGGTGCCTCTCATAGAAGAAGTCATGAGGAAAAAAAACACAAAGAACATTTCTGATTTGTTCCTAGGTACCATGGCTGCCTCTAATGTGATTGGCAAGGGAGCACAAGGTGGGACAATTTTTATTTCGTCTATAAAAGTGATAGATAAATCAGCTTGGACACCTCTTCCTCATCACCTCTCATCTTTCTCTCCTTTGTTCTTCCAGAGCAGTATCTCAAATGGGAGCATGAAAAGAACATTTCTCCCTTCTCACCCTTTAGAAGAAGGTAGAATAATCTCCTGGAGAAGCACACAGTAAACGGGTTTTCTCATTCTGCTTTTCTCAATACAAATCAGAGAACAGAATCTTCATAGTAGATTGCCAATCTCTGTGGTTGTCTTGTGAGTAATCCCAAATTTTGTAGTTCCTTAACTGAAAATTTCCTGAACTCATCTACTCAGGTATCTGGGTTCCTGGAAGGAAAAATGTGATTCTTAGAGAAAGAAGAAAAAAAAATAACAAAGGAACAATCTGCTGCTGAAAGATTCAAATTGTGTTACTGGTATTTGCTGGGGAAGGGAAAGAGGAGAGATGGGGTAGTAAAAAGAAATGTGGACTTTACCAACCTTGCTATTGCACTCAAGTGGTCAGATGATGCAGTTCCAATGTAATCAACAGCTATCACTTATGTAAGTACACATGGAGGCATCCAGGGGTGCACTGTGTGCAGTGATTTACCTTCTGGTGGAAATCTAAACAATGAACTGATACTCCAAAGTAGTATCTGAGGAATCTATAGGACTATGTGGAAAGAGGGATTCATCAGAACAATGAATAGTTATCCCTTTAGAAAACCCAAATTCAAATCCTTTCTGGAGGGAACTAACTATATTTATGCTTTATGTTCACTGTTTACAGGTTTTTGTGATTCCTTGGCATCTTATGCATTTTTCATATAGTGAAATAAAGTCTGTCATATATTCTTATATTGTATATTCAGTGCATTTACAGAAATAGGAATCTTGTTGCCCCCATTTGGGGGAAAGGATGCACAAATCCTGGTTAAACTCTGTCTAGAAGACTTTCAAGAAGTAAATCTCCAGGGCAGTGGCAACAAACCAAGAGAGAAACTGATCCTTTGAGGTAAGGTACTCAAGATCAGATTGCATCTATGTGAGCCCAGAAGCCTTGGTGTTGGGTGGGGCAGAAGAATATCGGATCACAGGCGACAATAATAGTTCTCAGTGTCTTTTTCCTCAGTGCACTTTAGAGTAATGGACTTAAGCATATTAACCTGGAACTAAGAATATATTCAAATAAAGTATGCCCTTTTCTGGAAGGAGATTAAACATATTTTCATGTAGAAAAAAATATGTGCCAGACATACTTCTGCTATTTATGGGTGTTACAATGTATGTATATGTGCATGTATACACATGCACATGCATACATACATACATACACAGTGTGCCAAATGTCTTAGTGCAGTTTTAATCTTAAATAGTAAAAAACTGAGACTATTTTTGGAACTGTCTGTCTGTGGAATTTATGTATTGTGCTGAGAATTACATTTGGAAAATAACCTTCTCCATACAACCCATATTTGAAATTTTCTCCTTTGAAAAATATGGGAGGAAATGGTAGCAGTTAGGGTAGGTATAAAGCAGAAAAGGGGTTTATCCATTTAACTCATGGCTTCTCCTGGATTTGCTTTGCATTCATTAACACATTCTTTTTCTCCTCCTCTCAGACTATCACATAACTACAGACGAAATGGCCCCTTGGCACTAAATGCAGATTTCTTGCTTACCTGGGTACATCCTGAAACTATAGGACACACCAGAGCAGTATGCAAAGGGAATATAAGGACACACGGCTCAACTTGAATGCCCAGTCATTGACGGAACAATCACAGAGGCAGTGAAGTTTATCCCTAGCTGTTTGGAGACTAGCCTGAACTGGAACAGAATGTTATGCATACAAATGTGTTAAAAATGGCTGAATCTGTGTAGGAGTAAATAAGAATTTGCCCCAGCTTGCTTGATATCCAGTCACATGATCTGCAGGTCTCCCCTTTCAAGATAGAGCAGAAAATGGAAGCAATTTTCTATGTAATAGAGTCAAAAGGTAATTTTAGGAGAGAGAGACAGAGAGAGACAGAGAGAGAGAGAGAGAGAGAGAGAGAGAGAGAGAGAGAGAGAGAGAGAGAGAAAAGACAGACAGACAGACAGAGACAGACAGAGAGAGACAAAGACAGAGACAGCGAAAGACAGAGACAGAGAGAGACAGAGAGACAGAGAAAGAGACAGAGTCTGGCTACCTTTTTATACATAAAAAAAGAAATGGACTTAAGACACATGCAACTCATGTTGAATATTTTGTTAAATTAGTTCCCTTTTACTTAATTACACCCTGCCCCCCCCATTTTCTCTTCTCTCACACTAAATTAAGGATCATCTGGAAGATTATTCTAGCCCCAAATAGGTACATGGTAACCTGGATACAACATTATTATCAAATTAATAAGAATAAGAAAAATGTCTTGAATTAAAAAGGGAGGAAAAAAAGATTTACTAACTATCCTATGCCCTACAAATTTGAGTGTTATGAGTGCATGCTGTCACTGCAGATTACTTTTAGTAGCATATTTCTGAATGCTTATTCATGGTATTTCAGAGAAATGTGTCAGTAAACACTGACAAAAATTAAAACGATCCCTAGTGCACATAATCCTCACACATATGATTGGGGGTGACTGCATGTCAGCTAGCCTTGGTATTCATTTGGCATCATTTTCATCCTCAACCAGTTCATCACCTTCCTTGGGAGGAAGAACTGGAGCTGGTTTATACTTCCTTATGCTGTTAAACATTGTTATATTCATTTTCTGAATGCAAAGTAACACGATGATTTATTGCAGTCCTCCCCACCATCCCACTCTTTTTCCTCCATGCTACACTGCCACTGTGGAGTTACAAGCCCATTTCTGCCCTCATTATTTAAGATGATAATAATAATAATATAACAAGAAAGTATTGTGAGCTATTTCTTTTAGAAAGGCATTTTCGAATGTTGGCTCTTATTGTTTCTGAGTAATATGTCAGTAAATACTTGTATAAGGGCTCCTACTTCACTCTAAAACTGAACCAAACAGTATTATTGCTATTAAGTAACCCCACTAAAAATTCAAGCTTCAAGGCATCTGTGCTTCCTACAAAGTGGGAGCAGAAGTACCCAGAGGCCTATTCCCCAAACAAGACCCTGCTGGAGATTTTGCTGTTGCTCAGTTATTCAGGGTTTTTCCCTCCAGGATAGTACCAAAAGATAGCTACTAGCACTAAAGAATTGAGCTTTCTCTGCAGCCCACAAGTGAACTAACAGAGTTTGTTATCTGTATGTAACCAAAATCCCCCTGGGATTCTAATCAGCTAAGCTGGAAGGCACTTGGGGCTCAGGTTGTAATGAGTTAGGGAACTAAGAGCAAAAGAAGAGAGCCAGAATGATATCAAATCATCCTTTTAAAGAAAAGGACAAAAATATTTTCAAACATGTATCTAAAAACTGTCTGACTGTCTGTGTCTACTTTTTTATATCCCTAGTGCTTATCTGTATCTGTAAAAAATAATAGGCAAATTCATCTAGTTCACACTATAGATTGTTAGGTTGAAAGTCACTAGACTGGAAGAATGGGGAGTCTGGCCTTGGTACACATGGGACTTGCAGTAGATGGAGACGAGTCTAGAATATAGAACACACTGGAGAAGTGTCAGGGGTAGCTTCCTGGGCACAGGATCACAAAGGATCATGAAGATGGTTCCCCCTCTCCCCAAAAGCAGTATTTGGGGATAAAGTCAGGTTTTTTTCCTAAGATGGTTAAGGATCTATTTTAGCCTCAATATTAGGAAATTTCAAGGACAGATGAGGAGTATTAGCCATGACATTCATATGAAACCAACACCTAGTAGTATCATTTAAGTACTGCTCCAGATCCAGCAGTAACATCTTTAGGGCAGGGAAAGAGCATAGTGTGGAAGACAGACCCATCAATAAACTAAGAAAACAAGATATTCCACGGCTAAGAAAATATAAGTGCAAATAGCAACAACAAAACAATCCAAACTGAATGCTGTGAAATGCTAATGACCAAACCTGACCTTAAAGAAGAGATAGGAAATTTCACCTCCCTTCCTTCTTTGAAGAGGTGTGGGACCATGAATGCAGAATATTACATTTAATGTTGGACTTGACTGATTTGTTCATTAGTTTTGCCAAGTTGATTTATTTATTTGTACTTTTTACTCTTTATTATAAAGGATGCCTCTTTGGAGTAGCAGAAATGTTCATTGCTGTTCAGTCATTTTTCAGTCATATCCAACTCTTCATGGTCTGAAGTCATGTTTTCTTAGCAAAGATATTGGAGTGGTTTGACATTTACTTCTTTAGATCATTTGACAGATGAGGACATTGAGGCAAACAGGGTTAATCGATGTGCCCAGGATCACACAGCTAGGAAGTGTCTGAGGTGAGATTTGAACTCAGGAAGACTCATCTTTCTGATTCCAGACCTGGTACTCTATCCACTGTACCTCCTAGTTACCCACTGAAATGTAGGTGATAGAAAAACAAAACAATTTTAAATTAAAAAGAGAAAAAAAATGCACCAATTATAAGACTAATTCTTATTTCTTGGGGAATGTTTAAACAAATTCTGGTCTAAAAATACAATGGAATATTTCTGTGTCCTAAGAAGCAATAAAAATGTTGACTGATATAAAGTAAGCAGAACCTCCTTGATATGATGGTTCAAGTCAGGGTCTCACCAATCAAATGGTAGGCCTCAGGATGGAGACATTCTCAGTGGGTTAGGTAGATGTTATAGAGGAGTGAGTGATTTTGTAAATTAACAGAGGACAGAAGAATGACAAAGTGAAAAAAATCTGGTATATCAAATTATTTTCCTAAGCATCACCCCATACTTAAAAATATCAAATTGGTGCTTAAACTTATTCATTCCATGATGCAAAGTAACAGAAGCAGGTTATTATCACTTATCAATCTAGCTATCATTTCCTAAGTCCTAAGAAGAGGCACTTTCATTCAATTTAATAAACATTTATTAATTTCCTCCTAGAGAAATGAAACTAAAAATGGAAGTATTTTTGTCCTCAAGGAGCTGACATTCTAGTGATAGTATACAAAACATGATACAGAGAAATAAATAAAAGATATTTCTTTCAACCCCCAAAATCCTCATAGTCTCTCTGGGCAAATTTCACTTCATATACGACTGAATCTTCCTGAAAACAGAGGCATTATTATCTGAGCAATTACTTCTTTAATACATTGTTGCAATCATTAATTGATGTTTTAGGAAATCTTTTGGGGACATCTTCATAGGAAACTATCTTGGAAATATTTTCTAAATAAACATATAAACTCAAGATACACAATTGTATTTTTTATTAGACAAGTCTTCAGTCTTACTGTAGCACTTAATGATATTAGCTGCAGGGTTCTTCTGATTGTGTGTGTGTTTTTTACTCTTTCCTTTTTTCTTATTACTTTGAGAAAAAAAAACAATTCTGAAATTTCCATTCCTCTACCTGACCATAGAATAGGTACTATTAGGAAAAAAAAAAGATAGTTGACTAGTATAAGGTAGCATAGTCTTAGTTAATAGAACATCAAACTAGAAGTCAAGAAGGCATGGGAACAAATTCTACCTCACACACTTCCAAGACATAAACTTCCAGAAGTCATTTAACCATTCCATTACTCAGTTTTCTCATCTAGAAAATGGTACTGATAATAGCACTCTGAGCTTGGAAAGATTTTGGGAGATGATTGGTTGGTTGTTGTCCTTCATGTTCAAAGAGGAGCAAAATGGTATCACTATCTTGAAGTCAAAGTATGATGTGTCTGACTATGACCTGATCAGACCAATATGAGCTTGGACAACTTTACCACAAGTTCGGCAGAAATAGTCCATGTGAACATTTGGAATGGAGATGTCTCGAAGTTTACACATCTCGTGTTTCTTCTGAGCTACTGCAGTTTTGCTTTGCTTATAGAGCACAGTGCCTTCTCTGATGTGGGATGTTGGGAGATAGTGGGGGATAGAAGGACATGACATTCTATGGTCCAGAGGGTCACAAAGAATTGGGCATGACTAAATGACTTGAACCACAAAAAATTAGCACCCATCTCATGTGTATATATTCTTGTAAAGATCCAGTGAAGTAATGTATTTTAAGCGCTATGAATGTAAATTATAGAGGTAGTGTTGCACAGAGACTAGAAAACCCTCCACAAAACAGAGACCTACTGTCAAATCCCTAGTCTGGCACACTGTGTAGCCCTAGGCAAGTCACAACCTTTCAGTGCTCTAGGCAATACTAAAAAACCAAGTTACAGAGACAGGATGATTTATATGGATAGAGAGATTCCGTTCAATTTGGAATTTCCTATGCCAATGAAATCACTGTCCCAAGGCCTATACTATTATTGTTAATCCAGAGCTATCCCACAGATACAAGTCCACTCTTATTTCATTCCATACTTAGATTGCCTTTAAGAAACCCATCATGCAGCCTGTGTTCTTCAAATATAGTTCTGCAAATACAGTTAGAGGCTGCAAAGGTATTGAATATATGATTTGTACTCTTACCTATTTCTCTATTTTCATCTGTTTCTAATATATTCTCTTGATAAATGTTTATCCCTACTTACTCGTCAGGCTTTTGCCTGATTTGGTGTAGAGTCCCACTGGCTCATGTTGAAATTGAAATGTATGATGTCTTATTGTTTGCCTTATATACCCAGAAGTCCAAGCACCGAGTTTACTTTTATAAATGAAATACAGAAGACAAACACGAAGCTTATTGAGAGATGGTTGTATGGAAACATTGCTTGAATAGAAGTGGGCAGCATGAAGTCTCTGTGACTTGATGTCTCAGCTTATACATGGATCTCGAGGCATGGCTACAAGGTCCCTCTCCTCACTGTCCATGGGTATCCCATAGAATCCATGTGTGATATCTTTAATACAGAAACAGAGCCCATAGAACCTAAGTGATCCAACTCCATCTGCCAAACACCAACAGCAAAAGGGAATTATTTCTATCTCCGCCATTCAGCACAAATGAGATTTGGCTTTGAGGCTCTCTGGCAAGTGTCCAAGGTGATCCAAAAGCCAGGGGCCATGGGAGTTAATTCCAGAAGAAATCAGTATTGAGGAAGTTGACTCAACAGGGTCTGAGCCAGTGACAACAATATATAAAGTGCATGCTCAAAAGCCATGCATTTAAAAAAATATATTTCTTCAGTGAAAACAAAACAAAAATCAAAATGTCTGAAAGCCTAGAAATAGCTATGTCCCAGGCTCTATTGTTCTGCTGGCAAACATAAGGGAAATTCAGACATTTCTTGGAATCATACCCATTCTATGGGAACAGTGAACCAAAAGCCAAAGCAGGGCGATTTTATTATACTCCTTATCTCTTTCTGTGTAGAGATACAGCCATACAGGGAGAAAGACCATCTCCTCTTCTCCATTGGTAAGGATACCTATTCTAATTTATTATGCAAATTAATTTGCTGCAACCCACTGCTGAAGTTAATTCTTATTTTTGGAATTAATTAAGCTGAGAGCTGGACTCGTGACAGACCATCCCCATCATGGCCAGCACAGAAGCTCAGGACAGATGACTATTTCAACTTTACTAGCCTGATATTCTGCATAATCAATGCATGTCAGCTATGAAGGCTTGGCTCCTTGTGCTTATACCCATTTACAAGGTTGGCTGAATGCCTTCTCACAAAATGGAATGCAAGTTCCACTAGGGCACAAGTGTCAACCAAAGATCGCTTCAAAGAAGAAACTTGCATCATTTTGCAAATGCCCCCATACTGACAAAAAAAAAAAAGACTTTGCATTTTTTAATCTCACATTGCTGATAAATGGCTATTTACATCTGTATGATTCAATCTTCAGCCTCCTGGGAACTTTTACATAATGACTTATTGTGTTCTCTTTTATCCTTTTAATTTGACATTCCTGCTATACTTTTCAAATAGGAAAGAAAAAAGATAGTTTATGAATCTTAGCAGTCCAAGTAAATATCCATACCTTAGTTAAGTGGGTAGGAGAGAATAGAAAATAATTATAATCTGAAAGTTCCCAGAAAGAAAATAGAATAGTATATTTTATTTTATTTTGTTTGTTTGTTTTTGTTTTTTGCTTTTTGGAGGGCAGTTGGGGTTAAGTGACTTGCCCAAAGTCACACTGCTAGATAGTGTGTCAAGTGTCTGAGGCCGGACTTGAACTCAGGTCCTCCTGACTCCAGGGCTGGTGCTCTACTCACTGTGCCACCTAGCCACCCCAGAACAGTATATTTTATACTTTCAATTGAAATCCTTTAAGATAATGTCCAATGAGGATAGTAAAGTAAATGAATAAAGCTTTCAAAGTTAAATGTCAATAAAAATCAGTGAAAACTGGGATTGATTAGATCTCTTGATTAGGAAAGAGAAATGCTTACTGTAGCAGTGGTTCTAAAATGGAAGTATGCAAATTCAATTTTTCTTACTATTTTAATAGCCAAATTTCAATATGATTGGGTTCCTTGTTAATCCTGTGCATTTTATTTTATACATTAAAAAAATTATTGTAATAAGGGACCCATAGGCTTCAGCAAAATATCAAAGAGGTGTATGACAAGCAAACAAATAAATGAAAGAATCGCTTTCCAGGGGTGGTCAGGTGGTACAACGATAAGAGCACCCACCCTGGAGTCAGGAGGACCTGAGTTTAAATCTGGCCTCAGACACTTAACACAAAACTAGCAGTGTGACTTTGGACAAGTCACTTGACCCCAATTGCCCTGTCTTCCTCCCACCAAAAAGCAAAAGAAATATCCAAAAACAAACAAAAAGAATCACTTTCCTATAGATAGAAAAATCTGACACTTACAAATTTCCAGACATATGTTGTAACTTTGTGAAAAATGTATGTTCCTGTTTCTTTCACCTATTTTGTTATTAAGGGAAGTGCCTAAAAATGGGCAAAAGGAAAGCTTTATGGAAGTTATTGTTGATGGTTATTGGCCTCCTAATCACTTCAGGAAAGGAGCTCTAAGTCTAAAAGTGAACACATTGTGAAACATTTCAAATAAAATGACACCATTGTCAATTTTGCCTTTCAGTTATCACTTTAATACTTAAATACATCTCCCCCTCCCATTCTCTCTCTCTCTCTATCTTTCTTTTGCCTCAGTTAATTTGCTAAAGAGTGGGAAATATTAGGGAGAAAACCCAATGGGAAATAACATGTGGTAGTATGTTATAACAGAATGATTACTGAATTTGTCTCTCTAGAGATCTGCATTCAAATCTCAGCCCTAATATTTATTTACTTAATGCCTGTGGGCAAGTCACACAATTTAACTGAACCAGTGTTAGTTATGTCATCTCTAAAAATGACTGAGGAATGAGAGGGATTAGTATAATGGTGGCATACAGGAGAGCGCTCTTGCCCAATGTATGAGTGGGCCATACATATTCTAGTACAGAGCTGAGGGGCTTGGGACTTTCACATGATGCATCAAACATTTTGGTGAAAACTATAGTGGAGGACTGACCACTGAATCTGAAAAAAATACCACTTAGTAGACCTTAAAAGCAGGGACTCTGCCCTCTGGGACTCTCTCTTCCATCTTCTATATCATCTGTCTCTCTGCCTCCATCTCTCTGTCTCTGTCTCTGTCTTTCTCTCTCTGTCTCTGTCTCTCTCTCTGTCTCTCTCTCTGTCTCTCTCTGTCTCTGTCTCTCTCTCTGTCTCTCTCTCTGTCTCTCTCTCTGTCTCTCTCTCTCTCTCTCTCTTCTCTTCCCTCCCTTCCTCCTTCCCTCTTCGTAAGGGATATCAGAAATTTAAAAAGTTTGGCTATGGCCTCTACAGGACGAGCTCATCCATGAATTCCAGAGTATGTTATCTTAGGCCTCTGGTTACCTCTTCTACTTTGTATTTCTTTTCCTGAGCATAGGTGCCTAAATGGGAATCATGAGAGATGAATATTTAGGGATAGACAATCACAGGGATGTCTGCGTTCCTAGTTGGTACCAGATGCACTTAAGGAGGAGCACATTGTATCTACTAAAGAGCTTCTTGGAGAAGATGCCTCTTGATGCCTTCTTTCTGAAGTGACCTAGTCATACTGGAGGACGCTATTCTTTAGAGCTCCTGGCCTGCAGACCACAGGGGGGCCAAAGCGATTGATCAAAGGCCAAGGGCTCTTGTGTTGAGTGGCCTGGATCCAGATCATGGTCTTGGGTGGTGGTCCTGGGGTGTGCTTTCAGAGAGCCAAAGCTGGTGGGGGCTGTAGCACCCACCTAATAGCTCCGGCAGCTGTGAAAACCCCAGCAATTTGGGACAGAGCTTTCCCCCCTCGAAACAGAGTTCCACAGAGCTATAAAATCAAGCAATTAATTGACTAGCCAATATGAGTAGGAAAAGGAAGCAAGGTAAGAACAATAACTTAATTCTAGAATCCTTTTTAGGGCACAAAAAGATCAAAGCATGGAATGGGAGGAAGACAACACAGTCAGAACTCCCACACCAAATGCTTCCAAGAAACATGAAGATCGCCTACAAGCCATAGATCGACTTAAAAAGAACTTTGAAAACTAAATAAGAGAAGTGGCAGAAAAATTAGGAATAGAAATGAGAATGATGCAAGAAAGAATCAACAACTTGACTGAAGAGAATAACACCTTAAAAAACAGATTAACTCAAATGTCAAAAGATGCCCAAAAAGTGAATGAGGAGAGGAATGCCTTAAAAAGTCAAATTTGCCAGATGGAAAAAGAATCTCAAAAGCATTCTGAAGACAATAATTTGTTCAGAATTAGAGGTGAATAAGTGGAAGCAAATGAATTTATGAGAAACCAAGATACTATTAAACAGTTACCCTAAAAAATAAAAAAATAGAAAGCAATATGAAAAATCTCCTCGAAAAACCACTGACCTGGAAAATAGATCTAGGAGAGACAATCTGAAAATTATTGGTTTACCTGAAAGCCATGACCAAAAAAAGAACTTGGAAAGCATTCTTCAAGAAATTCTCCTCCAAAAAGCAAAAAGAAAATTTTTTTTAAATTAACACAAAAACTAGCCGTATGACCTTAGGCAAGTCACTTAACCCCAACTGCCCTCCAAAAAGAAAAAAGAAAAAAAAATTTTTTTAAAGAAATTCTCAAGGAAAATTGCCCTGATATTTTAGAATCAGAGGGCAAAATAGAACTTGAAAGAATTCAACAATCACCTCTTTAAAAAGATCCCCAAAAGAAAACTCCTAGAAATGTTATAGCCAGTTTTCAGAACCCCCTCATCAAGAAGAAAATATTACAGGCTGCCAGGAGGAAACAATTTGAATACTGTGGAAACACAATTAGGATAACTCAGGATCTGGTAGCTTCTACACTGAAGGATCAAATGTCCTGGAATATGATATTCCAGAAATCAAGGGAGCTGGGATTAAAACCAAGAATCACTTACCCAGAAAAATTGAGTATAATGTTCTAGGGGAAAATATGGTCATTCAGTGAAGTGGAGGACTTTCAAGCATTCTTGCTGAAAAAACAGAACTGAACAGAATATTTGACATTCAAACACAGGAAGCATGAGAAGATAAACACGGGAAAGAAATCATAAGGAACTTATCAAAGTTGAACTATTTACATGCCAATATGGAAAAACAATAATAGTAACTTATGAAACTTTTCTTTGTATGAGGATGGGTGAAGGGAATACAAATGTATATATAAACATACATATACATATGTCTTTGTAAGAGGGTTTTATATGCATATGAACACATATCTGAACATGTGTGTATATGTGTACATAGAGGGTATGGGATCAATTGAATAGGAAGGGATGATACCTGAAAAGGTGAAATTCTGAGGTGGGAGAGGACTAGAATGAGAGGAGGCAGGGAGAGATAAAATGAGATTAATCATCCCATATAGAAGATGCAAGGGATAACTGTTACAACTTTACTTTTTTTTACTCTCATTGAATTTGGCTTAGGGAAGGAATGACATAAACTCTAAACTGGGTATCTTGCCACACAGGAGAGTAGGGGGGATGGGGATGATAGATGGGATGATGGAGGGGAGGGCAGGGTCTTGGGGAGGGTTGCTGGAAGCCCACACTTCAGTAAAGGGACAGAGTAGAGAACAGAACAAGGCGGGGCAGGATAGGAAGGAGGGAAATATAATCAACCTCTCACAATAGGTCCATTATGGAGATGTCTTGCATAATTACAAATATACAGCCTGTATTGAATTGCTTGTCCTTCCAGTATGGGTGGGTGACAAGGGAAGAACCAAAAGAATCTAGAATTTAAAGCTCTACAATCAAATGTTAAAAAACAAAACATATATATTATTATTATTATTATTACCTACATGCAACTGGGAACTAAGATATACAGGGACTGGGGTAGGGAGACCCTCTCTGCCCTACCAGAAAGTTAGAGGGGTGTTGGAGGAGGGCATAAAAGAGAGCAGAATGGTGGAGGGGGTTTACAGTGACATTGCTGTTTTGGGGTTGGGGGTAGGGGAAAGATGGGGATAAAATTTTTAACTCAAAATCTTGTGGAAAGGAATGATGTAAACAAGAAAATTTTTAAAAATTAATTTAAAAAAAGAATAAATAAGGGGCGACTGGGTGGCACAGTGAATAGAGCACCAGCCCTGGAATCAGGAGTACCTGAGTTCAAATCCAGCCTCAGACACTTAACACAAAAAAACTAGCTGTATGACCTTGGACAAGTCACTTAACCCCAATTGCCTTACCCTCCAAAAAGCAAAAAGCAAAAGAATAAATAAATAGCTGTCATATACCTAAATATACATAATACACTGAGCACCTTTCTATTCCACTCTTGGAAATCCTAGACATGATGAACCTAAGATTTAAGTGTTTTTTTTTTCCAATTTGTGCATAAAGAGCTAAAGAATATGAGGGAAAAAATGCCTTTTCTTAGAGGTCAGGATTCCTCCTGACTTAACTTTTTCAAGACTGGATCCCAGAGCTGAAAGGAACCTTAGTAAGAAAGGCTGAGTATCCTGCTCCCCTGAGGCTCACTGGAGAGAAAAAGTAACTTTTAGGGATAGGAAATGATGGTTATTATCCTAATAGCAATAATAATAATACCACCAATACTCCTTAATTCAGAGGCTTATAACAAAGAAAGTACTTTGTTACTACTACTACTACTACTACTACTACTACTACTACTACTACTACTACTACTACCACTGCTACTACTACTACTGCTACTACTACTACTACTACTACTACTACTATTATTTGAGTACTTTTATCAATGCTAATTTTTAGGTTTTATGCTAAGATCTTTAGACCTTTTATTGGTTCAGAGGAATCAGTAGTTGCCCTTTGCCTGATCTGTTCTTTGAGTATCTTTCTACACGTCACTTTGTGGAGACCCAAGTCATGAGCCAATATCTAAATTTTAAGTAATATTTCCTTGAAATTTGGAAGTTGAAGTATAAAGAACCAAAAACATTTGAGGAAAGGAGCCCAACCATCCTTATTTGATATTAGGTTCCCCCAAGACAGAATCTAGTTACTGCCTGGGTCCAGAGTATAAGGGCCCTTTGTTGGAAAGGGAGAAGGCACAAAGTCCCTGATCTTTGGGCAGAGGAATGATTTAAATTGTGAGAATGGTAGGAGCTGATATTCCTGTAATGCGTTAAGGTTTGCAATGCACATTGTAAGCAATATCTCTATTGATCATGGCAATAGTCCTTTGAGTTAGTTCTAAGGAGAATGATCCCTATTTTACAGATAAAAACATCAGATTAATTGACTTGTCCCATGGTTATGTAGGAAACAAATGCCAGAAAGCAGGATTTAAGATGAATTTTCAGGAACGGCCACCTCAGGGATGTCTAGCCCTAAGCTGGTGCCAGACGTACTTAGGGAGGAGCACATTGCACCTACTAAAGAGCTTTTTGGAGAAGATGGCTCCTGGCAGGAAGAGGAAGCTAATTCCTGAAGTGGGGCTGTTCGTTAGAGTTTTACCTAGAGGAGACTTCCAAATAGAAGTGAAGGTTCTGGGTTTTGTTTGTTTGTTTGTTTGTTTGTTTGTTTGTTTTTTTCCTGACTCTATACTGAGAACTTTTCACTGAGACATATTCTCAACAAGTATTTTTTAAATGTGACAGATACTATGCTAAGGCCTCAGGATTCGAAAAAAGTAGGAGAGAAAGTTCCTGCCCTTGAGTTCACAGTCTTATTCTCTCTTTTGTTAGTTATAATAGTTACAATTATGAGCACATTCTCTTTGTTAAACCAAACACTCAGAAGCCAAAAGACAACTCCCTTAAAACTCAATGGGCTGATTTCAGAAGTCCTATAGTAAAAAGAAAATCACACTGAAAATAAGAGCAGTGCGCTTCCCCAGTCTAGCATGATGATTAACTTTAGAGAATCTGACCAAATTCATAATATTAAGAGCTAGAGGGGCAGCTAGGTGGTGTACCTGCTCTGGAGTAAGGAAGATCTGAGTTCAAATGTGGCCTCAGACACTTGACACACATACTAGCCATGTGACTTTGGGCAAGTCACTTAACTCCAAATGCCCTCCAAAAAGCAAAAATAAAACACACACACACACACACACACACACACACACGCACACATACACATGAAGATCTAGAAGGAGCCATGAATATTATGTGGTCTAACAAGCTTATTTTAAACAGAAGAAAAAAACAGAATCTAATAAAGGAGAAATATGTTACCTATGATAACACAGTTAATAAGTAGGAGAGCTAGAATTTGAACCTCTGATTTAAAGACCAAAGGTGTTTTGGTGGTTGTTGTTTTGCTGTAATATGCTATGCCATGCTATTATATTCCATGCTATACCATGAAATAAAAACACAACATCACTAAGACTCTCATATTCAGATCTCATATAGTTCCTTCTGTTTTGTTCCCAAACCTTTTGAGAGGTTGTGTTAAGATGTGACTGAAATTTCTGGAAATGACAATAGTTCACTTAGATGAGGAAGGTAATATAAAGGACTGGGAAAATTCCTTAGTTTGATAGTCAAGGTCACAGTCTAATGGCACTCTACCTTTACAACCTTATTTCCTTTCATATTCTTTAATTACTCTGTTTTTCAACCAGATTGGTCTATTATCTACTCCCCAGTTTCATTCTATCATCTCCCATGTACACATTCACACAAAAGGTCTTTCATGCTTAGAGTGCCTTATTCATCACTGTAGAAAGACAAAATACTCGATTTTGGGGGGTCAGTTCTTATGCAGATGTCTTGAAGAAGCAGCTTTGGCCAGAGAAACCTAGACACTTTGAAGCCAGCTCTCTTTGCATCCTCTTTGTTATGCCTTTAAAAAGGCTAATTGACTTTCCAAAGACCTGTCTTTGTCCTTGTCTTCCCAAGACTTTTTGGTGCCTAGAATTAAAGAGCCTGACCATATCTACGCTGCTTCCAGGATGTGGCAGACTATTGTAATGATAAAACCATGATAATATCCCAGGATATGACAACCTAAGCTTATTGATGAGAATACTTGAATCTTTGCCTTTTGGATCTTTAAAAATCTTGTTCAAATCATCATTAAATGGAGTTCATGGTTCTTCCTTGAACTACCCACATGGCCTGGTCATTTCTTATTCACATCTCTGATCATGCTTAGTGCTAGACACTGAGCAGCCCATGACGCATTACAACCTGATGAAATCTTTCTATTTCTTCAAGGTTTCACTCAGGTGCTCCCAAGGTGAAATTGTTCATTCTCTCTATATTTTTTTCTAGAATATTTTGTCCACATCAGTCTACTATAGCTCATTGAGATCAAAGACTAATTTTGCCCCGCCCCCTTTTTTGAAAGAGGCAATAGTTGACACAGTGGACAGAGTGCTGGTCCTGGAATTAGGAGGACCTGAGTTCTAATCTGTCCTCAGACACTTATGAGCTATGTGACTATATACAAGTCACTTAAGCCCAATTTTCTCAAACGGGGGTTATAAGAATAGCACATACCTACCAGGGTTGTTGTTAGGAGCAACTAATGTAATACTTCTAAAGAGTTTAGCACAATGCTTGACATATAGTATGTCCTTAATAAATGCTTAGTCTCCTCTCCTCTCTTATGCTTCCATCTATTCTACACCTCTCTTCAATACTGGATTATACGAAGAAAATGTAGGCTGGTCACATGAAAAGGGTGAAGAGTAAAAGAAGGGTGTAGCGCCAACTCAATATTCACAGTAGTAATGGCAACTATGAATATCCTCACACAATTCTGAATCATAAAATATGACAGACTCTCCATATAGAAGACAGAAAAAAAACCACTTATTCAGACACCAGCAAACCGAATCCCAAAACCAGTAAGCTGAATCCATCATAGCAACAAAGAAGTTAATACACCTTAGCACAACAGAGAATCACACCATCCTTTAGCCTTCCCACAAACAAGCCTAGCTGTCTTCTTGAGTGCATCTTTTCCTCCCTTTGGCTCCAACTGCTCTAACTCCCAGCTTCCTCTTGGTTCTGCTCTTCAACAAAATCTTCCCACGACAGGCTCCACACGATTTTCTTCAGCTTATTATGGGGCAGGGAAGATCCTCAAAGCAAGAAAGATCACCTATTAAAGGACAAGAAAGAACTTCACATTATCATTACTATTACAATGGGTCACCAAAAAGCTCCAACATATCTTGGGGTCTGGATATACTTCCTGTGGCAAATTGAAGGGAAAACATGAACAAGACTAGCACAGGATGGGCAAGCATGAATGGATTTCCATTTGTATCACTGAAGGGAACATCAAATTGATGGGATCACAGCTCCATTTAAATATTTAGTTCCTAGAGCCTATACCCGTGCCACTTACATCATAAGAGGTTATTAAATATTTTTAGAAACTAGTATATTCTTTTCCTTGGCCACATGGCATTCTACTTTGCATCATAATTTTTTCATTTAGATGCCACATACATAAGACATGGATGGATCATGGAAAGAGTATCTGTCAGAATCAGCAAGACTTTGTCTCAGGTGCTAGCTCTCACATATATTGACTGGGTAAATCTGGCTAAGTCACCTAACTGCTAAATTACCTCAGGAAACTTTCTTAGACTGTTAGCCTGAATAGATTAAAGGAAATTCCTACATCAATAAAATCACAGGTGTATAGATTTTGAATGGACCTCAAAGACGTAATAATAATAATAAAAGTGTGCATATAATATATTGTATATTTATTTTATGTTTTAGATATTATTTTGTATATTTTATTTTATATGTTTTACATACATATTGATATATATTTTAGATAGCATCACAAAGTACTTCCTAAATATCTCATTTAATTGTCACCCAAAACTATGGGAGTAGTTGCTATTTTTTCTCCATTTTACAGATGAAAAACTGAAACAGACATTCTGGCCTTTGCCCATGGTCATATAGCTGGTAAATATCTGAGGCTGGATTTGAACTTGGATCTTACAGACTCCAGTCCAGTGTTGTATCCACTGGGTATCCAGAGGCTGAGGAGGTTAAGTGACTTTCCCAAAGTCAACCAAATAGTAAGAGTCAGAGGTGAGATTTCTATGCCAGATCATCTGTTTCCAGTCAGTACTTTCTCCCTTCAATTAAGCTACCTTACCATTACTCCTTATAGTCTGTGACAACATTGTTATTGTTGTGGTGGTGGTCATTGTATTTCTTGCTCTAGTTCTCATTTCTACTTCCTTGGCACAAATATATCCTAGTGTCTTGTATATAATAAATGTGCTTAAGGAATGTCTCTTAAATTGAGTTGAAATCAATGGAGGGAAGGAACCTACTAAGTGATAGATCTTGTCACTCCATTAAGAGTTGCTTTTTGGAAAAAAGTGCTTCAAGAATGAGATCAGAATACCTTAAATGAGTGTACAACATGACAGACAACTTTAAAATCCACTTCTGCCAACTTTAAAATGTTCTCAACAGGATATCGTTTTGCCAGATGTATGCTATAAACCCCTATTGAGGCTGCCAATTTATTCTTAATATAATATGCACTGAGAATAATCAAAGGCAGAGCCTGCTGGGCCTTGAGCTGATGAGTCCAACGCTTTGTTGGTACAAAGTGCCAGTATTGGGGCTTGCCGAGACTTCCTGGCCAACCAGAAAAGGCCCCAAGGCACATCATATTCTCAATCAGCTTTCTGGAAATCAACTCCTGATCACATCTTGAAATATTGGGTTGCCTTCGGGACATGGAGAAAAAGAGAAGTTTCATATGTCTCTAATTCTTTCCTTAGAGGATTCCTAGGGGTGGATCCTAAAGAGGAAATGGTGAGAAAGAATCACATGTAGTTCTAGGAATACTACATTGTTTTGGAGAGTGGGAACTGCTTCTGTTCAATATCTTTCAGAGAATTAGTATTGTCACCATAGCTATATTTTTGGACCCTTCCTCCTCCTATGCCCTACCTCCACATCAGGAAAACACTCAATACTATCAGTTTTTAAAGAAGATACCAAATGAATTCTCAGTCATTAAGAAATACTTTCTGGATAGCCTGTTTCTGTTGTAGGCCAAGACTTTCAGGGTCCTTGGCCACATTAGCTCCCCAGTTCTACAAAGGTCATTAGGCAGATATGCAAGGAAAGTATAATCTTGTTGGGTGGATGCTCTCATTGGTTTCATGAATATCTAAAGTAAGTACTGAGTTAATTTGCAAGTCTTGATTGTAACACCCTGTTTGTGCCTCTGGACATGGTCCCAGGATAAAGAGCTTAAGAGTGATTGGCTTTGTGCTGGGGTAGAGAAAGATAGAGACCAAGGGTGGTCCCTTGCATTCTGCTAAGAGTATATAAACCTTGTGTCTTCCATGTATCTTTGGCTCTGTATGAAATAGGTATGCAATAAACAGTCTCTCTTCCTCTATCTTATTTTAGCTAGAAGCTCTCTCTCTCTCTGTCCCTTTATTTCACTTAGCTGGAAGCTAGGCCCAGACTTGCTAGCCACAGCATGCTTCCTCATGCTAACTGGTGATTTTCTGTGGTGCCAAATATATAGAATAAAACTCATAAGATCACTACCCAATCTTAAATAATTTTGTATGCACTAAAAAAAAAAAAACCTCCTGATGACTGGCAGATTTCTCATCATCATTGATATCATCTGTATCATCTGAAGGAGAAGCTGCCCTGTACATTCCAAATTTTAAAAAGAAAATCTTAAGAAAAGCAACTATTAATTCCCTTTTGCCCCAAAACTTTTTCATGTGTATATTGATTGGGGCCTACTCAGGAATTCAATTAGAAAATCCACTCTTTTAATTTTTTTCTTGGTTTCAGATCAAATCTACTCAGTTCCTTTTTGTGCCCAAGCTTTAAGCAAGAGGCACAGGCTGATAAATAATGATAATTTCAATGAACACTTTAAGCTCCTACATATCCACTGTTTCATTGAATCCTCACAACAACCCTGTAAAGAAGGTAGCCCTTTTTAGAAATGAAGACATGAGGTTCATGTAGCTAGTAAAAAATGAGGCCAGAACTCAAACCTAAGTCTTCCAGTTCCAAGTATAATGTTCCTTTCAGTTTATCACATTACCTCCCAAATACCAGGTTATGGTATGATAAGAAAAGAACTGATTCTAGATTCAAAAGAATGTTTCAAATCTTGCCTCTGATATTTACTACTTGTGTGACCTTGGAAAAGTCACTTAAAATGTTCTTGACTTGAGTTTTCTCCTTGTAAATCCAATCAACAATAGATTCCTAAAAGAATGCTACTGTGAACAGCTTTTAAGATTCAGATTACACAGTCTTAGTAAACACTCTGTTTATTCCATTACAAAACAAGATTCAGTACAATGTTCACAGTATCAACAATTCACAATATTATATACAATATTTAGAACAAGGAAAGTCTCAGTGTTATATCTTATTACAGAAGGTAACAAGGAACAAGAGAAGAATCACCTGGTTTCCCTAAGGGGGGAACCAGCTTCACATTTACAGATTCAATCAAATTAAAGATTCAATCAATCAATTAACAAAAGGAATCACCTAATTTCCCTAAGAGGGAGTTGATTCAATCAACAATTCACAATATATTGATCTTCCACTCATGG
>CM053598.1:166938896-166985599 GCA_028646575.1 Pseudocheirus occidentalis | reverse complement strand
GGGGACGGCCGGGTCTGGGGGAGGGATGCTGGAAGCACACACTTCAGTAAAGGGACAGGGACAGGGTAGAGAACAGAACAAGGGGGGAGGAGGAGGGATAGGAAGGAGAGGCCTAAGATCACTGTCACAATATGTCCGCTATGAAGATGTCCTGTATAATCACACATCCTCAGCCTATATTGAATTGCTTATCCTTCCAGTGGGGGTGGGTGACAAGGGAGGAATGGAAAGAATCTAGAATTTAAAATTCTGCAAGGCCTGCAACTAGGAATTAAGACATACAGGGGCCAGGATAGGGAGACCCTCCCTGCCCTACCAGAAAGTAAGAGAGCAGAGCAAGGGAGGGGCTTTACAGTGGGATTGCTGTTTTAGGGTTGGGGCAGGGGAAAGATGGGGAGAAAATTTGTAATTCAAAAATGTCATGAAAATGAATGATGTAAACAATAAAACAAATTTTAAAAATCTAAAAACAAAAACCATAATGGGGGGAGGGGGGAGCAGTTATATAATACTGAGGGAATATGGTGGTTTAAGCTAAGAAGAGTTAGAATGGTTGGCAAATGTACCTTTCTGACATTGCATCTACCAACACCAAAAATTATACCCTATTATATTTGCATATGGATGGAGCAATGGAAAAGTTAGTAAGGAGGAGTAAGCCTTTAAAACAAAAATGTCTGATTGCTGCAAATGAGAAAGAAAAGACAGAAACAGAAAACTTCCAATAGCAGCTTATCAGTCACAGCAAGGCTCAAAGAAGATGTGTCAATAGGCCATGTCTGTAGTAGTCATTGAATAAATTTGTTCTAATTTTTTTTTGGTTTGTTTATTTGTTTTAGATGATAGAAAGAACTCATACTGATGTTGTAGAGGGGTGGGGGACCAGTACAGGGAAACAATAGAAAGGGGGTCCTGAAGGCAATATGCCCAAGGCAAAAACAACAATTCAAGGTACTGGGTCCAATTTGCTTTGATATGCCAAATTAGTCAGCAACAATATTATGGACCTTGCTTCATTGATTGACCAGAATGCACATAGATGCCACTTTGTACCAAAGATATTTTTTCTAAGAAGATTGTAAGTCAAATATTTATAAATAAAATCACTTCAAAAGTGTAGGTAAGAATTTATTTGGATGGAGGAGGAAATGATTTGTGTAACCATCTCTTTTTAATTTGGTTAGTTGATAGGTTCATTTCTCTTTCATTTCACTGGTTCATAGTTCCCTAAATGTGTTTGGATGTAGTTAGCATCTTTCCTGCACCAAGCTGAAAGGGAGGACAGAAAGTGTGTGAAAAGCATGGGATACTAAAGAGGTGTTGAAGAGGTGGATTATCAAACAGTAAGACTCTTCACTATTCACGGATCTCTGAGAAAGGCAGTGGACTGAACTAGTTTCTGCTCCCAGCTCTGCCTCTGCCTCTCCAGAATTGGTCATCATCGTTCAGCTGCCTTCTCACATTGGACCTTCTCACAGCATGTGGGGCCTTCTCAGAGAAAGACATCCCTCTGCCCTTTTTCTCCCATTGGTTGAGAGAATTTCATTTTTGAAGAAAGGCTTCAACTTAGTCATCCTTAATGTTTTATACCTTGTGACACCCAACCCTTACTCCTTTATTTTCAGTTCCCTTTTCTATGTTGTCTTCCCTCATTACACTATAAGCTCCATGAGATCAAAGACTGGCTTTCTCTTTTGCTTGTATTTGTATTTCCAATGGTTAGCACAGGGCCCAGAAAACAGTAAAGACTTAATTAAAGCCTGTTGTTGGCCTGCTTGCTGTCTCTAACTGCAAACTGCCTTTTAGGAAGTTAATGATCATGGAAAGATCCAAAAGGAATAAGAATTACTGATAACATTTTTCTCATTTTCTTGTTTTTTTAATTACATACTATGACTTTAGGGTATTGTGCATTTACTATATTAAATCTAACAGTACTTTTATAGATTTATATGAGAACTGTTTATTGTACAGTGATAAGACTTCTGACTTTTTCAACTTTTCCAGAATAGCTACAAAGAAACAGAAAGCAACAGAAAAGATTTTTGAACTTAACAAAACTCAGTTGTCCATAAACATGTATACTTTGAAGGCAAACAATATATTTGACTTCATTTAATACATAATTCTTTGTAATCCAGTTTCCCCTGGTAACCATTGTGTCCTAGGTTGCACAAAGCAGGGTAGTTAACCCAAAGAAGCTAGATAAAAAAGTTGAAGAGGTGATAATTATGGAAGAGCAGCCAAATAAAAATTAAATGAATCAGAATTTCAATAAATTATGGGGGGAAAATGAGGCAGCCAGATTGGAGGAAATAATAGATCCATCATCTAGAATTTAGACGGAAATATTTCTAAATCCTTAGTATACCCTGTGGGCATTAAGGAATGGAGTGATATCAGTATAGCAGAGCCACAAAATATTATGGGGCATTTAATGAAAAGGGGAAATTAATCGCTACTTAGATTTCTAACAATATGGCAGAATTTACACATTAAAACCTCTTTACGTGTGACTATATTCTGTAACTAAAATAACTGAGCTGAGCAATGGAATCATAGCTCCTCTTCCCTTCCATTATGTAAAATAGTTTGTTCATAAACAAAATAAATGCAGGTAGAAGGGCGGGGGGAAGCACTTTTCTCATAAAAATGAAGCAAACTTTCAGGAGCCAAGTAGAAAGTGATGAAACTTATTAATAATCAGAACAATGGAAACTAAACATTTCTGAGATGCTATCTCATCAAATTGGTAAACTTTGTAAAAGTTAGAAAAATAGAATGCTAGCAGGTATAAAAGAAGATAGCAATGGTAATACATTCCTAATATGTGTTAATTGGTCCAACCTTTTGAAATAAAAGTTTACAATCATTTAAGAAAAATTCCAAAATTTTTCCTGTGTTGTGACCTGCAATCCCCAGCATTGGTTTTAAACTCCAAGGTGGTTATGAAAAACAAGAAATTATTTATATGTAAGCAAGTGTCTAAGCAGCACTACTCATGATACAAAAACTTAGAAATAATAGTGTATGCCCAACCATTGGAGAATGATTGAATATATAATTATATATGAATATAATAGAATATTACTATGTCACAAAGAATGATGAATATAAAAGATCCAAATATAGAAATATTTTCATGAAGTGATACACAATGAACAAATTAGAACTAAAGGAACAATAAACACAATTACTAAAAACTATCTACACAATTATGAATTTAAATTGCAATTAAACTCAAATGAAAACCAATGGACAGTGTTGGTATTCAATTGTCAACCCTTCACCTGACTTTTAATTTAACAAATGAAAGCATGGAAATTTAAAAGAGTATATTCTATCAATCATAATCACTCTTTTATGTTGGTTTACTTTTTATTTATGTCCATTATTGTTGGGATACATTTGGGAACATGCTTGGACTTTATATGGTGAGGTAAAAATATCAAGAAATGTAAAAAATATTCATCTTTCCTTATTTAGATGACTCCTAAAAATCACTACATTCTAGTATAGCAACATTACTGATGTTCACAATAATTATCATGAGAGAACAAGAAAAGGCTGCTATATTAAGTATCTTCTGATAAAGGTAGAGGTTGAGGTTCAGTGCTTGGCCTTAAAAGAGTTTGACAGAATAACTAAAGGGCAGTCAGTGTTTGGACATGACTAATATAGGAATTTGTTTCACTTGGCCATGCATGTTTTTTTAACTACCATAAAGTTTTTCTTGTTTTTTTTTTTATTTTTGGAGGGCAATTGGATTTAAGTGACTTGCCCAAAGTCACATGGCTAGTATATCAAGCTTCTGAGGTCAGATTTGAATGCAGGTCCTGCTTTTGGTTGATACTCTATTCACTGGGCCACCTACCCACCTCAAGTTTTTCTTTCTTTTAAAAAAAATATTTGGGAAGAAGTGAGAGAATAAAAAAAATCATGATGATTGAAAAAAGTAAAATAAAGGTAATAAGCTTTTTTTTTTGGTACTTTTAAATCATGTCCATGTGGTTTAACTGGAAACCCTCATGGTGATGTGGAAACAAAAATAAATTCAAAAATGGAAGAGCACTCAAGAAATATCCACTCTTCCCACATTGACTCAGTTGGTGACATTTTTAAATGAGGGAAATTTGCTGACCGCCTACACTGGTGATTGCACTTATATGTTCAAAATGGGATAAGGAAGGATAATGAAAAGATACAATAAAATAATTTCTACCTTGATGCTCTTCAAGCACTGTAATGAAGAGGGAGTAAATGATAATCTTGCTAGAGAATGCTTGTAAGTCTTAGTGCTTGTTACACCAATTATTCACTAGAACAATTTTTAAAAATTTTAATATTTTGTTTTTCCTCAATTACATGTGAAAAATAATTTTAACATTAATTTAAAAACAGTTTGAGTTCCAAATTCTCTCTCTTCCCACACCCCATCATTGAGAAGTCAAGCAATTTGATATGTTATACATGTGCAGTCATGCAAGAGATACTTCCATGTTAGTCATGTTTTGAAAGCAAAGCAAAATTTTTTTAAAAAGACAACTAAAGTTTAAAAATATATATATGCTTCAATTTGTATTCAAACTCCATCAGTTCTTTTTCTGGAGATTGATAGCATTTTTATTATAATTCCTTAGGAATTATTTTGTATCATTGTGTTGTTGAAAATAACTAAGGTCATTTACAGTTTTTCATTATGCAATACTTCTTTTACTGTATACAATGTTCTCCTGGTTCTGATCATTTAATTTTACATCAGTTCATGTGAGTCTTTCCAGGTTCTTATGAGAGCATACAGCTTATCATATTTATACTAAAATAATATTCAATCACAATCTTACACAACAACTTATTTGGTCATTCCCCAATTGGTGGACATCCCCTTCTCTTCACCACCACTAAAAACTGCTATAAATATTTTTATGCATAGAGGTTATTTTTTAAAATTTCTTTGGGATATAAAACTAGTTGTCATATTGCTTGGTCAAAGAGCTTGCATGATTTTATAGCCTTTTGGGAATGGTTCCCAATTGCTCTACAGAAAGGGTGAATCAGACTGGACCATAGCAAAGCCAAAGCAGACCCAAGATGACTGAATCAATGGCAGCAGTGGGGATTCCCAGACCTCTCAGCACAGGAGGTGGGTCTGTTGGAACTGGGTAAGAAAGAAGCATAGTCTTGAGCCTGCTACAGTGGTGGCAGCTACTCCTGGAGCTCTCAATCCACAGGCTGAATGTTTGAAAGTCATCTGTTTAAACCTCCCAGAGCCAAGAAGGAAGAGTAAGCAATGCAGAAAAAGCTCTTGACAAAATACAACACCCATTACTATTAAAAAAAAAACAAAACCAAAACTAGAGTGCGTAGGAATAAAAGGAGTCTTCCTTAAAATGATAAGTAACATCTACCTAAAATCATCAGAAGGTATTCTATGTAATGGATATAAGCTAGAAGCATTTCCAATAATATTGGAGGTGAAATGAGGACATCCATTACCACCACTATTATTCAATATAGTAATAGAAACATTAGCTTTAGCAATAAGAGAAGAAAAAGAAATTGAAGGGATAAGGATAGGAAAAGGAAAAACAAAGCTATCACTCCTTGAAAATGATATAATGGTATACTTAGAGAATCCTAGAGAATCAAGTAAAAAACTACTTGAAGTAGTAAATAATTATAGCAAAGTTGCAGGATATAAAATAAACCCACAAAAATGACCAGCATTTCTAAATATTACTAACAAAACCCAACAGCAAGAAACAGAAAGATAAATTCCATTTAAAGTTACTGTAGACATTATAAAATATTTGGGAATCTACCTGCCAAAGCAAACCCAGAAACCATATGGACACAACTACAAAACACTTTTCACACAAATAAAGTCCAATTTAAATAATTTGAAAAACATCAGTTGCTTGTGGAAAGGTCAAGCTAATGTAATAAAAATGACAATTCTACCTAAATTAATTTACTTATTCAGTTCCATACCAAACTACCAAAAATATTTTATACAGCAGGAAAAAAATAACAAAATTCATCTGGGAGAACAAAAATTACAGATTAGCAATGGAATCAATGAAAATAAATGTTAGGGAAAGTGATCTTCTATATCAGATCTTAAAGCAGCAGTCATCAAAGCTACTTAGTACTGGCTAAGAAACAGAGTGGTGGATAAGTGGAGTAGATTAAGTATAGAAGACACAGTAGTCAATGACTATAGTAATCTACTGTTTGATAAACCCAAAGACTCCAGCTTCTGGGATAAGAACTCACTATATGACAAAAACTGCTGGGAAAACTGGAAAATCATATGGCAGAAACTGGGAATAGACCAATATCTTGTACCATATGCCAAAATAAAGTTAAAATGGGTACACAGTTTAGATATAAAGGCTGACACTATAAGCAAACTGGGAGAGCAATGACTAGTTTACCTATCAGATTTATGGAGAAGCGAAGAATTTATGACCAAACAAGAGATAGATTGTGGGGAGCCAAGTTTAGGGGAACCCTGCCATGCTTTGGCAGAGCTGCTGAGATAGTGTTAGAGGAGCCCTGCTGACCAGCAGCAGGATTAAGAAGGTAAAGTTAGGTGAAAAAAATATACTTGGAAAGAGTTACTTACCCAGAGGTTGCAACCATCATGAATGAGAAGGGACCCCAAGAATGGTGGAAACAGAGTCAATTTTATTCAGCTAAAAGTCTAGCATATATAGTACAAAACTGCATAGTCATCATAAGCCACTATCTTTGGGATAACACCACTGCCCTAGTTCCCATTCATGTCATACATGATGGCTGTGTATTCTATCCTCATTATCAGGGTGCAAGTACCAGGCAGGATGTTCCAAACCTCCCTAACCTCCCTTGAAAAGGACGGCATTAGCCCAAGGCTTATGGTTATCTAGTTTGTACTATGCTGCAACAGTATTATATTTTCCCTGAGAACACTGTGAGCATTCTTGTTCCCAGGCCAGGAGTGAATACCACTTTTCTCCCACTTCTCCTGATGCTCATGCCTGTGAGCCTTGGAGGGGGCAAGGGGGGGAAAGGGGGGAAGAACAGATCCAGGCCTGGTAGCAGACTCTTCAGCTAAGAGGTCTTATTTAGCAATCAGGGTCAGAGCCCCACTGGCCTGTGGTCCTCTCCAATAGATAAAATTATGAAATGCAAAATGGATAATTATGATTTAATTAAATTAAAAAGATTTGTATGAACAAAGCCAATGTAACCAAGATTAGGAGGGAAGCAGAAAATTGGGAAAGAATTTTTACAACTAGTGTCTCTGATAAAGGTCTCATTTCTAAAATATAGAGAGAACTGAGTGAAATTTATAAGAAAACAAGTCATTTCCCAATTGATAAAGATTTCAGTTTTCAGAGGAAGAAATTAAAGTCATCTATAGTCATATAAAAAATGCTTTACATGACTCTTGATTAGAGAAATGCAAATCAAAACAAGACTTAGTTACGACATCTCACCAGTCAGATTGGTCAACATAACAAAATAGGAAAATGATAAATGCTGGAGATGTGGGAAAATTGTAACACTAATGCATTGTTGGTGGAGTTGTGAACTGACCCAAATATTTTGGAGAGCAATTTGGAACTATGCCCAAAGGGCTATAAAATGTGCATACCCTTTAATCCAGCAATACCACTTCTAGAATTGAATGCCAAAGAGATCATAAAAATGGGAAAAGGACACACATACAAAAATATTTATAGCAACTCTTTTTGCAATGGCAAAGAATTGGAAACTGAGTGGATACCCATCAACTGGGGAATGGATGAACAAGTTGTGATATATGGATGTAATTGAATACTATCGTGCTATAAGAAATGATAAACAGGCAGACATCAGAAAAAACCTGGAAAGATTTATATGAACTGATGTTGAGTGAGGGGAGCAGCACCAGGAAAACATTATACACAATTATAGCCACATTGTGTGATGACTAACTTTGATCGATTTGGCTCTTCTTAGCAATTCAAGGGTTCTAAGACAACTCCAAAAGGCTCATGGTATTAAATACTGTCCACATTCAGAGAAAGAATTACAGACTTTGAATGTGGATCACAGTATACTATTTGTTTTCTCTTTTTTTTTTGTTTTGTTCTGTTTTGTTTTTTCTTCTTTGCAGTTTATTCCATTGGTTATAATTCTTCTTTACAACATGACTAATGTAAAAATGTTTGATGTGAATGTATACATAGAGCCTCTGTCAGATTGCACACTATCTTAAGGAGGGCAGAGGGAAGGGAAGGGGAGAAAATTTAAAACTCAGTAGCTTGTGGAACTGAATTTTGTAAACTAAAAATAAATCATTTTTAAAAGAAAAATGTTGGATCACTATACAACTTCACCAATAGTACATTATTATCACAATTTTCTGACCTTTCCTCCAACATCTGTCATTTCCTTTCATATCAGTCAATCTGATAGGTGTGGAGTGGTAAGTTAGAGTTTTTGTTTTTTTAATTTGCATTTTTCTCATCAGTAGTGATTTAAAGATTTTTATATGACTATAGATTGATTACTTTGAAAAATGTACATAACCTTTGACTACAAATTGAGGAATGACTCTTATTTCTTTAAATTTTGCTCAATTCTCTACATATTTGAGAAATTAGGTCTTTAAGAGAAACAACTGTAAGTTTTTTTTACATTAATGATTACTATTTCCCTTCCTACTATTCCTCCTCACCACCACCCCCATTTACCCAATTCCCTCTCCTTTCACCCTGTCCCTTTTCAAAAAGTGTTTTCTGTCTGTCTTTTACCTTCTCCCCACTCCTTTCAGCCCCCACCCTTCTCTTATTCCCTTCCCCACCTAATTTTTTGTAGAATAAGATAGATTTGGATACCCAACTAAGTGTGTACTTCTTTGAGTAATTGAAATGAGAGTAAGTTTCACTTATTTCCCCTCCTTCAACTCCCTTCTTTCCCTTCACTATAAAAGCTCTTTTGCATTTTTTTATGTCAGATACTTTACTCCATTTTGACCCTCTATTTCCTCTTCTCCCAGGGCATTCTTCTTTCTTAATTCTTAATGTTATTATCCTAGATAATCATACAATTATATTCAATTCATACTTGCTCCTTCTGTCTATATATATTCCTTCTAACTGCCCTAATAATGAGAAAGTTTTTAGGAGTTACAAGTATCATTTTCCTATGTAAGAATGTAAACACTTTAAATTTATTGAATGCTTTAGAACTCTTTCCCATTTACCTTTTTATACTTCTCTTGAGTCTTGAATTTGAAAGACATATTTTATATTCACGGTTGATATTTTCATCAGTAATGCTTAAAAGTCCTCTATTTCATTGTATGTCCATTTCCCCCCCTAAAGGATTATATTGAGTTTTGCTATGGGTGATTCTTGGCTGTAATTCTAGGTTTTGTAAACTATAAAATATTGCATTTCAAGCCCTCTGATCCTTTAATGTAGAAACTGCTAAATATTATGCTTTCCTAACTGTCTTCCATGATATTTAAATTGTTTCTTTTTGCTTTGACTGCTGATATCATTTTATCCTTGATGTAGGAGCTCTGGAATTTGACTAAAATAGTCCTGGGAGTTTTAATCTTCTGGCTTCTTTCAGGAAGTGATTGATGGTTTCTTTTTATTTCTATTTTATTTTCTGGTTCTAGAATATCAGTGCAGTTCACCTTGATGATTTCTTAGAAGATGATGTCTGGGCTCTTTTTTTGATCATGAATTTCAGATAATCCAATAATTCTTAAGTTGTCTCTCCTATTTTCTAGGTGAGTTGTTTTTTCTCATGAGACATTTTGAACTTTCTTCTATCTTTTCATTTTTTAATTTGATTTTATGTTTCTTGATGTTTCATGAAGTCATTATCTTCCACTTGCTCAAGTTCATATTTTTAAGGCATTATTTTCTTTAGTGAGTTCTTATACATCCTTTTCCATTTAGATAACTTAACTTTTTAAGGAGCTCTTCTCTTCAGGGAAATTTTTAATATCTTTTTTCATTTATCCAATTCAATTTTTCAAGATATTCTTCTATCAACTGGATTTCTGTGCATCTTTTAACATTTGGTTTATTCTCTTTTTTACAGTGTTATTTTCTTCAGTACTTTTTGGGGGCCCCCTTTATAAAGCAGTTGATATTTTTTTCATTATTTTCTTGCATGATTCTCATCTCTCTTTCCAACTTTTCCTCTACCTCTCTAATTTTATTTTTAAAATTCTTTTCTGAACTCTTTCACTCCCTGAGACAAATTACTTTTTGTCTTTGAGGCCTTGGAAGTAGCAGTTTTGACTATGTGTTTTGATCTTCCCTTTTAGTAACTTTCTATTGTAAGAATTTTTTTGTTGCTGTTTGTTCATTTTTTTCCTTCCTATTTCTTGATATTTAACTCTATACCAAAGTAGGGCTCTGCTTCAGAAGTAAAGGAGGCAGGCATTTTCCCAAGCTTCACATTTTTTGTGCAGTGTTTTCAGAAATAATTCTGGGGACTTCTAAGTTGTTTATTTGTTTTTTTTTAATTCTTCCAAGGTGGTATGAGTTAGAGAGAGGTATGTTTACCATTCTACTGGCCTGTGCATGAGTGATCCATGAGGGATCACAAATACTCTTTTCTGAAATGGGACTGTGACCAGGGTGCCAGTTCTCCTGCAACCACAAGCTACAAATATATAAATGCTCTTCTTTGCACTGGAATTGAGACCCAGGACTGTTACCTGGATTGGATTATTGGCAATGCAACAGAGTTGCTGTTGACAGCAAAGGGATTAATGTAATTTTCTTTTGACTGGTTGTCTGAATGGCTACCTTACTGTCTGCAGGCTGAGAGGTCCAGGAACTGATGTAGTAAGTACCAAGGTCTACTGCTATTTTGCTGGGACAGGGCCCATGCTGCTTCAGACTGCACTCCACTCTTACCCTGGTAAAAAAAACCTTTACTGGTAATCTTATAAGTTGTCTTGAGATACAAAATTGTTTCCTCTAATTCTTCTGTGGGTTCTAATGCTCCAGAATGTTTTGAGACTTTATTTAAAGTTGTTTAGAGGGGTTTAGGAGAGAGTTAAGGTGAGTCTCTGCCCTTTCTCTGGTTCTGACCCCTCTTCACTAGAACTCTTCAGCCCTGTGCTTTGCTCTGTGCTTTAGGGTAGCTATGGGATTCAGGTGGCTCAGGGGTTTTAAAGTGAGGGAAGAAGTCATGTCCAAGTAAATGTGATTGGTCTCCTAACATCAGATGTCACAACTTACAAAATGAGAAGCTTTCAAGTATAAAAGATTACACATGGAGTTGGTGCTAGGAGGATGGTCCAGAACAGAAGTGTTAAACATGTGCTCTGGGGAGTTAGCATATAGCCAGGACCACTATCAGATGTGGCCCAAACCAGTTTAAAATGTAACTGGGAAATATTTAATAAAAGAAGTAAAAATAGCAAAAAAAAAACTGAAACTATAGGTTACATTATAAAACTTAATCCATAGATGAGCCAGAGGGATCCTTATTATGGTTTTTTGATCTCCGTTTCTATTTGAGTTTAGCACTACTGGTCCAAAGAATTAACAATACAGAAAGGAGAATATACTAGGAAGGAGAAAGGAATGTGATCAGGGTGCAAACAACTTACCAAATGCACAAACACTAAGATCCTGAAGTCATAAGATTTTCTGGACAGCAACAGCAAAGAGGTGTTTAATACATTTCAGAAATATTCCCATTAATAATGGCAATTTTTTTTCTCTTCAAAGGATATTTACATACAGAACCTAACTCAATTTTTTGCTATCTGAGTAACCCTAGGCAAGTCATTTTACCTCTCTGGGATTCTATTTCCATATCTAAGAAAGGGGGATGATAATATGCATACTATGAAGCACTGCTATTTGGGTGGAGAAAAAGTTTTATAACCCTTAAAGGGTTATTGACATATTACTATTAATATTACTTATATATTTTTGTTCACATTATTCCCTGCTTCTAGTATGTTCTCTCCCTTTCTTCATGTATTGACTAAGATTTAACATATCCTTTAAGATTCTGTTTTAATTCCTCTTCCCCCAGGAATCTTTCTCTTATTCCACAAAAACAATAATAACTGTTCAACATCTGGACCTCACAAAGTACTTTGTGTATGTACTTTTCATGCATGATTTTCCATTATGATTATTTGTATGTATACCTCAACCTCCATAAAGCTGTAAGATCACAAGGCTAGCAATGTAAAGTCCAGAATTTCCCCACCTAGGGAATCATGCATCTCCCTCCCGAACAGTGAAACAAGTTCAGTACCAAAGGAAGAGGTCAAGGAGCTCCAGATTGATTATAGATAACAGTTTAGTCAATTGGGTTACTTACATTGGGGGCCAATATGATGGATCCCTGCCAAGAGTTCAGATAATTAGTGGTCTGGGGTGAAGGCCAGACCAATAAGTGAATCCCTGCAAAAGAACTCCAAAAATCCCTGTGGTAATTACAGAAAAAAAGAAGGAGGAGCTGGAGAGTAAATCATTACTGATTGGTAGATATTTTTGGTTTTTTGCTTAGCAATGAGCTTGGGAGTTAAACCAAAATTATACCAAACTTAAGTTTGTGTATTCACACACACACACACACACACACACACACACATGTGGATATATGTGTGGATGTAGATATAGATGTGTATATGTATGTGTATATATAAAGAACTACTAATATAGTCCAATTCCTATCTAAGGTACAAAATCCTCTATCATTTAGCCCTCCATTTCAACTTTTCAATGATTTGGATAATGAGTACCTTTTGAAATAATTTATTCTGATTTTAGATAAATCTAATTTTAGGAAAAAATTCTTCCTCATATTGAGCTACAATCTACCTTCCCATAAATTCTACCTATTACTCCTCATTCAGTACTTATAGTCAAATAAATAAGTTATTTCCCTCTGCCACATGACATTGCTTCAAATATATTAATAGCTATCATATTCTCCTAAATATATTTTCTTTTTTTTTCTTTTCTCCTCTGGACTAAATATTCCCTGTGTATTGAATCAATCCTCATATGACATAGTTCTTTGAGTATTTTCTCTTTTAGACAAATTTTAGTTTGTGAATATACTTTTTAAAACATGTTGTTAGAACTGGGGGCACACAATAATCCATTTTGGCAGAACATAACAAGAATATCACAACTGCCTAGTACACTATATTTCTATTACTGCTGCTACATTAACTTTAACATCTAGCATAGCACACTACCCATTCTGATTTCTAGCCTTGTCTTCACTATCCTGTACCTTTGCCGGGTTTTTTTTAGCCTTGTTACAATGTTTTATGTTTATACTTGAAGTTTCTTCTTGATAGCTTTCTTCTAGAGCATCAGCCTCTCAAGAACATTTGATTCTAGAATCCAAAGTATTAGATATCTTTTGTTGTCATCCACATGTTTGTTCAGCATGTCTGCAACAAAATCGCTAGTAAAAATGTGGAATGGAGATAATTTAAAGACAGTAGAGTGACAGGAAGAAAGTGCAGCAAGTTCTCCCCTTTCCTTCCCCTTCACACAGCTCCTTTAAATAGACCTTGAGAAAATGTGCAAGACCAAATCTCGATCAGGAAATCCAAGAAAAAAAAATTCCAGAGTAATTTTTTGCCCAAGCCAGGGTGGCACAAGGAGACAGACAGAGAAATCTCTGGACATTGGGGACTCAATTTAGACATTAATGATGAAGCAGAACATTTCAAACCAAAGGAGAGACTATGAGTCAGGGAAAGAAGAGGTCCTGTATCCAGTGAGAAGAAGCCTAAATTTGTGTATGATTAAGCAAAAGGGCCAACTGGAAGCCATGTTGCTCAGAATTCATCTCTGTCTCATAAAACCAGGGCAGACTAAGGTGAGACAAAGCAGATCTATGCCTTGGTGGAGCATTCCAGGATGAGAGGTGGTCATTGGAACTAGGCTGTTTAGTGAGAGAAGAGAAAGTTCAGAATACTGGAATGGAGTTTTATTTCCAATCTATAACCCAGTCTGAAGTCTGAAGCAGAATAGGCAGCATAGGAATCTCAGATCAAAGAAGAAACTGCAGTTATGTCACACTGAAGGTACAGAGCTTTCCAGCTGGCTGATAGTGCCTGAGTCTAGCAATAATTTACTGGAACTTCAAACAGGGCAAATCCATAATGAATATTGTTCAAACCCAAGCCCAGTTCAGGAACTTGCAGAGTTCAGAACAGGAGGGCAGGAGGTCCCTGGATAAGACACTCTGGGAGCACCAAATGCTGCTTTAGATCCTGGAAGGACATGACACTCAGTATCCCAA
This sequence comes from Pseudocheirus occidentalis, assembly GCA_028646575.1. NCBI lineage: Eukaryota > Metazoa > Chordata > Mammalia > Diprotodontia > Pseudocheiridae > Pseudocheirus > Pseudocheirus occidentalis. The sequence continues at coordinate 166,971,304 of CM053598.1, read as the reverse complement.
GAAAACAGCAGCAGGATGAGCTCACTTCAGACAGACACAGAATCTGTACTAACATAACGTTCAAAGTAAAAAACTAGGCTGGAAGAATTAGAAAACATGCAAAAAAAAAACCTCTGCATAAAATGCAGTGGAGACTAAAATCACAAACCAAGAAGAAGAGGATGTTTCTAAAACATCACAAAGCAAACCTCAAAGAAAAATATGGCTTGGGTGCAAGTTCAATTTGAATCCCTGGAAGAGATGAAACAAAAGTCTAAAAGAGATTTAAATATGTTTTAAATAAATTAAATAAAATGCTAAAGGAAAATGTATTGGGGGGGGGAAAGAAACCTATGAAAGAAAGAATTAGAAAGAGAATTAACAGCATGATGTAAGAAGTACAAAACTTTGCTTAAACAACAAATTACTTGAACATTAGAATGGCAAAGGTGGAGCCAAGATGGCAGAGTAAAGGCAGGGGCTGACCTGAGTTCTCCTCCAAACGCTATAAATAACTTTAAAAAATGACTCTAAATAAATTCTATGGCAGCAAAACTCACACAAAAATGATGTAAAACAAATTTACAACCCAAGATAAGTTGGAAGATCAGCATGCAAGGTCTCTTGTACCAGTTTAAGAGAGAAGCACAATCCACTGATGGCAGACCTGCCCCAGCAAACTTAAAGCAGGACTCAGGGTGACTGAATCACTGGCAGTAGTAGTGGTTTCTAGACTTAGCCAACAGATGCCAAAGGCAACTTAGAAGGTCAGCAGGAAAGGTCTGCTGCACCTGAGTGAGAGTGGAGCACAGTCCAGCACAGGCACTACCAGCACAGTTCCAGCCCCAGTAAATCAGGAGGAGACCTAGTGAGTGAATGAATTAGAACAGCAGGGGCAGTGGCTACTTCTATAGATTTTGTCCCAAAGATGGTAAGGGGATCAGGATGAGATTATAAGAGTCTGTTTGGCTAAAACTGAGACAGGAGTCTGTTCCTTTTTCAGTACTCAGATCCAAGTTATAATCCTAGGTGATAGTCCCAGGACAAGGAGAAGTATTAGTAAAGTAGAACTTGTGGCCACAGTAGAGGAAGGACCTTCCACACAGTTCCAGGGCAGAAGATAATGTTTGTGGTCACTCATAAACCAGAGCACAGGCCAGAAAAGTAGTAAACACCTCCCCTTAGAATTCAGTGGTTCTCAACCTTCCAAATTCCATGACCCTTTAATACAGTTCCTCATGTTGTAGTGACCCCCCAAATATAAAATTATTTTTGTTGCTACTTCACAACTGTAATTTTGATACTGTTTTGATACTGTTATGAATTGTAATGTAAATATCTGACATGCAGGATGTATTTTCATTGTTTCAAATTGAACATAATGCACAGGTTGAGAACAACTGCCTTAGATCATACTACCTTGGAAGAAATGAAAACTTACAGGTCCCTGAAAGTATCTCTGAAAATAGTCGCATGGAACCCCTTAAGCTTGCGACAGTACCCTCTACCCTGAAAGCAGATCCCTACTTTAACAAACAGTTAAAAGTCAGGTAATAGGCTGGGAAAAATGAGCAAACAATGGGAAAAAAAACTAACTACAGAAAGCTATTGTGATGAGGAAAATCAAAACATACACTTAGAAGAACATAACAAAATCAAAACTCCTACATCCAAAGCCTCTAAGAAAAATATGAATTGGTCTCAGGTCACAGAAGATCTCAAAAAAGATTTTGAAAATCAAGTAAGAGAGATAGAGGGAAAAATAGGGAAGAGAAATGAGAGTAATGCAAGAAAGTCATGCTAAAAGAATCAACAGATTGGTAAAGGAGACACCCCGCCCCCTCCAAAAACAAAATAATGAAGAAAATAACACCTTAAAAATAGACTAGGCCAAATGGCAAAAGAACAAAAAAAATCCAAAAAAGGCAATGAAGAGAAGAATACCTTAAAAAGAAGAATTGGCTAAATGAAAAAGGAAGTCCAAAAGCTCATTGCAGAAAATAATTCCTTAAAAATTAGAGTGGAGCAAATGGAAGGTAATGACATTATGAGAAATCAAGAAGCAATAAAACAAAACCAAAAGAATTAAAAAAAAAAAAAGGAGAAACAGCTAACCTGAAAAATAGATCCAGGAGAGAGAATTTTAAAATAATTGGATTACCTGAAAGTTATGATCAAAAAAGAGCCTAGACATGATCTTTTAAGAAATTATTAAGTAAAACTGCCCTGATATTCTTGAACTAGAGGGTAAAATAGAAATGGAAAGAATCCGTTGATCACCTCCTGAAAGAGATCCAAAATGAAAACTCCCAGGAATATTATAAACAAATTCCAGAGTCCTTATATCAGGGAGAAAATATTGCAAGCAGCCAGAAAGAAACAATTCAAGTACTATGAAATTATAGTTGGGATAATAAAAGATTTAACATTTTCTATATTAAAGGATCAGAGGGCTTGGAGTATGATATTCTAGAGGGCAAAGGAGCTAAGACTACAACCAAAAATCACCTACCCAGAAACACTGAGTATAATTCTTCAGAGGAAAAAATAGCCTTTAATGAGATAGAGCACTTTCAAGCATTCTTGATGAAAAGACCAGAGCTGAATAGAGAGTTTGACTTTAAAATACAACACTCAAGAGAAGAATAAAAACGTAAACAGGAAAAGGGAATCATAAGGGACTTAATAAGGTTAAACTATTTACATTCCTACACAGGAAGATTATATTTGACAGTCATGAGACTTTTTTATTATTAGGGTAATTAGAAGAAGTACATAAAGACAGAAACCACAGGTGTTAGTTGAATATGAATGAATGATATCTAAAAAAATAAAATTAAGGGATGAGAGAAGAATGTACTGGGAGGAAGAGAAAGGGAGAAGTAGAATGGGGTAGTGTAGGAAAGTGAGTGAACTCTCATCAGAATTGTTTGAAATAGAGAATAAGAAACACACCCAATTGAGTATAGAAATGTATTTTACCCTACAGGAAAGTAGGAGCAGAAGGGGATAAGAAAAGAGGGGTGGTGATAGAAGAAAGGGTGATTGGGAGAGGGGGTGGTCAGTAGCAAACCACTTTTGAGGAGGGACAGGGTAAAAGGAGAGAGAAGAAAATAAATGGAGTAAGAGGAATAGGATTAAGGAAATTGCAGTTCACAATAGTAACTGTAAAAAATATTTTAAGTAAGTTTGTCTGATAGAGGCCTTTATCAGAGAAATTTGCTTCATTTTCTTTTGAAGAGAACATAAAGAGAACTGAGTCAAATCTATAAAAATAAAGGCCATTCCCTAATTAACAGATTATCAAAAGATATAATCAGTTTTCAGATGAAGTAATCAAGGCTATCTATAGTCATATGAAAAATATTCTAATGAACTATTGATTGGAGAAATGCAAACTAGAACAATTCTTAAGTACAGCCTCAATTCTATTAGACTGTCTAATAGGACAGAAAAGGTAAATTACAAACTTTGAAGGGGATGTAGGTAAAATGAAACATTAAGGCATTGTTGGCAGAGTTATGAACTGAATCAACCATTCTGCAAAGCAATTTGCCCAAATATGCCCAAAGGGCTATAAAACCATGTGTACCCTACCCTTTGACCCAGCAATATCACTACTAGATCTGTATACCAAAGAGATAATAAAGAAAAGAAAAGGACCTATATAAAAAGAAATATTTACAAAAGTTCTTTCTCTGGGGGTAAAGAATTAGAAATTGGGGGTGGCCAAGTGGTGCAGTGAATAGAGCACTGGTCCTAGAATTAGGAGTACCCAAGTTCAAATCTGGCCTCAGACACTTAACACTTACTAGCCCTGTGACCTTAGGCAAGTCACTTAACCTCAACTGCCTTGTCTTTCCACCTCCAAAAAGAAAAAATAAAGAATTAGAAATTGGAGGGATGCCCATCCTTTGGGAAAAGGCTGAACAGGATACTCTCAGAAAAACCGGGAAAGACCTTCATAGGCTGATATAAAGTGAAGTACACTGTGTACAAAGTAACAGCAACATTTTAAAATGATTGGCTGTGAATGACTTAGCTATTCTCAAATGATCCAAGACAATTCTGAAGGATTTAGGATGAAAAATGCTATCAATCCCCAGAGAAGGAACTGATGGTGTCTGAATTCATATTGAAACATACTTTTTTTTACATTATTTTTCTTGAGGGTATTTTTGGTCTATACTTTCTTTCACAAGGTGAGTATTATGGATATGTTTCATATGACTACACATGTATAACCTATATTGAATTGCTTGCCTTCTCAAGGAGGGATGGTGGTAGGGAGGGAGGAAGGAAGAGAGAGAAGTTGGAACTCAAAGTTTTAGAAACAAATGTTAAAAAATTGTTTTTACATGTACCTGGGGGGAAAATACTAAATGAAGAAATTATTTTGAATAAAAAAAAGAAAATTAGAATGATCCAAATATGAGATAATAACTCCATAAAACTTAAAATAAGGTGAAAAGACTGACAAAACAAAATACAAGGCATCTTCTTAGCAAAACAACTGGCCTTAGAAATAGATTGCAGAGACACAATTTAAAAATCACTGAATTAACAGAAGACTATGGAAAAAAAATTAAAATTGCCCCAATCTCCTAAAAGCAGAGGAAAAAGAGGAAATACAAGCGATCCACTGATTACCTGTTGAAAAAAATTTTTAATTAAAAAATTTCAGGAACATTGTAGCCTAAATGTGGAGTTTTTAGATGAAAGAGAAAGTTCTGCAAGCAGCACAAAGAAAGCATTTGGGTACTTAGGATCCACAGTAATTCACAATATTCACACATCTTAGTATCAAACACTAAAAGTGAGTGGAGAACTTAGAGTACAGTGTTTCAGAAGACAAGGGATATTGGCTAACAACCATTAATAACTTACCTAACAAAGACAAATGCATTTCTACAAGAGGGAAATGGACCTTTAATGAAACTGAGGGTTTCCAAGCATTCCTGATCAAAAGACCAGAGCCACATATAAACTTCAAAATATAAACAGGAGTCTAGAAAAACATAATAAAGAAAAATTAGCAAATAATGATAAGGGACTAAACAAAGATACATTATTTATATTCAAATTTGAGGAATTATAGATGTGTCCCCTTGGAATTTTAACACTATCAGAAGTCATAGAGGGAGAGAGAGTCAAATTAGAGAGGGCCTGGGAGTGATTCCATTGTCAATTTTTTAAAAGTGTTCATTTTCCAATACAGAAATGGACAAAAGATAAAAACAGACTGTTCTCAAATAATGAGTTGTAAACTAGTAGCAACCATATCAAAAAATTGCCTCATGTAATCAAGGTACACTAGTACATACAAAAAAAGAAAAAGCAGGGATGGGGGGCGGGAATGAGGGACACAAACCTCACTCTCCTTTGAACTGATAAAAGAGGAAAGAATACCTATATAAAGACCTTTGGATACTGAATTATACTTCATTTTACATCAGAATGGAGGGGAGGAATAAGAGTGAAGTGAATTAGTCCTCGGGATGATTAGTCCTAGACAAAACAAAGTCTAAGTAAAAGTGTACAAAAATATCTATAGCAGTTCTTTTTATGGTGGCAAAGAACGTGAAATGGATGGGACACACATCACTTGGTGCGGGAAGGGGGGCTGAGCCAGTTATGGTATATAAATTTGATGTAATGCTATTATAACTATTATAAATGATGAAGAGGTTGGTTTGGAAGAAATCTCGGTAGACTTACATGAACTGATGCAGAATGAAGTGAAAACCAAAGGAACAAGTTAAACCATAAAAATGAAGTGGAGCCCAAAGAGGGTTAGGGCTGCCTGAAACCCCAAAATACCAACATCCCGGGTCCTGCGGAAAGAATTCCACTCAAGTCTTCTCAGCCAAGGAAAAAGTAAAGTTTATTGAAAGTTCAAGTTCGCCACAGGGGTGCTAGGCCATTTAAAGGTACTCTCACAGAGCAAGTCTCTGCTAAGCTATTCTACAGCGCTCTCACAGAGCAAAGTCTGCGCCAAGCTATTCCATGGCACTCTCACACCACATGGAGGGAAGATGAGGTTCTATATACAATATAAGAATAATATTGCTTTAAAAAAGATTGAAAGACTTGGAAATACTGGCTTATATTGATCGACCAACATTCCTGAGGGTTCATGATGAAGCATGCTATCTACCTCTTGATAGAGAATGGAAGGACTCAGAGTGAAGAATGAGACTTCGTGTTTGTTTGTTTTGGGACATAGCCAACGCAGAAATTTGTTTTGCTTGATTATATATTTTATAAAAAAGGTTTTCTTTTTCTTTCATTCTCAGAGTGGGGAAAAGACAGATTTTTGTCAATTGAAAAAATAAAAATTAATATAAAAAACCCTCTATACTCAAGTGTTGAATGGTCCTAGGTCAACGACAGCTCTTTTTAACCCTTCACTATAGGCATTCTTCTTGGTCAGCATTAATTGATTTTTTTTTTTGGCCATTCATAACTCACTTAACTGAACTCTTATCCAATAAACTTTTTCTCTCCAGTTTGTCTAACAGGAAAGTGTCACAATTGTTATATTCCTTAAATCTAGGAATAGTATATACATGATATTCTCCTGATCTAATCTGTCAGAAATTAAATGAATTTAGGGGTGGCTAGGTGGCACAGGGAATAGAGAACTGGCCCTGGAGTCAGGAGTACTTGAGTTCAAATCTGGCCTCAGACACTTAACATAAAAAAACTAGCTGTGTGACCTTGGGCAAGTCACTTAACCCCAACTGCCCTCCAAAAGCAAAAAAATTTAAAAATTTAAAAAAATAAATTAAGTGAATTTAATCTAATGCTCTAATTAACTCATTTTTTTCATATAATGATATCTCTTCTTTTTCTCCCTCAAATGGATCTGTGATTTAACAATTTGGAAACTGAGTCCAATAATGCAGATCCCAACTCATTCAGTTCTTCCCACTCTATTCCATTCTTCCCCATCTTAACCATGTCCTCCCATAAAGTTTCTAAATGGACCCACTCTAGGACTTCTTGGATTTCCACTGACATCACAAGGATATCAGTGAATCATTCTAGCTGCCTACCTGTTATCCAGCATTGTTCATATAGACAACTCATCTATTCTTCCTATCATACATTTCCTTAATTATGTATTTTACTCTTGCTCTTTGGAGCTATGCATTGTCTATATGTTGCAACCTCTTCATACCCACTATGGGCCCCTCCATTGATCTCCAGTCCCTTCCTAAAGACTCAAAAGATTATTTTAATAATCTATTTTTTATTTTAAATGGATTTTGTTCCCATATTTTGTTTTTATTTATTGTATATTATAATTTGTAATATATATATTATATGTTATAATATAATTATAAATATTTATATTTCCCCATACCATTTTTCTTCTTCCTCCTAGAGAACCAACCCTTAAATTTTTTAAAGAGGAATAAACTATCAAAATCAATCAACACATTAAAAAACTGCTATCTGACATTTGAAATTTGTGGAATTTCTCTTCTGAAAAGAGATAGGGAGAGATGGCTTTTTATATCTCTTCCTTGTAGACAATTTTGTTCTTTATAATTTTGCAATATTTATTTTCAAATGTTTTACATTAGTTCTTCTTTCTCTTTGCATCATTGTTGGCATTTTCTATATATTTTTCTGTCTGCTGATTCTCTATATGTCTGCTTTCTTGTAGCATAGTAATATTACATTGATATAGCACACTTTTCAAAAAACATATCCCCATCAATGAGCATCAATTTGTTTCTAGTTTTTGGTACCACACCAAAAAAAACTGCTGCTATAAACAATTTCATATATACCAGAACCTCTCTTTTGATCAATCATTTCCTCATTATATGCCTACAATAAACTCTCTAGGTCAAAAGGTATATGCGTTTTAGTCAGTTTATATACACAATACCAAATTGCTTCCCAGAATGGTTATACCAATCCATGGTTCCATAAATAAGGCGTTAGTGTGTCTATATTTTCACAATTCCTCCAATGTTCACTATTCCTTTCTTTTATAATCTTTGCCTATATGGTGGATATGCAGTGAAAACTCTGGGTTATATTGGTTTATGTTACCCATATTATTAATAGTTTCACTAATTCTGTGATATGATTGCTACCAGTTTACAATTAGTTATTTGAGATCAGTCAGTTTTTATCTTTCATCCACTTCTGTATTGGAAAAATGAACATTTTTAAAAACATTGATCTGTACCCAAAATCAATCTTATTGACTTATAAAGTTGACTTAATCACCTTATTCAATTTTCTGCTTGCCACAATTTCTTAAATGTCACATTTCAGTTATATGGAAAATCCTAATTTTCAAGAATACCTAATCCATTAGTAGTTTTTAACAACAGAGGTGCTAGTTTATATGGATACATGCACACACACATCACACACATACACACATGCAAATACATTTGCTTATTGTAAATCATTTGAACCTTAAGTAAGTTTTATTAGTATTCATGTCCCTTTGTCCCCAGTAAACCCGATGAAAACTGTTACACATTATTTAACTGAATCCTGTTGAAATTCCTTCTGCATAAGAATCCCCACTCTACCCTTCTCAGTTGTTTTTTTTTTTAAATTTATCTGGTAAGTAAGTTTTGATTTCTGCAAGCAATACTCCTCTTTCTGGAAATGCTAAGAAAAAAAATCTTTGGCAAAAAGGACTTGAGAAAAGGATGATTAATTAGGTTGGTACTGGTGTATGCTAGGAGATCTCTTTGGTAAGACTTTCACCTCTGTCAGTAGATCCCAATCTTCTGGTTCAGCGTCTCTGAACTACCTTTGTCTTTGTTCATCATACATTGCAGCAGTGGGCAGGGAGTGGTATCTAACCTATCCAATTCTTTTGTTGCTGTGCTTTTGCTACAAAATTTTAATAGCAAAGGATAAAGAATCAAAGGCAGATTCCATATTACTCAAGAAAACTACATGAAAATATATAAGATAAATTTCATTAATCAATCACTGGTGTTTTCCTGCAGAAATGTGAAATTTGGAAGGGGGACAAATGGCTAGAATAATTGACTAGAAAGTCTTCTAGCCATAAGGCAAAGAAAACTGCACCTGGAAGAGAACACAGGGCTGATTGTAAGTGCCATCAACCCCCATTACTGAGGTGAAGGGGAAACATATTTCCTAGGAACAGCAAAGAAAAGCTTTCTCAAATGGGGTATGTTTCACAATGCTAAGTGAAAACTGTGTAGCTAATAGGTCACCTGAATTGAAAATAACAGCTAAATCCCCCACCAGGAGTACGTTCAATCACCCTGGAATTCTTCTTTTAATAATTAAAAAAAATTCTCATTTTCTCTACCTTTTAATCTGGCTGACTTAGAAGAACTCCACTGAAGGAACACAGTAAGATTTTCTCACTTCATTTCTTTAAAAAGAAAGACAACTGACTTCAAAATCAGACCCTCCAACTATTATAGAGCAAAAGACTCTCTCCATTTTCTGGGATGGCTGTGTGATTCAGGGATTGGTCTCCATTTAGTTTGTCCTTCAAAGTCCGGAGCATGATTATTCCATAATTCTCTCACCTGATTAATTCTTAACTATGAACATAATTACACTCTCCAGAAGGTAAATCGGTCTTATAAATCAGTTGTCGCTGACAGTTCATTCTTCTGCACTCAAGCACACTGAAGCAAAGTCAGCTTGGGAATAGAGGCGAAAAGGGGGATGGTGTTTTTTAAAGCATGCAGACCTCACAGAAGGCCTATTCATTAGAGGAATACAGGTAATATAAGACAGCAAGCTGAACAATAGCACCAGGCCAGAAAAAAAGGGGCCAATAAACCATCCATGAACACCAGGAAGTTTCCCAATGATTAGATTTTCTTTTCTTTCCTTTTCATTCTTTCTTTTCTTTTCAATGAAGGAAAGGGGGGAGGAGGAGAACTGTTGCAGAGATTTCTCTGTTAATGCTGCAGTGAACTCTTTACCCTTCTGGCAAGCTTAGGCAAGCCGCCAATTTGAAGTGTGTGAGCTTTAATCTACTGCTGGTCCTGATGGGTTCACTTTTCCACAGGGAGCTGGAAGGCATCCATAAAGATTGACCATGAAGATGAAGCGTCTAGGAAATATGTTAATGTGGGAGTCCTCTAGCCCACCTCGCCTTGCTTCATCGTCCCCTGACAGACACAGGAAAGTGACGTTGCATGAGCATATCTACTCCCATCAGAGCTGCTAAAATAAAGTCATTCCGGGTCAAACTGGAAATTAAAACCATCACAGGGGATATAGTGGGGAGATTTTGCCTAGAGATGTGGGGTTGTGCTCATGGGGCACATCTACCTTGCTGAAATAGCAAGTTCCATGGCACAGCACTTAAAATGCTACAGGTATCTTAATGAATCAGAGTCAGTATGGCATAGGGGATGAAGAGTTAACTTTAGGGACAAGATGACTGATGTCCATGTCTTGTTCTTGATACAGAAAAGCTGTGTGACTATAGGCAAGTCACTTAACCTCTCAGTACCTGAGAGAGCTCTCTAAAACAAGGATTTTCTTTTCCTGACTCTCCAAGTGCCTTACCTAAGAAATTCTCTTTAAATTCTTTCTCTCATCTTCTCTCTCTGTCTCTGTCTCTGTTTCTCTCTCTCTCTCTCTCTCTCTCTCTCTCTCTCTCTCTCTTACACACACACACACACACATACACATACACACACACACATACACATACACACACACAATTTTTTGTAGCGAGTTCATTATGACTAATTCTCTGAGAACAAGGATTTCTACCTTTTCCCCTCACAATTTTAGGGATTTGAGGTAATTTTTCTTGAAACTGTTGGCTTGTGACACCGCCATTTGTTTCCCCCAACTGTTAGGTGCTGATGACTAACACCACAATTCCATTTAATCATTTAAGATCAATTAGCTTTTAGAAAGAGATTATAGCTGCAAAGATATAGTGGGAATGGAAATTATAGCAACTAAAAAAATGTATAACAAGTACAAGCATAAAATAATATTGCAAATCAAAAATCCAAAATTTACCACCACCACCACCACAAATACCTTAGGGTCATATCCTCTCTTGATCTCTGGGGATAGTGGACTCACTCAGCATAGTTTCTACATAACCTGATCCCACCAAATTCACATCAGATATTGCATGGCCACCAGGTGAATCCTCACCTCAGCTTCCTGTCTGGCTAGATCCCCAAGGTTATTCTTTGTTCTTCTGGTCATAGGTGGGCAGCTGCAAAACCTTGACTCTGAGATACTGGGACACATGGAAACTATGAAAAACATAGAGGCAAATATCTGAAGTTAATTTTATTGGGCTACATGTTAACATCAGAGGGTAAAAGGCCCAATTTCTCTCCATTTAATGGCATTATCTCTCACTGGAAACCATCAGCAAAGGGGCTAAACCAAAAGAGAGCACATGAAGATAAGGCATAAGGCCCTGGTCACCAGGGTTTTTTAAAGGAATCTCCAGTTAGGGCTCCCCTGCCATTTGAAAAGACTTCTACTAACTACTTAACTAGGAAATCAAAATGGATTACAGAATTATCAAAATGATACCTATGCTCGAGTCTCTCTAAGCCTGTTGATTTATTTCCTTTATTGGGACAATAGATTGTAGTGACTCTGTAGTTGAGGTTCAAATGTGACCTCTAGTGTTTATTACCTTATGTGGATTTAGGTAAATACTTAACCTAACCTGGCTTCAATTTTCCTCTATAAAGTGAAGGAGCTATACTAGATGACCTTTGAGATGCTTTCCAGGTCTAAATCTATGGACATATAAAGCATGTACTATGTTCAGGGCATTTCATTATGGTTTCAGCATCACTTCTCTACACATATAGTCTTTGGCCTTTTTATTTTTAATTCTTTAATACATATGGTATAATATAGCACAATATTATAAATTCTTCATGCCTTACCAAATTTATTTCAATTTGCTTAACAAATCTGTAAAATTGAGCTTTTCTAATATATTTTTCTGGGGCTCAGAAAAATCAAAAGAATTAAAATGGTGAGCTTACTGTTGAAGATTAATAAATGGCTTAAACCACTGACAGACATATTAGTCTAGTATGTAATTATATGGAAAGTCAATCTGGTGGCAGAAGTAGAGACAACCAAATTCTGAGTAGCTATCTGAGTGAATCTTCCATTTTGAACATAAATAGCAGAGACACTGCTTTATAGAGGATAGAGAACTAGACTCAAAGTCAGGAAGACCTGGGTTCAACTCCTGCCTCTGACATTCATTAACAGACCCTGGTCAACTCACTTAACCTCTTTTTTCACTAAGCAGCAACTAAGGCTATAAGTTGCAAAGAATATCAAAACTGCCCATGTAGAAGGAATTACTCTGTGAATGTTCTCTCGATCAATGAAATCATAGGACTGGTCTCTGCCCTGAATTACCATTACTGTCACTGGACCCAGATGGCTCTGGAGGAGAAATTGAGACTGGTGACCTTGCATAGCCCTCCTTCACTCAAATCAAAGTCAACTGCAAGTAACGTCATCATTTCCCTGATGTCATGGTCCTCTGAAAACCAAGGACAAACACAACCACTTCTGTATTTTTTCATTCATTTGTTACTCTTGAACATGGATACAATAGAAGGTGAACTCCTTAAGGACAAAGATGATTTTCATTTTTGTTTCCACAGAAGCTGGCACTTTTGGGGTCCAATGCAGTGCTTTAATTGGTATAGGGACAACCCATTGAGAAACCCCATTAGCGATGCGCATCAAAATGTCTTCTGCAATTTATAGTCTTTGAGAGTTGCCTTGGGCACTGAGAGATTAAGTAAGGGTCATATGGTTTATTTAGAAATGGAACTTGAGCCAAAGTCTCCCTGTCTCAGGGGCTGGTTCTCTGTCCACTATGCAATACCACAACGCTGCCTGGCACATACTTAATAAATGAATGTTAATTGAAAGTTTTTTATTCAACAAATGGAAAGGTATAGATACCCCAGCTCAATCTATTTCTCTTACTGCTTGTATACCCAGGTTTACAAAGGCAGAAAAAAAATTATATTGTTAATTCATTGGTGTGGTTGGTGTAGCTGAAAAAGGAAGGGAGACAGATACAGACATACAAACAGAGAGAGAGACACAGAGAGAAAGAGACAAAAGACAGAATTATCATCCTAGATAATTCCAGTTCCCCAATGTGTTCATTTTTGACATGCCTGATAAGAAAAGATCTATCTTCCATTAATATTAAGGACTGAGATGCAGGAGTTTCTGATAAGAAGAAAGGAAGTCATGTACTACTGGGATTATAGGAACTTCCAGGGAACATGGTGCAGTTACATCAAACCAGCTATGAGCATAAGCAGTATATGAGATCACTCTGATGGTGTTGGGAAGAGCAGATGAAAATATGCACCTGGAACCCAAGTGCCAGAGTGAATGAAGGCATAAGTCCAAAGTGCAGTAACAACAGGAGATGAGATGAGATTGACATTTCTTGATCCAAGTCTCCAATCCAATTCCTGCTACTGGAACTTCGTCTATTAGCAGTGGGAGATTTTGTTGCTGTCCTTTCTTTTTTGTTGTTATTATTGTTGGCTAGTTGGTTGATAGTTTTCTTAATTGAGGCAGAGGTGAGGTGGCAGGAAGAAACCAATTTTATTCCCCAGGCCTAGGGGTAAATTATTTTTCCTTCTTCACATGATTTACAATAATTAAGCTCTACATGCGGATTTTTTTTTACACAGCTTTGCATTTACAGAGGGAACTGAAATTCTTTGAGGAAAGCTAAAAACACACCAAATCTGGATATTGCCCAAGAGAATATGGAAGAATTATTATATGGGAACAAGTAAGAACCAGACAGATTATTATTCCCAGAGAGAATTCTGGGTGGAAGCAAACACGAGCCATACTGATTGTGAGCTCCTAAAGGACAGGGATTATCTTTCATATCCCCAGTGCTTCACAGTGCCCAGAACATAGTAGGTGCTAAATAAATGTTCATTTAAACTGACTGATAATTTTTTAAAATACCTTAAGAAATGAGCCGGCTTCATTTGCCAAGATGAGAAGGATTTTGGAGTCCCACTCTGGTGGTCTAGAAAACTTGCTTAACACATGGGTACATTATTTTTAATTCCTTTTTTTCCCTCTCCTTTTTATCCTCCCCCACTCTTCATCATAATAGTTGTTTGTTTGCTTTTGGATTAAGCTCTGTGGATAATCACCTCAAGTCTCAATTTTAATTTAGTTCTACAAACCTAATTTTTATGGCGCTTTCAAAAAGGACAGAAGGCATGAACAAAGAGGACCTGCCAACACTCTCCTCCCTGTCACCCACCCAATCAAGGAGGATGCTTGCTAGAAAGCAAAGCACTTGCCATTGTGATTAGAACTTGAATCCAAACAGGGGATTTGCAGCAGCTACTATTAATAATACAGTACAGCAAAGCAGGAAAAATTATTAAGGTTACATGTAAAATAGCAAGCCAAATTTGTAAAATCTACACATCTCTACTTCTGAAATCAAAAGCTACATCAAGGGTACCAAACTCCTTTTGGTGCAGCAGTGACTTGAATAATAGAAACTGTACCTGATGTGTTTTAAGGTCTTCTGTTGCCATATGTGCCCTATTCACAGTGCCAGATGGATATCGATATTTATTCTCTACTGCACAAAAGCTAGCTGAAGCATATGCAAAACTCCTAATGACATTAAAGCTTTGCCAATTAAGAACATGTTCGAGCATTTGATACAGGACTTGATAACATGTTTCACAAGTTCCATTCTGAATTTTACACCCTGATTTTTATTGCATTGTTTGTCAAGCCGGTGTGACTAAAACAATTATTACATAGGCTGAATTTTCACCTCCTTCATCATTCTGGCACCTGACAAAGTTAATGATGAAAAATCAGTAGACTCCTTGAGCAGTGAAAGAAAAATGGAGGAAAAAAATGAGCATTAAATTAAAAACTATACAGGGGAGAAGAGATCAAGCCATGTGTTTGCATTTTCCCTCATTCTTTACTTAGGCTGAAAAGGTTGTTTTAGGCAGGACAGAAAAAAAAGAGCTTCCAAGAAGGATAAAGGAGTATTTTTTCTCAAGGATTCATTTCATGCATTTTCAAAGTGCCAAGGTGAACTTTGAGAGATACATTATGAAAACATTATTTTTAAGGAATGAAGAACTAAAGACTTATTATCAGGAGTAAGATAAGAATAGAATGCTGAATGTGGATTCCAAACATTAAATGTTATAAGAAATTTTAAAGGATTTTTAACTGAACTATCTTAAAAATGTTAAGAAGAAAAAATAAAACTACTAAGTTTTCCATAATTTTAAATGAAATATGTTGTAATGCCTTCTTCTCCTCCTGCCCCAGTGAAAGTAACAGTATGACACATTGGATAAAGTACTGGATTTACATTAAGAACTGGGTTCCTGTTAGTCCTTTTGACACAAACTAACCATGAGCAAGGGACCTCCTCATGGATGAGACCACAGTCTATTCAAGAAAAAAAATTGAGACTATAAATTATAAATGCATTGCTGTTCTGCATCAGAAAAGGGAGATTCTACACCATGATTTCCCTGTACAGATCAAATTACAGATCTGAACAAAAAAGACTAGGTAATTATAAATCTTCTATGACCAGCATGGATTGATATTTTTTTCCATAGCTAGTTCCTTCTTTCCTAGATTTTTATTAGAGAATTTCAGTAATACCACTGATATTTGGATTGTAATCAGTATAAACTTTCTTGCCCTATACCTCAGTTTCTCCATCTGGAAAGGAGGGATTGTAATATCTGCCCAAAGCCATGTTAATGTTAGAACCTCCTAGCCTCCCCTGCTGCTGCTACTATGGTAGAAGATGAACCCTTTAGTCAAAAACTGTACAAAAACAAGAATCAGGCAAATTCATAGGCATTACTTGAATCACTAGAATGTCCCCTTTGTAGCAATGTAGGGTTTCCGAAAAAGAAAAATTGTGAAGTCCTGGATTGAAGTGGTTATTAGTACTTCCTGAATGCCACTTCCACAAGTTGGGCAAAAGCCACACAACAGTTATACAATGATAGGAAATCAGGTTTCTCCAGGCATTGTGGATCCTTCTGCCTCACACTGAACTCATTCTTCTCCTCACCTGATAATGATAGTTAACTCATTTAACAATTACCAACAGCCTAATTAGTCAATACATCACTCAGCAACTGAGCAAACAGGTATTAAGCATCTACTCTATGCTGGAAATTGTGGTAGGCTCAGAGGATACAAGACTAAAATGAATCAATACTTTGCCCCAAGGAATTTATAGTGTATCAAAAAGAGATATGCTGGAGTCTGCTCACTAGAGCAGATTGTTAAATTTTCAGTTTATACTTCAAAAAGTGGCAAATACTATATGAAGGGCTTGATTTATGTTTTCAGCCATACCTCACTGAATGATCCTAATTTTATCTGATCTCAGAAGGTAGTCATAATTTGTGTGAGAGATTGGCTGAAAATACTGGTGTCTTCATAAACTCCATATGGTCCAGGTAAATACTTGTTAAAATCATGTTTTTATTAACTAGTGACCTTTTATTTGAGACCCACAGATACGTTACCTAGCTTTTAAAAAAGTGATATAAATGAATTCTTTCATGAAGTTGAGAAAAATGTAAAAGTAATTTGTAAGGCAAAAATGGAAGCAAAGTGGGGTACCATTGATTAAACAGGTCATGATATATAAATATGTTGGGATAGTTTTGCACTATATGGAATGACAAATTTGAGGAGTTCTGAAAAACATGGGGATACTTGTATGAATTGATGCAAAGGGAAGCAAGCAAAACTAGGAGAAAATTACACAATTACACTGAAGTAGCAGAGATTTGGCAGAGTGGATAGAATGCCAGGCCTCAAGTCAGAAAGGTTCATCTTCTTGAGTTCAAATCTGGCTTCAGACTTACTAGCAGTATGACGTTCAGCAAGTCACTTAACTCTGCTTCAGTTTCCTTAGGTGTAAAATGAGCTGGAGAAGGAAATGGTAAACTACCCCAGTATCTTTGCCAAGAAAATCCCAAATGTTCCATGAAGAGTCAGACATGAAAAAAAATTACTAAATAACAACAACACTCCATTAATGCAAGCAAAAACAACAATAAAAAGCAAGTAAACTCAAATTAATCACAATTACCAGTCTTGATTCCAGAAAATAGATGATTTAAAAAAAGATTTATTTTTCTCAATACAGGAGGAGGACTACAGGTACAGAAAGCATCCTGTGTTATCCATCTGATCATTCTGTTAGTTAGTTCTGCTTCACTGTTTTTATTTATTGTAAGAGAGGGTTCTTTTTTTGAGGGGTACATTTTTGGAAAGAGATAATGGTAAAAAATTAACGGTCTATAAATTGAATAAAATAAAACAAGTACAAGGGAGTTAAATGGTAGATCTTTGCTTACTCAACAGCTGATTGGGTAGTTCCATGGTTTTAGGATATTAGCCAACCTATAGATGGCAAGCTATTGCTCCTCTCTTCATCCATTTGGTAGGGAGCAAGTACAGGTGAGTCTATATTTCCAGGCAAATGTCAGATTGCCTCCTGAGGTAGCACAACAACTCTTACAGACAGAAGAGAAAGAGGTATATGAGTTTAGAAAACAAAAGAACTATTATTTACCCATTGTTCAAATGTCCATCAATAAATGTCTCAGATGGATAGCTTTGGTGTATCAAATTTGACTTAGTTGATTATCTGACTTTGGTGAAGTTACACTGTCCTCTAAAAATTACTAGAGTGATAGTTGCAAAAAGTGAACACATTGCCCTCAACAAACCCTGGGTGTTTCAGCATCTATTGTGAGCAAGTCACATCATCACCTTGAGACTCAGTTTCCTCATTCATAAAATTAGATAGTCTTCTAAGTTTTCTTCCAGCTCTAAGTTTGTGATTCTGGGATCACTACAACAAAGGAAAATGAAAAAATCAATTTAAGAAACTTGAAATATCTGGACTATAAGATACTTTCCAGCTCTAACTCTCTATAACCCTGTTATTTCATGGTCCATTCCAAGTAATATTATTCAAGAACAGTCCAGAAAGGAAAGAAGGTTAAGTATTCTTTTGCATGAGCCTCAGAGCTCCCAGTAGTACATGGCTGGCAACATCACTACTCTATGTTCCATATCATCTGCTTGGTAGAGATGAGCCTCTATACAAGCCAGTGAAAATCCTCATTCAGTCCTAGTTAAGGAGAAGGTGCCAGAATCCTAAAGTCTGAACTCCACAGGAACAACAGAATGGTTGGCTGTGGAATCTGCCATAAGCCTTGGCAGTGGTGTTACATGGAGCTTTGTCACATTCTGCAAAATAGAAGCCATTATCTTTAGCATATCAACCAGACAAAATTAAATTGTAATTACATGGAGACATCCAAAAACAAGCTATTTTGCCTTCAGTTCAGTTCAAAGAAATGTAATTGAGATTACCAATTTGAAATGAAGTTTAGACAGTCAACAAATGTGGCTAGAAGAAACATGAAATTAGAAATTTAGAAACCACCAGTCTGGAATTGGATGGCTTGGGAAGAGTATTTCAGAAATGCAATCTTTCATTTTTCCTGCTCTGTATAAAGAAACAGCTGTGAGGTACCTTCAAATGATTTATTTGTTTTTCTTCTTTATGAACTAAATTCTTAATTGCTATCAATTTTCCAGTGGCATATTACTTGAAAATGCAAATATAAAGGTAGTTGTATTTCTTTTCTGTACCCCAAGTTTTTCCTCTAGAACAGTTTATGTCCTATCAGGAAACTATTTGCCTAAGGAAATACTTTTAGATAGGATATATAGATACAAAGACAGACAGACAGATAGGTAGGCAGGCAGATAAACAGATATATAGATAGATAGATAGATAGATAGATAGATAGATAGATAGATAGATAGATAGATAGATAGATAGATAGGTAGATGGGTAGATGGGTAGATGAATGGATAGAGACATAAAAAAGGAAGAGTAATGGGAAGATATAGATGATACATGTGTATAAAGTGCATGACTATATATGTATAGTATATGTATGTGAGTATATAGTATATATAGTTTTAGTTTATAGTTGTAATTATAATAGTTCAGATTTAATAACAAAGTTCACTAAGTGGGGACACTGTATTTGTATATAGAAAATTAATGTGTGTATCTCTGTGGATAATGAACATAGACATTTGTGTGTGTGTAAGTATTCTTTTTTATTTTTGAATTCTTTCTTTTATATTAAATGTTCTTTTTTTCAATTATAAACATTTTTTTCTTCCTTTTACCCAAACAGAATTGGGAAAAAATGGAAAAAACCAGATAACAAATAAACAATATCAAGCAAAAAAATTTTATGTAGCCTGTTTTTAAGTTCTTCATGCAGATCTTTGCAACAAATTTCTCTGATAAAGATCTCATTTCTCAACTATATAGAAAACTGAATCAATTTACATGAATAAGTCACTCTCCAATTGATAAATGGTCAAAGATTATGAACAGGAAATTTTCAGAGAGAAGAAATCAAAGCTATCAATAGCCATATGAAAAATTCTAAATCACTAATAATTAGAGAAATGCAAATTAAAACAAATATAATGTACAACCTCATATCCATCAGATTGGCTAAGATGACAAAAAAGGAAATGACAAATGTTAGAGAAGATGTAGGAAAACAGGCATATGGATGCTGTTTTGGTGGAGGTGTAAACTAGTCTAATCATTTTAGAAAATGATTCAGAATTATGCCTAAAAAACTGTGCATATTCTTTGACCTGGCAGCCCTTCTTCTAGATCTCCTCCCAAAGAGATCAAAAATGGGGAGAGGTATCCATATACACACAAATATTTCTCTTTTTGTGGGGGTAAAGCATTGGAAACTCATGGCAATTACATTAATTAGGGAATGGCTAAATAAGTTATAGCATACGAATGTGAAGAAAAAACTATTGTACAAGTAAAGATAAAAAGGATTATTTCAGAAAAATCTGAGATTTGTCTGAACTGATTCAAAGTGAAGTGAGCAGAATGAGGAAATTGTACATACAAAGAGCAAAACTATAAAAACAGTCATGAAAGAATTAGTAACTCTAATCAACATAATAAGCAGCCACAATTTCAAAGGACTCATAAAGAAACACATTGAATTCCAAAGAGAGAGAACTGATGAACTCTAAGTGAAGGTTTTCTTTTATTTCTTTCTCTTTTTTTCTTTTTTGAGGGGATGGTGAACACAGCTGATGCATAAATTTGTTTTATATGACTATAGATGTTTGTAATGAGTTTTGCTTTGCTTGAATTCTCAAAAGGCAGTAAAGTAGAAAGGGAAGGAAAGAATTAGGACTGAAAATAAAATAAAAATGAATTTTTAAAAAGAAAAACTAATTTCAAAAAGCATGTCTCATTCTTTATATTATTCCATGAATTTTCTGTCATTAGGTGAGCAGTATTCATCATCATTGGTCCTCTGGAATCATGGCTGAACAGTGTGTTGACCAGAGTTCTTAAGAATTTCAAAATTATTTGCTTTAATGATATTTATGTTATAGCATAAATTGCTCTCCTCATTCTAGGCACAGCCTTCTTGATGTTGATAATTAGTTCTATACCAAACCATAAACTGAAAGCATGATTGTGGCTTTGATAAACTGATATTTGCACTGAGATAGAAAAAATAATTAGTTAAAACAAGAACTTGATTTGTGGTGCTTCTTCCCACCACTTTGTCCAGTGTCCATACCGAAGAATAGGTCCTTCCTTAATCATTCAAAACTTGCTTCTCCTCTAGAGGTAGTCTCCCTAGCAGTGGTTTTAAAGTTAGCTTGGGTCTCCTCCCTTGTTTTTATCCCCTTCTTCCCTACTTTCTCATAGGCTAAGATAGATTTCATACTGAATTGGGTGTGTATTTTATTCCCTCCTTAAGTCAAATCCAATGAGAGTGAGGTTCACTCATTCCCTCCATTGTAAAAGCTTGTTCTTCCTTATTTTATGTGAGATGATTACAATACTGAGAAAGGTCTCATGAGTTACAAATATCATCTTTCCATTTAGGAATGAAAACAGATGAATTTTAATAAGCCCCTTATGATTTCTCTTTCCTGTTTACCTTTACATGCTTCTCTTGAGTTTTATATTTGAAAGTCAAATTTTCTATTCAGCTCTGGTTTTTTTCATCAAGTAATCTTGAAAGCCCTCTATTTCACTGAATGTTCATTTTATTCCCAAAGTATTATGGTCAATTTTACTGGGTAGTTAATCCTAGCTCCTTTGAATTCTAAAATATCATATTCCAAGCCCACTGATCCCTTAATGTTGAATTTGCTAAATGTTGTGTTACTCTGATTATATTTGCAAAACACTTGAAGTGTTTCTTTCTCACTGTTTGCAATATTTTCTCCTTGACCTGGGAACTCTGGGATTTGTTTGTATTATCCTTAGGATTTTTCTTTTTGAGATCTCTTTCAGGAGGTGATCAGTGAATCCTTTCTATTTCTATTTTCCCCTCTGCTTCTAGAACATCAGAGCAGTTTTCTTTGATAATCCCTTGGAAAATGATGCCTAGAATATTTTTAGTCATGACTTTCAGACACTCCAATAATTTTTAAGTTATCTCTCCTGTGTCTATTTTCCAGGTCAATTGTTTTTCCAATGAGCTATTTCATATTTTCTTCTATTTTTTTTCATTCTTTTGGTTCTGTTTTCTTGATTTCTCATAAAGGCATTAGCTTCCATTTGCTCCATTCTAATTATTAAGGAATAAATTTCTTGGGGCAGCTAGGTGGCACAGTGAATAGAAAAGCCACTGATCAGCCACTAGATCCCCCTATCATCTGTGAGCCTAGGGCTCCAGAAGCAGCCTTTGCAACTGCAGCCATTGCTACTGTTGCCACCCCAGGACTGGGACTGAAACCTGCTGCTCTCTCTCCCAGATCTAACAGACCTTTCCTACTGACTACCTAAGTTTTCTTTGGTGTTTGTGGGTTGAGAAATCTGGAAACTGCCACAGCTGCCAGTGATTCAGTCCCCTAAGGCCTACACCATGTTTGCTAGGGCCCTGTCTATGCTGGCATGGTCCATGCTTGACTGTGTTCTTCTCTCAGACTGATGAAACAGACACTTTCTGTTGACCTTCCAGGTTGCCTTGGGCTGGAAATGTGTTTAACTTTGTCATTTCATCAGTTCTGCTGCTCTAGAACTTGTTTAGAGTAATTTTTATAGGCATTTGTAGGGATTTGGTGGAGATCTCAAGCAAGTCCCTGTTTTTACTGTGTCATCTTGGCTCTGCCCCCTATCCACTGTTTCTTGTTTTATCAAGGAATACTGCAAGGAGCACTCATGATATAAGTGGATGGTAAGGCTCTGGACTGCATGTTTATTCATTGTTATATAGCCAACACTTGGGCTAAGTAGAGGTGAATAGACTGATATGGGAAAGGGAGTGTTTTGTACTCAGACACAAAGAAATTAAGCCAAGGAGGAAGCCAGAAAAGATGGAGTCAGACTAGGATAGATTTAGCTAATCAATTAAAGAACCAATAACATTGTGAAAAGTTTTGTGAGCTCAATAATAACAGTAACATATTCCTGTTGTTATTGCAAAGTAATGGTGGGAACATTTATTTAGTGTTTGTTGAATAATACATCTTATGCAGACAGACTCAATTACTGTGTGAAGTATGTCCTTTTGACTCATAGTTTACTATAGAAAGAAGTTTTTTCAAAGATGAGAATCAAACCCATAATTACAGGGACTTTGATGGAATTGCTTGTATCTATTTATGATGACCAGGAAGAAAAGATAAAGGAAAGGTCATCTGCTTCAGAATGGCCAAATAATCAACATTTGGCTCTCAAGGGGGACTTCAGTGGCTTTCGGTTTTACAACCACTTGACGAGATTCTGATGGAAAGAGCTAATAGCTAGTTAACGTTGCAAAACTCTAGCCTGAAATTTTGACCTTCCAGACTTGAAAGTGAACTGCAAATGAGATTTTTTTTTAAAAATTCTACCTCCTTCAGCATTCTTTGTTGAAGTAGTCCTGTTAGCCAAGTTAAAAAGGAACAGCAGCAGCTTTCCTCCACTATAACCTTTTGTCCTTCTTTCAGGTCTAAAGATGCCCATCCTGGCCCCATCTCAAGGTGGATTTACACAATGGGCTATTGTGATGAAGTTATAATTCTTATGGATGCTTTTGCTGAAATTTAACAAATAAGTATGCATGGGGAAGGTTGGAAAGAAATAAAGATATGTGCACACAAATGTGTGTGTATATAGGTGTGACTTTATACATACACATATATCTATATCTATCTATCTGTTGTCTGAAGTGGTTCAGACTTTTTTTCATTATTGTGAGAAATCACAGATGTGGAAATATTCTTCCATTCAAATAAGCAAATTATCTATAATTTAGACTCAGAAAATTGACCAGGATACTGAGAAGATAAATGACTTGCTATAATCACGTAGCCCAGATACGTCAAAGACTCAAATTTCCCTTAGTCCAATGCAAGAATCCTTTCATGAATATCCCAGTTCTTGGCATAACGTGTACATAATTAGTTATTTACATATTACCTTCACTATTAGAATGTCTGCTTTTGGGGGACAAGGACAGTTTTTGCCTTCCTTTTATCCCAGTGCTTAGCATGATGGCCAGCATGTAATAAACATGTAACAAATGCCTAGTGACTAAAAATCTTACTGAGTGCCCCTATACGACTCTTCGAAGACAGAGACTGTTTTCTTTTCTCTTAGCCTTATTTGTATCCCCAGAACTTGGCACAATGCCAGACACATAAGTACTTAAATATTTATTGACTGAATAACTCTAAGGCTCTAAGTTTGAGAGCAGCTAATGATCTGCTGAGTTCTTTACTGGACACTCCTCTATAGAAGAAATCATAGGTCTGGTCCAAACAAAAAATGTAGAAACGAAGAAAAATGTATGTGTTTACCACATACATCCAAGCTGAGAGAGATATAATATTTTGGGGAGAAAAAAGTTGTTCAAACCCAGGAAGACCTAAAAAAGAATACTATCATATTCTCAGCCATGCTGCTTTACATCTATTGCTGCCATTGTATCCACAGGAACAGCTGGGGCTCAACAGACTCCATTAAGTTTTTACTTATAAAAAAAAAGATGAGACAAATGACCAAGAAACCATTCATTATCGTCAATCTCTACTTTTTAATCTAGACCAGTTACTGCTGAGTTCCCCATTAAAGAAAAAATTCCCTACCCCTACCTCTTTTTTTCTTCACTGAAAATAGTGGGAGAATGTCAGGGAACAATGGTAAATAAGTAGACAATTAGCCCATGAAAATTCAGATACCAAGAGCATCTAACTTATGTTCAAGAAATAACTTGATCACTAGAAATATCCGGTTCCATATATATCCCCTGGGCCTACACTCTATCACTATATAAATGATTAGGCACCAAAAGTTAAGTGAATTATGCAAGGTCACAGCAAAATTCAGAGTTGTGCTGGACACGGAAGACAAAACACATATCTTTTCATTAGATTTCTGCATGGGACTATAAGCATTTGGCTCCTTTTCCAGCATTCATAAGGCCATTGAATGGCTTAGCTAACAAATACACCAACTCTTTCTCAAGCCCAGGCTTGGGTTACATTTGGCCTTGGCAAACACACTCCAGATGTTAGCTAAATTGTGTGAATTTTCAACAGAAGGTCAATAAACTGAGAAAACTGGATTTGTATCTGCTATCCAGCCCTTCATCCAAATCTGAGAAAAGTAATAAAAGTCACAATGGGGACTCACCAGAGCCTGAGAAGGGGAAATAGGAACAAGAATGTTCTCTTCCTGTCTCTTCCAATATCTAATTCCAGATTAGGAGAGGTCCAGAGACAGGATGAAAAGCCTCAAGGGAGAGGAAAGGAAGGGAGGAGTTGAGAGAAGTAGTATTCTTATATAAAAAAGTGAAAGTGTGAGGTCAAGGGAAGAGGCCTGAAGGGAAAGTAGGATTATCCTTCTAGCATAAAGCATACTCCACCAAAGCTAAGTACTGGAATTAAATAAACTTTTGCATAAATTTAACTTAGTTACACAT
The DNA here is from genome assembly GCA_028646575.1 of Pseudocheirus occidentalis. Taxonomy (NCBI): domain Eukaryota; kingdom Metazoa; phylum Chordata; class Mammalia; order Diprotodontia; family Pseudocheiridae; genus Pseudocheirus; species Pseudocheirus occidentalis. The sequence goes on along the minus strand of CM053598.1, from coordinate 166,946,246 downwards.
AAAATGACTTGAGCTAATTCTTCCCTATTTCATCTTTAAGAAAGGAGACTGTAATTGACATATACAAAGCTGGAAGCAAAGTCAATGCTCCTATTTTCATCTTCAGAACAGAAATCCAGAACTAAAACTAGCAGGAGGCTAATACAGATTTGCCTCAGAATTCTTGACAGAGGATGGAGAAAGGAAGTGTTCTTTTCAGTATTCACAGTTCCCATGATCATGAATGGTTATTTCCACCTCCAGATAACCAGTTCTTATACCCCTATCCTGTGCCTCAGCTTTACATAAAACCCCAAAGTACTGTAGTTGTTTTTTTTCAATTAATTAATTAATTTTTGCTTTATAACATTCAGTTCCACATGCTTTTGATTTCCAAGTTTTCTCCCCCATCTCCACTCCCCTCTCCTCCCTTCCCCAACACAGTACAATCTGATATAGGCTCTACATATAAATTCACATTAAACATATTTTCACATTAGTCATGTTGCAAAGAAGAATTTGAACCAATGGGATGAACTACGGGAAAAGAAACAAAACAAAAAAGACTGAGAGCAAATATCATGCTTTGATCTGCATTCAGTCTCTGTAATTCTTTCTCTGGATGTGGATAGCATCATGATGGAAACATCATGAGTCTTTTGGAGTTGTCTTAGAACCTTTCATTGCTGAGAAGAGTCAAATCTACCAAAGTTAGTCATCACACACTGTGGCTGTAACTGTGTATAGCGTGCTCGTGGTTCTGCTCCCCTCACTCAGTATTAGCTCATTCAAGTCTTTCCAAATTTTTCTGAAGTCCGTCTGCTCATCATTTCTTATAGCACAACAGTATTCCATTACCTTCATATACCACAACTTGTTTATACATTCCACAATTGATGGACATCCCCTCAATTTCCAGTTCTTTGTCACCACACAAAGAGCTGTGCTCTCTTTCCACATATACGTATGTGTGTGTATGTATATATGTATGTATGTATGTATGCATGTATATATACATATACACACAGAGTTGAATTGTCTCCGGAGTCACAATTGTTTATGTGTGAGTGTGTCCTACACACTCAGATCTGTTTAACTGCTTTTGCCCCAGGTGAATATATTCCTAGTTGACTTTTCTTACATAATAACAAGCTCTGTGAGCCCTGGCAGGTTATTTAATTTCACTGGTCCTCAGTCTCCTCTACTGTAAAATAAAAGCAACTACATTGCCTTCTAAATTTTCTTCCATTTAATGAGGAATCAGTCTAGAATATGTGAAACATCTAGTTTAACCAAGAGTGACAATGATCCTTTTCTTTTATGTAAAATGCATATAATTGGGGTATTGGTGGCACAGGAAATAGAGAGCTAGTCTCAAAGTCAGCAAGACTTGGCTTCAAGTTACACCTCTGACGTATCAGCTGTGTGAACCTGGGCAAATCATTTAACCTTTCAATCCCTCAGGGAATTCTCTAAACTATTAGTGGCAGAGCAGGTGTTGATCTGTGTTGGTAAAGACAGTCTCTTCACCTAGAGTTCTGTAAATAAAATTACAGGTCTGCTTCTAAAAATGCTGATGATATTATCTTATAGAGAACATAATAAAAAACATAGAAAGGTATTTTTTATAAATAACAGTACAGGTTTTGGGAAGGGAAATAAGTTATGGAAGCTAGATTTCTGGTAAATTCACAATCCAGAAAACAAAAGTCAAAAATGTCTCTCAATCTCAGGAAAATTGTCATTGTTGAGTTGTTATTCAGTCATGTCCAATTCTTCATGACCTCATTTTGGGTTTTCTTGATGGATAAACTGGAGTGGTTTGAAATTTCCTTCTCCAGCTCATTTTACAGGTGAGAAAACTGAGCTAAATAGGGTTGGATGAATTTCCCAGGGTCACATAGCTCTTAAGTGTCTAAGGACATATTTGAACTCAGGAAGATGAGTCTTCCTGATTCCAGGTCTCATATCCACTGTAACACCTAACTGCCTTCAGGAAAATTAACTGCTCCAAAATTCATGGACTTTGAAAGGAAAATATTATCTCTACTTTCAGGAGCAATGCATTAGAACCGTGGGCAAAAAAAGTTTTCAGTTAAGAAGAAATGAAGTCAGTGAAGCCAAAATGGCAGAGTAGAGAAAGCACTCAGACAAGCTCTCCCAATATTCACCTTCAAACAACTTTAAAATAATTCTTCAAATACAATTCTGGAATGGAAGGGCCAATAAAAGGTCAGAATGATACATTATTTCAGCCCAAGAGAATTTTGGAGTTTGGAAAGACAGATCTGGGACATGGGGTGGAAGTTGTCCTGGTGTGCATGTGGATGAAACACCAGTGATAGGACTAAATGGTTGTGACAGAAGCAGTGGCAGCAGTTTTGGAAGTTTTTAAACAAGAGATAAGAGGACCTGGCAACTGGTCAGAAGAGGGGATATCTGTGCTATGGATACTGGACTAGATACTGTTTTATAAATCAATTAGTTATAGCCATTCCTGGGTCATATTTCAAAGACAGAGAGGAGTACTTTTAATTAAGAGGAAGCAGGGTCCCTGAGGGGCAGTATCAATTTTGGTGACATGAGTTCAGGAACCATGAGGAACAGCATCTTTTGTGATGTCACTGGAGAAGGGACCTTGAGGAATAGTATTCATTGCAATCCTAAGTGATCAGGAGTTCTTGGGTAAGGATAAGAGTAAAAACCAGGATAACAGTGACCATATCTCTTCCCAGATCATACCTCCTTAGAAGCACCAAAAACTTCCAAACCCATAGGACAAGCTCTGAAAAAAGCAATACAAAAAAACCTAAAGTGTGAGATAGTGCCATTCATCTCCATGTCAGAGACAGAGCCCAAATTAAATATAAAGTTCAGCATCAAGAAATAAGGAGGGGAAGTGAGCACATAACAGCAACAACAACAAAAAACATGAATATAAAAATCTATCAAGGTGACAGGGATGAGCAAGACATAAATTCAGAAGATAATGAAATAAAAACAGTTACAAAGGCTCAAAGGAAAAATAAATGTGAAGTAAGCAGAGTTAAAGACTTAAAACATATTTTCAAACTCAAATAAGAGTGGTAGAGGGGAAAAATTTTTAAATAACAGTAAAAGAGGAAAAATGAGAAAAAACATCAGTTTGGTAACATAGTCACATAAAAAAATGAAGAAAATAGTACCTTAAGAAACAGAATTCGCCAAACGAAAAAAGTACAAGAATTCACTGAAGAACAAGTCCTTAAAAATTAAAATCGGGTAAGTAGAAAGTAATAGTGCAATGAGGCATCAAGATACAATAAAAACAAAGTGATCAAAAGAATAAAAAGTAGGAAAAATGTAAAATATTGGAAAAACAACTTATCTGGAAAACAGATAAAAAAGAGATAATTTCAGAATTATTGGAGTACTTGAAAGTCATGGTTGAAGAAAAAGCCTAGACACCATCTTTCAATAAATTATCAAGGAAATCTATTCGGATATCATAGAACCAGAAGCTAAAATAGAAATTAATCTACTGAAAAAGATCCCAAAATAAAAAATCCCCAGAATATTATAACCAAATTTCAAAGCTCCCATGTCAAAGAGAAAATACTTCAAGTAAGAAGAAAAAAACAACTCAAATATCATGGATATATCATATTCCAAGCATTCCAATCCCTTAATTTAGAAGCTGCTAGATTTTGTGTTATCCTAATTATGTTTCCACAATGCTCAAGCTGTTTCTTCCTGAATGCTTACAATATTTTCTCCTTGTCCTGGGAACTCTGGAATTTGGGTATAATATTCTTAGGAGTGTTCTTTTAGGGATCTTTTTCAATAGACATTTGGCGGATTCTTTCAATTTCTCTTTTATCCTCTGGTTCTAAAATATCAGGGCAGTTTTCCTTGATAATTTCTTGAAAGATGATGTGTAGGTTCTTTTTTTGATCATGCCTTTCAGGTAGTCCAATGATTTTTAAATTATCTCCCCTAGATCTATTTTTTAGGTCAATGGTATTTCCAATGAGATATTTCACATTGTCTCCTATTTTTTTACTCTTTTGTATCTGTTTTATAGTATCTTGATTTTCATAAAATCATTGCCTTCCATTTGCTCCAACCTAATTTTGAAGGTATTATTTTCTTCAGTGAGCTTTTGAACTTTCTTTTCATCTGACCAATTCTTCCTTTTAAGGCATCCTTCTTCTCAATGGCTTTTTGGACCTCTTTGCCACTTGAGGTAATCTATTTTTTTCAGGTGTTATTTTCTTCAGTATTTTTTGGGTCTCCTTTAACAAGTTGTTGACTCATTTTTCACTATTTTCTTTCATCATTCTCATTTCTCATCTCAAATTTCCCTCTACTTCTCTTACTTGATTTTCAAAATCCTTCTTGAGCTTGTCCATAGGCTGCGAGAAGAACGTATTTTTCTTCGAGGTGTTTGATGCAGGACTTTTGACTTTATTGTTCTCTTATGTTTCTATATTTTTATCATCTTTGTCACCAAAAAAAGATTCTATATTCTTATGTCTCTTCCTCTGTTTGTTCATCTTGCCAACCAATCACTTGATTTTTGAGCTCTTTGTCATGATAGAATTCTGCTTCCAGTTTGGAGAGTGCTGTGTCCCAAATTTCTGCAGTTTTGTAAATCTGTTCTCAAAGCTTCTTCTAAGGCACCTACCTTGAACTTTTAGGGGCACTGCCTCTCCACAGCCTTAACAAGCCCTGCCATACCACATTCCTCACCTCAGGACCAACATCTAAGACTGTGGCCCAGATGCAAGCAGTGCAAAGCAAGAGAATCCTGCATCAGTGCCAGCAAAGAGATTCTTTCATTTGCCCTCTGATCAATTACTTCATCCCCCCATTATCTATGGACTTAGAGCTTTGGAAGCAGTTGCTGCAGCAGCAGCTGCAGTGCCTTCCACCTCCACCACCCCAGGAGCAGGGGCCAGATAGTGCTCTTCTTTTACCCAGGTCCAACACAGTTTTCCCCTGACATTTTATTTTCTCTTTGGTGCTTATGGGTAAAGAAGTTTGAAAACTCCCACAACTGTCAGTGATTCAGTCCCCTGATGTCTGTTCTGGCCAGTCTGTCCCACCAGTCTGTGCTGGAATGGCCCACATTGTACTGCACTCTGCTCCCAGCCTAGTGTGATAGACCCTTCCTGTTGGTCTTCCAGGCTGCCTTCAGCAGATTTGCTTTACTCTGTCATTTTGTGGGTTCTGTACCTCCAAAATTTGTATAAAGTCATTTTTTTACAGGTATTGGAGGTGGTTGGGGCAAGAATTCAGGCAAGTTACTGCTTTTACTCCACCAGCTGCAAGAATTCTTAATGAAAAGACCAGAACAGAAGAGAATTTTTTTTACTTCCACCAGTAAAATTCAAGAGAAGCATAAAAGAGTAAACAGGAAAGAGAAAATCGCAAGGGACTGGTTAAAGTTAAACTGTTTACTATTCTATATGGAAAGTTGACACATGTAATTCCTTTTTAAAAGTAATTAATTATATTATTTATTTTCTTGTTTACATCATTCATTTCCACCAGATTTTAAGTTACAAATTTTCTCCACACCTTTTGCCTCCCCACAACCCCAAAACACCAATCCCATTGTAAAACCCCTCCCCCAATCTGCTCTCTTTTATGTCCTCCAATGCCTCTCTAACTTTCTGGTAGGGCAGGGCAGGTCTCCATACCCCAGTGCCTGTATATCTTAATGCCCAGTTGCATGTAGTTAATAATAATTATTATTATTATTATTATTATACATATATATTTACATTTGATTGTAGAACTTAAAATTCTAGATTCTTTCAGTTCCTCCCTCATCATACACCCCCACTGGAAGGACAAGCAATTCAATACAGGCTGTACATGTGTAATTACACAGGACGTCTCCACAGTGGACATATTGTGAGAGACTGATTATATGTCCCTCCTTCCTATCCCACCCCCCTACTTGTTCTATTCTCTACCCTATCCCTGTCCCTTTACTGAAGTGTGTGCTTCCAGAAACCCTCCCCCCAACCTTGTCCTCCTTGCCATCATCCTGCCTCTCATCTCCATCCCCCCTACTTTCCTGTGTGGCAAGATACCCAGTTTAGAGTTTATGTCATTTCTTCCCTAAGCCAAATTCAATGAGAGTAAATTAAAGTTGTAACAGTTATCCCTTGTCTCTTCTATATGGGATGATTAACTCCATTTTGTCTCTCCCTGTCTCCTCTCATTCTAGTCCTCTCCCACCTCAGAATTTCACCTTTTAAAGTACCATCATTCCTATTCAGTTGATCCTGTGCCCTCTATGATGTCATATACACACATACTCAAATATGTATTCATACGCATATATACCATCCTATATAGACATATGTGTAGGCGTACATACATATGCATTTGTATTCCCTTCACCTATCCTCATACTGACAAAAAGTTTCATAAGTTACTATTATTATTTTTCCATATTGGCATGTAAAGAGCTCAACTTTGATAAGTTCCTTATAATTTCTTTCCCATGTTTACCTTCTCATGCTTCTTGTGTTTGAATGTCAAATTTTCTGTTCAGTGCTGTTTTTTTTCAGCAAGAATGCTTGAAAGTCCTCCACCTCACAGAGTGACCATATTTTCCCCTGTAATATTATATTCGATTTTGCTGAGTAGGTGATTACTGGTTTTAATCCTTGCTCCCTTGTTCTCCAGAATATCATATTCCAGCCACTTCAATCCCTCAGTGTAGAAGCTGCCAGATCCTGGGTTATCCTAATTGTGTTTCCACAGTATTCAAATTGCTTCCTCTAGGCAGCCTGTAATATTTTGTCCTTGATCTTAGGACTCAGGAGCCTGGCTATAATATTTCTAGGAGTTTTCTTTTGGGGATCTTTTTAAAGAGGTGACCGGTAAATTCTTTCAAGTTTTATTTTGCCCTCTGACTCTAAAACATCAGGGCAATTTTCTTCGAGGATTTCTTGAAGGATGCTTTCCGAGTTCTTTTTCTGGTCATGGGTTTCAGGTAGACCCATAATTTTCAAATTGTCTCTCCTGGATCTATTTTCCAGGTCAGTGTTTTTTTCCCAGGAGATATTTCACATTGTTTTCTAATTTTTCATTTCTTTGTAACTGTTTAATAGTATCTTGGTTTCTCATGAAGTCATTAGCTTCAACTTGCTCCACTCTGATTCTGAAGGAATTACTCTCTTCAGAATGCTTTTGAGATTCTTTTTCCATCTGGAAAATTTGACATTTTAAGGCATTCTTCTCCTCATTGGCTTTCTGGGCTTCTTTTGCCATTTTGAGTTAATCTGTTTTTTAAAGTGTTTTCTTCAGTCAGGTTGTTGACTCTCTTTTCATGATTTTCTTGCATCATTCTAATTTCTCTTCCCAATTTTT
>CM053598.1:166920102-166938796 GCA_028646575.1 Pseudocheirus occidentalis | reverse complement strand
ATCTATACCTTCTAGGCATTCTTCTAGTGTCTTAGTAGCATTTGGTGTGGGAGTTCTGACTGTGTTGTCTTCCTCCTGTTCCACGCTTTGACCTTTTTGTCCCCAAAAAAGGATTCTAGAGTTAGGTTACTGTTCTTTGCTTCCTTTTCCTGCTCATATTGGCCAGTCAATTAACTGCTTGATTTTTTAGCTCTATGGAACTCTGCTTCCAGGGGGGAAAGCTCTGTCCCAAATTGCTCGGGTTTTCACAGCTGCCGGAGCTATTAGGGGGGTGCTGCAGACCCACCAGCTTTGAATTGCTGAAAGCACACCCCAGGACCACCACCCAAGACCACAGTATGGATCCAGGCCACTCAATGCAAGAGCACTTGGCCTCTGATCCATCGCCTTGGCCCCCCTGCAGTCTACAGGCCAGGAGCTCTGAAGCAGCTGGATGGAGGTGGCTGCCACTTCTGCCACTTCTGCTGCTTCTGCTTCTTCCACTGCTTCCTTGCCATGGGCACAGTTTGGCCAGACTGCTTTTCTCCCCCAATTTTAGCTGAATCCCACTGACTTTTCTCTTAGTCCTTATTTTCCTGGCTTGATAAAACAAAAAAATCTAGAAATTGCCACAGGTGCTGCCTATCCACTCTCCTGAAGACTCTAGCTGCCGCTTCTCCTGACTACCCTGGGGCCAGGCTATGGTTTCAGGCTGGGCTGGTTTCAGCTCCCAGCCTGCTGTGATGTGCCCCACCTGCTGAGCTGCCTTCAGTGAGATATGTTTTCTGTATTTTTGTGAGTTTTGCAGATGTAAAATTTGTTTGGGGTTGTATTTTATGCGTATTTAAGGTGGCTATGTGGGAGCTGCGAAATTTTGCTGCTTCTACACTGCCATCTTGCCTCCACCCCCAACACATGTAATTTCTAAAAACTTTATTATTATTAGAGTGTTAGAATTAGAAGGTCTACACAGAAAGATGATGTGATAGCAAGTTGAATATGTTGAAATGATATCTTAAAAATAGGTGAAAAGGACGGATGCCCTGGGAGAAGAGAAAAGGAAAAGAAAGAATGGGGAAAATTTTCATACATAAAAGAGATATGCAGAAAAGAACTTTTACAGTAGAAGGGGGAAAGTAGAGGGTGGTGGGTAGGCAATGCTTGAACCTCACATACAATTAAATTGTTTCAAAGAAGAAAACTACACACACACACACACACACACAAACACACACACATACACATTTTATATAAATAAATATGTATTGTACACATCCACATTTTTTTCAATTATTTACAGAAATCTACCTTACCCAATACAGAAGAAATTAAGAGGTGAAGTTGATAAGAAAAAGGAAGACTGATCAAAGAGAGGGTAGTGGTCAGAAACAAACAGGTTTTTCAGGATATTCAGCATAAAAATAGAGAAAAAAGAAAAAATAAACAAAATAAAATAGGATGAAGTGAAATTTACAGTTAGTACTCATAAATGTGGATGTCAACGGGATTAACTCATCCATAAAACAGAAGTTAATGCAGAATGAATAAGAAACCAGAATTGAACAAAATGGTGTTTGCAAGAAGCCCTCTTGAAACAAAGACATAAACAAAGAGTTAAAATAAGATGCTAGAACAAAATCTATTGTGCATTAAGAAATATTTTACAAGGAAGGAATAGCAATCATGATCTCATACAAAGCTAAAATGGACCTTATTAGAAGAGATAAGTAGGGAAAATACATCATGCTAAAAAGCACCATAGACAAGGAAATAAAAGCAACATTAAACATAAATGCACTAAATGGCATAGCATCCATTAAAGTAAAAGTTAAATGGATTATAAGAAGAAATAGATGGTACAAGTATGTTAGTTTGAAGACTGCAACTTTTCCCTCTCAGAACTAGATAAATCTAAGCATAAAATAAATGAGAAAGAAGTCAAGGAGATGAATCAATTCTTAGAAAAATTTATACGATTTTTTAAAAAATACTAAACAGGAATAGAATGGAGTATGCAATTTTTTTTCTCAGAAGCATTTTTCTCAGAACCTGGAAACTTCACAAAAATTGACCACATTTTAGGGCATAAAAATCTCACCACCAAATGCAAAAAAAGCATAAAATTGAATTATTAAATTTTCTTTCTTTCTGACCATAATGCAACAGGTATATTCAAAGGGTAATAAAAATATACATTAAAAATAATTTGGAAACAAAAGAAACTAATGCTAAAGAATGAGAATATGAACAAATTAATAGAAGCAATCAATTATTTAATTTAAAAAGATGACAACAATGAGATAATGTTCCAAAATTTGTTGGACACAGCCAAAGTTGGACTTAAGAGAAAACTTACATCTCTAAATGCATATATCAATAAAAAAGAGAAAGAGCAGCTCAATGAATTGGGCATGCAACTAAAAAATTGTAGAAAATCAACAAATTAATGATCCCCAAATAAACACCAAAATACAAATCTTGATCATCAAAGGAAAGAGATTAATAAATGTGAAAGAAAAAAAGAAAAACATACATAAAAGCAGGATATTTTTAAATGACACTACCAATAAAATAGATAAACTATTGGTTAATTCAATTTAAAAAAGAAGAAAGAATATGAAATTGCCAGTACCAAAAATGAAAAGATTTCATCATCAATGAAGATGAAATTAAAAATTTATTAGAAGTTATTTTTTACCTAATCATGTACCAGTAAAACTGACAATCTATTTATCTATTTTAAATGGATGAATATTTACAAAAACATAAATTATCCAGATTAATAAAAAGAAATACAATACATAAATACCCCTGTCCTAGAAAAAGAAATCATATAAGCCATAAATGAGTTCCCTAAGAAAAACTCTCCAAAATTAGAAGGATTTACAAGTGATTTCTACCAAACATTTAATTGACAATTAATCCCAATTTAATATAAACTATTTGAGAAAACTGGTAAAGAAAGAATCTTGCCAAATTCCTTTTATTAAAAACATTATATTGTTTTGACGTCTAAACCATGGAATGCAAAGAAAGAGAAAGGGTATTACAAACCAATTTCATTAGTAAAGCTCAATGTAAAATTTTAAAATGAAATACTAGCAAGGAGACTGCAGTAGCATATCACAATCATACACTTTGACCAAGTGGGATTTAGGCCAAGAATTCAAGGATAGTTCAATATTGGGAAAATTACAAGCATAATTGACCATAAGAATAACAAAAACAACAAAAATCATATGATATCAATATGTGCAGAAAAAATATTTGACAAAATATAATATCCATTCCTATTTTAAAATATTACAAATCATAGGAACAAATGGAGTTATTCTTGAAATGGTAAGTAGTATTTATCCAAAACCAAAAGTAAATATTATCTGTAATAGTAATAAACTTTAGAGTTTTCAAATAAGGTCAGAGGTGAAGTAAGGGTGTCTGTAATCACCAATGTCATTCAGTAGAGTTCTACAAATGCTAGTGATGGCAATAAAAAAGAAAAAAGAAATTAAATGGAAAAAAATTGGCAAGGAGAAAACAAAACTATCACTCTTTACAAATGATGTGATGCTATACTTTGAGAAACTTAGAGAATCAACTAAGAAATTCATTGAAATAATTAGCTTTAGCAATGTTGTAGGATATAAAATAAACCCATATAAATCTTAAGCATTTTTATATTTTACCAAAAAGAATCTGCAAGGAGAGAAAGACAAATTCCATTTAAAGTAACTTTTTTTATTATTGATCAATCATTCAGTCCTATCCAACTCTGAGTGATCCTATGGTCCACAAGTGTCCATGGAATTTCCTTGGTGAAAATACTGGTGCAGTTTGCTATTTCTTCTTTTATTGGATCGAGTGCATCCTTTTATCAAGCAATCAGAGGTTAAGTGACTTACTCAGGGTCATACAGCTAGAAAGTGTATGAGGCTGGTTTTGAACTCAGGATATGATCTTTATTTAACTTATATGCAGAGCACATCATGTAAAATAGCAAGCTGGACCAATCAAAAGCCAGAATTAAGGTTCCCAGGAGAAATATCAACAATCTCAGATATGAAGACAGTATCACTGATGGCAGAAAGTGATGGAGAATCTTATAACCAGGTAGTTTTCAGAGGAAGAAATCAAAGATATCAAAAATTACATGAAAAATTATCAAAATCACTACTCTTTAGAGAAATGCAAATTAAAACTGAAATATCACCTCATACCTATCAGATTGGCTTTTTTTCAGTCCTGTCTGATTTTTCATGAACTCATTTGGGGTTTTCTTGGCAAAGATACTGGAGTGGTTCACCATTTCCTTCTCTAGATCATTTTACAATTAAGGAAACAGGGTTAAGTGAGTTACCCATGTTTAAAGGGAATGGGAATTTGAAGATCTTCCCCACCTATTTGTAATCAAACAGGTACTTAGCACCTTGTTCCAAGTTCATGATTGTGTCAAGTATTAAGACCCAGAACTTGTGAATCCCACAGTGGGATGGACTTGTTGATGTAACAGGAAGGGGTAGAACAGGGAGGAGCTAATATCATATGTAAGGAAAAGCCCAAGATGAGAGGTGCCAGAACTGCTGGGAGTGAGCATCTGGAGGCTCCTGTGCTACTGCTGGATAGAGAAGAGAACTAAGAACTGAACTGAGAACTGAGAAGAGAAATGAGAACTGAAGACTGAACTGAGAATTGAGAAGAACTGAGAAATGAGAAGAGAGGAGAGCTGGGAGGAGGCATGGCTGTGGTGCCAGTACTTTGTCTATCTGTTTTGATGTAACTTTGTCAGATTTGTCAGCTGATAGGGGATGACGATGTTGTTACAGAAGCCCTGGGACCTTGCTGCTGGTTCAGAAGCCCTGAAAGAGAATTTTCTTGTATGTTTACAGAAATCCTGGAGGATAGTCTTGATGACAATTTCAGACATCCTGGGACTATACTGATGATTTTTGTTGATTCCTCAGACCTTGTTGTTGGGTCTATATTGATTTCACAGACAAAAAGTGAATTGAGGAGGGTGCTGGCAATGTGTATGGATGTGTGGCTTTGTTAAGCTTTTTCTTCACAGGAACAGAAACTGTGAAGGACTTGAGGTCGACCAGCTCTGTGAGCTTCAATATAAAACAAGAACTGCACAAGAAGCTGGACAAAGAACTGAGACCTGCCTACCTTTGAACCCAGGAGAACATTATACATAGAAACAGCATTATTGTAAGAATGATCAATAATGAAAGACTTAGCTACTCTGATCAAGATAATGATCCAAGATAATTTCAAAGGACCAATAATGAAAACTGCTACCCACCTCTAGAAGGAGAAATGATGAATGCAGTTTGAACCATATCATTTTCACTTTGTTTTTCTTGGATTTTTTATCTATGTTTTCTTTTATAACATGGCTAATATAGAAATATGTTTAACTTGACTTCACCAGTATAATTGACATAAAATGATTTGCCTTCTAAAGAAGGGGGGAAGAGGGAAATAATTTAGAACTCAAAATTTTAAAATAGATTAAAATGTTCTGACATATAATAAAATTATATATATATATATATACACACATTAGAAAAAGAAGTGTAGTGCCTACACAGATAATTTGGGGGTGTTCACTGTAAAAGCAAAATTTCATATATGTTTGCATTTCTCATAATTCTGGGGGTCTCTACTAAATAGAATGTCTTATGTTTACAAAAAAAAATTCTGAGTCGTCAATAAAAGGTAAATTTATTTTCAATATACTTTTCTTCTGATGATGGAGGTAGAACATAGAAGAAATAGAAGAGAAGTATTTAATACATTTTAGCAGGATTTAAATTTTCTTCTTACTGCAATATGGTATAGTATGAATACCACTGAATTTAGAGTCTAAGAACCTGAGTCTGAATTCTGTTTGTAGCCACGAGCAAGTTACTTGACCACTCGCTTTGTCTCAGTATAAAATGTATATGATAACAACTGAACTGCTGCTTCACTCAGTTATTATAAAGAAAGTACTTTGTAAACTCTTTAAGAGAGCCAAGATTCAGAAAGTTTAAGTGCCTACTTGTAAGGGTCAGAGACAGAATTCAAGCAGTAGTCTTTTTTATTCCAAATTCCAGTACACTGCTCCACTGGGCCATGTTGCTTTTCATAAATCAGGAAGTTTTATATAAATGTTAGTTTTTATTATAAAATAAAGGTTTCTTCACTCACAGAGATGTTTCATTTTCTAGAAAATTCATTTCAGTGGAACTCCTCTTCAATGTTGGATATATAAGGTAACGTTCTATATTCAAACATTCCCATATGGGTTTATTTGTTTAATACAGGGAAGCTGATGCAGTCACCCCCAAACTCAGACATCATTGAGAAATGTTAAAAAGACCCAAAACATGTAGTTCAGTGATTTGGAATCCTAAAGTCCTTGTTGGCTGTAGAATCATAGTGTCTGAGCTTTGCAGCCAAACCTAGGAGCCCTCACTTTGGTTTCAGCTGGGTTAGTTTTCATTATGACTTTCTATAACATTTCCAAGGTTTGAATGGAACCAGCAGAAAATACAAAGCCAGTTTTCTAAAATTATTGACTTTCCACTGAAAGCCAACTTGACCGCCAGCACCTGGCCTCTATTTGCCAAAGCCAAGTGTAGCTCAGGCCCAGGTCTTAGAAAGAATTGGTCCATTTGTTTGCTAAGCCAGTAAGGTGGTTTGTTGAAAGTTTAAAAAATTAAGCCAAATGATTTTCTTTCCCCTGCTGAATAATTAGATGATCCCCTTAGCTCTGGGGCTGTCTTCCATGGCAGAATATGGAGGAGCTACTTCCCAGGTAAGTGTATCCTTTCCTGATCTCCAAAATTACTATAGTTGAAGTGATACAGGTTTTTTGACCTGCCTTAAGCATAAGAATAGCTAGCATTAATATAATGTTTTAAGTGCCTTACTTTGTCACCTAAGTCCAAAGTTTGCAAAGTGCCTTAAAAATATCCTATTCAATCTTCACAACAACCTTTAGTGAATGGTGTTATTATTATCCCTATTTTTAGAGAAGGAAACTGAGACAGACAGAGGTAAAGTGACTTGCCCAGGGCCACATAGCTAACAGAAATCTCAGGCAGGATTTCAATTCAGGTCTTCCTGACACCAAATCTAGAACTCTACTTTGCAACTTGACTACTTCTAAAAGTCCTCCAAATCATGAGTCATCTAGTAGCCTTCAAAATAAAAAAATTCCAAGGTAACTCCCCCATCAGACCCCATTAGAGGAGAGGCACCAAATATTGTTGAATAAACAAGTACAAGCCTTTTTTTTATGAACTCAAGGCCAATCTAATTTGCTCACATTAGGTCTAAAGTAGGGTTAAGAACAATATGCTTGAAATGCTTCAAAATATGCTTCTAAACTACTGAAAACTAAGCAAATTTCTCAGAGATAGATAGGAGCTATGAACCAATTCCAAGAGTCCAAAGTATAGAAAATGTTGTCTCATTTTAGTGATCAAAAATCAAGAAACAAATTGCTGCTCTTGAAATTATTCCAGAAGACTAAATTGAAGACTAAAGACCCATGTAAAAGCATGTTTTTCTGTACAACTCTACTGCAGAATGCTAGAGATAAGCCCCCCAAACTACCTTGTACAACTCTTTTGTATATATGTATGGTTTATTAACATGATATTTATGTTATCCATCTATCCATCCGTCCATCCATCCATCCATCCATCCAGCTATATAGCTGAGTGTGGGGGGGGGGGATGAGGGGATGGGTATGGGTGTGCATGTGTGTGTTTTGGTTTCCCTTATTAAAATGTAAGTTCTTTGTGAGGAAGATTATTTAATTCTTTATACTTGTATCTCCCAGTGTCTAACATATAGTAAGTTTTTGATTATTGATTGATAAATTTCCAGCTATCATGCCACCTCTCTGTCTACTTTGTCATAATGCCACTGTAAAAAATATGGATGTATATGCATATATATAGAAAACATTTTAATTATATGCAATTATACACACACACACACACACATATAGTTAAATTCAAATCTTATTAAGGCAACTTCTACATGTGAAACACCATGGTAGACACTGAGGAGAAAATAAATGAGATTATTTTAATTTCTATTCTCAGTGGACTTATAATTTTATTTATTTTTATGAAATGGTATTTATTCTGGGGATTTTAAAAATGCTAATTAAATAATCACATTCCAATCAAGTCTTTAGAAATTGGTCACTCCAAATTTTGCTCCTCTTCAACTATAAAAGTATGGGGATGGAGCAAGTTTTAAGAAGTTTATTTCTACTATTCTACTTCTGTGACCTTAGATAAGTCATTGAATTTCTTGGTAACAATTTGTTTTTGAAAAAATGTAAAATACCCAATTAAAATTAAACATAACTTTAAAGTGAACTCAAAATATAATGATATTTTGAATAATTATTATATTTAATACTGTTGTAAATTAGAAAAGACTCAAACCAAGTGCTCTAGGAAATTTTGAAAAGGAAGATCTGGTGAGAAAAGATAACTTTTATCTAGAGGTCAGGAAAACGTTCATGAAGAGATGGCTCGTGAGTTGGCTCTTACAGGAAGAGAAGGATTTTAATAGATGGAGATATTGAAGTTATATGTTACATATGAAAGAAAGAGCTGCTACAAATGCATTAGGGGAAGAGGATGGGATGATATGGAGAAAAAATTGAGACACTTTGATGGAACATAGAATCAATGAAAGAAGGTAGTATGAAGTAAGGATGGAAAAGGAAGGGTGAAATTAGATTGTAGAAAGCTTTTACATTCTGGACCAAGGAATGGTCTTCTAAACTTCCCTACATCTGTTGAGAGTTCTGCCATTATTTTAATCAACCAGGTTTGTACCTTTAGATTAATCCTTCATTCTTTACTTTCTCCTTAGCCTACAATTCCAATAAGTTGCCACATCATGTCTTTTCTACCTCTACAATATCACTTACATCCACTCCTTTCTTTCAATTCATAATGCCACCAATCTGGTTTAGACCATTATCATCTCTAGCCTGGACAATTACAAAAACTTCCTGATCTTTCTGTCTCAAGTTTCTCCCCTCTATAATGCATTATCTACAGAACTGACAAAGTTATTTTTCCTAAAGCTTAGGTTCAATTGAATTCCTAAGATGATATTCCTAAAGCATGTCACTCTTCTACTCAATAAATCCCAATGGCTCCCTGTAGCCTATACGATCAAGTATAAACTCTTCTGCTTGGCATGGAAAATGTTCTAAGAACTGGCCCCAATCTACCTTTCTAGTTATTTCATGCATTATTCCTCTTCCCATACTTTATAATCTAGTCACATTGGTCTTACTGTTTCCCATACATAAAAATCTTTTTTTTTCCCCAGAGGAAGTCGCCAAGGGTTTGAATCCTTTCATTCACTCTTAGAATTTCTTATTTCCTTAAAAATTCAACTCAAATGTCACATTCTGCATGAAACCTTTCCTGATTTCCTTCCCAAGTTGCTAGTGTCTTCCTCAAATTACCTTGAATTGACTTTGTAATATAATGTTTACAGGCATTTTGGACAGAATAGACAGAGAGATCACATAGTGACTGGGGATCAATCAATCAATTAATAATCAAGTACTTACTAAGTGCTGGACATTGGAAAATGCCAGTATAAAGAATGAAACAATCTATTCTTACAAATAATTTATACTCTAATGGGATAAACTACATGTACATATAAAACATATGTATAATAAACATGCAAATAAATATGCAAAATAATTTCACAACATTATTTTAGGGATATTTCAACTGACATTTAGGGAGAAGGGCTTGATGAGGTGATGAGAAAGAGGAAGTGCATCTCAGGCATTTGGGACAGTCAATGTCAAGGCACAGATGAGAAATATAATATTCTATTTCAGAAGAAAAGAGAAAAGTCCAAAAGAGGCTGCAAGACCTGACTTCAGATCCTGCCTCTGACATTCCTTACACATAATCTCAAAATTTCAGTGAAACCTTACAGCCTATCCCTGCCTATACACACACACACACACACACACACACACACACACACATCTCTGTTGATAGAACATAAACTCCTTGATGGAAGGGAATGTTTCATTTTTGTCTTTTTATCCCTAGTATGGGAAAATCTCTATCAAATGGCAGGTCTTTAATAAATGCTTGTTGATTGATACTATGGGAGAGACAGAAACAGAGTAACAGAGGGACAGAAAGAAACAGTGACAGAGGGAGACAGACAGAGACAGAAAGGGATCAAAACAGAGGAAGAAGGAAAAATAGAGCAACAAAGAGAGAGCCAGAGGGAGAGAAAGACAGGAGACAAAGACAAAAACAGACAAAGCCAAAGACAGAAACAGAGAAATGGAAATACAGAGACAAAGAGAGACACAGAGAGAGATAGGGAGAGGAAAAAGAGAGAATGACTGCTAGGAGGCATACATGAACATAAATTCCCTGATTGATAAATTATTTAACATGTTTGAAATCCGATTCATGCCCAAGTCGACAACACCCCATGATGACATTGGTTCTCTTCAAAAATGAAAGACAACAATAATTCTTGAAATGAAATAAGTAATTCTCCCGAACAATATAATTCCTCCTTCCCCCATTCTCTCCAAATATACACTAGTTTGGGTGACATTTTGCTCCTTTCTATCCATGTACACAAAACCTTCACTAAAAGTGAATTCCTTGTTCATCTCATTTGAACTAAATTTAACTCAGAAATACATTCAGCTTTTGGCTTACTCAGGCAGACTGGTGCAGTGGAAAGAGCCCTGAAATTGGAGCGATGGGAACTGGGTTTGAATTCTGATTCTGCCATTTGCTACCTGTATGATCGCTTAACCTCTCTAGGCCTCAACTTCTCATTGTCAGAATGAGAGGGTTATACGAGATCATCTCTGACTTCCCTTCCATATGTGGAGTATGATCCTCAGTTCCCTTTGAAATTTGTAGTTGAAAGAGTCCTTAGAAGTTATCCAGCTAGTCCAACTCATTTTTGCAGGTGAGAAAAACTGAGACACTGAGGTTGTCAGGTGTTGTCAGTTTCAGCTCCTAGACCTTGCCTACGTATTTCTTTACTCTCTGCTTGTCCCACAACAGGCCCTAGTTCAGTCCTTATCACCTGTCATCTAGAACAATGTAATACCCTCTCTATTGTTCTCCCTATATTTGATTTTAGAGTAGCTAGGTGGCACAGTGAATAGAGTGCCAGGCCTGGAGTCAGAAAGACTCATCTTGCTGGGTTCAAATCAAATGTGACCCTAGACAAGTCACTTAACCCTGTTTGCCTCAGTTTCTTCATTTGTAAAATGAGTTAGAGAAGGAAATGGTAAACTACTCCAGTATTTTTGTGAAGAAAACCCCCAGAAGAGCTAGACATGACTGAAATGACTGAACAGCAAAGATTCAGTTTTTTTTTCCTTTCCCTTTTTCCCTCTATCCTCCATTCAACTTCTGATATTTCTAAGTTTCTGATCTAACCATGTTGCTCACTTGTTTTTGAAGCATCAGTGGTTCCCGTGAGTTTAAGATAAAGTACAAATTCCTTTATTTGACATTTAAAGTAGTTCATGCTCTGGCTCCAATCTGTCTTTCTAGGGTGATTCCACATTATTTTCTTTCACATCTATTCTGTCTATCTATTCTTTCTATCTATTCTATGTATTCCACATTATTATCTTTCACGTATGCTAACCTCTAGTCAAACAGGTCTAGCTGTTGCTCCCCAAAATGAATACTTCATCTTCTCCAATATCTTTGCAGAGTCTATCCACAATACTTGGAATGTTTTCCTCCCCTACTCTGTCTCTTGAAGTTCCTGAGTCTTCAAGGCTCAAATCAAGTATTATGTCATATAAGAGTCATTTCCTAATTTCTCTAGTAGTAAATTCCCCCATGTGAATCATTGTGTATTCGTTTTGTATATATTCTGAATTTTTCTGCGAGCTTGCTCTATCCCACCAGTAGACTATGAAGTTGTTGAGGGCAGGAGCAATAATCCAAGAGAGGTAGGAAGATTTCCTTTCATTTTCACAGATGGAGCAACTGAGACTCATGAAAGAGATTTCTAAGGTCACAGAAGTCAATTACATTCCTACAATCTTCCTGCTCACTTTTAAAGTTGTAAAAAAAAAGTTTCCCAAAGATCTTTTTGGTTTTAGGAAATTACAGTTATAATCGTAATGCTTTTATGGTTCAATTCCTTCATCAGTATCAGGAAGATTCCAGGAACATTCTTTTATTGACATTTTTGCAGCACAATGCTACTTGATCAGGATGATGCCTATCTCACTTACTTGCATTCATCCATGACAAACAGCAGACTTTCTGACCTAAATGTGTGTTCTGTTGAGACAGAAGTGTCAAGATCACTTTGATTTTTTTTAGGACTGATTTATATTTAGAATGAGATGAGCTATGACCAGTCTGGAGATCAAAGTCAAATTTGTAATTTGGCCGACTCCTACTTCACTCACCTATAATACCTAGTAATAAAAGTTTAAAATTAATAATATTTTCATTGAGATGCATAAAAAGCAAAGAATCATAGCAATCAAAGATATTATCTCTTCCAACCCAGTGACTTCTGAAGAGGATAAACAGTAAACTCTCTAAGTCAGATGGTTTTTAAAAGATCTTCTGAAAAGAACATCTAAAATCTATCATTGTAATGTATTCCAAGGTAATCAAGGTTAAACAAGACATACTCATATCTGACCTCCCTTCTTCAGCAGGCCTTACTCAGCACTGAAGAGGCTTAGCTCTTTGATGGAGCAAAGCAGGCCTTTTATTGGCAGCAGAGCAGAATGAACTGATGACTTGGTGGATATTTGAATGGACGTGACTTTGCCTCAGTGCTCTCTTCTACCTGAAAGTGAAAGAAATTTTTTTAGTTGTCCTTAAAGAGTATGGGAAGGGCAGCTGGCCCTCTCCCCATCTCTAGGTGCCAAGTAGTCCTGAGGATATGATAAGTAAAGAACATTTCCTGCCCAACAAGTCTGAGCTTTGGTTTGGGGATGTCTTTTTATGTTTCTTCTTTCTTTATCTTAGGGAAATAATCATCTATCCCAAGATGTATATGTCTAGATTTAGAAGCGACATTGTGAATTCATGAGCTCAAGGTTCTGGATCCTTTTGGCTGGAACTGATTGGCAGCCCAAGAAGTCCCAAGATCCATTCTAGTGCTCTTAGGGAACAGAACCACCAACAAGAAGGCAGGACTAAGCTTGGTCCATTTTAGCAAAAGGCATCTATATACCACTTGGGCAGTACAGAGCAGAGGGAAAACTTGGATATTTGCTTGGTAGACTCATATACAGCTCTTTGTTATGATAAGGTTTAAGTATCATTCTCCTGGGAGAAAATGACAATAGTTATGTTAAACAACTGATTCTTATTTTTTAAAGTTGTTCTGTAAAAAATGCATGTCCTATTCTTTATCCTCCAAAATTTTGTTTTATGAGTATAAAAATACCTGTGGGGACAGCTATGTGGTACAGTAAATAGAGCACCAGCCCTGGAGTCAATAGGATCTAAGTTCAAATCTGGCCTCGGGCACTTGACACTGTGACCTTGGACAAGTCACTTAACCCCAACTGCCTTGCCTTCCCCCTTAAAAAAAATAGAATTCCTATGTATTACCTAACATGCTTTACACTGAGTACCCTTCTTTCCTCTTCTTTAGGGAGATCCTAGACATGAACCAAAATCTAAGATATAAGCATTTTTCTGCTGGGATACTGAGTTGGAAGATTTAATAAGCCAAAATGTATGATAAAAGGGAGGCTGGCTGACTCCCCTGGTTGAATGTCAGGTTCCCTCAGAATTAAAACCAGCTATAACCAATGCATATGTCCAAAGTAGAAAAGTCTTTTAGTGGGAAGGGAGTGCTCTAACCTATTAAGCATAGCAGTAATTTTTTTTATTGTAATAAATTTTCTTTTTTTCCTAGTTAGATACTTGAAAAACATTTTGTTTTTTCAATTTTTCCTCAATTATATGTCAATTTTTAATATCTTTTATTGAGTTGCAAATTTTCTTCCTCTGTTCCTCTGCTTCCACCCTCTCTAACATGGAAAGCAATTTGATGTAGATTATATATAGAACACAGAAGTTTTTTTCTCATTAAAATAAAACTTCATTTTGTTTCCTAGTTGGATAGTTGAATGCTTTTTTAAAAAAAATTTTCCCAATTACATACAAATTACATGAACATTTTATTTTATCCAATTACGTGTAAAGACAATTTTTGACATTCATTTTTTAAAAATTTTGGATTCCAGATTTTCTCCCTCCCTTTCCTCCCTTCTCCCTAAAAAGGTAAGCAATTTGATAGAGGTTATACATAGAGCACAAGAGTAATTCTTTTTTTTTTACTTTTTTTTTTGCTTTTTTTTATTTTGCTTTTTGGAGAGCAGTTGGGGTTAAGTGACTTGCCCAAGGTCACATAGCTAGTTTTTGTATTAAGTGTCTGAGGCCAGATTTGAATTCAGGTCCTCCTGACTCTAGGGCCAGTGCTCTAATCTCTGCGCCACCTAGCCACCCCAACACAAGAGTAATTCTTAATGTTTGATTGATATTTGATAACCCACATTGATGGGAATTTTGTTTCTTTGTTTAACCTAAAATTCGCTTTACCATTTCATCTTACCGTGTTTTTTGGGAAGAGAAGTCAACTTCCCACTATTCTCATTAGGACACTTTAGGATTTAGGAAGTTATTAAGAAAACCCTACTCGTTTTCTTCTTCAGAATACAATTCCAACCCCTAATCTTTAACTTTTATTGTTACCTTTTGCTGATATAACACACTTGCTTCCTCTTAATGAGTCTTCTTCCTCTCCCACCCCAAAGAAAAACATCTAAGTAAAATCAGCTGAGTCTGTTTTACACCATGTGCCATATTTCATAAAGACTGCTGTTGGGTCAGAGAATAAAGAGATCACTGAATATGAAGTCACGAAGACTGTCCTAAATTCAAAATTGGTCTCAGACCTTAACTAGTTGTGCAAATCATTTAACCTCTCCATGCCATAGTTTCCTCAACTGTGAAATGGGGATAATAAGAACTCTAACTTCAACAGCTTATTGTGAGAATTAAGGGAGAGAGTTACAAAGCATTTAGCATAGTGCCTGGTGCACAGTAGGTGCTTAATAAATGCTTATGCCCTTCCCTTCTGCCATCCCCCCATATTCCAGTTCCCACCTAGAGGGGAAAAGTTCAATTTTTGATTTCTCTTCTTCAATTATTTTTCTCCAACCAGAGTCAACCAACATTGGAAATGTTATGAAATACAAAATGAATCTGCATGAAACTCTTTCAAGTTGCCCAGAGAATTTCATAAATCACCTTAATCTTCTGTGACTGTGAAAGTTATCAATTTTCTCCCAGTTTTATAGCTGATAAACTGAGGTATCACTCTCATTTCAAATAGTTCATAAAAGAATCAATTAGATAGAAAGTATGTTATTCCCAAATATTCAAAGTAGATTCAGGACCTGATAGATCTGGCTAAGGACATTCCCGTAGACACCCAGAATTTAGGCATCTGTGTCCTTGCCAATGGGTTTCAAAATCCCTCTAGGAAAAAAAATCTCTCATTAGTTGACAATTTGCCTTGTTCTGTTTCCTCTGCTCTAAGAAACATTGGCTCCAATCTTCTCCTAACAGTCAGTGACTCCTTTCGAATAACTGACACTAACAGTTGGTAGTTATGTACTGCCTTGCAAAGATCTTTCCTCACAGAAACCCTGTGAGTTAGGTAAGGCAGATGTTATACTAATTCAACATTTTAATGTGCCTTTGATCTTCCCAGTACAGATAATCCATCTACCCATGCAGATCCCAATCCCTCCATGTCTTCTTTTCCTGTTGGATTCCTGTCTGTGTTTTTCCATAAATCCTTCGTGGAGCTTTCCAGTGATTTTTTTAAAAGTTCAGCACTTGAGTTGCATATGACATTCTTTATACTTCTCCTCATGAGGTATTGGTACCTACTTTATGCATCACATTGAGGTAAAGGAAATGAACTGATTCTCCTCACTTCATATAGCTAAGAGATGATGGAAACAAGAGTCAAAAGTGGATCATACCAGTCTAATTGTCTTTCTACAATACCAAGCAGGTTCCTAGGTGCTTCAGTGGATAGAGCACTACACTGGAGCCAAGAAAACCCAAGTTCAAATCCAGACTCAGATACATATTTCTGTATGACCCCTGGTGGGTCACAACCTCTCTATGCCTCATTTTCCTCATTTATAAAATTAAAACTATAATAGTCCTTGAATCCTAGAATTGGGAGGATTAAAAATAAGAAAATATTTGAAGAAAATTTTGAAAACCTTAGAGGACTATATAATGCTAACTCTTGTTATCATTACTTCTGCATCAATGACCTCCATACTTTGTTCTATATAATGAGCCTCCATCTCCCAGGAAAAACATATCCTTTACCCTTTCCTAATTCTTAATTCTTCAGAAATTAAATATTTCACCGCTCTCTGTTGGACCATTATGGTGTTGAGGATTTGGGCTACTGACAATGGTAGAGAGGAAGGGATAGAAATAAGATAATCAAGAAATGAAAAATATAAGGGTAAAATTGTTTAATTTATAAGTCTGGTTTCAAGACCCCTACTTCAACACTCTGTGGTATGCTTATAACAACCCTTTTATCTTATTGCAAAGAAAAAAACATGTGAAGACTTTCTTCAAAAGAGCAAAGCCCTGTAGAATCTCCCAATTTCATTATTAAATTTTTAGAAACTGTATTCTTTTAGGACATTGCTTTATTCTAATAGGTAGCTAACTAATCTGGTGGCCTAACCCTTGCTAATATTTTAGTGGGTCTTAATAGAATCTGATATAACCTTCCTGGAATATATATATATATATTTAAATTTTAAAGGTTGGGGCAACTAGGTGGCACAGTGAATAGAGCACCGGCCCTGGAGTCAGGAGAACCTGAGTTCAAATCTGGCTTCAGACACTTAACACAAAAACTAGCTGTGTGACCTTGGGCAAGTCACTTAACCCCAACTGCCCTCCAAAAAAAGCAAAAAAAAAAGAGGAAAAAAAAATTTTAAAGGTTACTTTCAGAAAACTTGATGCCTTAAAACTTAAGAATGGTTCTAATGTTAAAAATTTTAGGAACCAAAGCCAATTTGGAGGAAACATATTTGGGGACAGATGGGCCTTCAGTTTCCCCTTAAATAATCTATGCAATATTTCTACACATTGGCCCACACTGTTAACAATATAATATAAACTCATGAATTGTTTGAACGGAAACAAAACTAATTACCATTTGTCAGTTCAGGAGAACACTGTCAACAACAAAATGGGATGGGATGTAATAGAAAGAATGCTGAATGAGTAGCCTCAAATCCTATCCCTAATACTAAGTGAACTTGTCAGTCATTTAAGCTCCTTAGACCTTAGGTTCTTGTTATCTAAAATGGTAATTCTAATCCAACAGCATCTTTCTTGTAGGTTTATTGGATTTGTTGAATGCTTGTAGGAAAGCATTCCTTTGAACTTAAATGTGAACTCATTATTATTGTAATTGTATAAGCAAATTAAGGACTACAAGTCACGTATCTACAGCATTGGCTTCCTACATCTTTATTTAGTCATTATACATTATAACACAGAATTGTAGAATTAGAGATTTAGGGTTATAAGAGACCTTAGAGGTCATCAAAGGTTCTCATTTTACATATGAGAAAACTTTATGGTACAAAATATTTCAGTGACTTATCCAGATTTACCCAGGAAGCAGGTATCAACGCTGGGAAGTGAACTCAAGTCTTCTAACTCTATTTACTTTCTACACTCTACCACATTGCCTCAGGAGAAAAATTTTGGTGTGTCTATAAATAGATATATGTATATTCATATATCTGTACATAGTCTATGATTCATATACCCAAAGTCAACTTGATGACAGCATATGGAGGGTTGGCCCTGGAATCAAGAAAACCTGAATTCAAATCCTATCTTTGACATTTAGTAGCTGTGAGACTCTGGATAAGTCATTTTAACCTCCAGATACCTCAGTTTCTTCCTTTGTAAAATGAAAATAATAATAGCACCCATCACCTAAGAGTGTTGTAAGGATAAAATGAGACATCATTTGTAAAGCTCCTTGAAAACCTTAAAGTGTTAGATCAACATTAGCTATTATTATCCTATACACATAAGGCAAAATTTACGCAAACAATGACAACTATAACACTTTTTTAGAACTTTGATCTCATAGTTCACCCTGGATAAGGACAATAGGAAAAAACACTGAATAGAATAGCTTTAAATAGATTCACAATCTTTGTATCAATCATTAGTATTGATATACTAATGACCAACTACCAAGGCATGTGTTCAGAAAACTTCCTAGAAGGAAAATCTCATCTACTTTCCTGTTATATAGCACTGTCTTGATTGACTTCTTTCTCTTGCCATCTAAGGGAGAGCAGAGAGAACCTTTATTATCCAAATTTCAACCCTATCTCTTCCTATATTCCACTGAAAGCTTTTGACTAGCTAGTAGACTGGCAACAAGCATTTATTCAGTGACTAATATGTATCAAGAACTTTCTAGCCTGGAATATGATATTCCGGAGAGCAAGAGAGCTGGGATTAAAACCAAGAGTCACCTACCCAGCAAAACTGAGTATAATGTTCCAGGGGAAAATATGGTCATTCAGTGAGGTAGAGGACTT
>CM053598.1:166871361-166919602 GCA_028646575.1 Pseudocheirus occidentalis | reverse complement strand
GTGGGAGGGGCCTTACAGTGGGATCAATGTTCTGGGCTGGGGGGTAGGGGCAAAAAGGGGAGAAAATCTGTAACTCAAAACCTTGTGGAAATGAATGATGTAACCAAGAAAATAAATTAAAATGAAAAAAATAAAATAAAATAAAATAAAATAAAAAAGAACTTTCTAAACCCTAGGAATACAAAGACAGACAAAAAGAAAGACAGGACTCCTGCCTTCATGGAGTTCATATTCTAGTGGCAGAAGACAATGCATAAACTAGACCTGAAAATGTGTGGGGAACATGTCCATAGTGAGGGACAGTTATACTGGCAAAGAGGGAAGAATTAGAAGCACAACCAGAGAGGGAATAAAGCATGACTGGGTTTGGTCTATCCCCGAAAGAAGGAACTCATGAATAGGAGAAACAGACGAAGATAAAACAATCTTCAGTAATATTGATGCTGTTCCTCCTATTGCTGTTAAGTGACATTTGGGGGGGACTTTAAATTTACAAAGTGCTTTCCTTAAGTTATCTTATTTTAATCTCATAGCAGCCCTGGCAGATAGGTGCTACAGGTATCATCCCTGTTTTACAAATGAAGAAACTCAGAATTAGAGATGAGCAGTGACTTGCCCATGATCACAAAGCTAAGAAGTGTCAGGAGATGGAATTTGAACCTATCTTCTGGAATCCAAATCCTACTACATAGTCCTACAGTATCTGAAATCTAAATTGGTGTTGAAATCTTGAAGTAAGACCTGGGTTTGGTTCATCCTCAGACACTTACTGTGGAATTGTGGGTAAGTCACTGAACCTCTCTTGTTCTGAGTTTCCAGAAATGCAAAACGGGAATAATAAAAACATCTCTATCACAGTTTTGTTGTAAGAATAAAATGCAACAGTATATTTAAAATGTTTCACAAACCATTAAGCACTCTACTAATGCAAGCTATTATTATGGTTATTATTGTTATACTACATAACTTGGATATATATGGCTAATCCATATCAAGTCAAGTCAAGTAAACAGTCTTGTAAGTGTCTGGAACTGGACTAAGCACTGGGAAATAAAGACCAAAAAAAATCATCCCTATTCTCAAGGAGCTTACACACTAATGGGAGAGATAAGATGTAAGCAAAAATGTACTTGTGAGATATGTTGTTGCTGTTGCTTTTCGTGCTTCATTCTTGAATAGAACCTTTGACATCAGGAGGGTGATGTCTTGACTTGCAACTGAATTGGATTTAAGCAAGGCAGGACTGTGCAAAGTCATAAGCCTCACTCTTTTCTTCAGAGTCTTTGGAGTCCAGTGACAAACCATAGGTCAAGACTACTGGTGATGATCCCTGATACAATGGGAAACCCTGACCTTATTTTTAAGCTAAATTCTTTGTAGGTCTCAGTTTGTCTGAGGCAACACCCATTAAGTTATTAAAGGCATGTAAAAAGTAATTGTTTCTTTTCTGGCCAGAAACTCTGAGGGTCTTCCCTTCCTAGACTGACCAGACATAAAAACCAGGTAAATTGGAAGGAATCTTGGAGGGAAATCACTATCCCTAAGAGGGAAGCAAAAGACATCTTGCAGAATATCAGTTTTAGTTGAGACATGAAGGAAGTTAGGGAAGCCAGGAGACAGAATTGAGGTTGAAGAGGGCCCCAGGAGTAGAGGAGAGCCACTGAAAATTCAAAGAGTCAGGAGACCGAGTGTTCTGTCCAGATGAAAACAGGGATTACAAATGCAGCAGGCAGACTGATTGCCCTAGAATAGGGTAGGTGGAGTTGGATTAGTTTCACTGTGTTCCCAGACCACTGAACTACATCACATTTTGAACCATGGTGGGCACTGATGCTCAGACAGAGCACAATTCATTATAAAAAACATATTATTCTTAATGTGGGAAAAAAACACAATGTGCCTGATATTTCCTTCTTTGGAATAAGATCTCCTTGAAGAGATGTTATCTCTATATGTTTGCCTTTCTTTACATGCCCAGCTCTTGATAGCATAACATTTAGTGTTTTATGAATGCTTTTTGACTGTTGACAGGATTTGGACTATTATGCTAAGGAAGATGCTTCTGTTCCTTAAGGTTTGAGGGATATGTTTTGAAAATACATTTAGGAAGCAATAACAGAATGTGATACAGAGTAAGAAAAGAGGCACACACACACACACACACACACACACACACACACACACACACACTTCATCCAGATTTAGTCCTACACACATTTTTAATGGCAAGTAGACTAATAGAACTAGAAAAACACTCCATCTGAAGGTAGACCCCAAACAAAGAGTCAGAAAATATCAATAATATCCACCCTTCCCTCATATATCTCAAATTTCACTGGTACCTGGTCACTCTTCATTTATCCCATGGAGAAGAAACTAGGAAAGAAAAGCAGATGGCATGGGGAGGGGAGTAGGGAAAGACTCTGAGAGATAAAAGAAACCAGCCAACAAACACAAGTAAAGAAAGAGGCAGGCACCGAATAATGAAATGATAGGCTCACTAATTAAACAAATGAGTATGTGGCTGTATACAGAAATCAATTTG
The DNA here is from genome assembly GCA_028646575.1 of Pseudocheirus occidentalis. NCBI lineage: Eukaryota > Metazoa > Chordata > Mammalia > Diprotodontia > Pseudocheiridae > Pseudocheirus > Pseudocheirus occidentalis. Next base: position 166,917,057 of record CM053598.1, on the reverse strand, counting down.
TCTCAAAGAGAAACTAATCTATCAAACAACTGGTTATGCTAGTCATCTGAATGAAACCACTGACTTTAAAAATTGTTATTAATCCAGCCTCTTTTGTCCCCAAGCTGATGAGAAAAATGTGTGTGTGTGTGTGTGTGTATTGTGTGTTTGTGTGCATAAAGCTACACGGTTTCAAATTATAGGAGCTTTGCTGTGTTAGTTACATTCACAATTGTCAATTTTTTTAAAGCTACACTTTAAAGAAATATTTTTTCTCTCATAGGAAGAAAAAAAACCCAGACTTTTGGTGTGCCCAGACAAGAAGAATCATAGTAGGTTTATGTCAGAATATCTATGAAAAAGAGGTCGATTCTTGCCAGTGGAGCTGATTCTATGGAGGACTGAAAGATGTTCCCAATGTGAAACTGTGTTTTACAACTGCAGGGATAAAAATTTGGGAAAGGAGAGGTAAAAAATGATGAAAGTCATTGTGATGATGGCTGCTAAAAATCTGCCTTGTTATGGCTTTGTTGGTCACTGCTCACTGTGCTACTTTTAAGAGGGGGAAAAATGTGACTCCCTTTCCCATTCATCTGTCATAGATAATGTTCTACAAAGAAGTGGAAAGTGGTACTGAACATATAATCAGTCTGTACACACATACAATAGGAAGGCAGTTTGGAAACACAGCAGGCCAGGGCAATGAAGGCCTGTTATAAAGGAGACTGAGAGTTTCACTGCTGAGATGAGTGAGTGCTTGGTTACAGGGAAAGGGAAGAGTCAACTGACTCTTCTTTTGTGTGTGTACTCTCCGGTGCACAGGATACACCTCCACACTTGGTGGGGTGTCACAATCAATTGTCTAGACAAACACGACTCACTCTGCTGCCATCACAGAGAAATGAACTCGTGATAGCCCTTGAAGAGTTCAACAGAAGAGACACTCTTGCTATGGTAGGAACAAATGAAATCTGTTTCTGTATGAGATGGTAAAGGGACTTGGGCATTCTGTGATTACAATCCTATTGAGACTAATGCTTTAGTTCAGACAAGTATATTTAGAAAAACAAAGGAAGAGTACAAGAATTTATGAATCTTGACTTATTTATTTAAAAAATGTATTTTGGCACGTGCACTTATAATCTATCCTGTAACGTATCATATCCTATAATCTATCTGTAATTTTTCACTTTCTGTCTCCTCATTGAACCAAAAAGTAAAGCACTAAAAACAAAATAGACAAAAAATATATCTTTAAACATATATAGTCCAGCAAAACAATTTCCATATAGCCCATGCCTGAAAATATGTGTTTCTCTCTGCATTTTAAGTTCATCATCTTTCCGGCAAGAGGTAAGTTGTATGATTTATCTTTGCCCAGGGCTGTGAACAGTGACAAGCATATAATAAATGTTTAACAAAATCTTACATATCTGACTTTAAAAAAAAACCACATTTTCTTGATTTCCCTTCTCTTTGTAATAAGATACGTTGATTGATTAATTCTCCATTTTTCTTAGGTTGGCTTCTGTAGAAACCAGGAAAAGAGAGTGGTCTGGGTCTTCTAGGATCCTATTTATAAATGTAAACATTTCTAAGAAACATATAAATAAGTCCTGTTTTCCATATTTTTATCCATGTTATGTAGCTCAGTGCCTTGAAGTGTTACAAAATTTCAAGCATTCATCATACTTATACAGTCTACTAATTCATTCATTAAAAGGATATTAATTAAGTGACCACTGTGAATCAGAAACTAGACTGGACTTTGAAGACAAGGAAAAAACTGTCCTCAAGGAACATACATTCTAATAAAGGAATACTGGCTGTAACTCTTCCATGATTTAAGTTACTCCCATGAGATTTTATGACCATAAAAATTCACCAAATCATTATTAAACTTCTGGGGATAAATTTCCCTGGATTTGGGTAGACTATCCCTTCAATGACAGACAATTGGCCAGCAGACTCTTCAATTTGGTAGGAGAGCTTGCAAGAGCTTATATTTCATTGAAATAGCCTTTAAGAAGAAAGGAACATCTCCATACTGCAAGAGACTTCAGAGTAGGAATGCATTGCACACCTTAAACATGGTAGGTATTCATTAAATGCATATTAAGCTGAATTATAAAGGCCTTGTATTCTGCATATAGCTAGCATTATAAAACTCTGATTTCCTTGCTTTAGAAACTCCTGCCACCATCCCAGATTATAATGCTTCCGTAATGTATAATATTAAGGAGTTGCCTGGGGCTCAGAAAGGTTAAGGTTAAGATTCCTTGCACATGTTGTTCCCCTCCCCCTTTCTTCCCCCCCCCAAACACTCTCTTTATAAAATCCCATTCCCTTGAAAGGTCAGCTCAAATGCATCTTTTGCATGAGGTTTTCCTGAGCTTCGTAACTGCTTTCCTTTTTCCTCTCCCCAAAATTAAGTTGCATTTATTTTATTTTGAACATAGTTTGTATATTATTATGAATATTAGGAAGATTGATGTTTAAATCTTACCTCTGAACTTAGTTTAACCACCAGAGAAATCATTTCCTCGAGACTCAATTTCCTTCTCTGCTGAACTAAGGGTTCATGTTGTTGTCTTAATAGAATATAAGCTTTCTGAAGATAAGGGGTTTTTTTTAATTTTTAGGTTTTGTATTCTTAGAACCTAAAGCTATGTACATGATACATATTTAAAACGCTTAACCCAGTGTCTGGTAAATTCTAGACACTTCATGGATGTTTCTGACTTGTTAAATTGACTTATTGATTAAATGACTTACCCATAGACAAATAGCTAATAAATGTCAAAGGCCCCATTCCTGTTCCTCACAGGAGGCATTCCATCTCAGTAGAGTCTGAGCATTTTCCCTAAATATTCCCTATGCCTGGAATTAATCTCCCTCCTCATCTCTATTTCATGGCTTCCTTCAAATTACAGATGAAATCCCCCCTTCTACAAAAAGCCTTTCCTGATTTCCCTTAATTCTAATGTCTTCCCTCTGTTGATTATTTCTCATTTATCTTCTATATGTTTTGTTTATACTTAATTGTTTACATGTTTTTTCCCGATTAGTCTGTGAACTCCTCGAGAGTATATATTTTGGCTTTCTTTCTGCTCAGTGTAGTAGTAGGTGTCTTAGGAATGTAGTAGGTGCTTAATAAATCCACGTTGATTGACTGACTTAAATCTAGCAAAGTCTCACTCTATTCACCATGCTTCAGTATTTCTTCTGTATATAATAGAACTTTAAAAAGCACTTATTGAATGAATTTCATGAAATGAAAAGATTGATCAAATGTAAATTCCTTCTTTTTTTTTTAGAGAAGTACCAAATTATATTGGAGAAAAGTTTGGAGGGCAATTTCTAAGCAAAACTTTAGAGACCTGATATCAGTTTTTAGTTCTCCTTTATCCTGAGAGCCTCATACTAAAGAGGGAGAAGTTGGCTTAGAGATACATTTTTTGATAAGGAAATAAATATGGCTTGGTAGATGAGAAGTTGAAAACTACTCCAGGCAAAAGAGAGGGCAATTCAGTGACAAAAGCGAGAGACAGAAAATAAAAAGGAAAGCTGAAACAAAGTTAGAGTGAATGGCTTCCCTTTTGCCCTAGAATAACCTTTCATTGCCCGTCTGACAAATTGAATCTATTCCATTCTCCAAATGTCTCCTTAAGGCCTAAATATGTCCATATGGCCTAGGAATCAACTCAATAGTGCTGAACCTGCACCACTGATCCCCACCCACCCCCACCTTCTACAGGTCACCTTTGTCCTATTAGTATTTCTATCCTTTCTTCTCCTTGGCAGTGTCTTGTATTTTATGTCAAATTCAGATGATATGCTCAGTAAGGAAGGGATGTATTTGTGTTATGGTCCAAAGACTGCCCAGCACATTTTGGGTTTCCCCATCCATTAAATCACAGTCATGCTACCATGAGCCCAAGGGAAAAGCAGGAATTTGAATGCAAATTAAGAACCTGAGAAATATAGACACTCGACTTTACTTTCCAATCATCACATGAAATCAGATTTTCAGACCAGTGTTGCTGTCCAATTGCTTTTCAGGCATGTCCAACACTTCATGACTTCATGACTTCATGAGTTTTCTTGGCAAAGATACTAAAATGGTTTGCATTTCCTTCTCCAGTTCTTTTCACAGATGAGGAAAGTGAGGCAAATAGGATTAAGTGACTTGACCAAGGTCTCACAGTGAGCAAATGTCTGAAGTCAAATTTGAACTCAGGAATATGAGTCTTCCTGACTCCAGGCCCAGGGTACTATCCACTGCCTCATATTTACAGATAGAAGGAACCTTAGAAGCTATGAAGTCCAACCCCCTGATTTTACAAAAGACGAAGTCAAGGCATAGGAGACTTTTTTGACTTGCTAATTATCACATGCATAGTTAAACCCAGGACCACCTGAGTCCAAGTCCACTCTCATCACCATAAACCTTAGAAAAGTTACAGAGGTTCTCTGTGATTTGAGCATTTGGAAACTGGGAGACTTGGCTTCATATATTCACAATGAGCTCCTCAGTTACTTACTGGTCAATGCACATAACACAGGGCTCAAGCACAGATTCTACACTAAAGGTATCAGTAATGGCTCCTCTCTGTCTCTACTTACTAGTACTATCTATTTGATGTTTTTGAATTATTACTATTTATAATTAGCATTTGCTATCAAAATTTCATTCCTTCTTGTAAGAATAAAATGCTGCACAGACCTTCATGATGAATAATCCCACAGGTCAGTATTCCCTTGGCCCTCAATGAGGTATGAGTTTGAGTTAACATTGTTCAATGAAAGTTGATAAGGGAAAAGATTCAGACTGTTTGTTCTTCATTAATACAAGTTTGGCATGTTAAATCCCCAAGTGTTGTTTTACAAGCCTTCAGATTAAAAATTAATTACAACAATTATCAACAAATATAAAAAGTCAAGAAAATAATGCAAGCCCATCTGTCTGTTTGACTTTGGGAAGCACAGAAGAGTGGCAACAGCTGAAAATTGCCATCTTATCCTGAGAGCTCAAAAAGAGATCTTAAGATGAGCAATAATATTGACTTAATATACAAACTCTTGATTCTCTGTAGTAACCCATTGGTTATGCCTATCCCAAGGTACTTATCCCCAACCAAGATGGAGGTCATCAAAAATAGAGAAGTAATATTCATTAAAGTATACAAAATGGATTACTCTTGTTCAGTCTTCATCTGATCACACACAAGGAGAAAGGAAAGACTTCTTTCTGGCTTGACAGTCATCAGTAGCACAACATTGTCTGAAGCCAGGCAAAGCAACAGATGCAAATTGGAATGATTTAAGAATCCAGTTTTTGCCCTCTATAAAAGTAGAATTTGGAGAAATTTAGTGCTTCACTCTTCAGTCTTCCAATCAGAAGTGAAAGGAGTCTGAGGGAAGAAGCATCAGTCAAGGCTTGAATTTACAGCATAATGATGACACTAAAAGTGATGTTTATCCTGGGAGGGGTATCTTGCTCCATGGAGCTGAAACCTGGCAGAGTAGAAGGTGTGAAATAGAGTGAGTAGGTGATTAGGGTGTTGGCAGTGTAAGAAGAAAGAAGGAATATACCTACATGCATACACCTATATACATATATACACACATACACACATGTGTGTGGTATGTACAGATATGTATACATAAGTGTGTATCTATACATATACATATTAACAAAACTATAATCTATACTATTTAGCAACCAGTTGGATATACGGGTGATTGAATGATTAAGAAGAGGAAATGAGGAGTTAAGGATTATACCTGGATTTTGAGTCTGGTTGATTGGGAAGATACTGATGGCCTCAACAGTAATGGGAAAGGTAGATTTAGAATGGGGGCAGGGTACTTAGAGGGGGCCAGATAATGAGTTCCATTTGTGTACATATATGTTGAATTTCAGATGTAAATGAGTCATTGAGATCAACATGTTGGAGATATAAGACTGGAGGTCAGGATAGAGTTTAAGGCTCAAACTATGATTTCATAGATTCCCGAAGTGGGTGATACTGCCCCCTAGGGGGGTGCTGGCACAATCCAAGGTGGAATGGTACTATCCTCAGATGCAATTAGAGGCAACTGAATAAAAATAAGGGGGTGATGGAAGCATAAGGAAAGAACAGAGAAGAAAATTTTGAAAAACTGTTACGGTTTTTTATTCAGGTGAGGGTTATCTTTTTGGGTCAGGATGTATAGGACTTACGTATACCCACCTCAACAGGCCTCGGGCGTCCCCGGCTCCCGCTTACTCCGGGAGAAACAGCTGCACAGAAGACTCAGTACACAGGACTTGCTTCTAGCTTTTATTGAGAGCACATTCTCTCTCTCTGGTGTGGCTGGATCTGCTTTTCCTTCTCCTCTCTCCTCTCTCCTCCTCTTGCTCCACCTCCAGGGCCCCTTGGGGCCCCTCCCCTGGCTGTGCCCTCACCACAGTGAGCCAATCGTGCATCACCCCGAAGGTGGAGAGGTCATACATCCTTTTCCACGTATGCCTTCCTCTGACATGTGCAATCCTGCATTTCGCAGACAGGCGCAGTCCTTGCCTTCCATCCCCAGGTGATCACGTGCACTCCTGTTAGCTGAGGATTGGTCCAACCCATCACAAAAAACCATTCATACATGTTTCATATGTTGTGTAACAGAGTTAAGTCATTGTTATTACATTATTTTCCAAATAAACACACAAAATGCAAGTTATAACCAATCAGTGGTCAAGTCTCCTGACAGGTCTTAACAAGCAAGTGTTAGCAGGGGTGTGTGTCATGCATTCTCAGGAATTCCAGCATGCATTGTCAGGAATATGTGCATGTAATGATTGTTTACAATATGATATTATATGGTTACATGACCCAATATTGCACCATTGAAATTTCAATGAAGGGAGAAAAAAACAAGTTTACACAATTTTTTTAAGTTAAAGTTAAAGAAAGTAGATTTTCAGGGGAGCACTGAGTAATTTTTTTGAAAAGGGGGTGGTAGGACAAATAAGTTTGGGGATCTCTTTATTAATTTAAATTTATTATTTTATGACTTTCTGATAACCATAAGGAAAACAACACTTAATACTGCCATCCCAGGGAGGCTTATAAAACTGAACTGTGTGAATGCAGAATTTTCTGGTCATTAGCTACTAATGCCCATTGATAGATGCTTAGAATTGCTATTTATTGTTATTAGACAACACAGTAGTGCTGGGTCTAGAGACCAAGATTCAGATCCCACTTCTGCCACTTTTCTGGTTATATGACCTTGAGTCAGACTTTTAACCTTTCTGAGCCTCACATAACTCTCTAATATCATAAAAGTAGGTTATGACCTGCCAGCATTGAAAATTCCCATCCCAATGAAATTATAGTTTCCTGATATACTCAGATATGTATTTAATGATGAAAATGTTTCAAAAAAAGATTCTCTGAAAGTCATCAGTTCTGTCAAATCTTTGATTTACATCTCATAATCCATTGATACACATCTTCAACAAATTCTAAGATATTAAGTTCATGAAGATTTCATTTTGTTGACATTTAGATAAAAATAAGCCACTGCAAACCATGGAATCAGAGTTAACGAGTTAAAACTTTATTGCCATTTGAGGAAAAAAAGGAAACTTTGCAGCATAGTAGTTACACACATTAAGTTTTTGTGCTAAAGTTATTCTACCCCTGTACACTGAATCTCCTGAATACTAAGTAGATGTAATTAATGAAGAGGACAACTAGTAAATATGTCAGAAACAATTGAGCAATCTGTTTAGATGAATGCCAAATGTACTCACTAGAATGCAAATGAGTATGCAGAAACAGGTGATTAAGTTCACCAAAGAACATCTTTAGTTATAGAAAGAATTATCTCTAGTAGAGAATACTTAGAATTTTAATAGGTTTTCTTTGTGAGGAAACTTAAATTGTGAGGTAGGTGACACTCAATTACCAACTAAGGGTACAATTCAAAGCCATTGCATAGTATTCAGGCCCTATATTCACACTGCTGAAGTAAATGGGTTCTTGCCTCAGTTTTAAAAGCTCTGTAGCAAACAGCCTCAGGATGCTAAAGTCATCAACATGCCTTTCCAATAGGATACATGGTTGGAATTATGGGCAAAACCATTACAGAGTGAAACTTCTAACCTTGATTTATTATGGGAACTTTAGGAAGTAGCTGAATTTCACTGGGCTCCATTTGTCCCTTGAGTGAGGAAAAATTAGTTTGTTGTGGTGTTTTAAGAGCTTTAAATATTCACTCAAATAATATACAGGAAAGGTAGATTAAACACTATCAAAAATCAAATATTTTAAATACATTTTCTCTTAATGGTGACTTCAAAATGTTTTCTGTGTTTTTTTTAATAACTATCTCTTATTAGTCTATAAAATTTCTCATTTGTAAATGGAGGGAAATTTAGCACACTGAATTCATTGCTCCAAAGAAACAGTATGGAATAGTGACATGAACAAGGGATGGAAAGTAAAAAGATTTGTGTTTCAGGTTTGGGAAAGAGTGAGTAGAGCAGGTAAGTCCAGGAGCCACCCCGAATTTCAGTAAGAAGAGAAAATAGAAAAATTAAAGAGAACTGTCCTAATAAATGAATTTCTGCTTGAGACCCTCATGCAGAAAAAAAATCTGGGGCTAAATTTATTTACATTGGGCCTTATCAAAAGCTTACTAGATAAATCTTCTTCATATTGTGAAAAAAAAGTAGAATGTTCATCCACTATAAAACTGCACTAATTAACTCCCAGTTACCAGGCCTCCAGTGCTAAATAATTCTGGTGAACAGGCAGTTTGCTAAGGCAGTTAACCTTAAGGGTTATCCAGGTGTGATGGACTGGCCTAACTCAAGGCAATACTCAGTTAATTCTAACAAACAAAATGAGGCATTCGTATCTCATTAAACTGTTAACAAAAGGGAGTTTACTTAGCAATAGCATTGAAATGTTATTCAACACAGATACTCCAGCATTTAGTTTAGGAATAAGTACTTTACCCACCCCATTGTCTCTGTATGGAAAAAGGTCTGGTTGCTAGGGAAGATGATATGACTAGCATGGTCTTGCAACATCTATCAAGTCTGAAAGGTATTATCTCTGGATAGGTGGGCTTTTGAATGATCCTAAGTGACCAGGGAACCATGTCAATAAAGTGAAAAGCTACCAAGAATAGGAAACCTAACTAGAATCTTAGTCCCCTGGACCAATCGAGTTCCAAGATAGTTTTGTTACTTAGTAGGGGAAAAAAACTGATTAATTTGCATAGGTTAAGGAGTTAGGATATTGCTTTTACCATAATTAGAAATCTGGGTATCAATATCAACAATGACAAAAAAACAGTATTACAAAGCTTACTTTAAACAATCATGTCCAACAAGGTAAATTTTACAATGTCCTGAGAGAATATGTTATTTGTGCTTTCCATAGTATCAAGTAATAAAATAAAACAATGTATACAAAGCAACTGGTGGTACCCACCTATACACATACTCAGAATGGAATGGCTATACCAGGTTTAAGGTATTCTATAAATTCACATCCTCTAAAAATATAGCTTACAAGTCCCTACCAAAGGGTTAAACTTTAAGAGTCAATGAAAAGTCACAGTTTAAAGTAAAGGCATTAATGAAATAATTGGGAGTGGGGGCTTTCAGGAGGAGTGATTTCTTTATGTTATAGGTTCTTTTTTTAAGTAGCAACAAAACATTTCTCCCACAATCTGAAGCATTCTATCTATCTATCATCTATCTATCTATCTATCTTTCTATCTACCTATCCATCTGTCTCTCTCTCTCTATCTATCTATTGATCTATCTATATTGATCTATCTATCTATCTATACACAATATCAATGGAATGTAGATACTTGGGTAAAAGGGTGTACAGGCATACACAAGGGCCACACGTGGGCAGGGCATTGGTGTGAAAGGAAACATGCATAAAGAACACATGTAGCAAGGATTCACATAGAATGGAATTGCCTCAGATATTACAAGGTCCTTGTTATCTTCTAGTTATGCCATTATGCTGCTTCCAGTAAGTATTGTTGTGTTGCAGTCTCTGTTCCATGTTCTTTGGCTGATTACCATTCAATTTTATATTTTTCCATTAATACTCACTGGACTCTACCGTACTTGATGCAGCACTACCTTCCTAGATGTCTGACTGTGGAGTTTGTCAATAGTTTCTGCATCAACTGAAACTCTGGGATATATGTTCTTCAACAGAAGTACAGGCATTGTCATATATGTTTTAGCTAAAAAAAATGGGATTTTTTTCCCTTGTTCAATGCTTATAAAGAAGTCAGGAAACATTGCTTTGGACCAACAAAAATCCTTCCCTCAAATTCTTCCATATTTTCCTTCTAGAACCTTGAGATGACAAATGTCTCATCCCCAAAGGAAATTCTCAATCAAGAAACCAAACCCTTGAATAGAGAGGAGTCCTTCCAGTTAGCTAAAGGAGCACACTTTAGTTTAAGGTGAGCATTCCATATATCTCACAAATGTAACATCTGAAGGCTAGACTGAAGAAGCAAATAATGGTTGTTGGCCCAGCAACTACCAAAAAACTCTTAGGTCTAAGATTCCCTGGTTTTCTGACCTTCAATTTCTTCTGTTCTCCCATGAGTTGGCAGAAAAAAACATGCACAGAAACAAAGGAAATGAGTGGGGAGTGAAAAAAGGGTAACAAGATAATTGTCTCTTCCATCTGCTTAATCTCATTCTTAGCTCAAATTTACATTAGGGCTTTGAGGTTTGCAAAGCACAGTAGATGTTCTCATCTGATCTTCTGTGAAGTGTTGTTTTAGTTTTATAGGTAGGGAAATTGAGTCTGAGAGGATAAGATTAGCCCCGAGTCACAAAGCCAGCAAGTTTGTCTGATGTGGTATTTGAACTCGGGTCTTCTTGATCTCATGTCCAATACTCAATCAGCTAGCCCAAGGTATATTGCCAGCCAAAGTCTAAGAGGCCTTTGAGGCATCTTCCCCTCCCCCACACGTATATAAAAATGTGCAAAAGTATCTCCATCCAAGAATTAGAAAGTGAATGGACCAAAAGAATGTTTCTCTGTTCTTCAAATGATTGTGGAAAATGAAGCATTCCTTGAAAGAATGAAGAAGTACCTCAAGGAAAAAATAAAGAAGAACAAGTATCTAAGGAGTCAGAGGGAATGCTAACCTATATCTATAGGATGGATGATATGATGATGTGACAGAGAATGGATGAAAGACCACTGATGAATTTGAGTGAAGTAGGTATGAGGCTCTTTCTAGAAGGAGACAGGGAGCCCTATAGGAAGAAGCATCTTCATGTACTACATACAGTGATAATGTATAGTCACAGATGCCACCAGGAGAGAGATAATCAAGTAATAGTTAAATGAAGTTGAGAAAAGTAATGGTTGTTGGTGACTTTCTATTGAGAGGTATCAAGTGAGGTATTTGTTGACTTGTCATAAGAAATATAAAAAAAAAAATCTGAGGTTTTCCCAGGGGTTATGTATGGCATGTGATGAAAAGTCTCCTGAGATTTGTCAGACTTGACAACCATTACCTACTCCTGATGGATTCAGGCACAAATAATGCCTCCCAAAGGAATCCAGAAAATACTGTGAAAGATTGTGTAGTCCTGGGCAAAAAACTGAAGACCTTAGGGATATAAGTAATGTTTTCATCTCAGCTGCCATTTGAAGGTAGAGGCTTCTAATAAGAAGGTACTATTACAAAAGGAAATTATTTAAAATTGTTCAAGAATATTTGAATTTCTTAAAAAAATGACTAAAATATAGTAATGTTGATCTCTTGATTTGGGATAAAGTACTCCAAAGGAGGGCCAATAAAATAAATATTTCCTGAATTTTTGTGAATAAAGAGAATTTTAAATTTGATCCTGAAGGAGAAAATAGAAAACATCCATTTTCCACAAAGTCAGATAATATAGACAGCAAAAGAAAAATGCAGGAAGAACAGTGGCAAAAATAATTCACAAGAAACAAAAAAACTAGTCAACATTAAAGTCTGTGTCCTTGGACAACTCTATAAAAATGCACATAGTATATATAATCAGCAGGAAGAAGTAGAGATCCTAATGCAAAAAAAAAGGATCATTTGACTTCATAGGTATCACAAAAGACTTATTGGAATAGAATTCATGAATATAGTGTTTCTGAAAAAGTAAATTTTATCTAAAAGGAAGAGAATATGAAAATGTAGTACTTTAATGGCATTGTATGTTAAAAGCTATATGGATGAGTTCCGATTTGCACAAATAACAAATCACATGAAGTGGTTGCGTCATTTGAGTTTGCCATATTTAGAGCCATAATTATATTTAAAATATGGACATTGGTTCCAGCACCAATGGAAACATATAGTGAGAATTCAAATGATGTGCCTGCTTCACAGAATTTATTATTCACAATAATTGGGACCTAGCTATGGGTAAATACAGACACCCAAATGGGGAAACATGGTAGAAGGTATTCACATAAGTATCAGTGAAGGGAAAAATGGAAATAATATTTTGTAATAATACACTATAGTCAACTTGTATGGAAGGAGAAACATATGACATATTATTACATGGTAAAAATAAGACACTTCAATTATCCTCCAAGAATCTCATGTAGAGTACTTCTCTCTATCTCTCTGTCTCTGTCTTTCTCATACACACACACACACACACACACAAGCTAATAAATTATTTTCCCCACTATAATTATTTTTGAAGTTATGCAACATATTTACATATTAGTCAAGATGCAAAAGAATCATACACACATGTGTGCACACACACGCATACACAAAGTTGTGGGGTTTTTTTTAAGCATATTTTTTCTATACTCATAGTTTGTTAGTTCTCTCTGGAAGTAGATAGCATTTCTCATTACAGATCCTTTGGAATTGTCTTCAATCATTTTTTTTCGGTCAGAATAGCCAAGTCTTTCAAAATTGATCATACAATTTACAATATTGTTATTACCATGTACAATGTTTTCCTGGTTCTGCTCACTTTATTTTGCATGAGTTCATATAAGTCTTCCAAAGTTTTTCTAAAAGCATCCTACTCATCATTTCTTATAGCACAGTAGTATACCATCACAATCATATTCCACAACTTATTCAGCCATACCCCAGTTGATGGGCATTCCCACAATTTCCAAATCTCTTGTACCACAAAAAGATCTGCTACAATTTTTTTTTTACAAACAGGTTCTTTTCCCTTTTTAAAAAAATATTTTGATATAGAAATAGTAGTGCTATTTTTGGGTCAAAATGTATGCACACTTTTATAGCATTTGTCATTTTACTTTTCTGTCATGGTAGCCAATCTCTTATGGGAGTTATTATAATTCACATTTCTTCAATCAGTCATTATTTAGAATATTTTTTCATATTTCTATTGAAAGCTTTAATTTCTTCTATGATAACTGCCTGTTCATATCCTTTGACCATTTAGTAATCATAAATAACTTGTGGTACATTACTTATGATATTATGCTCTTTTGAAGAATGATCATTTTATTCTTCAAGAAAGTAGAGAAATATAATTTTATTCTTCAAGAAAGTAGAGAAAAATTGCAAGGTAGAACAGAGGATGGGAAGCTGCTTCTCTGGATTTGATTTTGATCAAAAAGGAAGAACTTATTGCTGAAGTAGAAATCATGAGACTAGATTGTTTCATCTTAGAATTTGTGAAGGAAGAGAAGTCAAATGTATTTTAATACATATACTATATTTTGGTTAAGCTGATTTTTAAAAGTTGTGGAGATATAATAGGTAGGATGTCTTAATCTATAATTCAACCAAAGAAGTTGGTCCATATGGGACTGGCACTCAAGAAATAAATTATGGAGACAAAAAATCAAGATGATGCTAATAGGAAGGGGGAAAGGTCTAAAACGACCAATGTGGGTACTGAGCGAGGAACTTGCTGATAAACTCAGGTTTTATTTTTTATTTTTTAGTCCTTTTTTTCCGTGGGGGAAGGTAGGGCAATTGGGGTTAAGTGACATGCCCTAGGTCACAGAGGTAGTAAATATTAAGTCTTTGAGGTCAGATTTTAACTCAGATTCTCCTGACTCCAGGGCTGGTGCTCTATTCATTGCTCCACTTAGCTGCCCCTGATCAGCTCAGGTTTTAAAAACACATATATTGAAAATGAAAGTACAGGCAAGTAATAGAGGATGAAAACAAAAGACTAACATTTTTTTCCTGTGACAAAAGCACTCTACCTAGACGATCTAAAGTTGGAGCTAAATGTTAAAGACCAAAAAAAGGATATTAAAAGAAATACTTAAGTTGGGACCAAAAAGGTAATTAAAGAATGGATCAAACTGTGGGTTAGGTAAAAGAGATAATGATAATGGATGATGGAGAGAATGCAGAATTATTCAATAGAATTCATCTGTTTTCTTTTGCGATGAGGAAACTCTTTCAACTGGATGAGAGGAGGGGAGAAAATCTGCAGCCTATGGTGGCTTCTTATTATGGTGTCTCAGTGGGTTACATCCTAATCTGAGAGAACTAGTTAGTGATTGCTCAGCTGCCAGTGGTTATTGTAAAGGGATCATGTTGAGCAGGCGAGGTACCACAGGGATAGAGAGAGATGAATGTTGTCTTGATATTCAAGGGGGAAAAGAAAGTCTACAAACTGCAGATCAGCCTGAATTTGTTTCCCAGTGCAATTGTATAACTTATTATAAAAAGAATGGTTTGTGAACCTCTAGAAAGGGAAGCTACAGTTACTAAAAAAAAATATGGATTAATCAAAAGAAAGTCCCTCCCAATTGTCTCTATTTCCTTTTTTTGATGTGGTAATCAGATTAATAAGGACAGTGAGGAATAGTAGTAGACAGAGAGCTTGCTTTGAAACCAGGAGTACATGAATGAGTTCAAGTCTTGCCACTGACACAAACAAGTCACTTAACCTCTTAGTATTCTAAGAAATTGTTATAAATTACAAGGAAGGTACCAACATGTATTGGTAAAGGGAATTACAGTTCTAGTCTATATATCTCTCTTTAACTATACTTGAACAGAAAAATAACATAGAAAAATTGTTTCTGGGCTTCATCAAGGCATTTGATAAATTCTCACATATTGTCTTGTAAATAAGGTAGAGAAATTTGAGTTCGATGGCAGTGAATTTAGATGAATTCAGCACTAGTTAAAAGGAATAGTCACTGATGGCTATATTTTTACCTTAGAGGGAAGTTTCTAGAAGAATATTCCAGGAATCTGTCCTTAACTCTCTGCTATTGAACAATTGTATTGATGACTTATTAATGAACAGAATGCTTATCTAGTTTTCAGATGACCCAAAGCTAGGAAGATTAGCTCAACACCATGGAGGACATAATTAGGATACAAAAACAAAGATACTAGGCTAAACATTGCTTTGAACAACATAGGATGAAGTTTAGAAGGCATATGTGTTTTAAAGTTCTATAGTTGGGTTCATAAATTTAACTTCACAAGAAAATTATTAAAAAGACATGGATAGACAATTTGTGTAAAGCAATTCTGGACTAGGTAAATGCAAGTTTGAGTCAACGGATATGTTATTGCAGTTCTTGGTGTTTAAAAGAATTATAACCAGAATGTAGGAATCATTTGAACTATTTCACTCTGCCACAGGCAAAAGCATTTTGTTTCATTCTGGGCCCCATATTTTTAGGTGTTTTAGAAAAAGTGAGTAGGAGATGAGAAAATGTAGGAAGGAGTAACAGCTAATTTTTTTCTCTAAGTTTGACTATGAAGGAGAGCAGAGATACAATATCTTAAGGGGTTAGTATTTTGTTACTCTTTGTTTATTTTGTCATTTGGATAAGTCTGGATATAGGAGTATAGAACCAGAAGAAAGTAAAAAGAAAAAAAGTTGAGAGAGCAGGAAATAATCAGAGACAAGCTCATAAAAGGTACCTAAAGAAATGGTATAAGAGATACAAAGTGAGGGGGGACAGAGTGTCTCCCAAATATTCAAGTGAATGGAACAGACCTGTGATTTCGTTGATACTGGAAATTTTCATATAAGGAAACTCCTCAGAAGAGAAGGAGTAATTCTCTGTAAATTACAGTCAAAGAGAATTGTCTAGACTCTAGAGCACCGAGATAATTAAGTGACTTGCCCAGGGTCACACAACAAGGATATGCCAGAGACACAATATGAACCTAGATTGCTGAACAACTCTCCCCACCATGCTACATTCCCTCTCCAAGTATTTATATGAAGTAGAATTAATAGGAAATAAAGCTGTGTCATGGAAATTAAAACAATTAAACTCTGCATTTTAATATTGCTTTCTAGAATACAAACTATCAAGTAAAATAAATCAGTGTTACCATAGCCAACTCATTTAGGGGGGAAAACAATAATTCATTCAAAATGCAGTCTCCACTTTATTCAGGCATATCCTGGAACCCTCCATCTAATGCCTCTGTCTCATGCACAGACTTTAACACACCAGAATTGTCTACTTTTGTCTTAATAATTCACCCAAACCCAAGCTTATTCTACCTCATAGAAGATTCCAACTAATTCCCTTCTGTTCCAGTTGCCTTTCAACAATTTCTTTTTTATTTTTTCTTTGTCTCATGAACAGATGCATTCTGCAGCTGCCTTTCCTTCAGCTCTTGCCAATTTTATTGTCTAAGTGAAAGGGATGGCCTTCCTCCCTCATTCCACCACTTTCTCCTTTGCTTGTCTTGTCCTAAGAACTGTCTAATCCCCACCACCCCCATGTTAGCTTTTAACAAATGGAAGCAATTCATGGTATTTTCTATTTCAACATTCATAAGTAAGTTACAACATCAACAGATTATAACCTTTGTTTTTGTTTGTTTTGTTATTGTCACAGCAACCACTCCAATGACGTGCTGTAATGGAAAAAAAAAGCATTGCAGTAGAAGTCAGGAGACTTTGAACTCTCTGACTGCCCTTACTCTCAGAATGTGACTAGCCCATCTTTTATTTTTATTCTCCAGATATATAAACTTGGGTCACTCCCTTTTGTTCTCTGAGGTTTAATATTTTCATTCATAAAAGAAGTGGATTGAATTAGGTGATTTATTAAGTGCCTTCTAGCTTAGAGATTCTATGATCTTGCACATATTCTATAAGAATTTACTTAACTCTTCTCTATGTGCTCAGAACCATTAGCCTTTTTGGTTTATTTGGGGGGGGGGTGCAATAAAACCATTTGGTCCCTATTCCCTGGATCAAGAACTTTGCAGTCTTGTTGCCAATCAAGTGACCACCAATAATTATGCTTTGATAATGCAATACAAGATGGTATTATTCTGTAAATTACAGACTCTATAAATGTTGGAAGTCATAGGAAGTCATTTAATGTTAAAGTCATCAGAAAAAACTTCATCATAAACCTTGAAGCTTGAAGGATGAGTATTTGGAAAATAAAGGCAATGAGGAAGTTCCAAATGAGAAGCAACATAGGCAAAAAGAGATGTGGACTGAGGATTGAGGTGCCTTAGGTGTTCAGATTAAAGGGTTTATATCTAGGATCATAAGAAATTAAGTCTGGACAAATAGGATCAAGTGAGGCATATAATAAAAGACCTTGAGCATTCACATAGTATGCATTAAGGATTTTTTAGCAGAATGACACAATCAAATTCATATTCTAGGAAGGTTGGTCTTGCAGTAGTAGTAGGCAGGATAGATAGGTGCACAGAAAGGATTAGAGTGAGAAAACACTCTAGACTGTATTACCCTTATGTGCTTGCTGTTGTCTAGAGGAGGAGGGGGAGAAGGAAAAGGAGGAGAAGGAGGAGGGGGAGGAGGAAGAGGAAAAGATGAGGAGGAAAAGAGGAAGAAGAGGAGGAGAGGAAGAGGAGGAGGAGAAGAGGAGAAGAGGAAGAGGAGTGGAAGGAGGAGGAGGAGGAAAAGATGAGGAAGAAAAGAGGAAGAAGAGGAGGAGAGGAAGAGGAGGAGAAGAATAAGAAGAGGAGGAGAGGAAGAGGAGTAGAAGAAGGAGTAAGAGAAGGAGAAGAAAAAGTAGAAGGAGGAGAAAGGAGAGGGGGAGGAGGACAAAGCGAAAGAAGAAGAAAGAAGAAGAAAAATTACCTTAGAGATGCTAAAGGCTTACAAATGAAGAAAGAGAGAAATAAGGAAAGGGTGGACACTTTCAGTAAACTAAGATACAAGAGATTGAGGGACTAGTTCACATCACTAGCAATGCTAGAGTGGCTTAAAAAGACACAATAAAAATATTGTTGAGAATGAGGATGATGATATTCCAACATTCAAGTCCTATCCCATATTGCAATGATTCTAAAGTAGATTTTCCATTCAATGTGGATTTTCTTCCCAATGATGTAGACAACAAATTGACCATGCCAAACCATCTTGTGTATGCTTGCCTTTGGCCTTCCCTAAATCTCCTCCTAATACTTTAGAGGATTTCTTCATTTTCCTTGACATTACATTTAAAACATTGGAGTGCATTTGTTGTCTTCTCTCACTGAATGACTAGCTAATTTTTTCCAGTCATACTTATCTAGAGAGTAGAGATAGGGGAGATTTTTAAAGGCATGTGACAAAGGAAAACTCAGCTTAAAACTTTATAAGGATTAGTAATAATGATTATGATATTTCATGTTACATATTTTTCTCTTGTAAAGAAAATTAAAGGCTTTTTTTCCCTCTCAAATATATTTTTGGGAAAATATTTCATTCGGAGGAGAAGAGAGATTCTATGGGGTCCCAGAATTTAAGACAATTATGAGTCTCCCTCTAATTTGACCTATTATCAGGTAAATTTGATGTACCTGAAAGAAGCAGAGAGAGAGAGAGAAGAGTAGATGATAATTTTGTCCTTTCCAAACAAAGGGAGATAGACAGTGGGAAGTAGTGTCAAAATGTGATAGGAAGCAAGACAGCATCTCTATCCCTGTATAACTTGAAGGAAATCATGAGAACTACATGATCAATCTTTGGTCTAAGAGAGAAATGACCATTCTTTTATTAATAATGTATTGGTCTAGTTAATAAAATTATCAAATTACCCACAAATAATGTCTCTTAAAACATTTTAATTGTCAACCAGGAAGGCATCAGAGCCTTCTCACTCTAGATTCTTAAGCAGGAGCTCCCCTCAACTGGGGCCACACAGAGAGTTTCTTCACAAGGAGAATTCTCTGTCAAGACTCTGACCATGATTTGACTCTTCCTTTTTAAAAGGATGACAAAATAAAAGGTGAGCACCAGAGCTTCGTTCCTTTCTGAAGAACATCCAGTTTAACAACAGTGCTAGTGCCCAGGTGTTTTTGATGGCTCCAAAAGTTCTGAGGCTTAGTATGACATCATAAACTCTTTGCTGTTCAAAAATGAGACTGAAGCTCTGCTGAAAGTGGAAGAGTTTACCCCCAGTGATCCACTAGGTGGAGATTTCACCCTCCATAAGAGGTCATAGTGTGGGACTTGTTTCAGTCAAAGACTCCTGGTGCTCTGTGCAGTGAGAGCTATGACCCTGGATTCAGGAAAAAAAAAACCCACAGGAGGCAGAGTCTGTGTGCTGCTTTCCCTCTTTTCAATGCCCGAAGAGGGAGATTTCCAAAGAAATGACATAATCTAACTGCCTCTACAAGCATGGAGCTCTTCCAAGTAGAAATAATATAAGTTGATGGGGGTCAACTGCAGGAAAATTTCATTGAGCTGAGTGAATGGGCTAAAACAGAAAATGAGTTCCATCAGGGACAAGTGGGAATTTTAAAAAAAAACCCTGCACTCATCAGATAATGGGCTCTACCATAATTTAATGTTCTCATTTTCTGAAGCTGTATTTTTAGCCCAAAACCCCACCCCACCCCCCACCATGCCATAAGGTTGCTATCCTCAAGATAACTGTTGGAAAACAAAAATGAAACCTTTGTACAGAAACAAACAGCAACCAAACCCCTTTAACTTTCATCCTACTATGATTCAGAAAAGGTCTAGAACAGAGCTACCAGAAAATTTCAGTTTCTAATCAATTATTAGTGAGGGGAAAGATTTGTTCCCCCCATGTGGTTGATATTAATCAGAGATGAAGCTGTATTCCTCTATTAATAAGATGTTCACAACCAAGGATCCCCTGGAAAAAAAAAGTATAACCATATCTTTTTCTACTGCAAAGGAAGGATCCACCACCTTTACTGACTGATACAATGTGATTGCCAAAGGTACTTTAACAATAATTCCTAAGGCAGGTCTGATAGGAGCCAATAGTAAAGAAAAACCTGGCCCCTGAGAAGGAATCATTCTTGTGAGAAAGGAGGGGGTTTCTATCTCATCGCTTTTTCCTTTCTAAGCTCTCTGTGGACTCAAGAAAACTAGTCCTTACAATAAAGGTTTGGGTTACAAAGAGGGTTAAATGGAGAGAGAAAGGACTTTGAGGCCATCTCCCAGAACTGGAGAATCGAAGAGCTTTAACCATGTTCCCTACTTATTGACCACACTCTTATAATAGTAGTCTAAGATTATACCCACTCATTCTATGAATGCTGTAGGTATTTGTGGGAAAGTGTGACACAGTTTTCTGAGAGGAATGATTTGTAAAAACTATTCTTCTATTCTACTTCAAGGGAAAAACAAACAAAACCTTGCTATAAAAAAGTTAAAGAAAACTAGATGATCTGCGAGATATCACAAAGCCTTCTCACTATACAACCCCCATCAGGATTTCCCATAAGAGAAAAAAAGTCATTTTTCAAATAATGGGGAGAAATGTAGTCATTTCTTGTAGAACTTTTAGGACACTTTTAAAAATTCTTAGTTGGCTATTTTAACTTGATCCCTATAGGATGAGTCCTTACCTATAGGTATATATCAGTTCTAAAGAATCCCATCATCACCCTGCCTGGAACATTTTAGCAAAAAGCTGGTAGGGGTCATTTACAGCAGAATGTACATGACATTATTTATTATTTAATTTTGGGGAAAAAATAGTACCTACAGACCAAATTTTTATGGGCTTTGTGAACAGAATCATAAAGTAAAAGTAAAAAGTTATCTTTTAAAAAAAACTAACAGGGTTTAAGAAGAGAATTCATGGTCTATTCGAAAAATTGGGGTACTCTGCCATGAAGTTATGGTGCTAAAGTGAACTTTCCTACAATAAAGGGGCAGGGGAAGCAAAACAATCTTAGCTAATAGAAAGAGTGGGTAATGGACTCCCCTCAGTGCTAAACTCTGGTCTCTTCAGATGCACCCTTCAGCAAATAATCTGCAGAAAGGCTTCAAATGGTATTGGGACTGGGAATTACAAATCAATCACAATCATTGCCTTCAACACTTAAATTTAAACCCTTATGACAGAAAGAGCAATTCTTCTGGACTATGAGTGAAATGTTGATCTTTAGAAACCAGGTTGTTATTATAGTTTATCCCTTCATCCTCTGATTTGGTATTTCTGGAGCCTAACATGATTTGCATGGGAAATTTCAGACAGTAGCTACAAAATGTTCAAAAATAAGTTTCACTGTTGTCGGAGCACTTTTCCCTTGAATTGACTGATTACTTTGGTGTCAAGTGGATTCATACTTAAAAACCCTCAGGCTGTCAACAAACTCCATGATTTTTGTGGTAGTACTAGATATCTGAATCTCTGTTTAGAATAAATAACTCCTTTAAATAACTATATATGAAACTGAAGTATACCTCTTTGACATGTAAACAATCTTACCCTTGTGGTTTGAGATATGATACAGGATAAACTGAAATCAACAAATTTCGAAAATTGGAAGCAACCTCCAGTTATCTACCTAAATTAAAATATTAAAAGAATTCTCTGCAATCTATGGAATTCTATGTAATCTTCATGACTCATCCAATGTCTCTTTGAATACTTCCAGTGATGGGGAACTCACTACCTCTAGAGGAAGTGCATTTAATTTTTTGACAATTCTAAATTTCATAAAGTTTTCATTCTATATCTATATTAAGCCTAAGTTCTACAACTTCAAAATTTCCTATTAATTATTTTAAATCTAATGTCTTGAATTCAATTTTAATTCTTCTTCCACATGACAGTCCTGAAGATATATATGCACTTACTCTCCAAGAACTCTCTTCTCTTGTTTAAATATTCCCAGTTCCTTCAACAGGTCTATTTACAGAAGTTTCTAGCCCTATTGAACACCTGATTTCAGATATGTAATACACTATCTCCTCCTAAACCAGGGGTTCTTTACCTAGGGTGCATGAGTTTGTAATAATTTTAAATAGTTTTATAATCACAGTTCAATATATACAGGGTTTTTTTTGTAATTCTGTATATTTTATTGTATGCATTTAAACTGTTTACTCTAAGAAGAGAACCATAGCCTTCACCAGACCATCAAAGGAGTCCATGATACACACCCAAAAAAAGGTTAAGAACCCCTAATCTAGACCATGTGCCTCTAATAAAGAAGTCTGATTGCACTGCCTTTTTTCAGCTATTATGTCTTACTGTTCACTCACATGGATCTCCAAGTACACTGAAACACCTACTAAACACACGCGTGTACACACGCACACACACACGCGCACATACACACACAATTCTTTAGCCACATAGTCCCCATCCTCTAGTTATGCAATTTTTTTAACCTAACTGTAGGAAAACATGCTAAAAATGTATTCATATTTTTCCTTATTAGATTCAATTAATTGTTCTAGCCTCTCAAGTTCTACATGGATTCTGATTCTGTTGTCCAATATGTCTACCCCTTCCAGTTTTGGGTTATCTGAAACCTTGAGAAGCATACATTTTTAATACTCCTTTATATAAGATAGTGATTAAAATACATAAAGAACAGAGCTGTGGACCAATTTGGGGGGACTGTTTATTCAACTAGATTTTTAGACCTAAACCTCCTATTATTTACCCAACTCATCTTTGTTTTGTCCACAATTATATTTTAAGAACGTTTGCCAAAATCCAATCCATATCTCCTCCAACCACTGATCTATCAATCTAGTAAATGTGAATAAAAGAAATGAGGTTAATCTGACAAGAGATGTTCATAAGGAGTATATCCTAGCATCAAGTGATCACCAATGTTCATAAACAACTCTTTGTATAATTAATTTTACCAGTCAAATGCAATAGCCTTTCATTAGAAGAATCCATTTTCTTCTTTTATTTTTTTCATCTGGAACATTTGTCCTACCTACCCTAGTATAAAAACTCTCTGATTCTCCATAATTTCTCAAAGATCACAGTGACACAGCTATAATTGCTGCCAGCTGCTTTGTCAAGGCTTGAATGCACTGAACAGAGTGATCTAATCTCTCACTATCACCTCACATATCTTAGATTTTACATGTAACTCCATGTTAGCCATTTGGGTTCTGGCCTTCCTAGGCTGAAAGTCATTCTGCTTGACAGAAATGTTTAGATAATCAGAAAGACATGCAACCTCATCAACTTTGATATTCCTTCCAGTAAGGAAGTTTGTACCTCATGTATCCCTGCTTATCCAGTACAACTCTTGACCGTATTATCCCCAGTTTTTCCACAGAGTTCCACAGAGGCTTTTCTCAATTTCTACTGGAATCAGAGATACCAAAGGAGTATTCTGTTATCATTTGCCCTTATCATGGGACCGTCTCCAACTTCTTTTCCAATCATGTATTTCCCTGATGACATTCTTTTTCCCTGCTCTTTTTGAAGTTGTGTATTTGAGACATTCTGTAGCCTACACACCTTCATGCTTCTCTGCATTGTGCTCTGTGTAACATTCATTTTTAATTCCTTCAAGACTTTTAGCAGTCTATGACTTACAGGTATATAACAATATTTGTATAATATCCATATTTTTAAAAATGGGCCTATGTTTCTGGGGAAAATTTGGGATTCTGTTCAGTTCTAAACTCATCATTCTCCATTTGTAATGTCTGATAGGTGTACTGCTTACTTGTGTTTCCTTCTAAACTTCTTTTTGTTTTCTTCTGTGTACTTTTTAAATGTTTTAATTCTTCTCCATTATCTTCTTTCTCCTCCCTGTCCCCTTCCCTCTTCTTCTTCATCTGCTTGTTCTTTTTGTTATTCTTGTTGTTCTTGTTCTTGTTCTCCTTCTAGTTGTTCTTCTGTTTCTTCTCCTCCATTTTCTCCTTCTCATTTTTACTAATTTTTCCCTCCCACCCTCAAATTTTTCCCCACAAATATTTTGGGGGAAAACGACTTTGTAGGAAGTAGAGATAGTCAAGTAAAATAAACCAGTTGATCAGGGTGGAGCCAAGATGGTGGCGTAGAAGCAGCAAAGTCTCACAGCACCCACACAGCCACCTTAAATACCCAGAAAATAGGACTCTAAACAAATCTTAGAGCCCACAAACTCAAAAAATGCAGAAAACACATCTCTCCCTGAAGGGAGCTTGGCAGGTGGGTTGCATCACAGCAGGCTGGGAGCCAAGGCCAGCCTAGCCCAAACCATGGCCAGGGCCCAGAAAAAGCCTCAGCTTGAGTCTACAGGAGAGCAGATCAGAGGCACCTGGGGCAATCTCCACATTTATCAAGCCAGGTGAAACAAGGCTAAGAGAAAGGTCAGTGGAATTCAAGATGAATTTTGGGGGGAAAAAAAGCAGTCCAGCCAAACTTTCCCCAGGGCAAGAAAGCAGCCTGACCAGGCTGGTTCAGAGCTCCTGGCCTGCAGACAGCAGGGGGCCAAAGCAATTGGTCAAACACCAAGGCCTCTTGCATTGAGTGGCCTGGATCCTGATCGTGGTCTTGGGTGGAGGTCCTGGGGTGTGCTTTCATCAAGCCAAAGCTGGTGGGGGCTGCACCACCCACCTAATAGCTCTGGCAGCTGTGAAAACCCTAGCAATTTGGGACAGAGCTTTCCCCCCTGGAAGCAGAGTTCCACAGAGCTAAAAACTCAAGTAATTAATTGACTGGCCAATGTGAGTAGGAAAAGGAAGCAAATTAAGAAAGCAATAAAACTCTAGAATCCTTTTTTGGGTACAAAAAGGATCAAAACATGGAATGGGAAGAAGACAACACAGTCAGAACTCCCACACCAAATGCTTTCAAGAAACATGAAGATTGTCTACAAGCCATAGATCGACTGAAAAAGGACTTTGAAAACCAAATAAGAGAAGTGGAGGAAAAATTGGGAAGAGAAATGAGAATGATGCAAGAAAGAGTCAACAACCTGACTGAAGAGAATAACTCCTTAAAAAACAGATTAACTCAAATGGCAAAAGAGGCCCAAAAAGTCAATGAGGAGAAGAATGCCTTAAAAAACCAAATTTTACAGATGGAAAAAGAATCTCAAAAGCATTCTGAAGACAATAATTCATTCAGAATTAGAGTGCAGCAAGTGGAAGCAAATGACTATGAGAAACCAAGATACTATTAAACAGTTAACAAACAAATGAAAAAATAGAAATCAATGTGAAATATCTCCTTGAAAAAACCACTGATCTAGAAAAATAGATCCAGGAGAGACAATTGAAAATTATTGGTTTACCTGAATGCCATGACCAAAAAAAGAACTTGGAAAGCATCCTTCAAGAAATTCTCAAGGAAAATTGCCCTAATATTTTAGACTCAGAAGGCAAATTAGAACTTGAAAATTTTCACTGATCACCTCTTGAAAAAGATCCCCAAAGAATACTCCTAGAAATGTTATTGCCAGGTTCCAGAATCCCCAGTTAAAGGAGAAAATACTACAGGCTGACAAGAGAAAACAATTTGAATACTGTGGAAACACAATTAGGATAACCCAGGATCTGGTAGCTTCTACACTGCGGGATCAAAGGACCTAGAATATATTTGGAAGATCAAGGGAGCTGGCATTAAAACCAAGAATCACCTACTCAGCAAAATTGAGTATAATTTTCCAAGGGAAAATATGGTCATTCAATGACGTGGAAGACTTTCAAGCATTCTTTCTGAAAAAAACAGAACTGAATAGAAAATTTGACAATCAAACACAAGAAGCATCAGAAGGTAAACATGGGAAAGAAATCATAAGGAGGTGACTTATCAAAGTAGAACTATTAACATGCCAATACAGAAAAACAATAATAGTAACTTACAAAACTTTTTTCAGTATGAGGATGGGTGAAGGGAATACAAATGTACATATATGTGTGTGTGTGTGTGTATAAGTGTATATATAAGTGTATATATGTACATATACATATATGTATATGTATGTGTGTATACATACATATATATCGATATATGTATGTATACTTACACATATGTCTATATAGGAGGCTATATATGTGTATGAATACATATCTGAGCATGTGTGTATATGTGTACATAGTGGGTATAGGATCAAATGAATTGGAAGGGATGATATTTTGAAAGGTGGAATTCTGAGGTGGGGGAGGACTAGAATGAGAGGAGACAGGGAGAGACAAAATGGGGTTAATCATCCCATATAGAAGAGGCAAGGCATAAGTCTTACAACTTTACTTTCATTCACTCTCATTGAATTTGGCTTAGGGAAGGAATGACATAAACTCTAAACTGGTTATCATGCCACACAGAAGAGTAAGGGGCATGGGGATGAGAGGCGGGATGATGGAGGGGAGGGCAGGGTCTGGGAGAGGGTTGCTGGAAGCACACAATTCAGTAAAGGGACAGTGACAGGGTAGAGAACAGAACAAGGGGGGATAGGAAGGAGGGACACATGATCAGACTGTCACAATATTTCCACTGTGAAGATGTCGTGTGTAATTACACATGCACAGCCTGTATTGAATTGCTTGTCCTTCCAGTGGGAGTGGGTGACAAGGGAGGAACCAATAGAATCTAGAATTTAAAGCTCTGAAATTCATGCAACTAGGTATTAAGATATACAGGAGATGGGGTAGGGAGATCCTCCCTGCCCTACCAAAAAGAGGGGTGTTGGAGGAGGGCACAAAAGACAGCAGACTGGGGGAAGGGCTTTACAGTGGGATTGCTGTTTGGGGGTTAGGTGTAGGGGAAAGACAGGGAGAAAATTTGTAACTCAAAAATCTCATGGAAGTGAATGATTTAAACAAGAAAACAAATTTTAAAATATTAAATTAAAAAATAATAAAAAAAACCAATTGATCAGCCATGTCCAAAAATGTATGCCTCACTCTGTGCCATGAATATAGCATCTGTCAGGAGATGGGTACCATTATTCCTTACCATTGTCCTCTCTATTTGTGAGTGGCCATTGCATTATTCAGAGTTCTTAACTCTTTCAAATTTAGTTCCTTTTTAAAGTCTTTATTACTGTATAAATTTTTCTCCTGATCCTGCTTACTCTTTTTAAAATTTTCTGTTTTTCTACCAGCACTCTCATGTTCTATATATGTATCTTTGACATTTACTTTGGTAGTAACAAAAGTATTTCGTTTGTTTGTTTAGACTTCTACCTTTTAATAAACTCCACATTTTTCCATCAGTGAGTTGCTTCTAGAACTCCCATTTTTAAGAAAAGGTCCACAATAACCATCCTTCTTTTTATTCACTGAACTTTGCCACCTTTCCCACTCCCTTAGCTTTTAGTTCCTTTTACATGGTGCCTTGCTTCTAGTAGAATGCAAGCCTGGTATATAGTAAGCACTTAATAAATGCTTATTGACTATTACCTATCCTGATGACTTAAACTACATATGCCTTATTTTCTGGGACAAAACTTCCCCCAAACCTAGCCACTTTTGTTTCTATTTTTGCTCTTTGGTTTGGAGAAATAGAAGACACAACTTTGATTGTGATGCTAGTTGGGGAAATAAAATCCCTGACCTTCCAGCTCACTGGGAACTCCCTAAAGTGAGCCCAAAATGACTTTTATTGCAGTCACCTTCTGAGAAAGCACAGTGGAAAGAATGCAATAAAATTTCAGAATGGTCTTTCAGTCCCTATTCACAAAATCAATCAATCAATCAACAAGCATTTATTAAGTGCAAGAACAGGAACCCTAGCTCTTGTTTGGTTGATTGACTAATGCTATCAGTGACCAAAATACATTATTGTTCAAACTTAAATTATTAATATTTGAGAATTTCAACCAATTAATAAATATTTATGAAGTTTCTAATAATTATTAAAGCACTGTGTTTGGCATTAGAAATACAACCACCAGCATAAGACCATTCCTACCATGAAGGATCTTATATTCTACAAAGAAAAACCATTAAGTATGACTGTTTTCTGTCACTTATATCATAACTGTTCAGTGGTCTAGAGAAAATTGTCCAGATATTTTGGATAAAAGAAACCTTGGTAAGTAGGTAGCTTATCTATATATCCTGCTTACTACCTAGCAGAATGTCTGTCTTCTCAGATAAGAACACTGAAATGAGATTTTAGCATGGAGCTTCAATTTCAACATACATACAAAGATATCTGAATAAACCAGGATACAGAAAAAAGAGTACATTTTGACCCCTGATAAACCACCCTAGTAATGATTTACTAGCAATCATTGCAAAACAGAGTTGACAGTTACCTGGCAAGGTTATTCCTGTTTGGTTAGGACTGCATTAAACACAACACAACATGAAATGAAGCTGTGACTGTCTCCCTTTTGCGTCTCTATCCTCAGTACAGTAACTGACATATGAGGAAAAAGCTTAGGAATTTAACCTGTGATTTCATTGTGAACTAACAGGTGAGGAAAGGCCTTCTACCAATGAAGAGCAGGGCCTGACATATGGTAGGCACTTAATAAATATTTCTTAATTGATGATTGACAATTAACCATTAGATTGACTTAATGTAGATACCCAAACCAGGTCATTCCAGAAAGAATCACTACTTTGGCTGCCTACCTTGATCAACAACTCCTCTGTCCCCCTGGAGAATGTCTCAGATGTTTGTAATTCTTAAACGGAGTGTTTGCGACTTCTCACACTTTGGTGGTTTATGAACATAGGCAGATTTATTTGGCCTGGATTGACTAACTATTATCAGTTATCACCAATAGACAAAACTAAGAATAAGCATTAAAAAACATTTATCATAATAGTAGCAGGTTTAGTGGAACAGATCCTGCTGATAATGAGGGAGTAAAAATAGCTTATTCAGAAATAAACGTCAATTTTTATCAGCTGGTAAATTAACCACTGAATAAAAGGGTGCACGGTCCTATGGTGCCTAAATATCCTGTCAACAATAGAAAGATATATGAATTGGCAGGATACCATGACCAAAACTTGAGAGTGTATTTTAGTTGCATCACTAAATAAATTAACCGAGTAAAATTTCCAGGAGTATGTCTACTTTTTTTTCTCCATATGTCAGATTTAGGGAAAGGGTTTATTTTAAAAATTAATGAGAAGCTGGGATAAAAAAAAAAAGATGGTTGACTTGATCTCAATATGCTACTGCTAAGGTTTGAGATGGGAGGAGTGGGGTTAGATATTAAATATTAACAGTGACTGGGGGCGGAGCCAAGATGGCAGCGTAGAAGCAGCAAGGTCTCACAGCTCCCACACCCCTACCCTAAACACTCATAGAATTATGAGCCCAGACAAAGTCTAGGACTCTCAGACTCACAAAAATACAGAAAACACATCTCTCGCTGAAGGCAGCTCGGCAGCAGGGGCTCAGCCCAGCGGCCGGGAGTGGAGGCTGGCCCAGCCTGAGGCCGAGACTGAGGCCAGGCCCGGGGCGGGGGGAAGGAGCCAGGCTGAGCTGAGCCACGCAGTGCCACAGCCAGTCTGCAGAAGAGAGGATCTACAGCCTCCAGAACTTCCACATCTGCCAAGGCATAAGGCACGGGGATGGGAGAGGGGTAGCTTGCACCTGAGCAGAGACCGGCCCAGCCCAAAACCGCAGACATGGCCAGGCCAGGCCCCAGGGCAGCCAGGAGGAGCTGAGCCTCCCAAGCCCCAGTGTGAGTCTACTTCAGAGAAGATCTAAAGCACCTGTCTGAGGGGATCTTCAAATCTCGCAAACCACGATCAGAGACGGTTAGTGAAAGTGATGGTTTGAAATTTAATTTGGGGGAGGAAAAGCAGTTTGGCCAATCTGCCCCTGGGGCAAGGAAGCAGTGGGGGAAGGGAATGGCTGGAAGAGGAAGTGACCCACACCAGGCTGCATCAGAGCCCCTGGACCCACAGCGGGGCTGAATCACTTGATCAGGGCCAAGTTCTCTTGCATTGAGCAGCCTGGATCCAGATCGTGGTCTTGGGTGGTGGTCCTGGGGTGTGCTTTCAGCAAGCCAAAGCTGGGGGAACTTGCAACATTCCCCTAATAGCTCCAGCAGCTGGGAAAACCCCAGCGATTTGGAATAGAGCTTTCCCCCCTGGAAGCAGAGTTTCACAGAGCTAAAAAAAAAAAAACCAACCAGTTAATTGACTGGCCAACATGAGGAAAAGGAAGCAAAATAAGAACAGCAATAAAATTCTAGAATCCTTTTTTATGGACAAAAAGGATCAAAGCATGGAATGGGAGGAAGACAGCCCAGAACTCAGAAGTCCCACACCAAATACTTCCAAGACAATTGAAGAATGCCTGGAAGCTATACATCAACTGAAAAAGGACTTTGAAAACCAAATAAGAGAAGTGGAGGAAAAACTGGGAAGAGAAATGAGAATGATTTGAGAAAATCATGAAAAGAGAGTCAACAACCTGACCGAAGAAAACAACACTTTTACATCCTTCTGTATATAATAGAGTCCTGCCTCTATTACTTACTACCTATGGGACCCTAGACAAGTCATTCAATCCTCACAATAAACCTGCCAGGTAGGTGCTATTATCACTTGCATTTTAAAGATAAATTGAAATTGAGAGAAGATAAGTGATCTTCCCAGAGTGATAGTGTTAATAAATATCTGAGGCAGGATTTGAACTCATGTTTATAAAATGCTGCTGCTGTAATATACTGTTTGATAAGCCCAAAGACCCCAGTTTCTGGAGTAAGAATTTACAAAAACTGCTGGGAAAATTGGAATATAGTATGGCAGAAACTGGGCATAGACCATCATCTCACGCTGTACACCAAAGACAAGTCTAAATGGATGCACTAACTAGGTATAAAGGCTGATATTATAAATAATCTGGGGAAGCAAGGAATAGTTTACCTGTCAGATTTATGGAGTAGGGAAGACTTTATGACCAAAGAAGAGTTGGACAGCATTATAAAATGCAAAATGGATAATCATAATTACATTAAATTGAAAAGTTTCAGTACAAACAAAGCCAATGTAACCAAGATTAAAAGGGAAGTGGAAAATAGGGAAAGAATATTTATAACTAGTATCTCTGATAAAGACCTCATTTCTAAAATATAGAGGGAATTCAGTAAAATCTATAAGAATACAAGTCATTACCCAATTGATAAATGAGCAAACGATATGAACAGGCAATTTTCAGAGGTAGAAATTAAAGATATCTATAAGCATATGAAAAAATGCTCTAAATCACTATTGATTGGAGAAATGCAAATCAAAACAACTTTGAGATACCGTGTCTCACCAGTCACACTGGCTAAGATGACAAAACATGAAAATAACAAATCCAGAAGAGAATGTGGAAAAATCAGAACACTAATGCATTGTTGGTGGAGCTTTGAACTGATATAATCATTCTGGAGAGCAATCTGGAACTATGCCCAAAGGGCTATAAATAATTGCATGCCCTTTGACCCAGTAATACCACTTCTGGGGTTGTATCCCAAAGAGATCATAGAAGTGGGAAGAAGACCTATATGCACAAAAGTATTTAGTGCAGCTCTCTTTGTGGTGGCAAAAAACTGGAAATTAAGGGGATGCCCATGAATTGTGGAATGGCTAAACAAGTTGTGATATATGAATATAATGGAATACATTATGCTATAAGAAATGGGGACTAGACGGTCTTCATATTCACCTGGACAGGCTTATGCAAGCTGACGCTAAGTGAGAAGAGCAGAACCAGAAAAAAAATTTGGACACAATCACAGACACATCATATGTGTGATGACCAACTTTGATAAACTGGACTCTTCTCAGCAACACATAGGTATAAGACAACTTTACAAGTCTCAGGATGGAAGGAGATATCTACATTCAGAGAAAGATCTAGAAAGACCAGAGTTTAAATGGAGACTGGAGCAATCTATATACTATCATTCTTTTTCGTGTTTGGTTTTCTTTCTTTTTTCCCATTGTTCACTCCATTGGTTACAACTCTTTTATAAAACCAGACTATTGTACAATGTGAAAGTATTTACAGATCCTATACTTGATTGCATGCTGCCATGGGGCGGGGAGGGATGGAGGAAGAGAGGGTAGAAAAATTGAATCTCAAGGGATTGTGGAACTGAATCTTGTAAACTAAAAGTAAATAAAGTCAATGAAAAAATAAAATAAACTGAGATGCTGCTGCTGCTGCTGCTGCTGCTGCTGCTGCTGCTGATGATGATGATGATGATGATGATGATGATGATGATGATGATGATGATGATGATGGTGATGGTGATGGTGATGGTGATGATGATGAGATGACGATGGTGATAATGATGATGATGATGTATTCCTCAACACAAGTCTAGGATGTCAATAGTAACAATGGTCCAGAGAGTTTGTATTGTGGGAGATGAGATTGGAAAGTTTGGGAGTAGATTATGGAAACCCCTTGAAGTCAAATTAAAATGTTTTGACTAAATCCTGTTAATAATGAAAATCAGTAAAGGGTTTTTGTTATTATTGTTGTTGTTGATGATGATGTTGTTTAGTTTAGTTTAGTTTAGGTTGTTTTTGTTGTTTGTTTGTTTTTTATCTGAAAGCAGCATGAAGAAATCAGTATATAGGAAGGATTACGAGAGAAAGAGACTGGATACAAGGAGACAAAATGAGTATCCATGACAATATCTTGGTCTAACTGAAGCCCTTCAGATAGGGGTTTGAAAAATCTTTAACTGGTACAATTACTCCCTCTACTAATACAAATCACAACCCCTTGCTCCTTAGAAGACTATTTTCAGTGGTTGCATGGCCAAAAAGCATAAATCACTTGGTGGTTAACATTCTAATCCTTAGCCTCTCCAAACTTAACTCTTTCTAGAGTTCATAGGGATGAAAAAGACTGTCTATAGACAAAAATCATTCAGTCCATAATCATTGGTTCATATTTAAAGCCCTCCAGCTTGAGGAAACTTTACAGAATTTAGGTATCACTAACATTACCTTTGAGAACCCACATTCACCTATGGAATATCATAATTGTATAGCACTGGAGAAAAGGATAAGAGAATCCATCGGAGTTGAGTAGTAGAAAAAGAATAGGATGAGAAGGGTTGATATTATGGGGAATGTTCCCTTGGAAAGTAGGATTTCAATTAAGACATTTCAGTTTTAAAAAGAGGTCACCAAATTCTATGAGTATTATTAAGAAAAGACATACCTATAATTCAGAGTAGGAAAGGGGTAAATGAGGAGAGAATAAAGCAGCTAAATGAATAGAGCTCTGCTAAGTGATGCCTAGAAGAGGCAAGACAAGAGCTTGAAAGGTATAAACACCAAGGTAGGGGAATCATTTAGCCTTAAAGAAGAAGAGTAATAGAAGGAAATAAAAGAATGAGACATGGAAGCTACAGGGAATATTCTTTGATAGAAAGGGCTATTGGATGATGGAATAGACTCCCAAGAGGAACTGTGAAAATTTCATCAGTCAGGACTTTTAAGATGAGATTGGACAAAGCACTAAAAAGTCTGCTGTGAAGAGCAATTCAGCTCTTGGCAAGGAAAGGACATGGTAGCCAGGTAAGTCAACCTTGTCTCCAATTTTTATGATTTATAATAATTTCAAATTTAAAAATCAGAATTGCATTTGGCTCAGCGTTACCATTGTCACATGTCCCAATAAGCAGTGACCTACTTGGCTCTATACCCAACTGCCTCCGGGAGAATTTATGGCTTGCCCTGTCTCTCTGTGAAAAAAAATAAATACATTTTCTGCATTAAATATTCATCTCAGCTCTATAAAGAACTTAGCACAGTGCTAGGCGCAGAGTAGATAGTCTTCAAGTTAAAGCTAAATGGATTGATTGGGATTTCTTGAAGATAATATTATTTTATTATTTACTGCTACCTTTGGGACATAAGATGATAAGGATCATTAAGCTGAAAGTAAAAAATAACATTAGGCATCACAAAATGGATGAAAAAGAACTATTAACAAACATGCCATACATGCTGAACTGGAAGGGAGCTTAGAGTTCATCTAGTCCAGCACTCTCATTCCTCAGAGGGGTAAACTGAGATCCACAAAGATTGTGATTGGACAAAAGTTCCATAAGGAATAAATCCAAGGGGCAGCTAGGTGATGCAGTGAATAGTCCTGGAGTCAGGAGGACCTAAGTTCAATTCTGGCCTCAGAAACTTAACACTTACTAGTTGTGTGACCTTGGGCAAGTCACTTAATGCCAATTGCCCTGCCTTCCCCCTCCAAAAAGAAAAAGGAAATTAAAAAAAAATTTAAGGAATAAATCCAAGATTAAAAGCTAGATCCTCTTATTAAAATTCTATGCTCCTTTCTACTGCACCCCACTGCTTTTATGTATATGGATTGTTAGGGGGCTCAGTGGGTGAAATACCAGACTTGGAGTCAAGAAAACCTGAGATCCTCACAAATTCAGGCTCAGACACTTACTAGCTATTCAATTCTGACTAGGCAAGTCATTTAACATCTGCCTGTCTCTGTTTTCTCTTTGATAAAATGGAAATGATAACAGAACTTACCTCCCAAGGTTGTAAGGATCTTATTTTGATAATATCCGTGAAGTGGTTCATAAATATTAGTTTATTCTGATAATATTCCTGAAGTGCTTTGCAAATATCTTACTTTGATAATATTTATAAAGTATTTAGCAAATGTTAAAGTATTGCTGTTGTTGTTCTCCCAAGAACCTAGAGAGACTCCTTATAAATTATCACATTTATCCTCATGCTTTGTATGCATGTATATGTCCACGTATGTTTATATGTTGGTATGTATCTAAAAGAATGGGGCAAATACTGGTCTCATTTTATAGATGGAAAAATTAAGGGACTAAGCAATTATATGACTTGTTAGATCAAAGAATATGGAGGCAGAAGGAATTTAGAGAAGTCATGTCATACATAGAGTAAGAAAGAGAGCCAAGATTAAAACTCAGACTCTCAAACTGCAAATCCAGTGTTTTTGTGACTTGCCCAGAGAAGCACATAGGCAGAATGAGGACTAGAGCTTAGGGATCCTGGCACTTTCCCATGATGCTTCCTGGGCTGTGTGTGGTAGGGGGAGGGGGAGGGGGGGAACGATACACAGTTCTGGGAGTCTCATCAGCCTGCCAAAAGGGGCACAGTTATTTCCTGGCTGATGACACCAGAATACAGAGAGGTATCACACCAAGTAGCAGAAGAAGTCAATGGCTGAGGCAGGACCAGTACTCTTGATCTCCTGACTCCTGCCTTCCTACTTTATCCACTGGACCATGCAGCTTCTCTTGTAGCTGTTTAATCCACCGATACGGTGCCTTGTTCCCACTTATCTGTGTGGTTCAAATGGATTTTCCTGGTTTCAGAGGCCCAACAAATATTGAATGTCAGAAGCTCTTTCTTGTAAAAGCCCTCTGTGTTGTCAGTCTAGCACAGAGGTGGGCAAACCGTGACTCGGGCATCAAGCACCACTTGGGAATGATCACGGATGACCTGACTCCCACATCCTCAGTCTAGCTGGCATTTGATGCTTTCATCTTTTTGAAGAGCTTCACAAATCAATCAACCAACCAACCAATGAACATTTGTTCACTGTGTTGAACACAGGGCTAGGTGCTAGGAATATAAAGAAATAATCTCTCCCCTCAATGAGCTAATATGCTGAGGAAGTAGGAAGGGACACATACAGCAAGTGCATATATAAGTATGTACATAGAGGAAAAGAATAATCATTTATATAGTACCTACTATATGTCAGACTTTGCACTAAGCACTTCTTACAAGTGTTATCTCATATGAATTTCACAATAGCAGCATGAGTGAGGTGCTATTATTATACCCCATTTCACAGATGAGGAAATTGAGGCTGAGAAAGATTAAGATACTTGCCCAAGGTCAAGTGTCTAGACAGCTGAGGCAGAATCAAACTCAGATCTTCCTGCCTCCAATTCTACCACTCTACCCATTGCAACTCCTAATTGCCCCATTCCATCTATGATGAAACTGAGGCTCAGAAAAGGCTCCCACAGCTGAGAGAAATCAGAAAAAGCTTTAAACTGAATTGCTTGAACCTCACAACAGCCTGGTGAGGTCACTATTGACAGTATCTTAGAGAAGTCAAGTCAAACGCCCTCACCAACCCAGATAACAAACATCAGAGCTGGGACATGAACCTTAGTCCCCCTATTTTCTCCCCCAACCCTTCTGTGTCCCTTGCCTCCTTCCTAGACAGGAGGAGGAGCCTCTGTCTCTGTGAAGAAAAACTTGAGTTCTGCCTTACTGTTTGAGAGATCACTTAAGACTGAGAATAGTTGGGCTCCAAAGGCAGTATGCACTCCTCCTGTCTGTAATATCCTTAGCTATTAGCACAATGTGTATAGCACTTTAGGGGGTAACCCACTGATACAGTCAAGCTAGACTTGAAAACGTGCAGTAATGAACTGTACCAGCTCTGTGCTCTAAATCAAAGATCCCTAAATCAGACAAAGGAATGGGAAGGGCAGTACATCCTCTCTAGAGGCAGATTCTTTGCCAATCAGACTATCTACCACCTTAAAAGTAAAGTGCTATTATGTCTAGGAATCCCTATGGTGAGGGCATAAAGTAAGGGAACCAACATAAAGATTGCTGAGCAGGTTCCTACAATTCCAGGTTACCCAGCAGACCTTTCTTTCCTAAGTTCTATCTGTTAAAAAGGCAAACAAAGCACAGGTCACCCCCACATAGGATCCTCAGAAAAAAATCCCAATTATCCCCTAGGGCAGTACCAGAGACCCACTCAGTATAATATCCAGAAAAATATGAAAACTTGACCTGTGTATTCCATCCCCAGGTATGTGAGGACTGGCAAAAATATGTCCACTAGACACAGGATTTGTGACTTGATCAGCACATATTGTTCCACATGCTGCAGTTCTCTGCACCAATACAGATTGCTACTCATCTGTGATTTCGATGAATTCTAAAGCATTACCTGAGGTCCATACAAGTTAAGGGACTTGACCAAAATCCCACTGAGTGAATAAGTATTAAATGGAAGATTCAAACCCATCTCTTCCTTACTATAAGCTCCATGTATGACCACTTCAACATGCTGCCTCTATCTCAAGGAAGGGCACAAAAAAAACATATTAACATGCATAGGAATTCAATTCCTGCACAGTGATGGAGTGTATGGACCCCCTAGTGAGCATAGGAAATGAAATCTGCTTTGATCACTTGGAACTCTTTTTCTGTATTCATCCTGACTAGTTTAGGGGGATGTTAACTGATCCAAAAAGTGTCAAGGTGAATTCAGCTCTCTCCTTTCCCAACCTGATTCCCCCCTGGGCTTCCCCAAGTTTATAGGGATAAAGAGTAGAAAAGTGTCCCAAGTCTTCTTTCCCCAAGAAGCCTACCATTATCTCATCTCTTGACTGATAGGTGAAATGAGAAAGCAGACAGGCTTTGAAGGAGGGGAACAAAGAGAAGTAGTATGGTTATATTCTTCTACCTAGATGATGGCAGCATGGAGAAGTGGAATAAACCCTGAGTTTGGAATCTGAGGACATAGAGTCAAATCATCACTGGGTCACTTACCAGTTGTGACATTAGAGAAGTCACTTGACATCTTTGATCTTTTATTATTAATGAGAGAGAGGGCAAGGGAGGGGAGGGGAGGAGAGGAAAGGATAGGATAGGACAGGACAGGACAAGATAGGAGAAGAGAAGACATACAGGAGTAGGGTAGGGAAGAGGAGGGAGGGGAGGGAAAGGGAGGGAAAGGGGAGGAGAAGGAAGGAGAAAGGAGGGGAGGGGAGAAGAGAAGAGGGGAGGAGAGGAGAGGAAAAGAGAGGGGAGGGGAGGAGAGGAGAGGATTAGTTACTTTGAAAAGGAACAGGAATGCCATTACACCTAGTTCCATGTTACTATGTGTCCTAGAGAGAGAAAGTATATGTCAGCTGTGGGGATGGTGACAGAACTAGTGACTGCTTTCAGTAATTTCCTTCCTCATATTTCTTTCTACCACTTTCCCTCCCACTCTTGCTGTTTCTCTCCATTTACAGCCTGTCACCAGGTCTCCACAAGCAAAGAGCAATGGAGAGCCAAGGCAATGATCCATACAATTCAGACAAAAAGAAGAAAAGAAACCAAACGAAAATGTCCTAACATTTTTCTGAATTCCCATATAATTCAGACACAACAGAAACAGCTTTTGTACATGAGTTGTTTTTTTTTTATGATGCCTCAATTTTCTAACTCAGTAGTGGCCTATTTGCCATTGTCTATTGCCTCCCCATCTCTCCTAACCACCAGGATGATTCAATGAGCATTTTCCCATTTCAAAATGATCAGACAAACCACATTCAGAATCATGAGATTCTGAAAGGGATCTTAAAAAATCATTTAGACCAAATTCTTTATTTTATGAGATAAAAAATAAACTGGGTCCCAGTGTGGTTAATGTGCTCATCTATAAGTAGGTAAGCCAGGATTCCAACCCAGTCCTCTGACTACATTTTCACTGTTCTTTCTACCACATTATGTAACCTGAACAAATGTATGGATTTTATTACTGATAATTCTGATAATTGGATTGCTTGTCCATATGCTTGTACCCTGGATGTTCCCCATATGATGACTTTTGTCAACTTCCAGACTTTCCTAGACCGGAAAGATTGAGAAGAAAGGAGAACACGAGACAGGACAGGACAGGAAAGAAGGGGAGAAGAGAAGAGTGGAGAAGAGGTAGAGGAGGGGAATTATAGAGTATTTACCTATATGCTCTTGACCAAGTCACAATTTCTCTGACCCTCAGGTTCCTCCTCTATAAAATGTAGGTTGTTCTAGGTGGCATGTCAAGTCCTTTGAAATCTATGGACATACTCCATAGCAAGGGAAAGATATTCAATAAGAACAAGTTGATTCAGGATAGCTCATCTTATAATTTCCATCCCTCTGCCAGTCTACCATTCAAAGCCATAGGGCCTACCTGGAGCCCTTCATGGTTTGGGGGAATGTCAATGACTGGAACTTTAGTCTATTTAACAATCAAGGTTGAAAGACAATTTCAATACCTTTTAAGGAAAAGAACTAGCCCAGCCCATCCTTCTGGGCATCTTGGCAGATATCACCTTATCACCTATCACCTTGTTGGAAGAGATATCAAAGGATCACCTGGTTCAGACCCTTCAGTTCTGGAGATGAGAAAACTGAGTACTAATGAAGAAAATAAGCTTTCATTAAAAGCCTAACATTTTCCATTTAACAAATATTATCTCTTTTGATCCTTACAACAACTCTTGGAGGTATATGCTATTAATTATCTCCATTTTACAGATAAGGAAACTGAGGAAGATAGTGACTAAGTGAAGCATCTGGGGTCACACAGTAGTGAATGTTTGAGGCCAAATTTGAACTCAGGTCTTCCTGATTCCAGGCACAGAACTCTGCTCCACCTAGATGCCTTTAGTGAGGAAGACACAAGTGTGTGATTCATTAAGTACAAGTCAAGATTGAAACTAGAAGTGGCAGGGAGAAAAATCAAAGGTCAATAGTAAGGAAAAACTAGAATGTCCAGAAAGAATCTCTTCCAGATAGGAAAGTAGGAGACATCCTGGTTGAATTAAAGAAGGCCACAAAACTTCAAGACTTAAGAAACCTACATTAGCAAATTTGAGAGCTAGTTATTATATTTTCTGTTTTTCTTTTCCTCCTCAAGCCTACAAGGAACCAAGGAGGAAACATAATATAGTAGAATGAACATTTGGACTCAGGAGGCCTGAATACTAAACCTTGGATCTGATGGTAACTAGTTCTGTACCAAAGGAATTTCTCTCTAAACCTCAGTTTTTTCCCCTGCAAAATGACAGTTTTGGAATAATGATCTCTGAATTTCCTCCCAGCTCTAACATTCTCTGAAAGAAGGATGTAAAAGGAAATATTAATGACAGGAATTGGGCAGCTAGGTGGCACAGCAAATAGAGTACCAGACCTAGAATCAAAAAGACTCATCTTCGGGCACCTAGGTAGCACAGTGAATAGAGCACCAACCTTGCAGCCCAGCAGGACCTGAGTTCAAATTTGGCCTCAGACACTTAACACTTACTGTGTGACCTTGGGCAAGTCACTTAACCCCCATTATCCTGCCTTCCCCGCTTCCAAAAAGACAAAAAAAAAAAAGAATCATCTTTATGAGTTCAAATCTGTCTCAGATACTCAATAGCTGTATGACCCTGGGCAAGTCACTTAACCTCAGTTACCTCATCTGTAAAATGAGCTGGAGGAAAAAATGGCAAACCACCCTATTATCTTTACCCAGAAAACCCCAGCTGGGTTTTCCAGGAGTCTGGAAGAGTTGGCTGTGACTGAATCTACTGAAAAATAACAAAGCAACAATGGAAATTAGACAAAAAAATAATGATACAAAATCATTGGCAGTGTGCTGAACCAAATTTTCTCAATGAATGAGTTATTTCTATGGAACAATTGAGATACCCTTATAATTCTATGTCAGTTCTTTGAGGTCACTATGGCACTATTCTATAAACTCTAACACAAAGTTATTTTGTGAAGATCTGATAACATTGAGGCAATTTCCTATCCCAGGGTTCAACAAGTCTGTTATGAAATTCTTCCTTCTCCCTGCCTGGAATTTCTAAATTTCTCAGGTTGCTCTTCATTTGACTGGTGAATATCAGACAAGGATACTTTCCTTCATGACAGCAAGAGATTGACATTGAAATGTTCATATGTTATCACTTCATTTGTTGTTGTTATTTATTGTTACTGTTGTTTTAAGTTCTTCATTCTCAAAGAGGACCAATGACCTTACAAGGTGATATTCTGGCTTGTACAAGTATTGGGTTTAAGTGAAGCAAATCTGCTGCACAAAATCATCAGTCTCACTCTCTTTTCCAAATTCATTGAAGTCCAGTGGCAAGACAAAAGTCGAGATGGCTGGTGATGGCCCAGGATGGCCCAGGATGGCGCATGACGGCCCAGTGAGCAACATTGGCCTTTTAAAATTAAGGTCTCTCCCAGTCCTCAGTTTGTAAGGCAATGCTCGTTCAGTGACGAAGGGCTACATAAGAATTAAGACAAAAGATGCCCTAATTTACCATCACAAAATATCAATCTGGGAAGGGAAGACCCTCAAGACTCATTTACACTCTTAAAAATTAATGAGGACCCCAAAGAGCTTTTGCTTATGTGGGTCATACCTATTAGAATTTACCACATTTGAAATTAAAAAGCCTTGGCATTTTTATGAAAATAGTTTTGACCTTGCAGACCCCCTGAAAGGATATAGGGGTATCCAGGAACTCCCTGGACCATGGTTTGGAAACACACGTTTGTATTAAAACTGAATAGTTTTCTGAGATGACTATAACATGTCTTTTGAGAGCAATGGACTGCATTACAGTATTCTGATACAATCACCAATTTGGATCACAGGTTTAAAGCTGAAAGAGATCTTCAAAGTTATCTAGACGAAAATCTTCATTTTGCTCAGGAGGAGACAAGGATTCAGAAAGGATATGTGATTTGCCTGCCCATTGCTAGTAAATATCAGAGGCAAAATTTGAACTCGTGTCCTTTGACCCAAATTAAACATGATTTTTTACTGCACCACATAGAGGCAAAAAGCAATATTTGATACTAATCAAGTGCATTATCATCATTTAAAGGTCATTGTACTCTCTCCTGGATATGACTTTATCTGTATTTATGAGCACATATAGGGTAAATAGTATTGATATACTAAGTGAGAATTAGGAGAGCAACAGAAAGAAAGGTACTGAATTTAGAAAGAGAAATCTGAATTCAGATTCCTACTCAGGTATTTACAGCATGCCAATAAGCAAGTCACTTGAACTCTCCCAACTGCATGTTTCTCATCTAAAAAAATGGGTAAAGTGAACAGTATATGAATGTGAATTCATAGTATTCAATCAAATTTAAGAAAGATTTATTAGGCTCCTACTATCATGAGTGGTAGGCATATATAAGGAAAAGAAAAAAACAAAACACCAAGACTTGTCCTCATGGAGCTTACATTCTCCTGAGGGAGCATGACATGTATACAAGTAAATGAAATATATAAGAATAAGCAATGTAAGAAGTGTAAAGCCATTTCTAGTGGACGTTCTGTAACTGGGTTGAATCAGCAAAAGCCACAAGCCAGCTGAGTTGTTTTGAAGGAAGCTATACACTCTGGAAGGAGGATGTAAGTAGGAGACATGGAGGACCACTTATCCAAGGGCCTGGAGGTAAGAGATGAAATGTCATATATAGGGGAAAACCAGAAGGCCAATATGTCTGTAATGGAAAGTGTGTGAATGGGAATAATACAGAAAAGAATCATTATTGTTATTATACATTATAATACCAAGCATGGAATTTGACTTCCACAAGCCTTTGTGGTTTAAGGTTATGGACACAAAGATACCAAAATTTCCTAAAAGGCCTTCAATGAAATCAGTGGTTCTGCCTGGAGACAGAACCAAATGATGTCTCAATGTCCCTTACTGCCCAATGATTCTATCAGATTTCACACAAATCTCAAATAAAAGCAAAGGGTTTTACAGTTATTTCACCCAATGCACACTCATTCTTCCCTGGCAACATAAAAAACTCTTTCCTCATAGAAACTAACAGACTAGTAGCCAAGCTGGAGACTGATTCTGAGAAATTGATTTCTGAGGTATGGGAGAACATTTCCTTTTAACTGGACTCCCTGGAAGGTTAGCTTCAGAAAGATAAGCTAAACCTCTCAACAAGGTGACAGACACTAAGTACTTTGGTTGTGTCCCCCTGTGGGCCCTGGTAGTCTCCATAAGGTGAGGGATGACTTTTTCCCTTATCTGGTTCTCTTCTTGGCATGCTCCCTCTGTCTGCTTAGCTGCCAAAGAGCACACTTACTTTTTCTACCCTTTAATTTGTACCCAGTGAGGGGAAAAGGTGATGAGTGACTTGTGATGTAGGTGGCGACAGTCCCTGTGAAGAATCAGTGATACCTTAGCTCCTTTATTTCTCCCCAAAGCACCTGGCATGTTGAAGTTATCAGACCATATCAGGCTTAAGGGACATTAAATGTCAGGAGAGCATACCTCCTATAGAAAGCTGATGGGAGCTCTGGGAACCTTTAGTATCAAATGTTCTTCTGTATAATAATAGGCGGCAGCATCAATCTCAGAAATGCTACTACAAATGTCAAAGAAAACCTTACCCCATCTACAGATTAAAGCTGCAGATAAAAACAGAGGACCAAATCAAAGCCCCAGTGTTCCTTCCCTGAAACGTCCCTGCCAAAAATGCAATTTCTGAGTTATCAAAAAATAGAATCTCTCCAACAGCATTCATAAAGTTTCACATTTGGGTGTTATCACTGAGGCTTATATTGAGAAAATGCTATTTCTTCTTTGCCTCCCCTTCAAGGTTGCTGCAGTGTCCTATCTCTTCCTTCTGACAAATAATGTGGATTTCAGAACCCTTGGCTTTAAGACAAAGAGCAGGTTGCTCCATGTAGA
This sequence comes from Pseudocheirus occidentalis, assembly GCA_028646575.1. NCBI lineage: Eukaryota > Metazoa > Chordata > Mammalia > Diprotodontia > Pseudocheiridae > Pseudocheirus > Pseudocheirus occidentalis. The sequence continues at coordinate 166,873,452 of CM053598.1, read as the reverse complement.
CAAGGAATAGGTCATACTTCACTGCCTATTTCCCATCCCCTACAAAATCCTTAATTTAAAAAGAAAGTATGTATGCCCTTTGCTCTTTCCCCACATTTATTTCCCAACAAACCCCCACTCTGAATCATCCACTTAAAAAAAGAAAACCAGCTGACATATAAGCTGTATTTGATAGTCATATGACATCTTCCACCCATATTTGTCCATCTTTCTCCCAAGAAGAAGGAAATATGAAAAACTTTTTTTAAAGTGGTGGGGAACAGAAAATAAATATAAATTGAGGGGTGTGTGTTTCTGTGTGTCAGTGTAGTACACAAGATTGTCCATGGATTAAAGTCTCTCCATTGGAAAAATGTAGATGCCATAACTAGGATTGGGAGAAGCACTGTGACATGAAGAGAATTCATGGACTGGTTATGTCTGACACATAGTCACTGTGTGACCCTGCATTTCTCAGTTGACATTTTAGAGCCTCAGACAACTCTCTAAGAGACTGTAAGTCACTGAATAGTTGCACATCTGCATGAATAGGGAGACCTTTCTTACTCATCCCTACATGAGTGAAATCATAGATCTGGACTCCTACCTCCCCAAAATACATTCATAGATTCAGAACTGAATTAGATTATTAAAAATAAAGATAATAATAAAAATAATTAAAGATAATTTAAAATAATCTAATTCAGAGGTTCTCAAACATTTCCATTCACATACATATAATGTCTATTTGTACACATGTGGATCCTGCCTTGTTATCTGTATTATGACTTCTATTGCATTAGCTTCTATATATATAATATACTGTATGTAAGTTTTTACTTATATAGCTTATATTTGCTTATATATTTACTTACATATTATAGTATACACATAAACATATAATCACATATACTTATATACTACATGTATTATTTTATTACTATATAATTTACTATATATTATGTTATATTACATCTCTTATATACTCCATATACCTATATCCTACATATATACACAATATACAATATATAGTATACACTCTATATGCAGTATATATGTAATACCTAATTTACTATATACACTATACAATACTATATATACTCTACAATAATATACATACACAGTATATTATGTTAGATATACAGCATATGGTATATATTTGTAGTGCTATACTATATGGAGCTTTACATATGCATGTGATACACACACTCATATATAATATCACCTTTGGGGCCCTAAGTTTGCGTGTATGTGTGTAGACACATATTCTCACATATATATGTATAGATAGATGCATATAGCTATAAATATGGTTTCATAGATATATAATGCAGTCACATTGATAGCTAGGGGAAAGAATACTGAGCCTACAGTCAGGAAAACTTGAGTTCAAATCCAGTTACAGAAACTCCCTGTATGACCCAAGGCAAGTCATTTAAACTCTGTTTGTCTCCATTCACTGGAAAAGGAAATAGCAAGCCGCACAAGTGTTTTTGCCAAGAAAACTTCATGTACAGTATCAGTCTTATGTTGTCCACAGAGTCACAAAGAGTCAGACATGACTGAACAACTTAACAACAATGTAGTCATATATTATATAACTGTGTATCAATACAAATGGTCTCCTTGGTAATTCCATATATTTTATTTTCTACATTTCAAAAGATTATTCTGAGAACAAGACCATAGGCCTCACCAGAGTTCCAGAGGGATACATGACACCAAAAAGTTTAAGAACCCTAACTTCCTCAGTTCACAGATTAAAAAACTGAAGTCCAGGTAGGGGAATTGATTTGCCTGAGGTTTCATAGGTACCAAATCATAGAGCTGGGATAACACCGTGGTACAATGAAGATTCAACTGAGGATTTGTAGGGTGAAAATGCATTTGTGTATGTATATGTATGTGGAGAGAGACAGAGACAAACAGAGACAGATAGAAACAAAGAAAGAGTAATAGAAAGAATAAGTAAGGGGGAGCCGCAGCTACAGGAGAGCAGATCGGCTGCACTGGAGGCACAGTTACCACATTTATCAGGCCAGAAGAAAAAAAGGCTAAGAGAAAGGTCAGTGGATTTTGCTAACTGGGGAGGAAAAGAGCGGGTCCGGCCAA
>CM053598.1:166822962-166870861 GCA_028646575.1 Pseudocheirus occidentalis | reverse complement strand
GACAAAAAGGGGAGAAAATTTGTAACTCAAAACCTTGTGGAAATGAATGATGTAACCAAGAAAATAAATTAAAATTAAAAAAAATAATAATAATAATAAATAATAATAATAATAATAAAAAAAAGAAAGAATAAGTAAGAGACAGAAAGAGACACAAATAGATGGGGAAAAAGATGAAGATAAAAATAGACAGTCAGAAAGACATAGAGACAGAAAAAGAGAATAATAGAAACAGACAGTGAGGCAGAGAGAGCACAAGGCTGGGTTTGGATTTACAAGGCATGGACTGGATATTACTCTCTATAATTCAAAAATTAAGAGTTTAATCTCTCATACATAAGTCAGGCTAGGAGAATTTCTTTCCTTCGGGCCTTATTTCTGCCTCCCCTCTGATTTTAGGGGCAAAATGACAGGAAGAAGGGATTTTCATCAACATTCCCCCAGTCCTTAGGTTAACACACACACACACACACACACACACACACACACACACACACACCACAGCCTTCAGAAACAGGCTGATCCTCTAAAAGAGTTCACTGCAGGGATCCCTGCTGTGCTTAATTTGCCAAGTTTCTGTAGACTCAAGTACAAAGGAGTCTAAAAGTATAAAAGAAGAAACCTAGAGAACATTGTTCTGGGAGAAACATAATCTGTCCCACCATCCCTACCATCCATTTGTGAAGGGACACAAAATGATAAATAACTACACAAGAACCTGATCTAATTCGGGTTGCAGTTTGGTATAAGGTGAATTTATCTTGGATTCTACTTAAGAAGAACAAGTAACTGAAAGACCAATTACAAGGTAGTATCATCTCTAAGGAGTCCTTTATTATATGGCTTATATCTGAGTTTCTGTACATAATTTTAAGAAACTTTTCATCTTATGGATTCTATAAACCATTGAAAAGCAAATTCCATAAGGGGTAGGGAGTACTATTCTACATGGCATTAGAAAAATGTTTATCTCTCAATTCTGCTATTGATTTCCTATGCAAATCCAGAAAACTGTTTCAACTATTCAGTACCAAAGTTCTCCATTTCTGTGCAAGGATAACTTCATGAAGGAAAACACTGATGGTATAAGAGGTGAAATCATAGCACGTTTGATTTTTTTTAATGGCTAACATTCCGTGTTAACTATGAATGTGAGTCAAAAATTTACTCTTAACTGAAATAGAAATGAATTGTTAAGATACATTATCTAAGGGCTACATAGTTCCTCTTAGATACTGTTTGTAAACCCCAAAGTGTCTTCCAAGTATCTATTATATTGTTATCAATACTATTATTAGATTGACTTTAGGTATAAATACTGTAACCAATTGTGCTACACAATTAGATGCTAAGATGAAGGGGAAATGTTACCTGGAGCCAAATTTAAAGAAATGTAGCATCTACAAACAGAATGGTGCTTTTACTCTCTAATTTCAACCTGTTTCATACTACAATGACATAGCCCTACACTTACTTTCTGTTTTTCTTACTCATGGTACCTTGTCTACCCAAACTCTGCTCCCCAGTGAAAATACTGCCTTGCTTTCTGAATCTTGGCTCATATTGCTTTAATTTATATATACGTTCTCTAAATCATTCTTATTCCTGAGGCTCCAGATGCCTTACAAATCTAGCCTCTCTATAAATGGACTCAGAGGAAGAGGAATTGATTGCTTCTTGTGATTTTCTAATTTCCTACCAGTCCCTAGAAAGAGCAGGGGAGGGGGGAACTCAAATCACAGATTCCTTCTTCAAAAAAAAATTAATTTGTTTTTTCAACTAAAAATTATCTTCTTCTCACTCTGACCATTGAGAAAAAAAAAATAAAGCTTTTGGAACAACTACGCATAGTCAAGGAAAATAAATTCCCAAATTGGCTCTGTGTGTGTGTGTGTATTCCACATACACATATGTATGTATGTGTATATGTGTGTATACTTATGTATGTATCTATGTATGTGTATGTATATGTGTCTGTATAGGCATTTTTTCATTACCTCTGTATTGGTGGTGGGTAGTATGCTACATCTAGATTCTTTTTTTTACTGTGTCACTTCTAAAATATTCCTTTTTGTATGTTTTATATTTTTTAGATTAAAAAAACAAACAGTGGAGAAAAGATTATGATTCTTCTTTTCATGGCAGTTCAAAAACCTGATTATTTTTTCCTTTCAATCTAAATATGGTTACTTGAGAAACTCAATACCTCCTGTACATTTCTCTCCTACTATACATTGCTCTTGCTTCCCTTCTTCCTTTCTAATAAATAGGTCAATTACCCTGGGAGTATTTTCTTTACAATAGTAAGCCTTCTCACTATTTCAACAGCATTATTTGTAAACCTTAGCCCAACCTTAGTTTGTTTTCTTTCTACACCTGGTTCCTTAAATACAATTTCCATTTTCCACTTTTGATCTTTCTAAACATGGAGGAACATTTGAAAATATATATACAAGTGACTTCTTTACTTAATTTAGTGTTTCTTCCCAAGTGATATGGTGGGAGGAAAAAACAAAAACAAAAACATGGGATTGCAAAGTGAGAGTCCTGGGTTCCAATCCTAGCTGCCACTTTCCAGTCGTGTGAATATAGGCAAGTCTCTCCTCCTTTTTGATTGTCTTCTTCTGTATGCTGAAGGGGTTGGACAGCATGAGCTCTATGATACCTACCATCAGAGCCTATGATCCCATTATTCAACAAACAATGGCAATGTGGCAAGTGGATGAATATTGACTTAGATTTTCTGAGAGAGAAAATCTAGTTCCTGAGAGAGAGTCTAGGGAAGCATAAAAACAAAGCTTTACACTTCATGTTTAAGAAAGTCACTAACAGGGGTGGCTATTACTAACAGGGTATATAGTGAATCTAGCACTATGTGCTATATGCACATGGTGAATGGAGCACCAGCCCTAGAGTCAGGAGGACTTGAGTTCAAATCGAGCCTCAGACTAACCACGTGACCTTGAGCAAATCAGTTAACCCCAATTGACCGGCCCTCCTCCCTCCAAAAAAAAAGAAGCAAAAGAAGGTGGCCACTACCTCGTAACTGTTATTATGATTTACTCCTATTTATTAACTAAAAGCAATGGTAATTTTGGCACAAAATGGAATATGCAGCAGCAATATTGTATGTACATGAGCAAGGTTGAATTTAATGCACCTAAAAGATTTAGCCATTCTAATCTAATCTAAACCACTCCTCCTTTTTAATATCATTTGGGATATTAACAAACTGCAAGACAATTAGGATGTTAAAGAGACTTAAAATCAAGTCACATAAATTTCATTTGATTTCTAGTGCCATAAGCCTCGTGTTAGAAAATATATTATTAAGTTACAATGGGGCAGCAATAGATAATGGGGGACCAGGATAATAAATAACTGGAAACCGTACCATAGAAAGTGTTGTTTTGTTTTATTTTGGTTTGGTATTGAATGAATGAACTGAGTATGTTCTGGAGAACAGATGATTTATGGGGCATAAGATAGTTGTCTTCAAGTATTTCAAGGATTGTCATGTGAAAGAAGGATTAGATTTGTTCTGCCCTACCATGCCCTGGAGCTAGCACCCTATATTCCTCTATTTCATGGTCAAATTCCTAGAAAAGCCTATGTACATTTGTTGCCTCTACTTCCTCATCTCTCACTCTCTGTCCTCTGTCTTTTGAAATTTGGTTTCCCAAATCATCACTCAAGTACAACTGCTCTTTCCAAGGATATCAATAATCTAACTGGCAGAACCAAAGAGTTTTTCCTCAGTCCTCATCCTTCTTCATATCTCCACAGCATTTGGCACTGATAACTGATAACTGACCTCTATTTCCTCTAAGATACTCTTTTCTCTCTGGGTTCTCTTGACAGTGATTTCTCTTGGTTCTCTCCCCATTTCTTTTTTTCCACATATCTTCAGTTTCTTTACTATTTCATTATTCATGTGCTACTCCCCAATTATGAATGTATCACCCAAAGCTGTCTTTTCATCCCTCTGCCCTCTTCTGTTCTACCTCTACACTCATATGTGTGTGCATGTGTTTGTGTATGTACACAAATGCCCATATACACATACATTTTATAGATATAGATATATGTTTGTTATTTGTTTGTTTGCTTTTCATCCAGCCTCTGGACTCTCTTTTCAGCTGTAGCCTCACATCATCAACTTCCTATTGGACATTTTAAACTGGATATCACACAGTAATTGAAATACCAGTATGTCTAAAACAAAACTCATTACTTCCCCAAAGAAACCACCCCCCTTCCTAATTTCCCTATTTCTGTAAAACCAACCATCATCCTTCTAGTCACCCAGTTAGCAATCTTGCAGTCATCTTAAGCTATTCACTCTCCTCATTCATGTGAATTGTGGAGACATTAACACCACCTTCACATCATCTCTTACACATATCCCCTTTTCTTTACTCACATGACCACCACTCTGCTTTAGACCCTGATTACCTAATGCTTGAACAATTTCAATTGCTGCTGCTTCTTTTCTTCTTCATTTTCCTCCTCCTCCTCACCATCATCATCAACACAGATCTTGTTTTTCCTCTCTCCAGTCAGCCCTTCACATAAATGCAAAGGTAACATTCCTAAAGCATTTATCTGACAATGTTACTACCCTATACTAATGAACTCTACTAGTTCCCCTTTAGCTCTAAGACAGAGGTTCTAAAATTTTTTAGGCTACTACACACTTTAAAAAAATATTACTCAGCACCCTCCTGAAAATCTACTTTCTTTAACCTTTTAACTTTTTTTTTGAAATTTGCATGATTTTGCATACATACATACATGTATGCATGTATATGATGCATCTTAAATTTCATGATTTAATCTAAATTTGTGGGGGGGTTACTGTATTGAAATTTTGATGATACACTATTTTATCATCTAACCATATATTATCATATTGTAAACAAGTCATTACATGCACATATTACTGCCAATGCATGCTGGCCTTCCTGACAATGTACAACAAGCTCACCTGCTAACATTTGCTTGTTAAGACCCATTGGCAGACTTGATCACTGATTAGTTACAACTTGCATTTGGTGTGTTCATTTGGAAAATACCATAATCAGTGAATACAGTACCTGCCCTGGAGTTAGGAGGACTTAAGTTCCAGTCTGGCTTGACAGAACACTTATTGACTGTGTGACCCTAGATAAGTCACTTATCCCCAATTACCTCATTTTCCCCAAAATGGGAAAAATACTATAGAAATATGATTGTTTTTAAAACAAAGCAATGTAATCACTATGATTTTAACTGTTATACAATGAATGAAACATGTATGAATAGCTTTTCAAAATTTTCTTCTCTTTTTCTTTATGCTTCCACCATCCCTTATTTTAATTCATAGTCCCCCAATCATACCTAAGGCTACTCCCCCACACCCCCTCTATCATTTCATCCCCTCCCATGTGGCAGTTTTGCCCACTTTGGAAACCTATGCCTGAGTCTAAGATAGAATACACGGTCCTCTCTTCAGCATTCAAAGTCCTTTACAACCTGAGTCTAATCTACCTTTCCAACTCTATTGTACTATATTTTACTCCATGCCCATTTCAGTTTGCCCACATTGGCCATCTAGATGCTTCTTAACACATTCTAATCCATCTCCAATCTCTGTCTTTTAATAGGCTATTCCTCAATACCTAGAATGTGCTCCCTCTTTAGTTTCACCTTTGAGAATTCCTTATTTCCTTCAAAGATTGATGCAAAGTCTACATCCTACATGAGACTTTCCTTTACCCCCCCTTATCCCTCCCAAAATTACTCTATATATATTTTGTATGAATTTGTATCTATTAATATGTGTTTATGCCCCTTATATTTCTCAAATAGAATGTGAGCTCCTTGAGGACAGAGAACGTTTCATCTATGTCTTTGTTTCTCTAGTGCCTAAGAGAAGTAGGGAACCTATAGCCTCTAGGCTACATATGACCCTTTAGGTCAGACCTGCACCAACTTGGGACCTGCAGGTAGTTTATAGCCCTTGGGATGCTTGTCCCTTGCCAAAGGATTTCAAGTGGCCTGCAAAAAATGTCAAAGAAAGCATATTTTGTATGCAGAGGAAAGGGATTGTTCTCTGAAGTTTGGAGTCAAAGGACTGCACTTGAGGACCTAGAAGGCTACATGTAGCCTGGAGGCCACAGGTTCCCCACCTCTGGTAGAACATAATAGGTGCTTATGTTTGCAATTGAGTGATTGAATGATTCTTCTTGGCCCCATAAATTAGAATTGGCAACATGCATAGAAGTTAGAATCAAATATCAACTGAAATACAATGTCTTCCACTTTATAGATCCTAGTTAATAGCTGTTTAACTGAAGAGAATTAGAGCTTTTTTTTAAAAGGAATTATTTGCTACATGCTCCATAGTAACCTTCTTCTTACTAGATAGCTTCAAGAATAAAGCTGTGCACCCAATATTTGCAACCAGGGATCCCTTCTCTTAAAGAGTAAACCCATCCAAGACAATCCACATAATCAGCCCCAGGCTAGATCTAATCATTGCTTTCAACATTATTTGTTAACCAAATCTGGTTGTCACATCCTTGCAAGAGAGGATTAACACACCCTAAGGATTTGAAAAAACCACTGTTATGGGAAAGGCGTGAGTTAAGAAGAGCAAGGAATAAACCAAAATTTCTCACCAAGTTCTTAGCATTGTGTTTTCAGGGCATCAAGAACCAAGACCTGAGGCAGGAAGGAATAGTGCTTGTGCAGAGAAACATCTACAGATAGCATAGTGGAGTCAGAAAGACATGAGTTCTATTCCTACCTCAGACATACCATACCTAAGCAAGTCAATTAACCTTTTTCTGACTCAATTTCTTCACTTGTACAATGGGGATAATAATAACACCTACTTAGTCAGTGTTCATTCTCAGCTCATGTCTTCCTATCTCTAAATCCATCATCACTCAAAAAAATATGCCATCTAGCTGCAATGAATACCAAGAAGTTCAGATTTGTGTGAGTCAATCTTATTCTCCAAGTATTTTAAAAATTTTTTTCATTACAGTAGCATTTGTTACCTATCCCTACTCAGTACATGCTGATGAATGTTTTTCCAGTCCTCCTTTCAAATATTCCCCAGTGGGTTATAGACATAGGCATTAATACATACTTTGTATGGTTCACTGAATCATAAATCTCAATCATTAACCAACATAAGGACATTTCACTACCATGAAAACACTAAGAAAAGAAATATACAGGGCTGGACATTAAGGTTCCTGCAACTATACCTTGTTTATTAAACTCAACCATTCCTGTGCTTACTTGATTATTTTTTTTCCACATCCTTCTCTTTGGTCAACATGATAAGTCTACCATGAGTTGATTAAAAGGTATCTTCCCCTTATCACTAACCATGTGGCATAAGTTCCAAGGCTTCATTTAATTGAGCTGGCCATTGCAATCCCAAAATCATAAGACTTTCCAAGAGAAATCTTCTGTGTGCTGATAGGAACATTATTTCCTCATTTAACTCTGGACTTGAGCATTCTGTTCTCCCTACTGGACTGACAGATATAACCTCCTGCTTGGGATGTTGTAGAAAAAAAATTAATGATTCCAATAAAGGTTGAACTAGCTAATCTTCTACATTCCTTCCAATTTTTAGACTCTAGAAAAATCATTCTAATTTCAGATAAATTTAGTTCCAACTTTGCCCTATATTTAACTGAAATCAGCATGGAAGAGGGGATAAGGTCATTATATTTGAATATTTGAAGAGCTATCATGTGAAAGAGTTTAGAATAATTCTGCTTGGCATTGGAGGGCATGGCAAGGACTAAAAAAATGAAATTTACAAGGAGGTTAACTACACCTCAAAATAAGAAAGAACTTCTAACAATAAATCTGCTCAAAGACAGAATGGACTCATTAGGGGTGTTCAAGTAGAATGAATGTAAAAACATTTATTTAGCACTTACTATATTTATAACACTCCTAAGCACTGGGAATACAAATAGAAAAGTAGGACATTACCTGCTGTCAAGGAGCTTACATTCTAACAGGGAGAGACAATGCATAAAGGAGGTTTCAGTTATAAATCAGAAGAAAAGTCCCTGTGATCACTAGGGTGCTGAAGCAAAAAAGATGACAATGACCATGTATCTTCTTTAATGTTATTTTCACTGATAATCAGCCATTACTCATATTGAACAGTGCCCAAAACTTTGGGGTTAACAACTTTATTTTCTGGGTCTTTAAAAGATGTGGCTGCTGAGAAAGCAGAGGCTGTAGCACCTTTGCATCTCTATGCAGTTGCCAGGTTCAATCTCCATGAGGATTGATTCCCTGGATGATGGCTATGGGGGTTGGACCAGAATCAGGACCAGAACAGTGGGGAAGAAGGGAAGAGATTGACTAGACCTACTATTCCTACTATTCTTATTCCTGGATAGTCTCCATTGTGGTCCAGTGCAACTGGTAAGATGATGGTGGTGGTTTGATTCTTCTAGAATATAGTATTTCATATCTTTCCTCCCTCATGATATCTTGATGCTTCAGCTAGTTTGACTCACTTGATTTGCATGGGGTAGTTTGTTAGCAGATGCAGGGGATGACACGCTTCTTCTACACAGGGGAAGATACTTTTAATCAATTCATGGTAGACTTGTCATGTTGACCAAAGAGAAGGATGTGAAAAAACAATCAAGTGCCTCTTCTTCAAATCCCCAGAGAATGACTATAGGAATTGTTCTGGAAGCACAGTGATCTGAGCGGCATGCTACTTCCAGGTTCCTGGGCTTACTTGCCAAATCATTGGAAGTTGGTCATTAACTGTGGGTGGTGGTGCTGAGATAAATAGGTCCTTTCTCTGCAGCTAATGATGAGGTATAAGCTCTGGGTCACCACCCCCCCCTTGAGGTCTCCTTGAATCTTTGAGGTACAGGCTCTGGGAAACCCCTTGAAGTCTGATTGAATCTTCCCACTTGATGAGGCATTTGCAGAGGCCATTAGTATTTCATTGTGGCTGGGCCCAAACCTCTTTTACTAGCCTGGCCCTCCATTGTCCATCTGCTTCCCACCCTGGAGCCTATCAAAATATCAATCCACTCTTGCATTAACCTCATTAACTCTCCTGAAGACCTTCCCTAAACTGATTACTGGAGTCTGACCTCATTGACTCCTCCTGAAGACCCTCCCCAAACTCCTCCTCTAGATCACTCCTAGATTCCTCTGTATAGAAGAATCCAATCTTCCCTCCATGTGTGAGAGACACTTAAAATCACTTACCATCTCCACTCATCCTGGAATCCAAAATCCTCTGAGAAAGTAAGGAAAATTAATCATACCCTTAAACGGGTCCTTACTAAGCTATTCATAGAAACCCGAGAAGATTGCGTTAAGAATCTCCCCATTGGTCTACTCAGAGTCCGAATCACACCTCAGGAAAATATCAAGCTTAGTCCCTATGAACTCATGTATGGAAGCCCCTTCCTAACCTCTGACATCCTGGTGGACCCAGAACAACATTAAATTACCCAATTCACAACTCAATTAAGAGCTGTCTGGAATGCTCTGACTGAACATGCCAATAAATATCTCCCAAAACCTCTTGGCAATGAAAAAGAGTGTCCTCCTGCAGTACAACCTGGAGACTGAGTTTACCTAAAGTCAAGGAAAACCCAAAAGGGAGAACAGTTAGATGTTAAATGGAAGGGACCCTACAGAGTCATACTCACCACTCCAATGGCACAATGAGTCCACAGCTGGACTCATAATTATAGGAATAAACCAATTGTTTCCCCCGAGAGACTCCAGAATGTACCTGTAAGCCCTTGGAGGACCTCAAACTACTCTTTAGAAAGGCCCCAGCCCCCTCCATAAAAAGAGGTAAAATTATACCTGCCCTTTTCCTTTTGGCCTTGCCATAATCATCTTTAATTCATACCAGGGAAATTGTTCTTGCTATACTTTTTTTGTGCCTGTTTTGTTTGTTTTGTTTGCTTAACCTTTTTGCCAGCTTTGTCTCTTCCAGGGTTTAAGCCCCAAGTTCTCCAGCCCACTGGACCTGGCATCAGATGTGTTCCAGAGTCTGACCCCTTGGATGTGAAGTCTGACCCCTTTGAACGGGACCCAGAGAGGCAGGGACAACTGTAAACCCCTTGAAAGCAGGTAGCACTTTCAGAAGCAGAGACCATCACCCTTTACCCCAAAGGAATTTGGGTCCCATTCGTTTGAGGGGGGAATGATGAGGTGTAGGCTCTGGGACCCCCTCTTGAGCTCTCCTTGAATCTTTGAGGTACATGCTCTGGGAAACCCCTTGAAGTCTGATTGAATCTTTCCACTTGATGAGGTATTTGCAGAGGCCATAAGTATTTCATTGTGGCTGGGCCCAAACTTCTGTTACTAGCCTAGCCCTCCATTGTTCATCTACTTCCCACCCTTGCAAAATATCGATTCAACCTTGCATTGATCTCATTGAAGACCCTCCCCAAACTCATTACTGGAGTCTGACCTCATTGACTCCTCCTGAAGACCCTCCCCAAACTCCTCCTCCAGACCCCCCCTAGATTCCTCTGTATATAAGAGCCCATCTTCCCACCACATGTGTGAGAGTGCCATAGAATAGCTTAGCACAGACTCACTGTGTGAGAGCACCACAGAATGCCCTAGCACAGACTTACTCTGTCCTGCTTGCCAAATGCAAGCCTTACAGATACCTAGACTCCTTAAGAGTCTACCCAATATGGTAAACTTTCAGGAAACTTTATTTTGCTTTGGCTGAGAAGACTTGAGTGGAATTCTTGTGGCAGGACTCAGCATGTTGGTATTTTGGAGTCTCAGGCAACCCTAACCCTCTTTGGGTAACTTCTTCACTATTACTTCCCTCAATGATGCCTACAGAGAACAGACTGCAGACACTGGATAGGAACATTACTTCCTCATTTAACTCTGGATTTGAGCAATAGGATTCTTGGATTTTGGGTCCTGAGCCATCTTCATTGTTACTGAGTATTCATCACTCAAGATGAAGTTTCTAAACTGGACAAAGGATAGAACAACATAAGCTCTCAGGTTCCTTCCACTTTTCTATAATTAAGACAGTCCATCTTTGAAAGGGTTCATAGGAGACCCCTAATCCATCTATATGCCTTTCCTAAACATAGCCAAAAAGCTGACAGATATAGACTTCTATGTGACTATACTAGTGAAAACTGTCTAATGATCATAGGCAGGATTGGAATACCCAGTGAGTATGTAGTATTTACCCAAAAGCCTCTGTGATGACATCCATCCTTTTTATTTATCTAGAAGAAGGGCAGGAAACAGTCAAGACCCTCCACCCAGGAAATCTTTGCCTAGGGACATATTATCATGGCAATTAGGCTGAGCCACTATGAGAAGATCAATGGATGTTGTTCAGAGAATATTAGCCATCCATCGAAATAAGAGATCTCTTTCTCAAATCCAACTTTAAAGAGCTTGTAAGGAAACCAAGAGATTCCAGGGTGATCTGAGGACACTACTTAAGGTTTTTTTTTTCTTAGATATGGTCACTAAATAAATATGCAAATGATTATGAAACGGAAACTTGAGCATAGACATTGGTAAAAAGGGACAGCTTTGCTTTACTTTGATTTAGTTTGAGACAAACTAAAATTATTAAAGGATGGAATAACCTCTATCAAAGGAAGGCGTATTGGTTATCAGTGTTGATAATGGACTCACTAAAGGGTCATGTAGTTAAATACTCCAATATATGTAAAATTTTAAATATCTCTTAATTACCAAAAACAATGACCTTTTTCAGACCTACTTGGGCCTCAGGTTCTGTGGTTTTTAATGCTGTCAACTACAACCCCTTTCTCTTATATATCTGTTTCCCCTTTGGTTTATGTGACACTGATCTTTCTTGTTTCTCCTAGTTGTTTGACTACTCTTTCTCTATCCTCTTTGCTGGCTTATCATCCTGGACGTCCTACGCTTCTCTGCAATATTTTCTCTTCTTTCTTTTTTCTTTTAACATCCTTTGTTTTTCTATTTCATGAGTTTCATGATTTTGCCACTACTCCCCAGTTGCCTACTCACCCTGGAATTTCCCTCTTTCCCCGTGACCTTACTTTAGAACATCTCTCTGCTCCTGTGCCCCCCATTTCCCATTGGTTCCTAGTTTCTCAAGGAAAGTCCGAGATCTGCCATCCTTCATTTCTCTCCTGAATCTTCTTTTGAAACCTCAGGCTTTGCTACTATAGCTTTACTATATTCTTATATAAGTAACAATGATGAGGTGCAGCCTCTCAGCCCCCTTGAGCTCTCCTTGAATCTTCCCACTAAGGTACTTTCATGGGCCCATAAGCTTTTCATTGTGGCTCTTCCCAGACCTCCAGTTACTAGCCTAGCCCTCCATTGTCCATTTACTTCCCACCCTTGAGCCTATCAAAATATCAATCCCCTTGAACTGGCCTAGCCCACTAGCTGTTGGATCCTGGTAGCCTCCAGCAACTTCCCACCCTTAATCACTCACTGACCTCATTGACTCCTCCTGAAGACCCTCCCTAAACTCCTCCCACAACCTTTCTGTATATAAGACCCCTTCTTAGGGTTAGGGGTGCTTGAAACTCCAAAATACCAACATGCTGGGTCCTACTGAATGAATTTGACTCAAGTCTTCTCTCAGTCAAAGAAAATGAAGTTTATTAAAAGTTCATCATATTGGGTAGACTCTTAAGGAGCCTCGGTATCTGTGACACTTGCATTGGGCAACTGGGCCAGAATCATCTGAAACACAGTAAATCTGTGCTAGGTCATTCTATGGCACTTTCACACACATGCAGGCAAGAAGGAGTCTTATATACAGCAAGGTTGTGGAAGGAATCTAGAATCTAGGGATGGTCTGGAGGAGGAGTTTGGGGAGGGTCTTCAGGAGGAGTAAATGAGGTCAATGACTGATTAAGGGTGGGAAGTTGCTGGAGGCTACCTGGAGCCAACAGACAATGATGGGCTAGGCCAGTTCAAGGAAGGATTGATATTTTGATAGGCTCAAGGGTGGAAAGTAGATGGACAATGGAGGGCTAGGCCAGTAACAGAGGTCTAGGCAGAGCCACAATGGAAAGCTTATGGCCTCATCAACTCCCCCACTGTTTTCTCATTTTTTATCTCCTTTTATATATTTTTTTCTTCCCCTATTAGAATGTAAGTCTTTAAGAATAAAGGAAGCTCCTCTATGTCTAAATAAGGTATCAAAATGGGACTTAGAGGTGTATAGATAATAGTTCACTAAAATAACAGCAAATTAATTGATAAAGTATTTTGCACTATTCTTATGGGGGGGGGGGAATATAATGATGTAAAATTAGATGGATTTGAATTGGTTGAGTGGTTGATTACCAAGAACAGTCATTAATTATTCAGTGTTGAAAAGAAGCCTCAAGTAGAGTGCCCCAAGGATCTACATTTGCTATTTAATACTTTTATCTCTTTTTTTCCAAGAGATGAGAAAGGGAAAAGAGGTAATGCTAGGCAAGTGTTTTCCTTTTTTTTTTTAGTGAAGTGTAAAATAAGGTCCTCAGCCAAGAAAGCAGGAAACAGAAATTTGATAGGAGGCTTGAGGAGAAGTGAGAAGATAGAACAGCCTTTATAAGGAGCATAATAGCAAAGCAATTTAAAAAAGAATATATTATTTGCCTTTTCACAATGAAGGGCTGTGGGAGGGAGGTGCAGTTAGGTGGTAAAGTGAATAGAGTACTGGGTCTGGAGTCAGGAAGACTGGCTTCAGACATTGACTAGTTTTATGACCCTGGGCAAGTCATTTAACCCTGTTTGCCTCAGTTTTCTTATCTGTAAAATGAGCTAGAAAAGGATGTGGCAAACACCTCCAAAATCTTTACTAAGAAAATACCAAAAAGGGTGAAGCATCAGAATTAACTGAAAATGACTAAACAACAACATAAATTCATAACATATATTGAGTACACTCTCTTCTTACCCCTACCTAGTAAAATCCCTTCTGTCCTTCAAAGCAAAGTTTGTGTCTACCCATAATTATTCTCATTACCCATGCTGAGTTTTTTTCTTTGCAGATGACTGTGTTGAGGTGTAGGCTCTGGGACCCCCCCCCCACCTCTTTTGAGCTCTCCTTGAATCTTTGAGGTACTTACTCTGGGAAACCTCTTGAAGTCTGATTGAATCTTCAGGAGGCATTTGCAGAGGCCATAAGTATTTTATTGTGGCTGGGCCCAAACCTGTTACTAGCCTGGCCCTCCATTGTCCATCTGCTTCCCACCCTTGAGCCTATCAAAATATCAATCCACTCTTGCACTGACCTCATTATCTCCACCTGAAGACCCTCCCCAAACTCATTACTGGAGTCTGAACTCATTGGCTCCTCCTGAAGACCCTCCCCAGGCTCCTCCTCTGAACCACTCCTAGATTCCTCTGTATATAGAACCCTATCTTCCCTCCATGTGGTGTGAGAGCGCCATGGGATAGCTTAGCAGATACTTTCTCTGTGAGAGTGCCATAGATTTTTCTAGCACACACTTACTCTGTGTGAGAGTGCCTTGGGATAGCTTAGCAGAGACTTACTCTGTAAGAGTCTACACCATCTCTTTCAATAAACTTTACTTTTTCCTTGGCTGAGAAAACTTGAGTGGAATTCTTTCTGCAGGACCCAGCATGTTGGTATTTTGGGGTCTCAGGCAGCCCTAACCCTCTTTGGGCACCCTCTTCAACTGTGGCTGGGCCTCCATTGTCCATCTGCTTCCCACCCTTGAGCCTATCAAAATAGCAATCCACTCCTTCATTGACCCCATTAACTCCACCTGAAGTCCCTCCCCAAACTCATTACTGGAGTCAGACATCATTGGCTCCTCCTGAAGACCCTCCACAGACTCCTCCTCTGAACCACCCCTAGATTCCTCTGTATATAAGACCCCATCTTCCCTCCATCTTTGTTAGAGCACCGTGAAATGCCTTAGCAGAAACTTGCTCTGTGAGACCACCATAGGATAGTTTAGCCCAGACTTGGTCTGTGTGAGGGCGCCACAGAATGCCCTAGCAGAGACTTGCTCTGTGAGAGCACCATGGAATAACTTAGCATAGACTTGCTCCGTGTGAAAGCTCCATAGAACAACCTAGCATAGACTGGCTCCTTAAGAGTCTACCCCTTATAGTGAGCTTGAACTTTCAATAAACTTTACTTTTTCTTTGGCTGAGAAGACTTGAGTGGAATTCTTTTAGCAGGACCCAGCATGTTGATATATTGGGGTCTCAGGCAGCCCTAACCCTCTTTGGGTACCTCTTCAACTGTGTACTCAATGCAGCCTCTGAAGCTGAGATACAACAAAATTTGGATTAATTCTCTGCTCTTTGTGCTAATTTTGGCCTAACAATCAACCCCAAGAAAAGAGATGTTCCTTTAGCCAGCAACACACCATTCATGCCTGGAACCACTTGTTACAAAAAAATGGAAAAGTTTTTAATACTGTGGATAAGTTCACTTACTTTGGCAGTATACTTTCCAGGGATGCACACATTGATAATGAGGTTGACACACACATTGCCAGAATTAGCTCAGTGTTTAGGAAGCTCTGAAGAAAAAAGTGGAAGAGAAGAGATATTAGACTGCCTATGAAACTCAAGGTCTACAAAACTGTTGTGCTGACCTCATTGTTCTATGCCTATCACACCTGGACAGTCTACCAGTGTCATGGCAGGAAAATGAATTGAGTCCATTTGAATTGTCTTAGGAAGATTCTGAAGATCATCAGGCAAGATAAGGTATGAGACACTGAGGTCCTTCCTTGAGCTAAACTGTCAAGCATTCAAACTCTACTGCAGAGAATACAATACCATTTGGTTGGTCCTCTAGTTTGAATACTAAAATATACTTGCCTAAAAGACTACATTTTACAGAGTACTCATGCAAGGAAGGATCTCAGATAGTGGTCAGAAGAGGTGATACAAGAAAGTGCTCAAGGTCTCTCTGAAGAACTTTAGAATCGATTGTGTGATATGGGAGATGTGGCAAAGGACCACCCAACACAGTGTGCCAACACCAAAGAAGGTACTGTGCTCTGTGAGCAAAACAGAATCAAAGAAACTCAAAAAAAATATATGAAATGTGAAAATTTAGAGAATCCTCCCCAAATGTTCACATGGATGATTTGTGCCCAATTTTTGGTAGAGCATTTTGAGCTCATATTGGTCTGATTTGCCATACTCAGATGTACTATAACTTGACTCTACCATAGTGATATCATTTTGGTCTTCTTCAAGAACAAAGGACAACAACCAAGCAGCCATCAGTATATTCTCTCTTAAATTACATTGTATTACTTGAGATAGTATTAAAATGTACCAAGTTATATAATGTATGTAAAGCACTTTGCAAATTCTCAAAAGCTATATAATTATTATAACTTTTTATATACCTTCTTTTACTTAAATGTGCATATGATTTATCCAGTCTATAGAATATAAGCTTCTTGACAACAGGGATTATGTTTTTTTTTTCATTTTTGACTTTGTAGCCCTAGCACTTATTACAGAACCTTGTACATAGAATGAACATAATAAATATTTGTTGAAGAGATAAATGAATATAGCTTTTTGGATGTTCCAAAATACAATTCTAGTACAAATCAGACATTATAGTATGATTGGAGCATAATGTGTAAAATTGTTGCCTAGTCGAAAGAAAGTGTTCTTCGTGTTGTCATACAGGCTGAGTCCCTAAGGAGCCTCTAGCAAGGACTAAGAACATAAAAAAAGAGGCAGATGATGTCTCACTAGCTTAAATGTTTTCCACTTGGGATCTAGCAAGAGGAGAATGTCTGCTTGTTACTGAACATTGTAAAAACTGTACTACTTTTACTGAGTCCTGACAGTTAATGAGCCAGAAGCTGAAGGCATCTGACTCATTTAACATGTTTCAGAATGACTTCGTAAATGCTACTGCTTCCTTTTATCCCATTCTTGGAGATCATAGAGCAAAAGGAAGGAAAGAAAAAGAGAGTGATATAGAGATATCAGAGTTTTCCACTTTGGATGCATTTGCAGTAAAATGAACCTTAAACCACTGAGACAAAAAAAGCACCATTTTAATACCAACGTTTTTTTGGTCCATTCTTTTTGTAGGACTGCTAGATGTGAAACAATATAGTCTCTATCGAAATGAAAATAAATGTCGCTGACTAAGCAATGAAAAGTATGTAATAGGGTCAGCAGGCTACCACATATTACGAACAGAAGTAGCATAAAGGATACTACTAGCAAAGAAATATGAGTAAAAAATCAAAGTGGGATGGCCATAGATAAAGAATAAGAAGTTGGACCCACTGACAAGTGCTCCTTTGATTTCTCTTGGTTTCTACTGCCTTCTCCTTCGGTTCCCTCTTTCTTTTGAAAGAGGGTAAGGCCTCCTGCAAACTGAATGGGCTTAGGATCAGACTTATAGGAGGAAATGGACAAGTTGTTCATGTTGTCACTACCATTAGATTGTGAGCTCCTTGAGGGCAAGAACTGTTATTTTTTGCTTTTCTTTTGTATTGTCAGTCCTTAGTGTAGTGCCCAACATTTGATAAATTCTAGTGGATTAACTGAAACTAAATAGAGTAATACATAATGAATAGGCATGAGTTAGAGTCTTCATTAAGGGGCAACTATGCATGTAAATTAGAGCACAGATATACTGAGTCTTGAAGTATTAGGAAATTTAGTATCACTGCACCACTGACAGATGAATTGGTTGCAAAGCTGAAAAAAACTAGGCTAAATATAAGATGCCAAGAGAAGACCTGAAGTTGAGTTTCCCTTTACAACTTTAGAATAAGGAAAGAAATATCTTTCTTTATTATAAACTTTCCTACCACTTTAAACATCTAAGTCATGATGGTATGTCAGCCTTCAGAGTTTGGTCTAAGAAAGACATGGAGTTGGGTTCTGTGTTTATTTCTCTTAAAAGAGGTAGAGCATGCATGCAGAGCTACAGTAAAAAAACAAACAAACAAACAAAAATATGAGATCCCTTTGGAATAAGGTTGCACAGTTTATATACCCTCCCAACAAGGGCAGATGTCACTCCCTCATCATTTCACCACTGTACAGAGAACATACATCTATACCAGACCATCTCTCAGCTTCATTAGACTACTCCCAACCCTAGTTTATCTCCACAAAAAAATCTTTCTCCACCCAAGTTTCTGTATAACACAATGGGCTTCCCTACTTTAGATTAAATTTCTGGCAAGCTTGGGTCAGGGTCTCAATCCATCTCATTATCAGTAATGTCCTTCTGAAGAAAAAACTGAATTTAAAGTCAAGACTTTGATGGGGGGAGGCTCTAAATGTCCCCCCAAGATATTGGTTCTTAATAATCAGTTTATTATAGTACTTTGGAGGGATTTCTAAGTTCAGCAAACAAACAATTCCAAGGATTACAGATGTGTTGAGTATGAGGGATACTCAATTTGCCTCCTAATTGGCTAGTTCTGATTCCCAGGTCAGTTCAGTCTCCTCTGAATAGTAAGGAAGCTCAAGCAGATCAAGATGGTTAGTAAGGTCATTAATCATTCTATTTTCACAATTTTCACAGGTAGTAATGACAATAATTCACATGTCTATAAGCCATTACATTTGTAAAGCCTTTTTACACATCCCAGTTCAATCCACTAATAACTAAGCATTTTTTAAGCACCTACTGTGTTTCAGGTGGGCAAAGTAGGTAATGGAAAAGCAAAAATTAAAGACTTCATGTAGGAGAGTTAGAGTTCTGCATTGAAAGAAGCTAGGGATTATAAATAGTAGGGGTCAATAAATAGTGCATTCCAGGCTTGAGGAGACTGTACAGAGGTAGTCAGACAGATAGGAGAGAATCATGAGAGAACCATGTCATGAAAACCAAGAAAGGAAACTTATGCAGGAGGAATAAGTGATTGTGAGTGACAAATACCATAAGGAAATGAGAAATATCAGAACTGAGATAAGGACATTGGACTGGATCATTAAAGAGTCTTTGGTAACTTTGGAGAAAGGAGTTTCTTCAAGTTTGCCTAATGCAAGTGTTGTGCAGAACAGAGGTATTAAGGGGTTGAGGAATGACAGAAGAGGAAGTAGTATCAATGACTGGAGACAAGTTTTTCTAGGAGTTTGATCCTAAAGAAAGAAGAAACAGGAAGAAAGCTTAAAAGGATAATAGAATTAAAGATAGACTTAAGTGGGTTTTGTTTGTTTATTTTTTAGAGAATGGGGAAGACTTGAATACATAGGCAGTAGGGAAGGAGACAACAGAAGGAAAGAGTTTGACATTTGAGGGAGGAGTGATTGTGGGGACAATCTTCCCTAGGAAATGGGAGGTGATAAAGCTAAAGCCTTGATAAAGAGAGACTTACTGAGAGACTAAGAGAAAATAGGAGATTGTTTCAAGAGCTTTTGAGGTGCAGAATAGGAAGAAAAAACTCATGGTACATAGCTTCTATTTTCTGAGTAAAGTATGAAGCAAGGTCTTCTGCTGAGTAGTTGGGGAAAAATGTGGTATGGATAGAAACTAAAACTCAGAGTGGTTGTGATTTTTTCACAATCATACTGCAGAGCCAGGACTCATACTCAGGTATCCTGGGTTTCAAGGGGGAACTAGGGGGCACAGTAGATAGAGGGTTGGGCCTGATTTAAGAAAGACTTGTTTTAATGAGTTCAAATCTGGTCTCAGACACTTACTAGTTGCCTGACCCTGGGGAAGTCATTTAACCCTGTTTAGCAAAGTACCACATCTGTAAAAATATGAGCTAGAGAATTAAACAGTAAATCACTTCAGCATCTTTGCCAAGATATTCCTAAATGGGGTCATAAAGTCAGTCTTGACTGAAAGAAAAAAAATCTGGTTCCAAGTTCATAAGGACTGATCTATATATAGAGAGAAAAAGGTCTGTAAGAATAAGGTCTACCTGGTACTCATAACTCATTGGGAGGGGAAGTCCAATGGCCTCCCTGTTTCTCTATATAAGGAGAGGACTCAGCAAGGTTTTACTCCTCATTTCCCACTGGCTACATTGTTTTTGGATGTCTTTGGAACTCTTCATCGTGGCCCCATGTTAGGTATTACCCCACCCCTTTTCAGCTTTCTTTTGTGTATAGTTGTCCCCCATTAGTCTGTAAAATCCTTGAGACAAGGAATTGTCTTTACTTGTATTTGTATACCCAATGCTTAGCATATTATAGAATATTAATAGTCACTTAGTAAATGTTTTTTGACCGAGAATAATGCTCAAAGTGAAGAAATAGACTCAACACTACCGTGACTTGGACCACATCTGGAGTAGTGTTGTTAGCTCTAAAAAGTACATTCTTAAGGGAACATTCATGTTGTAGGCCAAGATTTTCAGGGTCCTTGGCCACATTAGCTCCCCAGTTCTACAAAGGTTTTAGGCAGATATGCAAGGAAAGTATAATCTTGTTGGGTGGATGCTCTCATTGGTTTCATGAATATCTAAAGAAAGTACTGAGTTAATTTGCAAGTCTTGATTGTAACACCCTGTTTCTGCCCCTGGACATGGTCCTAGGATAAAGAGCTTAAGGAGTGATTGGCTTTGGGCTGGGGTAGAGAAAGATCGAGACCAAGGGTGGTTTCTGGCATTCTGCTAAGGGTATATAAACCTTGTATCTTCCATGTATCTTTGGCTCTGTATGAAATGGTTCTGCAATATGCAGACTATGGAATACATCCCTGTGTCTCTCTCCCTCTTTCCTTTATTCATCTCTCTCTCTCTCTCTCTCTCTGTCTCTCTCTCTCTCTCTCTCTCTCTCTCTCTCTCTCTCTCTCTCTGTCTGTCTCTCTCTCTCTCTCCATTTATTTCACTCAGCTGGCAGCTAGGCCCAGACTTGCTAGCCTCAGCACATTTATAAACTAAAGCAGGTCAGAAAAGGATGAACAGGGTAGTTAAAAACCAATCAATCAATAAACATTGATTCATATATGCCAGGCACTGTGCTAAGTGTTGGGGATATAAGAAGAGGCAAAAAATTGGGGGAGACAAAATTGTATACACATGTGTGTATTCATATACCATATATATATATGCATATACATACATACATATGAGAGAGAGCAGGTAAATAGGAAATAATTAACAGATGTTAGGCACTGGAATTTTAAAATGTTGGGAGTAGTTTCCCATAAAAGGTAGGATTTTAGGTGGGACTTAAAGAAATCCAAAGAGATCACTAGTTGAGACAAAGGAAGAATATTCCCTGCCTAAGAGACATCCAGAACAGATACCCAGAGCCAAGAGATGGAATGTCTGGTTCAAGTAATTCCAGGAAGCCAGTGTCAATGGATTGTAGGGCACATATAAGGGAGTAAGGTGAAAGAAGACTGGAAAGGCAGGAGGGGACTAAGTTATGAAGGGCTTTGAGTGTCTAACAGAAAATTTTGTATTTACTCCTGAAGACAATATGAAGCCACTGGAGTGGCTTGATTGGACCTGAATATAGCAAAGGCATATTGATTAAAAAACAAGAAAAGCTAAAAGGGAGAAAAAGATAAAAGAAAGATGGCTATTTTCAAATATTTGAAGAGTTATGTGTAGAAATTCAAGTCAATTAAACAAAATGTACTAAACATTTACTATATTCAATACACTATGCTAGGGAATGGAAATATAAAATGGAAATTAAATTTAAAGTATTCTGGGCACCAAAGGAAGTTATATTGTTTGGGAAAGAGTATATAACTAGACTGAGATATAAATACAAAATAATAGAGGAAGAGATAACTGAAAAAGATGATTTCATTGGTCAAGGGGAAGGATTCAACATATTCTACCTGGCCTCAAAGGAAAGAACTATTACCAACAAAAAGAAATGAAATATAGGTAGATTTAGGCGCAACATAAGGGAGAATCTCCCAATAATTAGAGCTATCCAAAAAATGAAAGTGGGTTGCCCTAGGGTTAGTGAGATGCTTGCCACTGGGAATACTCAAATGAAGGTTGGGTGACTACTTTAATCAGGGATGTTATAAAGGGGATTCTTGCTTCAGGTAAGAGTTGGACAAAATGATGACTCAAGTCTCTTTCAACTCTATGATTAAATCTGCATACCTAAGAAGGGAACCTGAAATAGGATATGATTTTTTTTTCAAAACCAAAAGACTTAGAAAGTAACTAGAATTTCAATGATTAAAATGGTTAAATGATTTAACCATAGTCTTGGACAAAGAGAGGCAAATAACAATAATGATGATGATGAAAAGTTTACAAAGTACTGCATAAAGAATGTTACAGTCTAAGCATACTGGGCTGGGTTAGGGTTGCTGATTTGCTCAAAATTTACACACAGCAGGCTGTTTAGAGAGTCCACAGACCAATGTAAATATTTCCCCCAAACAGAAATAATCAAAGTTCAATGTGAGCTTAAATATCAAGCTCAGGCAAATGTCAATTTCCCTCTTCTTTACTCTGACTAAATAATCAAAGGGAGCTAATTCTGTGAGTGTAAAAAATCTTTCTACCCTCCTTAATAACCCCATGCAACTGTGACAAAATCGAATACTGTGTTTTATTTTTACATCAAAACAAAGTGAACTTTTATAAATCAGGTTTATGCATTCCATAGTGTAAAGAACCAATGAGAGAGATTTATCTCAAAATCCATAAATTGAACACAAACTCACATAATAAATTAAATCAAGTATGAAAGAAAATCAGCATCAGGTTTGTGGAATGATAAATATGTGAAAGGTTGAAAAACAACACAGCAAGGCAAAAGGAACTTTTAGTGAGAATGTAGATGTGTATTAGGTGTGGGGAGGTTCGTTGGAGAAGAGAGAAGAGTAAAGGGGACAGAGGACCAGAAAGTGGAGAGAAATGAAAAGAACAGAAAGAAAAATAAAGCCATAAATAAAATTTGGAAATATGGAGCAGATCTGAAGTTTCATTGATATTTCATCTTTTATTAAACCAGAACTTAGAGAAATCTGCAAAAATAATATGTAAAATAGTCACTCTTTTTATTATTTTTTTATTTTGGAAAATACAATTATTTTTCATAGCAATGTATTATTCTATTAACATGTGAGAGTTTGTTGCTATTTTAAGGAATTAATACACATTTTAACTTGTAATTTAATTTTTATTTTGATAAATATGGATAGATATAAAAACAAAAGCCTTTTTGGAATTCTAATATTTTTGGTAGGTTATATCTGTACTTATTTCTTTTAAAGTAGGCATCCATGCATGGGAGCCAATCTGGAGCTGAGCTCACTTTGGGATTAGGGTGCACTGCTTAAATACTCTTTCAACAGGGGCTGATGTCACCCCATCATCATTTTACCACTGAACAAAGGAATATCTCTTTTATCAGAACACCCTCTGCATTTGGGTAATCTAGACAAAAGAATATGTCTCCATCCAAGCTTGAGTAGAATAAAATGGGCTTCTCTACCTTGGATTAAATTACTTGCAAACTTGGGTGGGGGTGACCAGGATAAGGAGAATCAATGTAATCTCATTATCAGTAATGTCCTTCTAAAGAAAAAACTCAACCTAAAGTCTGGAGGCTGGAAAAAGGTAGAGCTGGGGAAATCTCTGAATCATCTTGTACTTGTATTGGACAAGCAGGCCAGAATAATCTGAGTGAGTCTGCACTATCTCAGCCCCTTCATGGAGTCAAGATGGATCTTATATACAGAAAGATTGTGGGAGTGATTAGGGGTGGTCTATAGGAGTTTGGGGAGGGTCTTGAGGAAGAGTCTAAGGAGGATAATGGGATTAAAGGTGGGAAATAACTGAAGGCTACATGGAGATGATAGACAATGGAGGGCTAGGCTAGTTTAAGGATAACAGATTTGGGTATAGAGATTTTGGTAGTGTCAAGGGTGGGAAGTACTTAGACAGTAGAGAGCTAGGTTAGGGTAAGGGTAACAGAGTTATGGGCCTAGGATAATGAAAGGCTTATGACCTCAGGCAAATGCCATTTCCCAGAGACTGTACCCCATCAATGAAACCAAAAATGTGAGAACCATTGTATTAGAGAGTTGCCTAGAACTCTGAAAGGGTAGTGAGTTGCCTAAGGTCACACATTTAGTGTTTGTCAGACACAGTACTTGAACATGAGTCTTTCTGATTTCATGGCCAGTTTTTCTATCCATTACACTATGCTACCATTATAAAGAGAATTTACATGTAGAAAATAGAAAGCTAATGATAATGCATACAAGATGGTGTTTCAGTGGAGATATGCTGACTCTCTTAAGACAGAGCCAGGAACATTTACACTTCCCTGGGAAGTGAAGTTCCATATAAAAAGATCCTAAATGGTCTTTTGTAAGAAACAAAAATGTCTTGCAAAAACACTAAAGTTCAAAAAAAGTGAGACTTTTACTGAAGGGATGGAAGTCAACACAAACTGTCTGTCTATTATTAAAGAATTGAATGAGCACGCTGTTACTCTGACAGGCTCAGCAAGTGTGGATAAGGAATCACAGTTCCTAAAGTAGATAGATTTAGGACACATTTGGGTGCTTTGTGCCTTTAACAGACTTTGAATGATTATGTCACTGGAGGAGGCCACTGGCATAGAAAACCAAAAGGAGAACAAGTCTTTGTTTCATAGAAGTAAAGAAACAGAAGAGTTCTCTACTCAGCTTCAATACTGCAGAAAGAGGTCTTACTCAAGTCTGGGCTAATGTAGATGGCCAACTTTAGGAGTCTAGGATTCTATGACCAAGGAAATAGGAAAGAAGGATACAGGGCAAAAGACGAAGTAGAAAATTTCCCATTGTCTTTCCATCTTCTAAATTCCCACAGAAGTAATCCACTTGAAGATGTAGCATAGTACAAAGGAAAAGATGATACTAGAGTTACTCTTGAAAAGTCTGGGTTCAAGTTCAAGTCTGTCATTTATTTTAATAGCATCCAGCCCACTGCTACACACAGAATTAGGTCAATTGATAAATACTTGTTGAATGAATCTATCAATCAATTTCCCTTTTGAGGGAAAAACAGTCCATTGCATCAGATAAGCACGGGAATATTTTACATCATTTTAAAACAATACAAAATATTCACAAAAAAATGAAATTAGAGTCATCTGCTTTTCTTATCCTTGAAATGATTGCACTCATGGAATATTTTGAGCAGATGTATAACCTACTTCCTTTTGGATTATAGTATACTTTAGGTTCCTTACATCTGGTTCTCTTTAGATAATCTGGATAACTAAGTTCCCCTTCACCAACCTACCCTCTGCCTCTATTCTCTCCAATATTTTCAAAGAGGGGGGTGGCAGAGATGGGGAATATCTTATTAGCCCAATGATCATTTTAAAAAAAACATTCAGGTCCTACATTGACTTCCCTCTTTCTACTATATTTTGAAATATTTGCAAATTAAAATCTCTTTTTAGAATGATTCCCCAAACCACATTGAAGTAAAAATTGTTATCTATTGTCTCATCTTGATAAAAGTATATGACATTTTAGCGTGCCATAGCAAACAAACTTGCTACTATACCTTTCAACAGTGTACAATAGGAAATTATTTTATTCATAAGCCACATCTTCACACATTCTTAGAAATTCCATCAAATCTGGAAGCTCAATAACCAGAATTTGCTGTTAGAATAACTTACTAGTTGGTCTTGAACTTTGCCTTCGACAATGAGAAAATTCAGCTCTTGCATGAAGATAAAAACAAAATTCATTGTGATACATGGCCAACTGCTCAGTATTTAGTTTGCTGGAAGCGAGTAAGTGTTTCATAACTATTTGGTTTTTGTCACTGCACAGTATTTCTCCCTATATTTCCTCTTTGACATAATTGAGCTAGAGATAGACATAAGTCTCTACCCTTCAGTCCCATCTTCTCATTGGTGAATAGACCCAGATCACCATTTCCTGAGGCTCCACAAGTTTTCTGGGTTCATTCTGCTCCAAACTTCTCTATTTCCCTTCCAGTAGCCTTGCTCCTGACTGAATATTCTCTTTTCTTCCTTTCCAGCACTCTTTCTGTGCTATCGTTACTATTAGAAT
This sequence comes from Pseudocheirus occidentalis, assembly GCA_028646575.1. Taxonomy (NCBI): domain Eukaryota; kingdom Metazoa; phylum Chordata; class Mammalia; order Diprotodontia; family Pseudocheiridae; genus Pseudocheirus; species Pseudocheirus occidentalis. The sequence continues at coordinate 166,844,865 of CM053598.1, read as the reverse complement.
ATAAGTCACTTGAGGGTAGGGACTATCTTTATGTAGTATATGTGTCCCCAGAAATTAGCACAATTCTTGGTCCAGGTTGATTGTTTTGCTTCATTCTTGAAGAGGATCAAAATGACATCACTATGTTAGAGTCAAGTTACAGGGTTTCCAATTCCGGCTGATCAGACCAGTATGAGCTCAGAATGCTCTACCACAGGTCAGGTGCAAATAGTCCGTGTCAGTATTTAGGGTGGATACCCTTATTTCTAGCATCTCTTATTTCTTTTGAGCTACTTCAATTCTAATTTGTTCATAGAGCACAGTACCTTCTCTGATGAGGTCACACCATGCAAGGCAGTCCTGTGCCAGTCAAACAGTCATATCCCTGGGGGACTATTGAGTACCTCAGGGATGGAATTATGGAGCCAATGATGCCAGAGAAGATAGGAAATCAACAAGGCCCCAAAAAACCAAACTCACAGTAAAAGAACAATTGGGACCAAATTATCATGAGAGAATAAAGCAGAAAGTGTGTCAGATCAGGCTAGAAATCATTAGAATGCCAAATCCAATGAGTAAGGTAAATGATGTTTCTAAATTCAGGGAATCAGAATAAAATCTGTTAGGGCAAACACTACAAAGAAGAGAGACCCAAAGATTTCACCACTAGCCTTAGACCCTAAGAAAGTCATTGATAAAAGAAAATCCTCATATACACCAAACACATTTGCATCAGCACTTATTGAGATCATGAAGAATTGAAAACAAAATAGATACCCATCAACTCAGGCATGGCTAAAGAAATTGTGGTACATGAATGTAATGACATATTACTGGGCTGTAAGAAATAAGAATGTGATGAACACAGAGAAACCTGGAAAGATTTATAAACTTGGATGCAAAGTGAAGTGAGCAGAACAAAGAAAGCAAAATAAACAATGACGATCACAATATAAATGGAAAGAACAACCACAAAACAATGGAAAATCAAATGTTACAAAATTACAAAGGTCAAGTAAAATTCCAAAGAAAAGATATGAGAAGACATTCTTACTACTATGCCTTTACAGAGAGTGGAAGTTCACAAGTATGGGACATTGCACATATTGTCAGATTTTTTTCGATGTATTTATCAGTGGTGGTAGTTTTTTCCCTTTTTTCTTAAAAAAATTTTTTTCTTAGGAATGGCTCTCTGCGAAAATGGAAAGGAATACTGGAGAAAATATGGGTGATCTAAAAATCAATGCAAATTAATTATTAAAAATTGCATCTCTATATTTAAACTGGTAATTATGATAAAAAAAATTCAACTATTTGCAATGCTAATCTGTATGGACTATTGCTGAAATGGAGTTGAGAGTAAGGGATTAGGGAAGGTCAAAGTAAGGATAAGAGAGAGATTAAAAACTTCAATATTTTTCCAAAGCAAAATTTCTGGTTGAGGGCTCAGAACTATAGATGACCATCATTGGTTCAATTTTGCAGCCTTCCATTTTTAGAGACAATCCTTATATTGGCTTTCCTTGAGGTGTTTGAATGAGTCAGTAGTAGAGCTAAGACAGTTACTGAGCTAGGACTGAGGTAAAACCTCTGCTATCTTTTCTATATTTGGTTCAAAAGGAAAACCATTCCCCTGAAGTGCAGTCTGGTAAAATCATATCCAATGAAAGAAGTAGTTCAATCCACAAGAAATTGGGGGCTATTAAGGGACCCAGTCTGCCTCTTTACCAGTTCAGAAACCACCATCACCAGTCTTACAAAACAGAGACCATCTTCTCCTCTATTTTATATTTCAAAACCCCTCCCTATCTTTTGAGTCTTTTTTTCTTTTCTCCTGTCTCTAAAGAAGAGCTGGTCATTTTTTGGTCAAGGCTTACCCCTCTACTCCCTTCCCTTTCCCTCTCAAAATTTGCTGATTTATTCATCTCCACTCTCTCTTTCACATTCAATCTCTCTGTACTATTGACTCCTTCCCTGAAGCTTACAAACATGCTTATGTCTTCTAATCCTTTTTTAAAAATGTACAAACAAAAATCTCATTACTTAACCCTACCATTCCCTTAAGCTACCATCTTATATCTTAGCATATTTGGGTCTAATTATCATCTCTAAGAGATGACTTCAGCCCTAAATTCTTTTTATATTAGCTGCCTGCTATGTGTCTCTACTTAGATATCCCATAAGATCTCAAACCCAAAATGTCCAAATTATTATATTCCACACCCCAAAAATTCTCCTTCCAACTCTGTTTGTATTCTGAAGGACAATATCACCATCCTTCTGGTCATTCAGGTTCACAGCCTTGAAATCATCCTTGGCTCATTCCTCACCTTCAACCCCCATATCCATTCAGCTGCTGAGTATTGTCAATCTTATCTCTATAATAATCTCATGAATCTATGTTCTTATTTCTTCTTCTCCCTCTCTACTCTATTTTAGGAATCTAGCACCTCTTTCCTGGACTATTACAATGACCTCCTAATTGGTCTCTGTCCTACACTCTTTGCACTCCAATATATCATCCAGCATCTGTCAAGTTGAGTCCATAAAATATGAACATGATCACAAATCAGCCAATCAAAGACAGTTCTGTTTTTTTAATTGTAATTTAGAGTTTCCCCAAAAGAGAAGTAAAAGAGGTACCCAAAGAAAAATCAATCTAGTGTAGGATAGGCTATTTTATTAACATACAAAAAGCAATGATTAGCATAAGAAACACAGGACACATTAACAGAATAGCTTAAGAAGAATTCAATATCTTAATTTGTCACTAAAATATGAATGGTTTAGAGGCTAATATTTTAAACCTCATCAGAACACATACCAGTAGATTCTCCTCACTGAAAGCTTCAAGCAAAGGTTGAAATACCATTTTTCAAGTAACTTGGTAGAGGAATTCTTATTGATATGGCCTGATGACCACTGAGGTCTTTTATAGCTCTAAAAGGCTGTACCACTAAAGATCATAGAACATATACCACATGACTACTTGTTAAGATTGTCTAAAATAATTAATGATTTGTGTATAGGTTAGACTAAAAAATTTCTGAGTTTCCTTCTAATTCTAAGTAAATAATTCTATAATCATAACAAGAGATTACTTTTATTTAACAATTTACACTTATAAATGTGAATCCTGAAATTGAGAACATTTTGAACACAGTAGATGCAATTACAAACTCTGGGTTCCCTTATCAGTAAAACAACATTAAGATAGATTTTCTCCAAGAAAATATCTCTATCTCTGATTATCTACTATTTATTATTCCATGTTTCTAGGCTAGAGAATACCAAATAGTCATCCTAAATGAGAAGTTGTAAAGCCATGCATGAGCAGCTTTCCTGAGGGCTGCTGCTTTGAACAGCTTTCAAGGTTCTGATTACATAGTATAGGAAGCTCTCTGTTTACTCAATAATAAATCAGAACAAAACATTCATAGAAAATCAAAATACAGCATTCACAATGTTACAACTTATCATAGAAAATCAAAGTAAAGCATTCACCATGTCACAACTCAACAACATTACTAAAATGGCCACATAGTTTTCACCAACAGGGTCACATAGTTTTGAACAAAGTACAGTCATTTAGTAACTCAATCACTTAATCATCCTTAAGGAGGCCTCCTTAAAGAACACAAAGTACAAAAGTCAAAGTACTCTACCCACGGGGCACAGTAAGTTACAAATCAGTCATTATTCAGTCATCAGTAACTATTCAATCATCAGTCACTGCTCAGTCATCAGTCACTACTCAGTACCCTCTTAAGGGGTAGTGGAAAATACACAGGCCATCCACCCCTCAGTCACAAGTAAGTTACAATTTCATCAATCACTACTCAATATCCATGGAGAGGTCTTTGAGGTCTTTTCATCTTGATTCAAGGCAGGTAGCTCCTACCTGAACCCACCAAACTGTCAGGTTCAAAGTCAGACAGCTTGCAGTTCTTTGTCCAGCTCTCTCTGCAGTTCTTGCTCCACACTGGAGCTCACAGTGTCAAGTCTATTTCAAATCCTTCACAATATCTGTTCCTGGGAAGACAAAGCTTAACAAAGCTACAAGAACATTCATGCACATTAACAAAGCCACAGCATTTGTACAAAGTATCAGCACCACAGTCAGGCTTCCTCAGTCTTTGGCAGCTCCAGCTGGCCCTTGGAAGTCCTCATGAGCTCTGGCTAGCCCTCAGAAATCTTAAGCAGCTCCTCAACAGCTCCAGCTAGCCCTCAGAAGTCTTCAACACCATAAGTTCCATTTTCAAAATCAAAATCACTTTATCGGGGGCAGAGCCAAGATGGCGGCATAGAAGCAGCAAAGCACCACAGCTCCCACACAAACACACTAAAAAACTCATAAAATGGGATGCTAAACAGATTTTCAAGCTCCAAAACTCTCCAAAAGACAGAAAGCACATCTGTTGCTACAGGCAGCGCAGCAGGCGGGGCTCTTCGCAGCAGTCTGGGACCCGCAGCCAAAACCCCGGCTGGGTCAGGCCCTGGGGCATCTGGCGGTGAACCGTGTCTATAGGAGAGCAGATCAGCTGCACTGGAGGCACAATTACCACATCTATCAGGCCAGAAGAAAAAAAGGCTAAGAGAAAGGTCAGTGGATTTTCCTAACTCGGGAGGAGAAGAGCGGGTCCGGCCAAACTGCTCCCAGGGCAAGGAAGCAGTGGGAGGCAGCTGTAGCAGCAGGAACATCTGAGAGCTGCAGCGGCTTCCACTGGGTTGCTTCAGAGCCCTCGGCCTGCAAATAGCAGGAGGGCTGATGCGATCCATCAGGGCCAAGGGCTCTTGTGTTGAGGGCACTGGATCTGGATAGTGGTCTTCAGTGGTGGTCCTGGGGTGCGCTTTCAGTGAGTCAAGGCTGGGAGGTGGGGCTGCATCACCCCACTAAGAGCTCCGGCAGCTGTGAGGGCCCCAGCGATTTGGGACAGAGCTTTCCCCCTCCAGGAAGCAGAGTTCCACAGAGCTAAAAATCCAAGCAATTAATAGACTGGCCAACATGAGAAAAAGGAAGCAAGCTAGGAACAGCAGTAAAGCTCTAGAATCCTTTTTTATGGACAAAAAAGACCAAAGCATGGAGGGGGAGGAAGACAACTCAGTCAGAACTCCCTCACCAAATGCTTCCAAGACACTGGAAGAATGCCTACTAGCTATACATCAACTGAAAAAGGACTTTGAAAACCAAAATCACTTTATCTAGCCTCCATGTGGCTTGCTCCAAGAAATTCTGTATCAGTTCTCAATCCTCACTCCTCTTCTCAGTTCTTCTCAATTCTCAGCTCAGTCTTCAGTCCAGCAGCAGTTTCCCTGCCTCCACAATTCTTACCCCAGGAAATTCTGACTGTCCAGCTTGTGATCTTCCTTGAATGTGGTATAGGCCTTCCCTGTTCAGCCCCTTCCTATCCCATCAGCAACAGGGGTTCCCTGTTTAGCTCCTTCCTGTTACATCAGCAACAGAGCTTCATACCTCTGGTTTCTTTACAGAGGCTTAATTTGAAACTAGGTGCTAAGTACCTGTCAGCTTTCCAATACAAAGGGATCTTCAAATTTCATTACCATTACAGAAGTTAATAAAGTAGTACGGTGTCAGAGAAAAGCATTGGACTGCGCCCTGGGTAAGAAAGAAAAGTCCATTGATTCAAGGCCAACAGCATCTACAATGCCTGTGTAAGGGCATTTAAATCAGCATGTAAGAAGGTCATTCCTAGAAGTGGGAACTGCATGTGGTAAACACGTTCTTGACCTAAACTTAGAAAAGACTTTCAAGAATAAACAGGATTCAGGAACTGTCCTGAAGGAGGGAATGGTTAAGGCTTTAAAACTGGACTACTCTAAGTAAACAGAGGATTCCTTACTTGTATTGGTTTATTGCCAGAATGGACTTCACTAGTAGAGTCAAAGTATACCAGCTTGCTTGACTCTATACTGGACTTCACTGAATGGACTAAGTGAAAGGGCATAGTGGGAAAATGGGAAGGGAAAGATGACTAAGTTTGGAATCAAGATAATCTCATTCAAACTCTGCATCTGTGATTTACAACTTGTTTAATCTTTAAAAAATAACAATTTCTCTGGGGCTCAATTTACACATCTATTAAATGAAAAAGTTATGCCCAAGGTCACTTCCAGTTGTAAATCAGTAGTCAGTCAGTCTATCAAATAGAGTTTATTAAGTGTCTGCTATGTTCCAGACACTGGGATAAGTGACAGTGATGCAAAGAAAGTAAAAAAAAAAAGGTTCTTGCTCTCAAGAAGCTTACATTTTAATGGTAGAGACAACATGAAAACAATCTTTTACAAGCAAAATAAATAGGATAAATTGTAGATAGAATCAGAGAAGAAGTAATAAGATTAAAGAAGCCTAGGAAAGATTTATTACAGAAAGTCAGACTTTGGCTGAGACCTGAAAAAAAGCAAGGAAGCTAAGATGTGGAGATGAGGAGGGAGAGAATTCTAGGCATGGGGGGAAGTCAGTGAAAAATAGTCAAGGCATAGAGTGTTGTATGTGAAGAACAGCAAGGGGGTAGATATCATTGAATTTCAGAGTGATCTAGTACAGGGTGTGTGTGTGTGTGTGTGTGTGTGTTTGTAGAGGGGCAGGGTAAGCAGATGTGTGCTTATAAATGTTTAACAATTGGCTCTTCAATATACATTATTATTATTGTGTGTGTCTATACACATATATGCTGAACATACTTTTAAGTTTAATCCGATTTTGGAACACTGTATCTGTCACTTTCTAAAGTCAAGTCTAGATAATAAATAAAACTATAAACCAAGTCATGATTTGTAGTGTTAGTGACTTTTGAAGTAGAAATGTTTACACTAAAAATTTAACAATTGGTTTTATAAGCTGACTCCAGCAAACTTCTGGGTTTAAGATATAAGAAGACTCAAAAGGTAGTAAGGGGCTTCATGGGTGGGGAACCTATTACTTTGAGGCCATATATGGCCTTCTAGGTCCTTGGGTGTCAGCTTTGACTATGTCCAAGTTTTACAGAACAAATCCTTTTACTGAAGGGATCTGTTCTGTGAAGTTTGGATTCAATCAAAGGGCCACACTTAAGGACTATGTGTGTCCTCGAGGCCACAGGTTTCCCATGCCTTGCCAGGTTATAAAGGGCCTTAAATCTATAGTACAGGGAATTTCAAAGAAAAACGATCCTTTGTGGCACTCTCGATTCACTCTTTTTCCCACTTTACCACACCTGCAATGATACTGATATAATATTATTTTACTTTGCTCAAACAATGCCTTTGGAATTTATCACCAAGAAGTGTGAGCAGGATGGAATAAGTTTATGGATGTTGATAGCTATGTTTTCCAATTTATTAGCAAGGCTGGACCATGTTGTAATTAAGTTATCAATCAATTCTGAATGGTTATGTAAAAAAAAATTCAAAAGCATCTCAATGGACTGAATGACCTCTAAGGACCAATGATCTGTGATTCTGTGATAGCTAAGGGCATAACCTCAACTTGATTTTACCTTCTGCCCCATTGGGAAGCCTCCAATAATCACACTAGACAGCCAGAACTGCTTTTGCTCAGCTATCATCAGTAGGCCCAGCTGTCTTCCATAATCTTACTGATAACATGTGTGGCTGTAATACTCCAGGACTTGAACAGTTTTTAAGCAAAGTTTGTTGAAGTTGGGCCAATGAGACCAAAAAGCTGACACTTACTGAAGTGATGTTAAAGTCTTCATTAACCTTGTACTCCAAAAGTGTTCTGACACCCTTAGACAAACTTTTAGGGCAGTTAATTGGCATGAAGAAGTTAGAATTGCCAAGCAAGGGCTATGCAAATGATCTAGCACCTTTTCCTGAATTTCTAGACCAGCCCATGACTGATTCATTGTTATGTTTAAGCTAAGTTATTCCATTTCTTGCAACCTGTTCCCCAGGGAACCTGTTCCCCAAGCCATTTTCTTAGAAATATGCCTGTATTTTGAAAGGAAATCTTTAGGGATGAGAGTTAAGAAAATGAAATACAAGGCAGGGGATCAGAAAGCAAGGGAATGCATGTGAGAATAAAGAATGGAGAGCAGTCTCAGATAAACAAAACACTTGGAGTCGAGAAAACAAGAAAGCCCAAGCTGAAAGAAAATCTCTTTGCCAAATCAAGAGTAAAATTCCCAAGGCTGATTCCAAAATTCAAACAGAAATATTACATCTGAGGCAAGGAATAGAGCATTATCAAAATTTTAGTATTCAAACACAAGCTTTTCTCTCCTTCCAGGCTACCCCAATCCAATTTCCCTTAGTACTTGCATTTGAGAAATACATAGGTTTGTGGGGGGTTTTTTAACTCCATTTAAATGTTTATAAAAAGATCTAAAACATTCTTTTAAAAATATTTTTTCAAAGAAAGCTTCACAATACTTAAAGATATTAGAACTCTGATCAAAAGTAATGACCAAACCTGACCCCATAAAACTGATGGCAAAACATCACACTCTTCTCTCTCTCTCTCTCTCTCTCTCTCTCTCTCTCTCTCTCTCTCTCTCTCTCTCTGTCTCTCTCTCTCTCTCAGAATATGTGTAAAATGTGACATATATGTCAGACATGTCCAATATGTTTGTATTTAAGTTGACTGTCCTTCTTTGTTACAAGGACGGAAGATGGAGAGAAGCTATTGACAAATGATCAGAACATCACAAATATTTAAAGATAGAAAGATATTTGAAACCCTGAAGACACAAAACTGTTTTGAACAGTTATTTAAAAATAAAACAGATGACATCCATTAGATTTTGGTGTCTTGTCTTTGTGGCCCCAAATCTGGCAAAATTCCCAGGGAAAATAATAAATGATTATTTATTGACTAAATGAATCACAGATAAAACTTAGGTAAATTAACATTAACTTACCAACGATTCAGACTAGTTAAGAAAGAAATGGGAATTTGGATTGTCAACATGTAGGGAGTTAGAATACCTTGCCCAGAATCTTTCAATTATAACCCAACAAGCAACTTCCATGTGTGTTACTTATTTCGTTATTGGTGTCCAGGTAGGATAAGGCTAGCTGAAACTCAGTAGAGGCTACATCTTCCTCACAGATCTATTACTGTGGGTCTAACACATATGCACCAATCACCAGAGTGCTGTGGATTTGCAATGATGAATTGGTTTCTGAAATTCAGAATAAGTCTTAGCACTTTTGCAATATCAAGTCCGGACCAAAAAATAAATCAGCTTTGACAATTGTTTACTTTTTTATTAGTCATACGGTTTTCTCTATTAGGAATTTTCATCTACTGGCCAGAAAATGCTGCCATTGTACAAATGAAGTGCTGCTCTTCACCTGTATTTATAGAACGATGGCCGGTAATTTTGTATTTAATTTGAGCAATTTTATTTCCTGAGGGTTTGCTGCCTGAGCTGTTTTCTCTAAAAAAAAAAAATAATAAATAAAATACCTCCTGAACTTTGAAAGGAAATCCACTGTGATAAGAAATAGGAAAATAAAATACAGAGCAGAGGGATGATAGAGATAAAATACGTGAGAGAATAAAGGCAGAAAAGTGGAGTGTGATAAATAAAACAGTTGGAGCCAGAACAACAAGAAAGCACAAGGTCCCAAGATAAAAAAGAAATTTCTTTCCAGATTCAATACATGCCGCTTGGGCTGCTGGGAAAATTCTGACCATATTAGTATGCATATCACAGAGAAGGGAAGAATGCTGCATATTTCCAGTCAACGGTACTTCTATGTATACCTAGGTCCATGCCTGAGTTCTAGATGACAATTTCAGATGGATTTTTTAACGACTTTTATCACCTCTAGCAAAAACAAAACAAACAAACAATGACAGTCTGCTAAGAGCCTTCTATCTTGTGGCATTCCTTTAGAAGTTTATTGTTTTTTTTTAAAATAACTTCCTGGAAAACATACAAACAGAAAGTACAGCTGGATAAGGAAAGGGGAAAAAAAACAGGTGGAAAAATACAACTATTCCTGCAGCACGTGCTGCTCTCCTACTGATGCCTAAGACCATTCCCTTCTCTAAAATGCAATCATTTTATGAAGTGACTGTCTGGAAGTATTGGGAAGAGGAAGATTTTATTTTCTAAGAAATCTATTGTGTTCCAGTGTATAGAAAATGAAATCTCTACTTACCTATCCAAAATATCTGAGGGAAACCTTCATGACTCACAATTGTGCTATCTTCTTTAGCATGGAAAAAATGGTCAATTTTGTGAGGTAGGTTAATGTTATTAATTGGATGCCTAGAAAAAGATGGATTTTTCTAGATATGGAAACATAGAAATCTTAAATCAATTAACCAAAGGATTAAGCATATTCGATATGCTAAGTTCAAGGCACTGTACTACTGTACTGCTTGGGTATTAACAGAATAAGACAAAGTTCCTGCCCTCTAGACTGGAAATGTAAAACAGAGACAAAAATATATATAGAATTCTAATTAGAATGGAGCTAACACGTAAGACAAAGGAACAAGATTGGAGGAAGGGGAGAACACTTCTGAAATTTCATGGAATAGGCAATATTTCAAAGGAGAGGATTTCAACTACTAGAGGTGGCGGGGAGATTCCATTCAATTCAATAGAACAAAGATTAATTATGCATCTACTATTGCAAAGCTCTGTGCTAGGTGATGGGAATACAAAAACAAAACAACACAGTTCTTGCCCTCAAAGAACTTGCAATCTATAGGCAAAGGGAAGGGGGGGGGGGTGATTGAGAAAAAGCTAAGAGAAGAGATGGCAGAATAAGTTTAGAGATCATGGATATAGATTTGAAAAGGACCTTAGAGGTCATCTAGCTTAGCTTTCTCACTTGGCAGATGTCCATAGAGGTTAAATGATTTGCCAAAGGTCACTCCTATAAATAGTAGAGCAAGGCTTTAAGTTTATATTCTCTAACTCTATACTTAGCACTCTTTTCACCATATCATGTTGAATAATTCAGCCTGGTTAGAAAGTAAGAATATATGAACAGAAGTAGAGATCAGGCTGCAAAGGAAGACTGAATCTAGATAGCACAGGGAAATGCCAGGCTAATTAGTCTGAATTTTTTTTTCCACAGGCATTAGAGAATATTGAAAGTTTGGGGACAGGAAAATGACATAATCAGAGCTATGCAAGGTGATTTGTCAAGTCAATGACACATATAGGAAGAAGTGCCATTGCCAAGGTCCCACATAAAAGACCTTGTGTTTTCTTAACTGTTCTGAAACCATTTTATTAAAACAAAGAATATGAGATTTCCCAAGACTATGTTAGATTGTCCTGGCAATTTCTAGAGCTCAGGCTGACTCTAGGTAAAGAATGAATATGTTGTAGGCTCTTAATTTTCTAATGGATTAATTATTTGACCTTTGTCTTATTCAGAATTTTTTATAAGTATTTTTTTTTCTTTTATTACTCATTAGCGTATTCACTAGCACCTGGGACAAGGGAGATAAAAGTGAAAACAATCTTATCTTGGAAACGCTGTGGTATTGTGGAAAGAGTGGTTAGTTTGGTGTTAGAAGACCTGGGATAGAACCTCTGCTATGATATTCAGTGGTTGTATCACCTAGGATAAAGCCATTAAACTCTGAGTCCTATTTCCTCATGTACAAAATGGGAATAATGCTGCCAAGAGTTTGAACTAGTGTGGGACAGCTGGGGTTTGATAACCATGGCACTAATATATAGAATGCCATGGTTCTTCTGTAGTAGTTAGCACCATGGTGCCTCGCTCAGGTTTGCCTGCCTGGTAGAATCACCACCTCCAGGGGTTCATCACTGTGGTGCCTCTTTTCTAGGATCCATTTGCTCACCTACTCCTGCTATGGATTGAGATTAAGTCTCTGGAAGATGAGCCAAACTTCTTCCAGCTCATCTGTAACCTTGATTATCTTTTGTGCTACAATTATACAGTACCACCTCCTCAAATGAATTTGTACCAAGCATAAAAATTCCATTAAAATTCTGATAATACTTATATTGCTGTCCTCACAGGGCTATTGTAATGAAAGTGCTTTGAAAAGCTTGCAGTACTATATAAATGAAAAGTATTAAGTTATTATCATTGCTTTTAGTAGCACTAGTGAGAAAAATTGAGTGAGGAAGTTGATGCAAGTAATAAAAAATTTTACATCAACTGTGGATTTAATTAAAATATTTCCATCATTCTTTATTTCTTTCAAATTTGATAGTGTTGACCACACTCTTTTCCTGAATATTATCTCCTCTCTGCAAAATCTTGGTTAGTTCCCTGACATTGCTTATTCTCCTTCTTCTAAAATGGTTATTCTTTCCTAGTATCCTTTGTTGCATCTTCATCCTTCATGTCCTTCCCCCTAATAGTCAGTGTACCCAGAGGATTTATCTTAAGTCTTCTTCTCATCTTTCTCTCTATATACTCCTTTTGGTGGTCTCATCAGCCCCTGTGGGTTCAGTACAGATAACTTCCATATCTATAAACCAAATCATAGTCCCTTTCCTGGCTTCTAATTCTTCAATACCAATTGACTATTGGACATTTCCAATTAGAGCACTACAGGCATTTCAAACTCAATATGCCTAAACGAGAACACAATGTCTTGGGGGAGGCTAGGTGGCGCAGTGAATAGAGCACCAGCCCTAGAATCAGGAAGACTTAAGAACTCATTGTCTTTTCTTCCCAACCCACTCTTCTTAAATTCACCATAAAGAACTATGGAGTCTGAATGCAGAGTTAAGCAGACTATTTCTTTTTTTTGTTTGTTTTGTTTTCTTCTTTCTCATGGTTCCTCCCATTAATTCCATTTCTTCTTTACATCATGACTAATGTGAAAATATGTTTAATAGGAATACATATGTAGAGCCTATATCAAATTACATTCTGTCTTGGGAAGGAGGAAGGAGAGGGAAGGAGAGGAAAGTTAAAACTTAAAGAAGTGAATGCTGAAAACTAAAAATAAATAAATTAACTTTAAAAAGATAAGCATCTGAATGAATGGTACATGCCATTTGGGTTATAATAAAAACAAGGTCTGATCAGAACTGCTACCTGTGGCTAGTGTAAATATGTTGCTTCATCATCAGAAAATGTTTTTGCAACATCAACAAAAAGCCTGACCTGATAAATGGAAAATACCACCCAGTGACTTAATCCGACAGTATTTCTGAGTTGTTCCTGAAAAACTCAGAGAAGGGTGTATGCTGGGTAATTACCAGCAGTATTTTTTTGTTGCTGTGAGCTGTTTTCAGGAACAAAGAAGAAAATGGAGAGTTATCTTGTGAATATCACTGGACTTTGTAGATTAGCCCTGAACAGGATGGCTAATGAATGATAGCCTGAAATAAAGAAGATTGGCTCCAGCAAAAGAAAAGAAAAACCTGGGGATGTTATAGAAAACAGTGCCTAAGCTTTGAGAACCCTTTAATGAGATTTAGAAAATGCAGAGATCTATGCTTGAGACAGGGAGGTGGACTAGTTCTGATAAATTAAAGCTGAAACACAAGTCATACATGCTGAGGCCTGCAGCCATTGCAGGAGCCTGGCTTCCCTTAGCAGTTGATGTGAGAATCAAGCAGAACCCAAAAGGGAGAAGCATCATGGGAAATGTTTGATCCTACCATTATTCTTTATTTTTTACTTTTTATTTTAGACTCAAAAGCCAGAACACTAATATAGAATAGAGAAAAGAAACAAGAACGTATTATAAACTTAAATATTGGAACTTAAGTACAAAGTGAGAAAGGAAAAAAAAGCATGCTGTGTGCACAGCAGAACATAAGGGAGGATTCTAAATATGCAACAATAAATTTTCATTTCAAGAAAGGCTTTATGATAAATAATACTCATGCTAAGAATTGTCCATCTTTTCTTCATTTCCTTGTGAATTTTCTTTTGTTCTGTGCTATGCACTTGTTTACTTTGTTCGTTTTTTCCCCACCCCATCCCTAGAAGGCTACAATAAAGTTTAGATGTTTCTCAATAGCTACAAATATCTGCATACACATACATACATATATAGATATACACTTTCCAAACATATTCTATTCCTGATTTTTGTTTTTATGTTTGTGGGTATCTCTTGTTTCCTAACCCACTTGCCTCCTTTACCCACTACCTTGCCCTCCTATTACTTGCCTACTTCCCTCCAAGGATCCCTCCCCTATCCTTATATTCCCATAAATCTAAACTCCCTTCTATACCACCCTTTTACCTAATTCCCTTTCCCTACCCTCTAAAGCAGTGGTTCTCAACATGTGGGTTATGTTCAATTTGTAACAATGAAAATGCATCCTGTATATCAGATAGATTCATAACAGTAGCAAAATTACAGTTATAAAGTAGCAACAAAAATAATTTAAGTTTGGGGTCACCACAACATGAGGAACTGTATTGAAGGGTTGCAGGATTAGGAAGGTTGAGAACCACTGCAAGAGTCCTCCATTGTCCTCTCCCTGCCCCATCCACTTAGCATTTTATTTCTTCTGAATTTAGAAAACATTTTTATTCTTCTAAGTATATATGTATATGTGTGGGGAGCCCTGCCATACTACAGCAGGGCTGGAAAAGAGTTGCTTGCCCAGAGGCTGCGAGAAAGACATATAAAAGAGATGGGATGCCCTCTTTATTATCCTACCTATGAGCTTTTATAGGACACTTCCTAATTGTTTTCCCCTGAGGACATTGCTCACTTCTTTGTTCCAAGGCCAGGAGTATATACCATGCTTATCTCAAGGACATAATGCTCACACCTGTGTGTTTGAGTTTCTTCCTGGGGAATGGGGAACTAATCCAGGCTACTCTACTGAACTACTCTTCAGCTGAGAGGGCATATTCAGCTATCAGGGTAAGTCACACTGACCTGTGGTCCTCTGTGTGTGTGTGTGTGTGTGTGTGTGTGTGTCCCTCTTAAACCCATTCCCAATGAAAGTAAGTTACCAGAACTAACAGCCCTTCTCTCCCATAAAATTCCTCTATGTTGATTCTTCCTCTTACACCTCATTTGTATAAAATAATTACTCCTGCTAGTTGTTCCTAAATGGTTTTACTTTTTAAATTCATATCATATCAGATTTATCCCAATATTTCTTGTGAGTTACCCAATTATTAATAAGAATCTTAGACACACATACATGTATACATACATAAACATGTGTGTATATATATGTACATATATATATATATAAATAGTCTGTCCTTATGAATCCCTTATAATCAGTCTTTAGTATGTACCTTATATTTCTCTTGGTTCTTGTAAATCAAATCTTATAACTGAGTTCAGGATTTTTTTAAACAAAGTTTTGAAAATTGGAGAGTTTATCAAATATTCATTTTTTTCTTGAGGATTATACATAACTTTGCCAGGTATGATTATTTTTTATCCAGAGCCCCAGTTCTTTTGCTCTTTGCTATATTATGTTCCAAGACCTGTGGTCCTTTAATGTCTCTGCTGCTAAGTCTTGTGTGAGTCTAATTGTGGCAGCACAATATTTAAATTGTTTAATTTTGATGCTTTTAATATTTTATCCTTTAGCTGGTGGTTTTGGAATTGAACTGTGATATTCCTACGAATTTGCCTTATAGGATCTCTTTTAAATGGTGATGGATGGATTTTTTTTTCTATTTCTACTTCCCTCATGTTCTATTACTTCAGGACAATTTTCTTTAATTATTTCTCGTATTATTGTATCAAGATGCTTTTTTAATAATAACTTTCAGTTGGTCCAATTATTTTTATATATTTTCTTCTTGATCTGTTCTCCAAATCTTTTGTTTTTCTTGTTTCACTTTCTCTTCTTTTTTTTATTATTCATATTTTGTTTAATTATTTCTAGATCTCTTATTTCACTGGTTTCATTTTGCCTAGTTCTAATTTTCAAGGGGTCATTTTCTTCGTTAAGATTCTGGATTTCCTTTTCTAATTGGTTGAATTACATAGCCTTCTTGTTTTTCTTGGATTTTTTTTTCTTCCATCTCTCTCATTTGATTTTTAAAGTCTTTTTAAAAATCTTCTATGAATTCTTTTTGGGCAAGTTACCATCTGGCATTACTCTTTAGGGTTTTCTTTACTTCAGTATCCTCCTCTGAAGATGAACCCTGATTATCTCTATTTCCATAATAGCTTTCTATGATTGTATTCTTTCTCCTTTCCTGTGTGTCCAATTTTGTCTTTGTTCTTAGTAATAGCTTAATTTTTGTAATCGCCTCTAACTTTGAGGTATGGGAAATGGTGCTTTTTGCCCCAGATCTTCTGTTCTCTCCTCTAGCCTGGGATGAAAGCTAAACCTCCAACCTCCTGTAAACGCCATAGCCAGGGGCTTTCTGCCCCATTGCTTCTGCACTCGCAGACATGTATGGTTGTTTCTCCCGTGGCTTTTTGCAGCACAGCTGGGTCTGGGATTCCTGGTCAGCAGAGGTTCCATTTCTCTTCCCAGGCTCAAATGCCCAGCTCCCCTCACTATCCTAGGGGTTCATGTGGCTGGGGCTGAGGCAGCCTCCCAAACCAACTAACTCCAGGACTTGCCACTTATTATTAAAATGGAAACTAACTTGGAGGTGTTTACTCTTCATGGGACCAAATCTGGTCCTGGGATTTTTCTTCAGATCTTCTCAAATTGTCCCAGGAGGACCCCAGTTATGCCCCTGTTCTCATTTCACTCTACCCATACTTTGTTCACTCTAAGGCACTATTTTAACTCTATTGTGGGGGGAAATCTTAAGAACTTGGAATTGTCTGACCTTCTCCACCATCTTCCCAGAATCCTCTCCTAATTGTTCTAGAAATGGTACTGAGACCGGCATTTCTCCTAGTAAAACTCTTTTTGCTTGCCCTTTAATCCTACTACCTAATTAGTCAATGTACAAATAAACATTTTATTATGTGCTAGTCACTGTTCTAAGCAATGATGTATATAAAAAAAGTCAAAAGAATCTCTGCCCTCAGTAAGTTTATATTCTAAAAGGGGAGCCAAACATTACTGCTAATATATCATAGATCACCAATCAGCAACTAGTAAGGAAATGATGAAATTGAAACAAACAAAAATATTTTTTGTGAAACATCATGGAATATGTGGCATAATGCAAAGAACTAGACTTGAGTCAGAAGGAAACCTGTGTTTAAATTCCAGCTTGGATATTTATTACTCATGTGACCTTTCAGTTGATTGTTTTGGTCTGTAGAATGGGGATAACAATACTTGCAATAGAGCAAGCTTAATAAATGCTAGTGCCATTTTAAAAGACATTAGAGATGGAGAATGAGCATAATTTGAATGGAACAGGGACCCATCCATATTAATCAACATGATATCTAATATTTCTCCTCAATATACACCAGGAAAGGTAAAAATCCAGAATTTTTCCAATGAGTGCTCAAATAGGTTTGTGGTTTTATTTATGTGGCTATTTCCTTAAATGATATAGATTGTATCTACCTGTGTCTTGTTCTATTCTTGTTTATAACTTCCCTTAAGTTGAACATGGTGAGTTCATCCAATATGTTGAGCAACAAGAATACCAACAGTTTATATGGTCTGTTCCTTAGCTGCCACTCTTTCTTATATCACTAATTCATCTTTTTGTTCATGTTTCCTTGATAATATCCTATAAGTCAAGTCAAGAAACATATGTTAAGGACTTACTATGTGTCACACACTATGCTAAATTCTGGGCATACAACTACCAGTGAAAAGATAGTTTCTTTCCTCAAGAAACCTATATTCTAATGGGAGAAGAAAAAAAAATAAGAAGAAGCTAAAAAAACAGGGTGGGAGAACAAAAAAAGCTACCTTCATGGGATATACTGGAGAAAGAAATATACAGAGTCAGGAACAGAGTCCAGAGAGACATAAATAAAGTAAACACAGTTGGTCTGAGCACTACCTTAAAACAGAGGTTCCGGTAGTGACTGACCAATCAGAGAGGAGGCAAAAATATCTTCCCAGATAAGATCTGAGCTAGAGATAATATGGAGTTCAGGAAAGAGAAAGATCTTTACATTGCTTCTTCTTTGAAATCAGTGGCATAATATTTTTCAGCCTATTTGCAACTACCATATGCTTGCTTCTCCATTGTCCTTTGGGTGAACCTCAGTTTCAATACTTTGGAGACTGTGGTGTTTTATGACTTGTAGTCATTCAAAAACACTGAAATAATACTGGTAAGAATTTGGCAACTCAGTCCAGTGAGGAAATCAAAGGTATTTTGATTTAAATCCCCACCCCCCTACCCCTGTGGTCCCAAAATGGATTTGTAGGTAGTTTACAATATGAAGATCAGTTATTGCTTTAGAAAGTTTTGAATGATTTTTAGCTTAATTTTTTTTAATATTCTAGTAATAGGGGGAAAAGAGGTGACTTTGAGTTAGGAAGATCTATATAAAAGTTCCACCTCTGACACACAATGGTTATATGATAACAGAGCAAGTGACTTAACCTCTTAGTTTCCCACAATTGACTCTCTGAGACTACATGTTGTGTTGGGACAGGAAGTTTCCTTGTGGTGATTTCCTATCCCAATGAAATCATAAGTCTATTCAAAACGAAGGGGAAAAATCAACTGTGATCAATGATAGAAGTATTGTGCCTGAAGCCTACTTAGTCCATATGCCCATTAGATAAAAATGTAAGCAAAAATCCCCCTAGATTTACACAACAGGCTGCCATTTAACATTATTCAATTGCAATGATAAATTAATTTGGCCAGATATTTTCTAATTTGATTCTAGAAGATTCCATTCCCAGAAATATAGCCCATAGGGAAGCAATTTTCCCAATCCAGATTTCTTATTGAAGAAGTTTTGGCATTGAAATTTCTAGTCTTGGAGTTCATCTCTCCTAAAAATAATGGTTGCTAATGGAAACTTGGAAAAGTTAGGGACACCAAGGCCAAGGAATACATGGAACCAACACTGAATCTCCCTCCCACTTAACCTATCATTTCCTGACAATATATCCCCATTTCTCTAGAGGCGCATTTCCCCTGTTTATCCTACCTATTTCCATCATGGCCTTTTCCCTTGGGCATGTTCTTTACCCTCAAGACCTCTACTATGAAAATTAATGTGCATCAAACTTAGACCAATTGGTTCTGATTCTTTTGCCTAGGTCTCCACAAAATTGGGAAACAGATTGGAATAGATTTCTTCCAGCACCAATGGAGATGGTTTAACTCATCTGAGCTAAGGGCAATATTGTCATCCATTTCCCTGGAGTAAGGGAATTTATAGGTTTTCCACTCTAGTCCATCCAAAGGGGAGAATGAGGACAGCTTTGAAACTGACACTTGGAACTTATTATATGCTTTAAAAAAAAGCAAGATATTTGTAGTAGAGATTCAGTTTTCTATTCACTGTTTTTTTTCCTGTTGTTTAGAGAAATGTTCATGATAATAGGCGTTTGTTAAGTTTGAGGAAGAAAATTATTCCATAATGAGTCTATCAGATTCGCAGGATGATTACAGCCATCCCATGAGATGACTATAGGGAGAGAAAGATTAGATGAAGTAATCCTGAAGGCAGTGTCATTTGCTGAGAGAAGAGTTAAAAGAAGATGATCTCACCAAGAGATGGGTTGCTAACTGATGAAAGTATCTGTATGGCATCAAAAAATGGAACAAGATTCTCATTCAAGGAGGTACTTAGGAAAATGTTGGACAGAGGAACTTATCATTTGAGAAGGTAGGTTGGAAAATCAGATAAAGTTCTTATTGTTGTTTCAGTTATGTCCAATTCTTTGTAACCCCTTTTGGGTGGTTTCCTTGGTGAAGATACTGTAGTGACCATTTCATTCTATAGCTCATTTTACACATGAGGAAACTGAGGCAAACATGGTTAAGTGACTTGTCTAGGGGTCACTCAGCTATTAAATGTCTGAGGCCAGATTTGAACTCAAAAAGATGAGTCTTCCTAAGTCCAGGTCCAGCCCTCTGCCCATTGCACCACCTAGCTGCCAACTCAAAGGTAGGGGAAGAATGTTGGGGTGTATTTGAACATTTATTTAAATTTTAGTAAGGATGAACAAGAAATTGTTGATTTGAAATACTTCAAAGTCTTCTAGCCAATATGCACACCTCAGCCTAAGCTTCAGTCTCCTTTATATGGATCTTCTTTTGCTCAGCTAGATATCTTTGAAGAGAGTCAAATCAACCCAAGACAACTTCTTGTTCACCTTTATGAAAATATGAATAAGTGTTGAAATGCAACCCAAATTATTTCCCCATAGTCAAAAAGCTTTCATGGAATGTTGTAGTCAGATATACTTAGGATCAGTTGCTTTCTTAGTGTGCCCCACATAAACCTGGAGCCAGCAACCCTTTCAGCCTTAGAAACAACCTAGCAAATGAAATTGTGACTGTACCTGGACTTCCTTTGTAACTACTTGGCTTACATATCCAAAGATACCTAGGATAAAACTTTAACTTCAATTCAATTTTAATAGAGCATTCTTTCTTATTCTAATTAAGCCAATTGTAGATGTCCTTTGGCACACACAAGGTTTTTCCTTTGATACTTAATTAAAAACCGCCAATTTATACCTGTGGCTAGCTGAGCACTATGGGGAGGAGAACAGATAAATTATATTGGAAGTGCCTTAAATTACAGGAAAGATTACAAATGCTATTAAAGATTTAACAGTAGGAGGGGGATGATAGAATGCTAACTTTGAAAACTTTTAGACTAGTCATGCATCACTATTAATGTAATTGGAAATATAGTAAGAAGACAGGAACCACAAGAAAATTTGAGTTATAATATTTCACTTTCTTGGGTGTTAACATTGCACAATCTCTTTCTTATTATTTATGCTTCCAACATAGGTAAATTAACATTTTTCATAGCATCTTAGAATTTTTCACCATCCTCAAACCTTTCTAAATTTTCTCCTTCCTAATGTTCTTTTGATAGTTTCATATTAGTTTTGGTTATTCATTCTTCTCCATGTCCACCCTTCTATATTTGGTACATATTTTTTTAATATTTGTAACAACACTATATTCTGATGAAGCTGAAGCTAGAAAGGTCTTTTATACACTAAAATATTCATAGTAACACTTTTTTGAGGTAGCAAAGAACTAGAAACAAAATAGAAGACCAGAATGGCTAAAGCAATTGTGATTTGCTATTATTCATGTATTGGAATGTTACTGCACTAGAAGAGATAATGAATGTAAAGAATACAGAGAATCATGACAAAACTTAAATGAACAGAAATGAGAAAACTTATATGGAGCAGAGTAAAGTCAGCAGTCATGAAAAGTGATGTATAGGATGACAACAACAGTGTAAATGGAAAGAATGATAAACAAAATTCAGACCCAGAGAAAAGAGGAGAAAATGCACCTCTCTCCCCTCTCTGGAAAAGTAGAATATTATAACTGTGGAACATTACATGCATTGTCAGACACAACTGATGTGCTGATTGATTTTGCTAAGGTTTTATTTTTTCTTTTTCATTTTTAAATCCTTGCTTAAAAAATTAATGTCTCACTGAGTGAGGAAGAGTGTATATTCGGAAATGAAAGGGAAGTCAAAACTAAAGATGTCGATGAAAGTAAGGTTGAAAACAATTTCAGTTTATTAAAGAGTTTCCTCGGGGCGGAGCCAAGATGGCGGCGTAGAAACAGCAAAGCACCACAGCTCCCACACAAATACGCTAAAAAACTCATAAAATGGGACGCTAAACAGATTTTCAAGCTCCAAAACTCTCCACAAGACAGAAAGCACTACAGGCAGCGCGGCGGGCCGGGCTCTTCGCAGCAGTCTGGGACCCGAGGCTGAAACCCCAGCCGGCTCAGGCCCTGGGGCATCGGGCGGGAGCCGCGTCTATAGGAGAGCAGATCGGCTGCACTGGAGGCACAGTTACCACATTTATCAGGCCAGAAGAAAAAAAGGCTAAGAGAAAGGTCAGTGGATTTTACTAACTGGGGAGGAGAAGAGCGGGTCCGGCCAAACTGCTCCCA
>CM053598.1:166803258-166822462 GCA_028646575.1 Pseudocheirus occidentalis | reverse complement strand
AGATATAATATAGAGACTTTCCTTGTTCTGAAGATTGTGTATAATATTGTGAACTGTTGAAACTGTGAACATTGTACTGAATAAAGATTTGTAATGGAATAAACAGAGTGTTCACTAATACTGTGTAATGCAAATCTTAAAAGCTCCTCACAGTAGCATTTTCTAAGAAATCTACTGCTGATTGGCTTTACAGTAGGTAATTCTCAAATGAAGAAACTCCCTTTACCAATTCAAATCAATACTTTCTCTTCAACTTAGACACAGAGAGTTTCTTAAGAAAATTGAAAGGTTAAATGAATGGTCAGAGAAAAGACTTAAACCAATATCTTCCTGGGTTTAAGCCAGTTTTCTTTCTTCAACATAATGGTGCCTCTTCCCATTCTTAAACTATTTTTCACACATCACAGCAGACAAGCTAACTTGCATTCATTAAGGGCAGCCACAACTTGTCTTATTTCCTTATTTATTATAGATATCAACTCTCCCATTTTAATTTTACTTTTTATTTTGCCAAGAAAACCAGAGCAAGATAAGAATTGAATAGCTCTGCTACTAATTTATTAGTCCTTCCTTCCTTCCTTCCTTCTTCCTTCCTTCTTTCCTTCCTTCCTTCCTTCCTTCCTTCCTTCCTTCCTTCCTTCCTTCCTTCCTTCTTCCTTCCTTCTTTTCTTCCTTCCTTCCTTCCTTCTTCCTTCCTTCTTTTCTTCCTTCCTTCCTTCCTTCCTTTCTTCCTTCCTCCCTTCCTTTCTTCTTTTCTTCCTTCCTTCCTTCCTTCCTTCCTTTCTTCCTTCCTCCCTTCCTTTCTTCGTTTCTTTGTTTCTTTCTTTGTTCCTTCCTTCCTCCCTTCCTTTCTTCATTTCTTTGTTTCTTTGTTTCTTTCTTCCTTCCTTCCTTCCTCCCTTCCTTTCTTTGTTTCTTCCTTCCTCCCTTCCTTTCTTCATTTCTTTGTTTCTTTCTTCGTTTCTTTGTTTGTTTGTTTGTTTCTTTCTTTGTTTCTTCCTTCCTCTCTTCCTTTCTTCGTTTCTTTCTTTGTTTTTTTGTTTCTTTTTCTTTCTTTCCTCCTATGAACTTCCAGGTATCTCATCTGCTAGTCTTCTTCCTTCATTGCAACGACTCTCTATGGTTATTATACATAGGCATTTTTCTTACTTCCCTATCCTTTGTATTTTAAAACCCTTTTGAATAGATTTTAAGACATCTGGGAAATAGAATTCTTAGCAGCCACTGGTATGTGCTCTACTCTTTAAGGAGTCTGTCATCTTTGTATTTTAATCAGGAGCTCCAACAGAAATCTACATCTGATTTCAAGAAAAGATTTCCTTAGCCAGCTATTTACTTTTGAAAACATTTATTTCTTTTGCATTCCTTGCCTTCAATAAGCAGCAGTGAGGAGAATAGTACTTATACCTCTATGATCTTCATTGTCTTGGCCAAACCTCATAAATCTTTGCAAAGACTTATTTTGGTTCTTCCCAGCAGTACCATTGGTACCCACATTCGTGAGAAGTGAATAAGACAAGTCTTATGAAGTTCTCTGTTGTGCCTTGGTTTTCTCTATTGTCAGTATTAGGTTAACAAAAGAACTGCCTCATCAACCCTGAGTCTGTAATCACCATTCAACACTATTCTTTCCACCCCCATGATCCTTACTGGATAATTTCTCATGTGAAAGCTTCTGGGCCTCTGTTTTGTCATTCTTTGTGGGGTGGAGGGGGTAACAATAAGCTTTTTCTTCCTCAGAGCTTCCAGGCATTCTCTTTGTTTTTTTAAAACTGTTTTTGAGTGTTTACATTTCTTATTCTAAACCTGTCCCATTGACTTTAGAGCTTTTGAAAGACACTTTTATTTTTATTTTATTTTTTACTTTTTTATGCTTTTTGGATGGGGGGAAGGTAGGACAATTGAGGTTAAGTGACTTGCCCAAAGTCACACGGCTAGTTTTTGTGTTAAGTGTCTGAAGCTGTATTTGAACTCAGGTCCCCTTCACTGCAGGGGCAATACCCTATTCACTGTGCCATCTAGCTGCCCCCATGAAAGACACTTTTAACAATGTTATAGCCATACTCTTTCCCCTTTTTTTAACCTTTTATTTATTTTTTTTAAAGTAAATCTTTGTGATATGGTATTGGGGTGGCCTATTATTATACCTGGGGAATTTAAAGCTCACAATAAAGAGCTTACCGCACAAAGTTTTAGTGAGATAAGTCACAGAAGCATTATTTCTCTCATTTTACAGCAGAAGAAACTGAGACTCAGAGATGTTAACTGGTCATATGACTGACTAAGCTGGGCTTCAGATCAGGTGTGTTAGTTTTCATTGTTTGATGATCCAGTTGTGTCTGACTCTTTATGACTCTGTTTGGGGTTTTCTTGGCAAAGATACTGGAATGGTTTGCCATTTCCTTCTTCAGCTCATTTTACAGATGAGGAAACGGAAGCAAATTGAATTAAGTGACTTACCCAGGGTCACACATGAAGTATCTGAGACTGGGTTTGAACTCAGGAAGATGAGTCTTCCTGACTCCTCCTGACACTCTATCTACTCTATCACATAGCTTTCCTACCACAGTGCATTTCTTTGTAGATTACGTTGTCTCTGCTTTCTACTTGTGGCAAGGGCTTGTGACTATAATAGAAAGAACTGAAGTTAGGGAAAATGATTTTGACTTAGTTCATTCACTTGCCATCATGTGGCTTTAAGTATTTGCAAGATGAAATTGAACATGATGCTTTCTATAGCCCCTCCAAGTCCTAGTCCTGTCATCCTGTACAGAAATCTGCCATTGACCAAGCTAAGTTTAGATGTGGTTTTAGTCTTTCATTGTTTCAGTCACCTTTGCCTGTAAAACAGAAATAGTAAAATCGCTTATAAGTAAAAATAAAGCTAATATAACTCCTGGGGGATAAAGAAAGAACTCAGGCATTTCTCACTTAGAGAAAGCCAAGTTCAAGAAGGGATTAATTCATAGAAATGGAATTGACCAGATGGGCGTTTGATAAGTTTTCTAAGTTAATAGGTTATAGTAAGCCATTGGGTAGAAGGTAAAAATCACTTAATAGCTAGCAGTAAGAATTTAATAGAAATTATTTTCTTTCCTGATTTAGTCTGATGATCCCATTTTCTTTATATTAAGAAGCTGTCATTTTGAACATTGCCGTAATAAATTAATGAACGATTTTCTTTGGACAACACAAGCACATGTCTGCATACATACATACATACATACATACATACATACACACACACACTCGCAGATATATGTGTGTATTTATATGTGCACCCATATATACACATGCATGTAAATATAACATATAATGATATAAAAATGTTTACAATATGATATACACACAAAATATTTACTATGTATATATGTTCAAGCAACATGATATTCATAGCACCCACAGTGGTTATGGATATGCTGATGTAGTTGTGAATCACAAAATGTAACAGGCTCTCCACACATAGGACAGAACCAAAGCATTTATTCAAATACCAGAAAACCAACTCCCCAAACTAGAAAGGCAAAGCCATTATAGTGACCATGAAATTGGTACACATAGTCAATGCAGTGAACACTCACATTCCCAAGCCTTCAAAACCAAACAGTTTCCTTCAGGCAAAGATCCTCTTCTCTTCACTCAGGGTAGCTCCTCAGCCTCCAGCTTCTCACTCCCATGAGTTCTGGCTCCCAGCATTTCTCACTCCTGGCAGCTCTGGTTGGCTCACAGAAGTTCACAGCAGCTCTGACCAACTCTCAGAAGGTCTCAGCAGCTCTGGACAGCTCCCTGAAGTTCTCAGAAGTTCTCAGAAGAAGTGCTCAGAAGAAGTTCTGGCTCTCTAGTTTAGGCTTTTACTTATATATGGTATTAGTTCCTCCCTGTCCCTCCCCCTCTTCCTGTTACATCAGCAAGTTCATCCCACTGTGGGTTTCACAAGTTCTGGATCTTAATACTTGACACAATTATGAACTTGAAACAAGGTGCTAAGTACCTGTTTGTTTGCCAATATAAGGGGCATGGAAGATCTTCAAATACCTATAAAATACACTAAGTGTGTATTGTATTATATATACATGGAGAAATATATAATATAGATATAGACATATATGTATTTATACATTGTCATATATACATGCACAAAATATAATGTGTATATGATAAAAATATACACAAAATATTTGCACATACAATACATACTTTTTGTTTATTATGTATACATATGTGTATATATTGAATAGGTGTATAAAGCATATATGATCTAGTGATTTGAATGTATATGTATTTATATGCACATATATATCTATGTAGTTATCTATATATATGCACACATATATGTACACAAAATATAATGTGTATATATATATATATATAAAAATTCCTACATATATAAATGTTTACACATACAGAAAAACATAGAAAATATACATCTATTATTTATGTATGCATTTATGTAGTTGTTAAATATGTGTAGTATTACATAAAATATATATTGTATATGTATATATAAAGTACATATAACATAAAACAACTTGAATACATATGTTTAAACTTGTATACACATACACATATGCTATAAAACACACATTCATGTAGCTATTTTTTTCAATCTTTACTTCACCTTCTTATATAGATATATAGATATTACTCCAGAATAGATGATTCCAGACTTGCATACTATTTTTATGAAATTATATGTTTCTATAGATTTCATTTTTATCTTACTTTTAATGACATTTGCTTTTATATCACCTTCATTTCAAAAGATACCCTTTACCCCACCCACAGAGTCATTCATTATAATAAAGAATGCTAAAGAGTCTCTTTTCTCTTGGCCTGGATGGCGGCAGCATGGGTAAGTGCCGTGGTCTTCATACTGCTAGAAGGCTCCACAGCCACGGGAGAGACCAGAAGTGGCATAACAAACAATACAATAAAGCTCATTTGGGCGCTGCCTTGAAGGCCAACCCCTTTGGAGGAGCATCTCATGCAAAAGGGATTGTCTTGGAAAAAGTTGGTGTGGAAGCCAAGCAGTCCAATTCTGCTATCAGGAAGTATGTGAGAGTTCAGCTGATTAAGAATGGCAAAAAAATCACTGCCTTTGTTCCCAATGATGGTTGCTTGAACTTTATAGAGGAAAATGATGAAGTTTTGGTTGCTGGATTTGGTTGGAAAGGTCATACTGTTGGTGATATTCCTGGAGTCTGATTCAAGGTTGTAAAAGTTGCAAATGTTTCTCTTCTGGCCTTGTACAAAGGCAAGAAGGAAAGACCAAGATCATAAAATTGTATGATGTCTTTGTCATAGTAAAAAATTTTCATGTAAAAAAAAAAGAATGCTAAAGAAAGAGAAAAAAAGGCTAACAAAACAAAAACACATCAGCTGTGACAGATTATCAATGCAATATTCTATGCATATGATAATCCCACCAATACAAATAATGAAGAAAGGTGTATTTTCTCAGATCTTCTCTGGGTTCAGACTTGGTCATTATAACTCAAATGTGATTTTCTTTTTTTTTGTTCTTTCTATTTATACTGTAATCACTTTGCATATTGGTCTTCTAGTTTTGCTTACTTCAACCCATCAGTTCATATATATTTCTTTGTTCTTAAAATTCTTCATATTTATCATTTCTTATGTATTCTAATAATCCATGTACCCAATTTGCTGATCTGTTTCCCATTTAATAGGTGACTACTTTATTTCCAGTTCTTTTTTCACCAAAAAAAATGTAGCACTATGAATATTCTGACATATATGGGACATTTCATTCTATCTTTGACCTCCTTGAAGGAATGAATATCTGCAGCATAATTTTGTATAGACAAAATTTAATTTCATTCAAGTACTTGGTATCCAAGTAATTTTTTTTAGAGAATAAATAATGATGATGATGAGGAGGAAGAGGATGAGGATGATGATGCTGATAGCAGTAATACCTTATGCTTATCTAGCACTTTATTAAAGAGTTTTCCTGATAGACTCCATGAAGTTGATAATACGAATATTATCACCTTTATTTAACTGATGAAGAAGCACAGATTCAGAGTGGTTAAGCAACTTTCTTGTAATTACTCAGCTTCTTAGTGTGGAAGCAGAATGCAGTCTAATTAGATATGTAGGGGTATTTGGACTTTAGAAATCACTTATGTAAATTCCATTTTATAATCAATGAAACTTAAGCACAGAAAAGATTTAAGTGACTTGTTGGAAGGTACCCACAAAAATTACTGTCAGAAGGTTAGGACTCAAGTTTCTTACTGTTTTATCTAGTATGCTTTTTTAGCACACAATATCAACCTTGCTTGGTAGACAGATACTTCTATATGCTACCTGTTATGTTTTTTAAATTTCAGTTATATTAGCACTGTTATTATTCTCTCACCCAGCTCCCAGACTTTGATATTCCATGAGATCTCTATCTTCCCAAATCCTCATCTCTTCACTCTATAGTCTTTTTCTTGGAGATCTCATTAGCTCCCAAGTGTTCAGTTATCATCTGTATACAAATGACTCCTGAATACACACACACACACACACACACACACACACACTCACACGCACTACAGATGTACTCAGAGTGGTTAAGTCATTTGTTTATAATCACTCAGTTTGGAAGTGTGGAAATAGGATACCATAAAGATTCCTCATTTAATGTAGTTTAATTAGACAAATAAACACATATCTATACACACAAATATGTGTGTGTGTTACATACAAATATGTTCAGAAGAGATAATAGCAATCTGTGAGAGGGCATATATGTATATATATATATATGTTCAGGAGAGAGAACAGGGGTGTGTGTTTCTGTACACACATAAATGCACATACTAGGTGCATATATGCATGTGTGTGTGAAATGTGTGTATGTGCATGCCTGTTCTTTGTCCTGAACCCCAGTCCTGCATTACCAGCTCCCTGATGAATCTCTCTACTTTGATATTAACATGTGCAAAACAGATTTCTTATCATCTTTCCTTCCTCCTTAACTATATCCTTCAAATTTTCCTATTTTTCACAGTATTACCATCCTTCCAGTCACTTAAGTTCAAAACTTAAGAATCACCCCTTAATTACCCTCCCCATTCCAGCCATTCAGTGAATAAGCATTTATTAAGAACATAGGTATATGCTGGGCTCTATGCTAAGTCCTGATGATACAAAGAAATACAAAAAATAGTCCTTGATCTCAAGGAACTAACAATCTAATGGAGAAGTCAATATGTAAACACTAGGTTGAAATAAGCTATAGACAGGATAAATGGGAAATAATCAACAAAGAGAGGTCATGAAAATTAAGAGGGATTGGGAAAGACTTCTTTTTAAAAAGACTATTTCATTAAATATCTTCCAATTATGTGCACATTTTTTAACATTTCTTTAATTTTTTTGCATTTTAAACTATCTTCCTTCTTCCTGTTCCTCCACCTCTCTTGAGAAAGCAAGCAATTTAATATTACTTATACATATGGAGTCATGAAAAATGCTTCCATATTAGCCATCTTGAAAAAAGAAAACAGAACCCCCCCCAAAAAAAGTGGGGAGGTAAGGGTGCTTAATTATGTGGTCAGAGTTTACCAGTTCTCTCTTGGGAGA
The DNA here is from genome assembly GCA_028646575.1 of Pseudocheirus occidentalis. NCBI lineage: Eukaryota > Metazoa > Chordata > Mammalia > Diprotodontia > Pseudocheiridae > Pseudocheirus > Pseudocheirus occidentalis. The sequence continues at coordinate 166,814,863 of CM053598.1, read as the reverse complement.
TGGGATAGCATTTTTCATCATGTGTCCTTCAGAATTATCTTGAAGTGTTATTTTGATTAGAGTAGCTAAGTCTTTCACAGTTGATAATCCTTATAATATTGCTGTTACTATGTAAAATGGTTTCTTGATTCTGCTCATTTCACTTTGTATGAGCTTATCATATATAAGTCTTCTTGGGTTTTTCTGAAACTATTTTGCTTGTAATTTGTTATAACACAATAGTATTTGATTATAATCACATACCACAACTTGTTCAGCTATTCCCCAATTGATGTGCATTTCCTTGATTTCCAGCTCTTTGTTACCACAAAAGGAAATACTATAGATATTTTTATATAAATTTGTCCTTTTCACTTTTCTTTGATCTCTTTGGGATATAGTTCTAGTAATGGTGTTACTGGGTCAAAGGGTATTAACAGTTTTACAGCCCATTGGACACAATTCCAAATTATTCTCTAGAATCAGTTCCAAATTATTCTCTGGAATGGCTAGATCAGATCACAACAACACCAACGGTACATTTGTGTCCTAGATTTTCCACATCCCATTTAGGTATTTGTCATTTGTCTTTTCTGTCATATTAGCCAATTTGATAGATATTACATGGTGCCTCAGAGTTATCTTAATTTGCATTTCTCTAATCGGTAATGATTTAGAGCAATTTTTATGTGACTATTGCTAGTTTTGATTTTTTATTCTTAAAACTGCCTGTTCACATCTTTTGACCATCTATTAACTGGTGAATGTATCTTATTTTTTATAAATTTGGCTCACTTCTCTATGTATTTGAGAAATGTGGACTTTATCAGAGAAACTTTTCCCTCCAGTTCCCTCCTTTCCTTCTAAATTCTGCAGCATTAGTTTTGTTTGTGCAAAAGCTTTTTAAATTTCATGTCATAAAACTTATGCATTTGATTTTCCAAGATTTTCTCTACGTCTTATTTGGTCATAAACTCTTCCCTTATCCAGATTTAACAGATAAAAATTTTGATGCTGCCCTAGTTTGCTAGTGTATTCCTGCTTTATGTCTAAATAATTTATCTATTTTAATCTTATCTTGGTTATGGTGTGAGATGTTGGTCTATGCCTAGTTTCTGCCAGACTGTTTCTGAGTTTTCCCCTTAAATTTTGTCAGATATTGAGTTCTTGTTCCAAAAGCTTGGATCTTTGGATTTATAAAATATTAGATTACTATGGTAATTTACTGCTTTATGTTGTTTATCTAATCTATTCTACTGATCTACCATTATTTCCTCTTCAGTACCAGATTGTTTTGATGGTCATTATTTTGTAATAGTTTTTTGGGGGGAGAGAGGTATGGGGGAAGCCTCTTGTAGAAGTTGGAATTTTTAGCTGGGACATTTAAATACTAAATATTCTGCATGTTTCTACCTTTTGAACATCTCACAAAGATGCCTAGAACATGTACCCTAGTTTAGGATTTCATCACCATTCACTGAATTATTATAATAGCTTCAAACCTACTTCCTCTGACTCCAGGTTCTTTCCCTCTCTGATCCAGACTCCACACTGCAGTCCAAGTAATGTTCCTAAAGTATGGGTTTGAATGTGTCACCTTCCTGCTCAAAAGCCTTCTGTCACTCCCTATTGCCTCAGAGATAAAACGTCAGTAATTTAGTTTGCCATTTAAAACCCTCCACCACCTGGCTAAAACCTATCTTAATCCGAACTGCTGTTATTGTTCAGGTCCTTATAACTTCTCCCCTGGGCTATTGTAATAGCTTTCAAAGAGGTCCCTCCTGCTTCATGGCTTTCTGCATGTCCTTCACTCAAATGCCAAGGTGGTTTTTCTAAAGTGTAAATCTGATCATGCCATAACTCAGTTCAGTGAACTCCAACAGCTCCTCTATTATCTCCAGAATCAAATATAAAATCTTGGCATTTAAAACTTTTCACAACCTTTTCATACCCTTTGTACTTTTCCAGCATTTTAGGCCTTAAACTTCTCTACTCGTTCTATGACTTAGCTAGACTGTCTTCGTGATTCCTCATGATTCTTCAGTCACTTCCTCTGTGCCCTTATGAAAGGCATCTCTCATACCTGAAATAACTTCCTTCTCATTTTTACCTTGCAAAATCCTGAATGGAAAGATTGCTAGAACTGAAGTCAGAGAACCTATGTTCCAACCTCAGCACCATTATTTACTGCCAGTGTGACCTTGGGTGAGTCATTTGTTCTCTGTGGGTTTTAGTCTCCTGAATAAAGTAAGAAAGAGCAATACTGTTGACATTCCACCATCAGTATGTGACCTCTGAGATGGAATCCAATACTAAATCTATGCTATTATGGTCTATCAATGATAAGTTTAGGCATCGCCTCTTTAGAAATGCTTTCCCTAATTTCCCCTTATTTTTCTCTCCCTCCATACCTCCATGCATGTCAAATTTCAGACCTAACTTTCCTCTCTTTATCTGTACTGTGGTGGTGAGGGTGTCACAATTTTTCATGGAATTTAGAGCTAGAAGAACTCTTAAACTGCCTCTTTCTGCAGATGAAGGAAAGAAGGGTGATGTTCAGGGAGGATCTTTCCCTAGGCGAAGTGCAGGGCCTGAATTCCAACTAGGGTAGTCTGGCTCCAAATTCAGTTCCTTTTTCTATTCTGTCTGTACCCTCAGAAGCCAGTGGGCTATGACTGTAAATAAGTTAGCTTTGGGTTTTGTCAGGAGCATGCTGGTACTTTGAGCTGAATATACCCTGAGTACTAAGCCCATCGCTATGCTAACATGGCACACAGTTGCCTAGTGCTTAAACTCATTTCTTTTCTCTGCATCATAACACTGTATCAGCATGAGGCCAGCTGGGGCATGGACATATTTGAAAGGGACACCCAGGATAGGAAATAGCAGAAGAAGGCTCAGTGCCAGGATTAGCCAGTAACAGTAGGGGAGCAGCACCCTCCTGATGTAGCCATGTATGCTGGATGATGACCCACTGGCATCAGAAATAGTTCTCTCCTGTCAATCAAACAAATATGCTTTGCAGATGTGATCATTGTCCAGAAGTTGCAAAGATCCAATTCTTTAGGCACTTTTTTCATAAAAGGATTCCTACTGTGTGGTAGTATCTGAAAATGAAGACTGTGTTCTTCAATATACATTCTAAATAAATTGTGTATTCCATTCCATTTCATTCTATCCCATCCAATTGCACTCTACTCCATTCATTGTTACCATTTTTTTAATGATCAAGTTTTTTTCTTCCTCTCCCTAACCCCACTATTGGAAAAAAAATAATAGATGAGTGAGGTGGTATATACCTATAATCCCTGCTAATGAGGGAAGCTGAAGCTATTGGATCTCTTTAATTTGAAAGCTCTGAGCTTCAATAGGGGTAAAGCTGATTGGATATCCACACTAAGTCTGGTTCAAATATCATGAGCCCTAGGGAATAGAGAGCAGGAAGTCTGGCTAAGAAAGGGTAAACTAACCCAGACCAGAAAAAAGAATAGAGCAATTAAAGCTTCTTTTCTGATTAATATTGGTTTTCGGCCTATGAGTGGCCACTGGACAAGATAGGGAAATCAAGTCTAAAAAACTGACCAAACAAACAAAAACCTTGTATCAAATAAACATAGTCAAACAAAAGAAAGTCCAGCATTGCTCATGTACAGAAATTTATACTTTATTCTGCAATCTGAGGTCATTGCCCCTCTTTCAGGAGGATAGGTGTTCTTCAGTCCTTCAGTCTTCTCTGACTCTTCATGACCCCATGGAGCATGCTATAGCATGCCAAGCCCTTCTATCTTCTACTATCTCTTAAAATCTGTCCAAATTCATGTCTGTTGTTTCCACGATGCGATCTGTCCCCCTCATCCTCTGCTGTCCCCCTTTCCTTTTGCCTTCAGTCTTTCCCAGTACTTCATCATTCATTCTCTAGAATCACAACTGATCTTTGTTCTTACATCTTTTATAACTATCTCTACAAAGTTATTGCTATTGTATAAACTATTCTGGTTCTGCTCACTTCACTCTACATTATTTACACAAGCCTAACAGTTCTTTTGAAAACAACCATTTCATAATTTGTTACAAGCATTATGTTCAGATGGCAACAATTGTTCAGCCATTCTGAGTTGATGGGACCCTTTGCCCTGCCCCTCACCCTCTCAACCCCCACCTCCCCCCACCACCTTAGTTTCCAGTTCTCTGATTTCTCTGATATCACAAAAAGAGCTTCCTATGGAGCCTTTTCCTCTTAATTTGATCTGTCTGGGTTAAAGACCTAATAGTAGTATCACTGGATCAAAGGTGATGCTCGGTTTAGTGACTTTTGGGCATAATTCCAAATTGCTTTCAAGAACCTTATATTAATTTTTACAAATCACCTCAGATGTTGGGATTGGGTGTCAGGAATATAGGAAATAATGAACAGTGGTCTTTGTAGAGGCTTCAATGCAATTGCTATCAACATGTTACTTATCCACAAATGAGTCCATCCAGAGAGACCTCATGAAAATCTTGGAATACAGACTGCCACAGTGACCACTGCAACACAAAGACAAGATGTCCAGGCTGTTTGGATGAATAGGAGACAAAGGTAATGGCGGTGGCACCAGAAGTCCATCATTAGCCAAGTTTTAAAATCCATTGTTCCAGGACAAAGAGGTGACTTAGTGTGAGTGAGAGTTGGCTGCTTTGAAAATAAAGGCTGAAAAGTCCTTTCTCCAGTTTTTCCTAACTTCCCTCATTTTTAGATGATGAAATCACATTAATTAATCAAAGAAGACTGGTATGAGCAATGGTATATCCTCCTTAGAGTTCTATTGTTCTTAATGACTATATAGGCCTGTTCTCTCCTGATCCTCGTCTATTAAACTCCTACTTTTCAATTTTAGAAAATATTTTACTTATATCATGAATCCTTACCTGACTTTTCCAAACAATAACAACCCATTTTTCTTCTTACTTCTCATAAATAGTATGTAGTCGGCATTTCTCTTTCATTGTCTTCATATAGTTGTTACTTACAATTTTGTATTATAGTTATTAGTATATATATCATATTCATATAGGAGACTGAAAGTTCCATGGGGATTGAGACTATATCTTAGTTAATCTTTTTTATTTTTCCTTTATGAGTCAGTGAGCTAATGGAAAGAATACAGGAACTGGAGACAAAGGAGATCCATTTTTAAATTCCACCTCTGAAATTTACAATCTATGTGATGATGGGTAAGTCATTTAATACTATAATAAGACTAATATAGTATTTTAAGGTTTGCAAAGCACTTTATAAATATTATCTCATTTTATGCTTACAACAACCCTGGGGAGTAAGTGGTATTATGATCCCCATTTTGCAGATGAGGAAAGGCAGAGAGAGTTTAAGTGACTTGCCTAGTTCCATACTGCTGGTATGTTTTTGAAACCAGAACTCATGACTTCCAGATTCCAGGTCCAGGAATCTATCCACTGTGATACCTAGCTACCTCTGTGATAAAAGTGCTTCAGCATAATTGTCTTAAAAAGACTTATGCATTTTATTTCATGTCAATTAAAGCTATTATTCTGGGGAAGACTAGGTGTGGCAGTAAATAGACCACCAGCCCTGGAGTCAGGAGGATGTGAGTTCAAATACGGCCTCAGACACTTAACACAAAAACTAGCCGTGTGACCTTGGGCAAGTCACTTAACTCCAATTGCCCTACCTTCCCCCCTTCAAAAAGCAAAAAAAAAATCAATTAAAAATATTTATTCTGGGAATGAGTCAATAGGCTTCATCATATTGCCTAAGAGGCCCATGACACACATGTGAAAAGTTAAGAACCTTTTCTTTGGAAGTATCTGATTCAAAGGATCATAGAATTAGAAATGGAAGGGACTTGGCAGGTGGTCCAGTCTTATGCCCTAATTTTAAGAGTGAAGAGCCTGAGACTTATAGAATTTAAAAGATATGTCCAAAGTCTCTCAGGTTGAAAATAAGAGAGCTAGATTTTGAATTATGTCCTGTGACTTTAAATTCAACACTATTTCTGCTGTAATCATGTTTACCTTATTGGAACTTGTTGGAGACATAACCTCTACTATGTATCTATGCATCTTCTTTTTAATCCAAAATGTAGGTTTCCTCAATGACTCAGAGGTGAGAAGAACATCAATAATTCTGGTGGGTAAAAGATTAAAAACAGTTTAGGCTCTTTGCCTTGTAGGTGATATTATTTCCAAGACTTCAGTTTAGTATCTTTCCAGGAGCTCTCCCTAAATGGCCTAGAAGAAGTAAATCAAAGTAGAGCTTTCAGATAATTCTTACTGATATCACAATTATATGTAAACATTGCTTTACAGTAGGTGAGCAGAAGTAAGACAGGTCCCTGCCCCGAGAGTTTACAAGCTTACAAGGACCCTGAAAAGAATGAAAATATATAAGAGGTTGTTTTGCTTTTGTTTGGGATTCACAACAGCTGTTGTATTCTTCTTGACTGGTTCCAAATTTAATAAGGCCCAATAAATCTCTAAGAAAACAACACTGAGACACTGCTATTGTTTTTGTTTTGGGGCTGAGCTCACAAGTCATAGTCTTTCTCTCCTGTTTTCTTCCTGGCAAATCTGAGATTGGGTCATGCCAAAAATAAATCCCCAAGCTCTAAATGAGCAAACCACAGAGAAAATCAAATTCTTAGCAATCCGAGGGCAAAGAGTCCAATGCATAGAATAAAGGCAATTCTGACCTTCAATATATGGTGTTGCAAAGTGCTAGTCTCCTGATGTTGTAGAGCACCTGAATATATTTTTCTGTTCGTGTTTTCTAATTCATTGCTTACATGGTACAACACATAGTTTGAGCGGGATGGGAACAGCCTCAAGAGAAAATGCAATTCTCTTGATGTATACTAGGTTCCTCATGCCTTCTCAAAGTTATCAAAGTCAGGGAGAAGAGATAGCTTGTACAAATATTATGGTGTAAAAGAGAATTAAATTCAAAAGAATCACAGAGTTGCCAAAGTGGTGATCTTTTTTTTAAATGCACAGGTTTGTCTACGTATCTGTCTGTGTCTGTCTTTCTCTCTGTGTGTCTCTCTGTCTCTATCTTTCTGTTTCCTTGTCTCTTTTTCTCTGTCTCTATTTCTCTCTGTCTCTATCTTTATGTCTCTTTTTCTCTGTCTCTTTCTCCTTCTGTCTCTCACACCCATACCCACACCCACAGCCATACCCACATAATAAACCTTGATGTATATTATTATATTATATTATGTTATATTATGTTATATTATGTTATATTATGTTATATTATCATATTATATCATTTTATATCATATTATATCACATTATATCATATTATAATATATCATATCATATCATATATCATATTTATTATATTCATTATATTATATTATATTAGAAATATAATAGACCTAAATTCAAATCTATTCTCAGACACATACTAACTATGTAACCCTGGGCAAGTCACTTAACTACTGTCTGCCTCAGTTTCCTTGACTGTAATTTGGGGATAATAGCACCAACCACACAAATAGCTTTGTCTTTGTCGATCATGCTTGCAAGATGTTCCTTCTTCATCTCTGCATCTTAAGTGAACTTATGCAGGATTTGCTGCATTTTAAGATGAAACTGATTACTTAATGTATGATGCACATTTATTTGTTGTTTTGTACATTTCTACTCTTCCTGAAGCCTTGTTTTACTAGATCCTCTGTAGTGAATCATGAAAGACTAGTTCATCTTAATACCCACAAGGTAGGGGCATTGAAAAGAATGTTACAATGACCTGAAGGCTAGGTCCTATGTTTGCCTTCCAGCCTGAAGAAATCACCAATTACTTTTGGCTGTAAAGAATCGCTAGTCTCTCTGCCCGAGGAGGAGAAGGTGAAAGGGCGTGAGAAACACCTTTTTGTGCTTTTGTTTAATAGAAGATCCCTAGACTGTAGAAAAATAATCCAAGAGAGAAATCGGGAATAAAATGAATCAAAGGAGGTGAAGGGAATCAAATTAATGTCAAGAGGTTAGCAAGCAGAAGAATGTGAAAGAGAGGAAACAAATAGGAAGATAACTTATAGTCCTGGATTTTGATAGGAGACAGGGGCTTTCTCATAGAGTGATGAATCCAGGCCCAGTGATGAAGAAGCAGCATTGCACAATGAGGATTTATTTAAGGGTGTGTCAAGTACAGATAGGAAATGTGGAAATGGGCTTTTTTGTGAGGGCTCTGCAAATTGTGTGTAGACCAAACCTAATTGGGAAAGCTGTTCTGTCTCCCTGGAACAAATATTCAAGAAGTATCTTAAAGAATGTCAAGTTTAATGATAAGAATTATAATAATAACATATTTCCATAGCATTTTATGTTTTACAAAGTATTTTTCTCACAGTGACCCTGTCAGGAAGGTAAATAAATAAATGAAACATGTGTTGATCTCTTACTTCATGACAGGTGCTATATTAAGCACTGGGGATACAAAAATAAGTAGATATGATAGTCCCTAATCTTTCCTCTTCTCGTCCAGGCAATCAGGGTTAAGTGACTTGCTCAGGGTTGCATAGTTCATGTGTCTGAGGTCACATTTGAACTCAGGTCCCCCTGACTGCAGACTCCATTCACTATGCCATCCAACTGTCTCATTGTTAATCTGAAATAACTCACATTTTAGGAGGGGAAGACAGATTCCAAAGTTTAGCTAGGTAGAAAGAAGGGGGAGGAAGAAAAGAGTACACCACTGAAGATGGGAGAGGTAATAGAACTAGAAGAGTAGTAGACTAGAAGATGAGTTAGAGGTGGAGAACCAAAGCAGTGCAACTATGTGCAACATAGAGTAATAGATACTATGGTTTTCTGTCTCCCCCTGGATCCAATACAGATCCTGCTATTTAATATTTAAAGGCCTTCACAATAACCTAACCCTCTCCTACCTTTCCCATCTTCTTATAGCTTACATCTCTCCACAAAGTCTTCAATCCAGTGACTCTGGACGTTTTTTTCAGTTGTCTCTCATTCCTGGAATGCTCTTCCTCCTCATTCCCACCTACTGCCTTCTTTAAGTTTTAACTAAAATCTCATTTTCTCCAGAAATTCTTTCCCAACCTTTCTTAATTCTAATAATTCTTACATTCTTAATAATTCTCAACCTTTCTTAATTCTAATGCCTTCCCTCTCTTCATTGTTTCTTATTTATCCTCTCTATAATTTGGTTGTTTATATTTGCTTGCTTATTGTCTCCTCCATTATTAGGTTGTCAGTTCCTTTTGGGCAAGGGTTGACTTTTGCCTATTTTTTTTGGTATCCTGACTCCTTACCATCATGCCTAGCACATATTAGGTGCTTTAAAATGTTTATTGACTGACTTGGAATGGGGAAGGCCTGGGTTCAAATCTCGCCTCTAATTTCTTTCCAAGATACGTCACTATAGGCAGGTCACTTAACTTCTATGTGTCTCAATTTCCTCATTCATAAAATTGGAATATTTGTAATAACCTGCCTCTTAAGGTTCTTGTGAGAGTCAAATAAGATTCTAGCTATTAGATACAAAGATGGATTACAGCCAGCAATGTTTAAACTTCCAATAGGAGCATTGCACTTCAAAAATCAATCTCTACAAATGAGGATGGGATTTATGGTGTTATTGATTGTCTACACTTGGGAAAGTGTAACTAATACAAATTAAACTTAAACATATAGGTACATAATTTCCCCCCCCCCCCGTTTTATCCTGATTTTATGCATTTACCATCATACCCCATATTACCCTATAATAATCATTTCTTGAGCTAAGCAGAGGTAGAGTAGAAGGCATTAGGGAATGAAATCATCAATAGAATGGAGGCCTGGTGATTGTAGGGTAGTGATGATGATGATGGTTGGTAATGTTGTTGCTGATGATGATGGTAACTGGCATTTTCATAGAACATTAAGGTTTTCAAAGTACTGCACATCCTACATCTTACTTGAGCCTCATGACACCCTTCTGCTTAGAAAACTAACTCATGACATAATTGCAAAGTGCTTCCAACCACACCTGGCACATAGTAGGTTTTATATAAATGTTAGCTGTTATTATTATTACTGTTTTCTTAATTTTAGAAATATGAACTGAGGTTGAATATTTGAATATCCCAGGTGTTGCACAACTAATAAATATAAGAGCTCAAATTCAAACCCAGAACTCTATTGACTTAAAATCTGGTGTTTGTTTTACTGTAAATTTTAAACCCACTGACCAGTACTCAACATATCACTAGACAAAACGAGTTAGATTAAAAAAAACAACCTGAGTTAGAAATAATAACATCTCATCCTTATATAATATGTAACATTTTCCCAAGTACTTCCTTTACAACAACCCTATAAGACAGGAAGTGGGAGTATGACATATCTCTGTTTTATGAATGAGAGTAGAAGCTAAATAATTTTCCCCATGATCACACAGTATCTGGAGTAGGATTTGAACATTGGTCTCCTAACTCCAAGCCTCATACATTATGCCACACTACATCTAAAAACCAAGTAAAAACACAATAAATTTCAAATTTTAACACAAAGAAATAAATATGATTTCATAGTTTTTATTGAGACTTTTGTTGGATATTATTTATGATTAGAATATAGTACTAAAGAGTAGACTAGATTCAAAAGAAACAGGTCTATTAGAGTTCTGGGCCAGGAGTCAGGAACACCTAAATTCAAATCTATTCTCAGACACATACTAACTATGTAACCCTGGGCAAATCACTTAACTACTGTCTGCCTCAGTTTCCTTGACTGTAATTTGGGGATAATAGCACCAACCACACAGAATTTTTGTGAGAATCAGATGAAATAACACTCATAAAGTACCTACTACACTGTCTGGCATATAGTAGGTACTATGTAATTACTTGTTTCCTTTTAGCATTGTGGAACCTGTTGGAGCCCATGATCTACTATCATACAAAGCCTTTGGGAACTGAGGGTCACTTCCGAAATGCCATGGTGAAATATCCAAGTAGCATTTTGTGACATAGACTATAATATAATTAATGAATTAGGAACCTAGCAAGTTGTAATGGCGCAAGCCATCATTTATCCAGACATCTCTCAAAAGTTTTGATCTACTACTAACAGCAACCAGGTATTTTTTTTTGCCTTGCCTCATGGACAATTTCACCTCAAAAGTTTGAGATCACAATGAGAGAGAAATACTATCAATAAGCAAGAACAGGCAGGTGAAGGGAAAGTTATAGGAATTTGAAGAGAAAATGACAAGATTATCTCAGTTGTTAGAGTCAAAGAAGAGAATGTTATTCACAGTCAGGTAAGTATCCTTTATTTTAGAGAATGGTGTTTCTAAAAGCTTAAAGGCAAAACACATGTTTTCATGACTTGAAATTCTAAAAGGGAAGATGTCCTAAAAAGAATGCCTAAAATGGTATTTTCATAGTATGACCATGAAGCATACAAATAAGGAAGAGGAAGAAGCAGATAAAGAAATCAATGTAATCATAGAGGAAACTCTTTTTTTTTTTTTAAATTTTAATTTATTTTCTTGGTTACATCATTCATTTCCACAAGGTTTTGAGTTACAAATTTTCTCCCCTTTTTGTCCCTACCCCCCAGCCCAGAACATTGATCCCACTGTAAGACCCCTCCCACAATC
>CM053598.1:166771601-166802758 GCA_028646575.1 Pseudocheirus occidentalis | reverse complement strand
GCAGGGTCTGGGGGAGGGATGCTGGAAGCACACACTTTAGGAAAGGGACAGGGACAGGGAAGAGAACATAACAAGGGGGGAGGGATAGGAAGGAGGGACATAGGATCTCTGTCACAATACGTCCACTATGAAGATGTCCTATATAATCACACATTCACAGCCTGTATTGAATTGCTTGTCCTTCCAGTGGGGGTGGGGAACAAGGGAGGAATCGAAAGAATCTAGAATTTAAAGTTCTGCAATGCCTGCGATTAGGAATTGAGATATACAGGGGCTGGGATAGGGAGACCCTCCCTGCCCTATGAGAAAGTAAGAGAGCACATCAGAGGAGGGGCTTTACAGTGGTATCACTGTTTTGGGGTTGCGGTAGGGGAAAGACAGGGAGAAAAATTTTAATTCAAAAATCTCATGGAAATGAATGGTGTAAACAAGAAAACAAATAAAAACATTAAGAAAAAAAGAAATGTATGAAAGTGTCTTCTCGTATCTCTTCTTTGGGACCAAGTTTCTTCTTTGTAATTTTTCAGCAATCTCTATCAACTGTTTTGTGATAGTTTTTTCCACTTTTTTTGTTGTAGTCACTGAATATATTGGGTTTTTTTGTAATGCTCACTCCACTTTTTATTACATCACATAGATCTTTCCATATTTCTCTGTACAGAAAAAAAATTCAGTGTCTTAGAAATTTCACAGTCCATAGGCATGGCTGCATACCTCATTAGCCTATTAATAACAATATTCCATATTATCTATCCTTTATTTTATTGCATCAGTTAAGTTTAGAAGAGGAATACAAATCTACTCCTGACATTACACTCAATATTATTGTTATAATCACTAATAATTATCATCATTCCTTATTTAGAGCTTTTCTACAAAACTACATCATACCACAGAAGTGACTGAGTTCCAGAAAGATAAGTCAGAAGAACACAACCTGTGATGGGTACAATGAGGACAGAAAGGCTTCCAATAAGGGCCCAGTGGTTGACTGTGAATGTTTCTCATAGAAGACTAACCTTTCTAAATTTGTAAGTATTCAACAGATTGATCACCTGGTGTGTGTGTGTGTGTGTGTGTGTGTGTGTGTGTGTGTGTGTGTGTGAATATTTCAGTCACTAAAATTCTAAAAGACTGCCAAGTTGTCAAGGAACGGTGACCTGAGTCTATGAAGGAAATAATCAATCTTTAATTTTGGAGTTAGGGTTATTCATTATTCAGTGTCTTTTTCTTAAAGTCATATCATGACTTAGTCAATAGTCTTAGTTCTTGAATGCTTTGAAAAGGAATTCCAAGTCTGAGTAGGTTCTACCATTTTCCAAAGACTTGCAGCATAACACTGGCAACATATTGGGTATCTGTCACTCAAAGAGTAGCTTAGCAAAATTCAGAGTCTCAGCAACAGAAGATCAGACATAAAGTGATGATATGAGGTATGGGGCTCTGCAAATCACAAATATGGTTGCCTAAGGGAGAAAGTAGTTACAGTCTGCTTCAGTAAAAGGAGGAGCCATACGGACAAAATAATAGATTTTTGTTTACAGTATTATAACACTTTACCTTTTACTATCGCTAGTCTCCTTTGAGACTCAGTCCAAGCACTATTCTCAGGATCAGACTTTTCTTGATCACTAGATATGTTAGAATATCTCTCCTACAAATTCCTTGTATTTAAGTATGTTTGGAATATACAGTTACATGAATGGTTTCCCTGACAAAATGTAAGCTCCTTGAAGGCAGAACTGTTTCCTATATATCCTCATATTCCTAGCATCTAATACAGTGTCTTGCACATAATAGACACTTTTTATAAATACTCGTTGATTGAATGGAGAAGTAACACTTAGAATGAAGAAAGAATAGTACCATTTCCTTTGTAGGCCATACCAGAAACACTATGTTCAATTTTGTGCACTATATATATATATATATATATATATATATATATATTTAAAATAATTTGTTTATTTTTAGTGTACAACATTCACTCCCATAAGACTTTGAGTTTTATGTTTTCTCCCCCTCTTTCTCCTCTCTCCTCCCAAGAAGGCATGCAATCCAATATAGGCTCTACTTATACATTCATATTAAACATATTTTCACATTCATCATGATGTAAAGAAGAATTAAAATTAATTAGAAGAACCACAAGAAAGAAGAAGCAAAACAAAGCAACAAAAGAAGAGGAAAGAAATCGTCTGCTTCTCTTCGCAATCAGACTTCAAATTTATTTCTCTGGATGTGATAGCATTTTCCATCATGAGTCTTTTGGAGCAGTTGTATATCTTACGTTGCTGAGAAGAGCTAAGTCTATCAACGTCAGTCATCACACACTGTGGCTGTTAACTGTGTACAATGTTCTCTTGGTTCTGCTCCTTTCATTCAGCATAAGTTTGCATAAGTCTCTCCAAGTTTTTCTGAAGTCCAGATGCTCATCATTTCTTATAGCACAATAATATTCTATTATATTTATATACCACAACTTTTTCAGCCATTCCCCAATTCATGGATATCCCCACAATTTCCAATTCTTTGACCCTGAATAAAAAGAGCTTCTATAAATATTTCTGTACATGTGGGTCCTTTTCCCATTTTTATGATCTCTTTGGGATATAGACTGAGAAGTGGTATTGCTGGGACAAAGGACATGAACTATATTTTTAAAAAGATATTAGACATCTGCAGGAGGAGGATGATAATGAAAATAACAGCATTTATGTAGGACTTCAAGGTTTTCAAAGCACTTTACAAATACTATTTCATGTTATCCTCATAACAACCCTGTGAGATGGGTATGCCCATCTAACAAATGGGGATTGAGGTTTATAGAGCTTAAGTGATTTTCCCAAAGAAATAGGTAGAAATATAATGCTGGATTTGAACTTCGATTTTGCAGATTCCATATTAAGACAAGTAGGATAATGAGGGGGTTCAAAACCATATCATGGGAGGATCACAAAAAGAAAATGAAGTTTCAGACCTGGAAAATATAAAACAAAGGGGCTGTTGTAACTGTAATCAAATATTCAAATATTTGTCAGTTGGAAAAGAGAGTAGACTTGTCCTACTTGTCCCCAGTGAGCAAAATTAGCAGGAATGGTATCAAAGTTAAAGGGAGGAAAATTCTGAATTACTATTAAAAGAACTTAATAATTATAGAAGTTCAAAAGTTTATGAGCTATCTCAGTACATAGTAAGTTTCCCACTATTAGAGATCCTCAAACTAACTCTAAATGACCATTTCTCAGGGAGTCTGTCTATAGGATATGAGTAAAAATAGGTTCTTTCCAACCACATGATTCAATAAATTTTTAATCCTATATTGAAAAGTATATACATAAGTCCTAATAGTATGTGCAAATCACAATAATAAAAGCATGTGTTTCTTATAAAAATTAATAACCAGGGATATTTGGGGGAGTTTATTTAGGTCTGACCAAATCTTATACACCTGCATTTACATCTAAAGTATTTTTATAAGGACTGATGCACAGTATGACATCTATGCCATGTTTTCATGATGGATGACATGGTCTCCTGCCCCTGATTTTGTCTAGCTGGATGTATTTTTAAAAGGAGTATAGGATTGATCCTGACCAAGCTCTAAAAATTATCAGAACAAATCCTTACAATTGAGAGATAAATCCATTGTTTAAAGATTATACACTGTGACTAGGTTAGATTTATATTGGAAATTCAGGGTTACTTCAATATAGGGAAAACAATGAATATAATAAAACATATTAATAAACATAATAAAAACATGATTTTGTCAGAAGATCTTGAATATTTTGACAAAATTCAACAACAGTTTCTGTTAAAAAACAACTAGAAAGCATAGGAATACATGACTTCGCTTAATATAGTAAGTAGTGTTTAAAGTATATCCTATGTAAAACCATAAGCAAATATTACACAGTACAGAAAAGAGTTAGAGAACTTTCCAAAAAGATCAGGGGTAAAATAAGAACTTCCTTACTACTCCTACTATTTTACATAGTGTTAAAAATGGTAGCTACAGAAAGAAAATAGGGAAAGGAAATTGAGGGAATAAAAATAGCTAAAGAGATGACCCCATATCTTCACAGCATAAGTGATTCAACATCAAGATCCTTTTATGGCTGTTCTTTCTTTAATCTTATATCCCACCTATAATAATTAAACTCTTAGCTTGTACTTTATGTCCAAGTCCCCCACATTGTGCTCTCCAAGTTTTGTCCTCATACCTAAGTCCTTTTCTCACTTTCTTATCTCATAGTGACTCTGACATCACTCACAATGCCTGCTACTGTCTCCATACATGAAACACCCAGCTACCTTGCTACATTTTAGGATGTTCTTGCTATATTCTAGGATGCTCTTCTGATCTCTATGATGCTAACTAACCCACCTTTCCAGATCTCCATCTTTAGCACCCAATTCTCACCATCTCCCCAGTATTCTAACTACCAATCCATAATTCCTCCTTATTTGCTCTTAAGACCTATCTGTATGACTTGCCCCATTTTGGTAGGTACAATAAATTTCTATCTCCTAGACAGTCCTTTTCTTCCTACCATTAACCACCTGGGCACCTTAGGGCAGTAAGGAGCTTGGAGATAGATAGATAGATAGATAGATAGATAGATAGATAGATAGATAGATACATACATACATACATACATACATACATACATACATAGACAGACAGAAAGACAGACAGACAGACAGACAGACAGATAGATAGATAGATAGATAGATAGATGGATAGATAGATAGATGGATAGATAGATAGAGAGATAGATGGATAGACAGACAGACAAAAGGACAGACAGACAGACACATGGATAGATATACACACAGATAGACAGATATAGAGATGGAGATATATACTATATTCCCTATATAGTGCTAAATAAGAAGGCACTATAGGTCCATCACTAGATTGCCCACAAGGTAATAGATATTAGGTGTTGGCTGTTTTTTTGACCATAGCAATTCAATAAATACAGTCTAACAAGGCACAGATGGGATATACACTGCATGAGTTATGGGTGGGGGAGAAGCACATACTTTGGGGGAATATAACATCCATACTGAAGCATGTAATCACCCCCAATAAGAAAATGCACATAAGTCCCATATTCTAGGTTCTACTCTGACACTAGCTATATAAATTTGGCCAAATCACTTAACTTCTCCAATCCCTGAATTGTTCATTCATAAAAAGGAGATAGTAATACTTGCTCCAACCTACCACACAGTTTTTTTAATGAATCAACCCATATTTCTAAGCTTATATTACACTTCTATAACATGCACTATGTATCTTAATTAAAATAGATTTCTCTATATGCCAATCTTATCCTGCCCTTTTTCTGTAAAAGTCATTTCTTCACAGCATCTCCCATACCTAGAATTGAAGCCAACTGTGCTCCCTCCAACAAATCTCTTTTTTTTTAAAATGATCTTCCTTTAAAGACAAGGGTATCATGGTCTATATTAAACCTTCCATTGTTCTCCCATTTAGAAGGGATTTTCCACACCTCAAATCTCTAAAGACAATTTCATTTTGCTTTTACAATAATAAAAGCTAGAATATATGTAATAGGTTAAGGTTTACAAAGTACTTTATAAATGTTATCTCATCTTAACCTTACAGCAACTCAAGGAGTAGGTGTTATTATTACCAATGCGATCATCATCATCATCATCATCAAATACAAAATGCCAGACTCATCTTCCTGAGTTTAAATCTTGTCTTGAGTGCTAGTTGTGTGACCTTGGGCAAGAAACTTAACTCTGTTTGACTCAGTTTCCTCATCTGTAAAATGACCTGTAGAAGGAAATGGAAACTACTTTAATATCTTTGCCAAGTATATCCCAAATAAGGGCTTGTAATGCCATGCACAAGCAGATTCCCAAAAGAATGCTACTGTGAACAGCTTTTAAGGTTCTGATTACACAGTATAGTGGACACTCCATTTATTCCATTACAAATCAAGGCAAACATTCACAACATATCACAACATAATATTCACAACAAATAAAGTACAGTATAATATTCATTCTTCCACTCATGGGGCAATCATATATCAACTCAATCATTCACTTATCTAGATTCACAATAACTAAATATCATTAATCATTAAGTACAGTCATTAGAAAATTACACAAATCATTCACTCCTTGATGTCTAGGAAATTCATTCAATATCCAAAGAGATGCCTTTTCTTCATCTCGACTCGGGGTGGTCTCTCAGATTCCCTGGATCCTCTTCCATGGTCCCAGCTCCTACTTGAATTCATCAAAGAGTCACCTGGATTTAGGGTCAGACGCCTCCCAGGTTCTCATCCAGTCCTCAGAGGTAGACAGCTCCCAGGTCCTTGTCTAGTCCTCTGGGCAGTCCCTGGCACACACCAAAGTTCACAGGGTCCAGCACATTTCAAACCCTTCACCACTTAGGTTGCCAGGAACTCAAAGGTCAGCCAAGCCACAAACCAACCAATAAAGGCTTATCCTGGTTATGCTTCCAGCAGTCCTCCAGCAGTTCATCTGGCCTTAGGACCCAAGAGAAATCTCAGCCTTCCAGGAGGCCTTCCAGGAAAGCCCTCTCAGTCTTCCTGGTGGCCTTCAGCAGATTCTGGTCTCAGGAAAACTCCAACTCAGTTCTCAGTCAGCTTCCAGGTGCTGGGAGAGACTCTCTCTCTCTCTCTCTCTCTCTCTCTCTCTCTCTCTCTCTCTCTCTCTCTCTCTCTCTCTCAAGAAAACTCCAACTCAGTTCTTGAGTCTAGCAGCCCAGCTCCCAGATGCTGGGACAATCCTGCTTCCTCCAACAAAAGCCACCAGGAGGAAGATTCCCAATTCTGTCTCTCTGTCTCTGGAACTCTTCTTATATACACACACTAGCCTCCTGTCTCAGCCAACCCCCTTCTGCCACAATAGGAAAAGAGGTCACACCCTCTGTACTTAGCCCTAAGTTACTAAGTGCTAAGTATCTGATAAATTGATTGCTGTTATAGGGCTGTTGTTACAGGGCTCATGAAGAGTCCAACATGACTGAAAAATGACTGAACAACAATAAGATGGATGAGGAAACTGAGAAAAGACAGAGATTAAGTAACGTATCCAACGTCACACAGTTAGTAAATATCCAATGTGAAATTTGGACTCAGTTTTCTTCCTGATTCGGGGTCCAACAATCTATCGTTTCATCACCTAGCTGTCCCTATGATGCCAATGCATTAATTATATGCCAATTTACATTATAAATATTTCTGTGCATATTGTATCTTTCCATATAACTTATATATATGTATATATATATGAGATATATTCCATATATCTTAACATATAAACTATTTGAGGAAAGGAACTACCATATATGATTGTAAAATCATATATATGATAACATAAGACTAAAATCTATAACAAAACTTGTATATCGTAGGTGCTTAATACATGTTGAACAGACAAGATCATATTTGTGGGAATACTGTGAAAACTATTACATTAGTATAAGGTAGAACAGTATGCTAATGTATTTTTCAAAAGCTTTGTCATCACAAATATGGAAATAAAGAGTTTCAGGTTAATCATAGGATCATAGATCATGGAGTCATAGAATCATAGATTTTAAACTAAAAAGGGCATTAGAGGTCATCAAGACAGACAAAATGAGGTCCAGAGGGGTTGCAACTTTATCAAGATCACACAGATACTGAGTGTCTGAGTTGGAATTTGAACACAAGTCTTCTTAACTTCAAGTTCAGCATCCTATCCACTATATCAGCTAGTCAGAAAAAAACAGTTAACCTGAAGAATCCATTCTCTAAGAAGTGATGTTGGTGAAACAGTTTGGTGATTATAGGAACAAATTTACTATCTTTTACCTAGAGGCAGCTAGGGAGCACAGTGGATAGGATACTGAACATAGAGTCAGGAAGACCTGGATTCAAACTCAGCTTCAAACACTTACTAGCTGTGAAACCCTAGACAAGCCACTTAACCTCTGCCTGCCTCAGTTTCTTCAACTATAAAATAGGATAATAATAGCATCTACTTTTCAGGATTATTGTGAGGACTGAATGAGATAATACCTAGCACACAGTGGCTAGTTTACAAATTTTTGTTTCCTTCCTTCCTTTTAAAACAAAAAAACCACACCATTTTGCTTTCAATTCCAGTCAAACAGACTGAGGACTGAATTGGTACAGAAACACAAATAAAATTTGTTAGCTGGATTAGCATTTGTAATCATTACAGTATCAAATCTCAGGGCCAAGATTTGGCCCAGACACATGCCTGGGGAAGTCTTTGCAGTTTATACACACCTAGTCAGGCAGAAAGTACAGATGGGTCATTTTTCCCACCAGTAGCTAGAGGCATTGGCAAACCTTCCTTGACACCAGCAGGACTACTACCTCAACCTCTGAGAAGGCCCAGTTAATTAAGACATCCACTCCCAAGCATTCCAAGATTACCCATGTAGCATGGTCCACAATAAAAGGGAACCTAGGCTATTCTTACATAACCATTTGGAAATCTGCTCTCAACTTTGTTCTGTACAGCAGTCCACACTGGCTGGAAGAGTCATTGCTCTCACACCAGTTTTGTATAAGGGAGGGTCAATAACAACACTCAGTTGATTATAAAAGAAAGGGAAGAAACCCTAAATGATTATAGAATTCTCATAATATGCACAGTATTATTATGGCATGCTGCCCAGGGCTCATAAAAGATAAATGAGTTTTGAAGGAGGATTTTTTTTCTGTTAAATTTAATAGACATCCCTCCTCCCGTTCCTTCCCCCCCCCCCATACTGGCAAGGGAATGTGAAAGACATCAAAGCAGTTTTCCTATAAATCTATATGAAAATGAATTTCGGAGTCAACTTTTCTGCTTTTATTACTTATGGTTTTTTTGGAAGCTGAAAGGGAACATAATTCAGTACCTTTCAAATTGCTTTGGAGAAATATAATAAATCCAATATATATGGGGAAAAGTTTATAGGCTTTTTTCTTGGTTGGGCTAAACATATACAACTCCCAGATCTTTTCTCTGATTTATTAAGATTATTTCTTTAAAAAAAAATTGTTCGAGGAGCTGTTCATGCATATTTCATCAAACTTCAAAAGACACACACATTAATTTCTAATTCAGAGGTCCTGTGGCAGGGGACAGGGCTTAGCAGTTTGGTTACATCAGGCTTTTATCTTTGTGAAGTTCACACTCCTGAACTTCTCATCCCTATCCTAAAATTCAGTGGCTATTTCTTATTTATTTCCTATGGCTCAGAATTTTGAGAAAGGGGAAAAGTATCCATAAATATTGCAGCATCCACCTCTAGATAGCATCCCAAGTGTATACCATTATATATTTATGATGCTTTTCTGGTTTTCTGAGAATCAGCTCAGTAGAAAAACATCATGAGCCAATCTTCAACCAGTGACTTCTCATTTGCCTCTCCTCTTACAGGTATTAGAATCCATTAATTTAGAATTCCAAACAGGACTATTGGAATGTAAAAGTGGCTAGCAAAGGGTCCTTGTGAACAGTTAGAAGTAGACAGTTCCCTTGGTGCCCTGTGATTTCATCTGTGTGGCGATTCTCTGCACAAACACAGATCATAATCCATCTATAGCTTAAGAGACTAGCTTTCTGGGATAGAATGTTTGAAAATATTCATAACCTTTAGTATAACCTTCTGATGATGAACTTCTAGAATACTGTTTAGTTGATACTCAACTGACAAACCTACAATCCATCTCCCATAACAATAAGAAAGGCAAAAACACCTCTCCCTCTTATCCCTCAACCTACTCTTATCTGCATCTAATTCAATGCTTCCTCTCCCCAATTCCTAACAGCCTCTGCCCTCTCCTTTGGCTGTGCCTCCTAGAATTACCACCCTGGTATTTACCAACTCCTCTTCAACATAGACATCTTGCTTTCCCATTTTTTTCTATCTTTTGACATTCATGTGAGCCCCACTTTTCTCCAGAATATGTCCTATCATTGGACAACCTTACCAGTATCAATTGCTCTTTTTCTCACATGGTCACATATTGGGATCCAAAAATAAACCAGCCTGCTTTACTTTCTACTGCCAATTTCAGACCCAATCTTTCCTGCCATAATTCTCTAGACATTCCTATTTCCCCAAAAGTCTTAATGAAGTTTTAATTAATTGTATATATCACTCTCTCCATATCATCTATACTGTGTTTTACTAGCCTCTTGGTCATTTTCCCTTATTTATCATGAAAAACAGACTCACAGTCTTCCTCTCCATCCATAACCTCTGTTCCTCTGCTTGATTCCCCCTAAAGCCCCCAAACTCATTACCTTATTTAAAACCTAAGACCAACATTTTTCAATTATCTGTTACCACAAAGTTAAACATCACTTAAACATCACCCTCATCTCAAATTATATCACTTCAGTGATCTTGAACTCTGAAATTCCCAATCTGATCATAATCTATCTACAATTGATTTCTCCTTCTGCTTTACTCCTCTTAAACACATTCTTCATTCTCACTCCAATTTCTACTTTCCATATTGTTCCCCCAGTTCATTATCCCTGCTTTATCCTCACTTTCATCTCTTCATTTTTGACTTTATAGTCAACCCGTTCAAATTTTAATCCCTTGACATATTTCTTCCTGTTAATCATATCCTGCCAGTTTTCCACCTTGCATGACCCTAACCACTATCCTCCCCCATTCCTACTGCTCAGATGATGAGTGATATTCAGTCATGTGGCTATCACAACTGAGTCCACAACTAAAATTCATTCTATTTAACATTAAGTGTATCTTCACTATTTAAAAACAATCTTTTTATTCATCTGTGATTGACTAGCATGCTTCTGCATTTGGATGACTTGAAAATTTCACTTCTTTAAGTTTCACAGTGCCACATCCACTCCCAACTTTTTAGTAAATGTCACTTCTTATTTTACTAAGCAAGGTCAACCACCATAAGTTTTCTCCTCTCTCTTGACTCCATACCTCAAAACCACTCTACATATACACCTCTCTCTAGCTTTTTTGCCACAATTGCTGAAAAAGAAATAGCCATTTTTCTTGGCTATGATAAAATCTCTGTCTGTGCCTTTGATCCCATCCCCAACTGTTTCCTCTAAGATGCTGTCCTTTTGATGATTTTCTTCTATGTTTTACACCCCCAATTTCTTCCTATCTATTGGTTCCCTCCTTGTTACCTAAAAATATTTGTATATTATGCAAATATATAAATTATATACCTTCAGCCAGCCTCTCGTTGTATACTTTCTGTTCCTTCAGCATCTCTGACATTGTTCTCTTCCTTTTCTCCTCAAACCAGCATGAGTGTTTCTTAGCCCCCTAAATTAGTCCACTTAGTCCACTCCATCCCCTTAAATATTAATATTATAGACATTTGCTAGGTGTTAACAGTACTATATTTAATAGCAAAATATAATATATCATATATGATTACATGAAATTATGTGTGTATATGTGTATATATGTGTGTATGTGCACATTCACACAGATACACACACACACACAATAGTAAGGAGGAGCAGTGGATAGGGCAGCGGGCTGATAGTCAGGAAGACCTGAGTTCAAATCTGGCCTCTGACACATATTAGCTGTGTGACCCTGGGCAAGTCACTTAACCCTGTTTGCCTCTGTTTCCTATTATATAAAATTAACTAGAGAAGAAAATTGCAAACTACTACAGTATCTTTGATAAGAAGACCCCAAACGGGATCACAAAGAGTCAAACATATCTAAAATGACTAGACAACGAAATAAAATATTTGTTTTACATTTAT
This sequence comes from Pseudocheirus occidentalis, assembly GCA_028646575.1. NCBI lineage: Eukaryota > Metazoa > Chordata > Mammalia > Diprotodontia > Pseudocheiridae > Pseudocheirus > Pseudocheirus occidentalis. Next base: position 166,790,956 of record CM053598.1, on the reverse strand, counting down.
CTGTGTATATTTATGTTAATATATTTATATATCATGCATCATATAAATGTAATCTATATATTTAAATATATTTCATTTAAATAAATATATCTATTTTACATATCTATTTTGTTTGTATATTGATTTATCTTCTCCCTTAGTGATCTGCTCTCATGGTATCAAGTATAATCTTCATATAAGTGATCCTTGAATCTATATATCTAGTATTTATGATTTTTCTTAAACTCTAGTCCTATATTGCACAGTGATTTCTAGCCATTTATACCTTAACGTTCTTTCAGTATCACAAATTCAGTATCACAAAGTCATCATATTGCATGACTAGCTTCACTTATACACTCCAAATTGCCTTATTCATGTTGAACTTCCTATCAGGTTCATAATATGAAAGTCACACTTGACTCTTCCCTCTGTTTGCCCCTTCTATCCAATCAGGGCAAGTTTTGCTAATTCTACATCTACAACTGATTTTCTTATCTGTCTCCACTCACACTGCCACCATGCTAGTTCAGATTCTCAGCAGCCTGTAACAGTAATTAATTTAGCAGGTACTTAACTAAGGGCTAAGTAATAACTCTGTGAAAGAAACAGAAGGTGTGAACACTATCTCCTGTTGCTGACATAACAGGAAGGGGTTGGCTGAAACAGGAAGCCAGTGTGTGTGTGTGTGTGTGTGTGTGTGTGTGTGTGTGTGTGTGTGTGTGTAAGAAGAACCTGAGAGAGGCAGTTAGAAACAAAAATTTTTTACTCCTGGTGGAGGAAGCAAAGTTGTCCCAGCATATGGGAGCTGGGATGCTACTGAACTGAGAACTGAGTTGGAGTTTTCTTTGAGACTGCAACACCATGCACCAGCAGATTCCCAAAACAATGCTACTGTGGACAGCTTTTAAGGTTCTGATTACACAGTATAGTGAACACTCTGTTTATTCCATTACAAATCAAGGCAAACATTCACAATATATCACAATATAATGTTTACAACATCACATCTTATCACAGAAAATTACAATATAGTGTTCATAACTTAACATTAGAATGGTCACATAGTTTTCACTACAGTGGCCACAATATTCAGAACAAGGAGTAAAAGAATAATCATCTGGTTTCCCTAAGGGGGAAACTCTCCTCACTTAATCATTCAATCAATTTACAATATATCAATTTTTCACTCATGGGGCAACCATTAACTTAATTAGTCACTAAGCTAGATTCCCAATTACTAAATATCATTAATCACTAGTACAGTCATTAGAAAACTATACAAACCCTCCACCCCTTGGTGCCCAGCAAACCTCAGTTTCATCCAAGAGGAGGCCTTTTCTTCATCTTGACTCTGGGTGGTCTGTCTGATTCTCTGGATCCTCTTCCATGGTCCCAGATCCCTCCTGAATCCACCAAACAGTCACCTGGATTCAGAAGCAGACAGCTGCCAGGTTCTCATGCAGTCCTCAAAGGTAGACAGCTCCCAGGTCCTTGTCTAGTCCTCAGGGCAGTCTCTGGCACACACTGAAGATCACTGTGTCTAGCGAATCTCAAACTCTTCACCACTTCTCTTGCCTGGAACTCGAGGAGCAGCCAGGCCATGAACAAACAAAGTCTTATCTTGGTCATGCTTTTTCAGTCTGCCAGCAGTTCAGCTGGCCCTAGGACTAAGAAGGAATATTGGCCTTTTGGGTGGCCTTCACCAGATTCTGGTCTCAGGAAGACTCCATCTCAGTTCTCAGTCAGCTTCCAGATGCTGGGAGAGAAACTCTCTCTGTCTCTCTGTCTCTGTCTCTCTCTCTGTGTCTCTCTGTGTGTCTCTCTGTCTCTGTCTCTGTCTCTTTTTCTGTCTCTCTGTCTCTCTCTGTCAAGAAAACTCCAACTCAGTTCTTCAGTCCAGCAGCCCTGCTCCCAGATGCTGGGACAATCCTGCTTCTTCCAATAGGAGGAGAATTCCAATTCTGTCTCTCTGTCTCTGGAATTTTTCTTTATATACACACACTGGACTCCTGTCTCAGCCAATCCCCTTCTTCCATGTCAACAGGGGAGTTCACGCCTTCTCAACAGGGGACAGGCCTCATACCTTCCATACTTAGCCCTAAGTTACTAAGTGCTAAGTATCTGCTAAACTGATTGCTGTTACAGAGACCAGAATCTGGTGAAGGCTGAAGTTGTTGCTGAGAAGGCTGCCTGGAAGGCAGAGATTTCTTCTGGGTCCTTACTGAAGGACTGAAGAAGCATAACCAGGATAAGACTTTGTCTGTTTGTGGCTTGGTTCATCCTTGAGCTCCTAGCAACAGAAATGTGTGAAGGTTTTCAGATGTTCTGGACCCTGTGAACTTCAGTGTGTACCAGGGACTGCCTGGAAGACTGGACAAGGGCCTGGGAGCTGTCTGCCTCTGAATCCGGGTGACTGTTTGGTGGATTCAGGTAGGAGCTGGTACCATGGAAGGGGTTCCAGGGAATCTGAGAGACCACCCCAAATTAAGATGAAGAAAAGGCCTCTCCTTGGATTTTAAATGCATGATGAAATTGAAGTTTACTAGACACCGAGGGGTGGAGGGTTTGTGTAATTTTCTAATGATTGTGTTTAGTTAATTAATGATACTTAGTGATTGATTGCTAGAAAACTGACTGATTAAGTTAACCTATGATTGCCTCATGAGTGGAAGATTGATCATTGTATTGTGAGATGACTGAATGACTAAGTGAGGAGGCAAACCTCCTTAGGGATATCAGATGTTTGTTCTTTTGTTCTTTGTTCTAAATACTGTGACCACTTTGGTGAAAACTATGTGGCCATTCTAATGTTAAGCTGTTGTGAACACTATGTTGTGATTTTTTGTGATAAGATGTAATGTTTTGAATATTATATTGTGATTTGTTGTGAATGTTTGCCTTGATTTGTAATGGAATAAATGGAGTATTCACTATACTATGTAATCAGAACCTTAAAAGCTATTCACTGGAGCATTCTTTTGAGAAGCTGATTGTGCATGGCATTACACAGCCTTACCTGGACTATTATAATATCAACCTAATTGATCTCCTATTTCCTGATTAATGCTTTTGTAATACACCCTACACTTCCATATTCCAAATGGATCTATGATCTCAGAGATGTGGACATTGCATCCAATAATGCAGATTTCAACCCATCCCTACCTTCCCATTCTATGCAACTCCCTTCCATGTCCTACACATAAATCCACCACACTGTGTCCATCCAACATGGTCAGGGTCTTTTTCACACTGATTTGATATTGTGGAGATATCAATTGTGTTGGGGGTGGGGAGCTGTCATTCACACTGTGTAATTGACCCCTACTTTTTCCCTCTTACTGTATATTTCCATGATGAAATCCTATGCATCACTTCTCCTACAGTACTTAGCTCAAAGAATCACTAAATTTGAGAATAGAAAGAACCTCAACAACTATTGTAGTCCAATGCATACATGAAGGAGTCTCTACTATAATATAGTGAGAAATGGTCATCCAGGCTCTGCTTAAGGTCACTGAAGGGAAAACCCACCACCTTTCAAGGCAACTCATTCCATTTTTGCAGAGTTCTAATTGTTAGGATGTTCTGTTTGTTTTTCTGAATCAAGCCTAAATTGACTTCTTTGTGCCTCTAACCCATATCTCCTGGCTTTGCCCACTGGAGTCAAACAATACAAATCTAATCCTTCTTTCACATGACAGCCCTTCAAATACTTAAAATATCTATCATTTTCTTTTGAGTCTTCTCTTCTCCAGGCTAAATATTCCCAGTTTCCATAGCCTATATTAGATAAAAACTCAAATCCCTCCTCCCTGCAGAGGAGATTACTCTTCTCTACAAATGTAGAATCTAATCATCAAAGTCCTTCTTAAACCACAGTACCTGGAACTGACCATAGTGCTCTAGATGAGATCTAAGAAGATGAGAGCACAGTAGAACTTCAGTCCCTCTCTTCTGGGAGTTGTGCCTCTCTCAAAGCAACTCCTTGAGGTAGCTTTCCTGGCTGTCAAATCACACTGCTGACTGAATCAGTGTTCTTTGTTTGTAATGCATTGTGGCCTGCTCATCCCCATCACCTACTTCTCCATTATGCTTTAGGTGACCCACACTTTCACCTTTGAAAACTTCAGTCTTCTATGACTCATATGATTTACAATATCACTGAAACCATATGTGATGAAAAAGATGGACTTTCATTTCAGAGAGAATCTTGGGATTATTTAAAGAATTGTCAATTTCCCAAAGGTAGTCCAGCCTGCTCTGCTTCTTGTGCTCAATTCAATTCTGGGTGCATTATCATTCATGAACAGTTCTATTATTCTGTCTATCGAATGGCATCTCGTATTCTGGACAATAGATATTCTTCACCCACTTGGTTGGGTATAGGAAAAAGGAGTAAAAAATAATGTCAAGACCATAGACCTAGGAGACAAGAATAATGGTACATTCCACAGAAATGTGAAATTTAGAAAAGTGGTGTGGTTTGAGAGAGGGAGGAATTGAAGTATAATAAGCTCTTTTGGCCATGATGATTTTGAAATGCCTATGGGGAATCTAGTATAAAATTTCTGATAGGCAGTTGGTGATGCAGAACTAAAGCTGAAGGGAGATACCAGGCTGGGTATATAGATCTAAGAATCATTTGCATAAAGATGATAAACTTGTAAATAAGTTTTTACATTAATTTGTAAATGAGTGAACAAGAATGGGTTTAAGAGGTACTAAATGTATGGGAAACAAATATTACAGTGTCAACAAATGCCTGTTTCTGGACCTTTGTTGTCCTGGTGACCATGTAAGCCAATGTAAGTGATTTAATAAATCTAAACCAGGTATTCTCTTTTTGTAAAATAGGAAAAATTCAAATTTTCTGAAAGACACACAAGAATACTATGATTATGATTCCACACAAGAATACTAATTCTTCTTTTTTTTGGTATTTGGACTTATGAGGATGGGTAGGATAACTTACCAATCGTATCTTATACTGAGCAGGGAATGTCACCAATATTTCTTCATTTATCCAAACTATTCTTCTCCGAGAAAGAACAAAACACAGGTCAGACTGGTGTGTAACTCAAATCTCCAAGTTAAGTACTAAGCCATTAGCACAGCAAGGAAAACATTAAATAGATGATAGAGAGTTGCACAAAATAATTTTTAAATCTCCCTTTTGGAGTTAACCTTCTGTGAGCCTGCAGGGCAGAACTGGCAGTAGTTCAAAGGTGTTCAATGCATACATACCACTACAGATTTAAAACAGGTCTACAAAGATGACTAATGGAACAGCTCCCCAGGGATTCTACCAAACTTCAATTTTGAATTATAAAAGACAATTCAGAAATATGCTTATTCAGATCACAAGAATGCATGTGGTGGCCCTGTTAGAAAATATATCCAAGAACATCTCTGTACCAGTATATTAAAACACAAGTCATTTTTCTTGTAGAATTTAAATATTGTATGAAAAGTAATGTGGTCAATGGAATGAACATATGTTAAATATGAGAGTTCCAGACTTTCACTGTATTCAAGAGAAAGGATAATATATTGGAACCAGCAATGGACCTCTCCAAACACATGGATTCAAGCCCTGTCTCAGCTACTGACCAACTATGTGACAGGGAAAATCACTAATCTTCAATGAGCTTCAACTTCCTCATCTACAAAATGAGAATAATAATAATACTTGTCCTAGAATCACGGAGATCATTTTACAAAGTAACATTCATATATGATGATCAATTGTGGATAACTTACCAATTCTCAACAACACAATGATCCAAGACAATTCTGAAAGACTTAAGATAAATAATGATACTCATACCCAGAGAAAGAACTGATGGAGTCTGAATGTAGATAAAGGCATACTTTTTTTAACATTATTTTCTTGTGTTTGTTTTTTTTTGGGGGGGGGGAGAAGTCTGTGTTTTCTTTTGCACCATCTTTAATATGGAACTATATTTTGCATGACTGTATGTGTATAATCTACATAAAATTGCTTGCCTTCTCAAGAAAAGGGAAGGAGGGAAGGAGGAAAGGGAATTTGGAATCCAATTTTTAAAAAAGAATGTTAAAATAATTACTACATGCAATTAGACAAAATAAATCACTTAAAATAATATCTCCTCTACTTACTATGAAAAAAGTTGCTAGACTCAATGGTCTCATGACTAGGTACTTAAAGCAATTTTAACTGTAACTCATTACATAAATGTAAGCTATTAGAACTTTTTGTAGTAGCAAAGAATTAGAATGAAAGTAGTTGCCCAGTCAGTCGCTCGGTCAGTCAGAAAGCATTTATTGAGCACTTCCCATGTGCCAAACACCAAGCTGAGTGACAAGGATAAAACACAAGAAGAAGAAATTGTATCATGATATGAACAGGTAGTTTTTCAATAAACAAATCAAAACAATTTATAATCATATAAAAAAATTCTAAAACATTATTGATTAAACCTTGAGATATTATTTTACACTTATCAGATGGGCTAAAATGATTGAAGAGGAAAGCAACAAATGTTGGAGGGGATGTGGAGAAATTGGAACATGAATTCGCTATTGGTGGAGCAGTGAACTAACTTAACCACTTTGAAGAGGAATCTGGAATTATGTCCAAATTGTTATTAAAGTACCTGTACCTTTGGACCCAACAACATCACTACTTGGTTGGTTTTTAAAGATTATTGGGAAAAAGGAAAAGAACCAATATATTCCAAAATATAGTAGCTCTTTTTGTGGTCGCAAAGAACTGGAAATTGCAGGGATACCAATCAATAGGGGAATGGCTGAACAAGTTGTAGTAAATGATTGTGATGGAATACTACTGTGCTTTAAAAAAATGATGAGTTCAATGATCTCAGAAAAACATGAAGAGACTTGCATGAAATAAAGAGGAGTGAAATGAGCAGAACCAAGTGAATGTTGAACATGGTAATAGCAATATTTTAAGAAAAGCTTCAAGTGGGATCAGAGCCAAGATGGTGGAGTAAAAGCAGGAACTTGTTTGAGCTCCCAATCCAATCACCTCCAATACCTGTAAAAAAAGTATTCTAAACAAATTTTAGAGGTACAGAACCCACAAAGTGACATACAGAAATGAATCTCCAGCTGAAGGCATCCTGGCAGGCTGACAGGAAAGGTCTATGGAAATGAGCTGGAAGCAGAGTGCCTTCCTATATGAGCTGTACCAGTCCATATGAGAGGTATCCAAGGCCTATGACATAGACTGACCAGGGCATACCTCAGGAGAGTCAATCACTGGCAACTGTGGCAGTTTCCAGACTTATCAATCCACAAATGCCAAAGACAAAGTAAAATGTCAGTAGGGAACTGAGTTGGAACTGGGTAATAAAGGAGTGCAGTCCAGTCCCTACCCCCAGGGTGACAAAGGTGGTAGCAGCTACAGCTCCTGCCACATTGCTACCTCCAGAGCTCCTGGCCTGTAGAGCATAGGCTGACCAAATGACCATTCAGAGGGTAATTGCTCATGCTTCGACCTGCTTGGATCTGGGGCACAGTCTCGGGTGGTCATCCTGGGGTGAGTAATGCTAGCATGCCAGAGCTTAAGGTGGCTGTAGAGAGGGTGCCATCATCATAACTCTGACAACAGCTGTGAAACTCCAGAAACATGGAACACAGCTCTCTCTCCACTCTGGAAGCAGAGTTCTACTGTGGCCAAGAGCTCAAAAGTCAAGTAATTGGCTACCAAGATGAGCAAACAGAGGAAGCACAAACAGACCATAGAAGCTTTTTTTGTGGACAAAGAGGATCAAAACATAGAAACAGAAGAAGACATCAAAGTCAAAACTCCTGCATCAAAAGGCTCCAAGTAAAATATGAACTGATCACAGGCCATGGAGGAGCTCAAGAAGGATTTTTAAAATCAAGCAAGAGAAGTAGAGGAAAAATTGGGAAGAGAAATGAGAATGATGCAAGAAAAACAAGAAATAAGAGACAACAGCCTGCTAAAGGAGACCCCCAAAATTACTGAAGAAAATAACACCTTAAAAAATAGACTAACTCAAATGGCAAAAGATGTCCAAAAAGCCAATGAGGAGAAGAATTCCTTAAAAAGCCAAATTTGCCAGATGGAAAAGGAATTTCAAAAAGTCACTGAAGAGAATAATTCCTTCAAAACAATATTGGAGCAAATGGAAGCTAATGACTTTATGAGAAATCAACATACTATAAAACAGATCCAAACAAATGATAAAATAGAAAGTGTGAAATATCTTATTAGAAAAACCATTGACCTGGAAAACAGATCAAGGAGAGATCATTTAAAAATTATTGGACTACTTGAAAGTCATGATAAAAAAAGAGCCTAGAAATCATCTTTTAAGAAATTCTCAAGGAAAATTGCCCTGATGTTCTAGAACCAGAGGGCAAAATAGAAATGGAAAGAATTTACCAATTGCCTCTTGAAAAGGATCCCCAAAAGAAAACTCCTAGGAATGCTATAGCCAAATTCCAGAATTCCCAAGTCAAGGAGAAAATATTATAAGCATTCAGGAAGAAACAACTTGAGTATTATGCAAACACAATCAGGATAACACAAGATCTAGCAGCTTCTACATGAAGGGATCAAAAGGTTTGGAATATGATATTCTGGACGTCAAAGGAACTAGGATTAAAACCAAGAATCACCTACCCAGCAAAACTGAATATAACACGTCAGGGGAAAATATGGATATTCAGTGGAAATAGAGGACTTTCAAGCATTCTTGATGAAAAACAAGAGCTGAAAAGAAAATTTGACTTCTAAATACAAGTAGCAAGAGAAGCATGAGAAGGCAATCAGGAAGAAGAAATCATAAGGGACTTATTAAAAACCATAATTGTAACTCATGAGACTTTTCTCAGTAGGAGGATAGTTGAAGGGAATATATATGTATATATACACATACATGTATATGTATATGTATACATATATGTATGTATGTATGTATAGGAGGGTGTAGGTGTGTATAAGTATGTATGTGAACATGTGTATATATGAGTACATGTATACATAGATGAAGTGCACAGGATCAGTTGAATATGAAGGGATGATATATAAAAAAAAATTAAAAGGTGAGAGAGGAATGAATATATTGGGAGCTGGAGAAAGGGAAAGGTACAATAGAGTAAGGTATCTCATATAAAAGAGGCAAGAGAAAACTGTGTCAATGGAGGGGAAGAACAGGAAGGTGAAAAATGATGGGCCAACCTTACTCTCATTGAATTTGGTTTAAGGAGGGAATAAAAACCACACTCAGTTGGGTGTCTTACCCTACAGGAAAGTAGGGGGAAAGGGGTAAGAGGGATGATGATGGAAGAGAGGGGGGATTCGGGGAGAGGGTAGTTAGAAGCAAGCACTTTTGAGAAGGGACAGTGTCATAGGAAAAAATAGAACGTGTGGCTCAGGATAGGATGGAGGGAAATATAGTTAGTCTTTTACAATATAACTACTATGGAACTGTTTTACATAACTACACATGTACAGCCTATATTGAATTCCTTGCCTTCCCAGTGGGGGAGGTGAGGAGGTAAGAAGTGAAAGAATCTGGAAATTAAACAAATGTTTAAAAAAAATTGTTTTTTACATGCAACTGGGAAATAAGTATATAGACAGTGGGGTAAAAAAATCCATCTTGCCCCACTGGAAACTTAGGGGGTGAAGGTGAAGGATATAAGGGAGAAAAGATTGGGGGAAGGAGTATTCATTAGGCTTTCTATCTTGGGAGTGGGATTAGGGGAGAGATGGGGAGAAAATTTGTAACTCAAAATCTTGTGAAAATGAATGCTGAAGTGATGGCTAGGATGGTGCAGTGAATAGAGCACCAGCCCTGGACTCAGGAGGACCCAAGTTCAAATCTGACCTCAGACACTTAACAAAAAAAACTAGCCATATGGCCTTGGGCAAGTCACTTAACCCCAATTCACCTATTTTCCCAACTCCAAAAATAAAAAAACAAACAAACCAAAACAAAATGAATGCTGAAGACAAAATAAATAAATAAATGTTAATAAAAAGAATAGGGAAGCTATGTGGCACATTGGATAGAGCACCAACCCTGAAGTCAGGAGGGCTTGAGTTCAAATACAGCCTCAGACCAGACACTTGACACTTGCTAGCTGTGTGATCCTGGGCAAATCACTTAAGTTCAATTGCCTCAAAATAAAAACTTTGAGTGACTAAATCATTTCAACTTATAAATACACAAATTAACTATAAAGGAACTATGAAGTAAGACACTACATTCAGAGAAAACAACTGATAAATAGAAGTATGCATAGAATTATTGCGTGTGTGTGTATATGTGTGTGTGTGTGTAATAGCAGCCATCTTTAGGGCAGGAGTGGGGAATAAAAAAAGGAAAAAGAAAGTTCATAATAACTTTATTATATATTTAAAAGGAATAGCATATTGCACATAAAAGATTAGTAGTTTCACCTGCAATCATCTTTTTTCTACTTCTACTATGTTATAGAAATGCTAGTTTTCTTTCTTAAGTTCAGAATGAAGTAAGTAAAATAATAATAATAAAAAAGAAATTGTCCTCACCCTTATGAAGCTTACATTTCAATTGTGAAGACAACACATAAACAGAAGATAGAAGGGGAGGGAGAAGGGAAAAGTTACTCCAAATGGGGGCATTTAAATGGGAAGTTCTGAACGGAACCATCCAATCAGATGGAGGGATCTCAAGGGCAAATGGTATTTCAATGCATGGGCTGAAGTTATCTTCCAAGATGGAGACATTGAAGTTATCCCTTCCACATCACAGGGGTTAGGACCTTAGCATCTCCATTATCTGAAAAACCAGCTAAAATTTTTTTGGCCCCCTCATCAAACCAGAGAAGATGTCTGAATTATCATGGTATTAAAAAATAAAATATACTGATATTATGCAATACATACGTCATCTGTAACTTCCATGAAACTCCTCCAAATTCCCATTTAATTTCTTAAGTGCATCAGAAATATGTCAAAACTGCAATGGTTAAGTCATGATGTGGAAAGGATAACTGTACTGCAGCATGGTAGAGAAACTCATCATTAGGGAATAGCTAAATAAATTGCCGTTTATGAATATCATCAAATATTGCTTTTTCTTAAGAAAAACATATGAGAAGAATACAGGGAAGCATTGAAAAACATAAGAACTGATGCAAATTCTTAATAAACAGAAGTTAAACAAATAATTTAAAGAAATACAATGGTAATGGTGTGGAGAAAAGGAAGGAAGGAAGGAAGGAAGGAAGGAAGGAAGGAAGGAAGGAAGGAAGGAAGGAAGGAAGGAAGGAAGGAAGGAAGGAAGGAAGAAAAATATGTAATTGTAATAACCAAGTCTATCCCCAAAAGAAGAGATGAGAAGTTACCTCCATTCCTTATACATGTCAGGGAAGACGGATATGGAATATTCCATATACTGTCAACCCTAAATGACATCTCTCTCTCTCTCTCTCTCTCTCTCTCTCTCTCTCTCTCTCTCTCTGTCTGTCTCTCTCTCTCTCTCTCTGTCTCTCTCTCTGTCTCTGGCTCTCTGTCTCTGTTTCTATCTCTCTGTCTCTCTCTCCCTATCTCTGTCTCTGTCTCTGTCTGTCTGTCTCTCTCTCTCTCCCTCCTTTCCTCTCTCCCTCCCTCCCCCCTCTCAGTTTTGGAAAATAAGATGATTTAAGAATAAAATACAGCAATAATTTTTAAAGTAATATAAACTCTATTATTTCAATCATTTTGCATTTAAGTTGGCATTCTGTTCTGTTTCCTCTTTTAAAAAATATGTAGACATTCAAGGAGTACCTCTGCATGGGGCTGAATAAGGTTTAATGTTATTCCTCAGTGGATGAAAATCATTTCAGCGTTCCCTATGTAGTCATTCTTACCAATTCTTACCATTCTCCCCAATATCATAGGATCATAGATTTAGAGCCAAAAGGAACTTTAGCAATCATTTTATCCCAGCCCCTCAATTCACAGAGAAGGAAACTGAGGTGAAGTAACTTAAGTCACATAGGTACTAATTAGCAAAGGTGGAATTCCAATCCAATATGTCTTCCAAAACTAATGTTTCCTTTTTAAAATGATGTAACTTTTATTGATGCTTTTATTATACCATTATCCACATTTTTCTTATAACAAATTAGTATAGTTAAGCAAAACAAGTTAGTCCACTGACAATGGTTAGCAACACATATCTTATTCATTATCTAGTGTCAAGACGTAGTATGTATGCTTACTTTAACAGAAGTCTTTTGAAGTCACAGTTGGTCAGTGCATTGATGAGTGTTCTTTAGATATTGTTTTCCTTTGCATTACTGTGATCATGTAAATTGTCTAGTTTTGATGATTTTGCTCTTCATCAGTGCAAAAAATATTTCTACAAATTCTTCACAATCATGACTTATCGTGGAAAAATAATGTTTTATTCCATAATTCCTATATCAATGAGCACCTGTTTCCTTAAGTTCTTTGCTATTACAAAAGCAGGGCTATGAATATTTTTTGTTGCCTATATGAAGCCTTTCCCTCAGTCTTTGATGTCTTTGAGTCATAAGCTTGTTTCATACTAAGTCAAAGGACTTACAGGTTAGTGATTTTTTTTAATGTAATGTCAAATTGCTTTACAGGAAAACTGGATCAATTCATAGTTCCATCATCAGTGTGTTAGCGTGCCAATCTTCCCCAGATCGTGGCAACATTTATAATTTTGGTTTTTTTTTCTTTGATAATTCAGTGTGAGTAAAGTCAGACTTCGTTTATTTTAATTTTCACATTCCCTACCAATAGTTAATTGAATTTTTTTTTGAAATGGGTATAGATTAATTGTAAGCCCTCTTTTGAAAACTACTTGATTTTGGAATAGATCTTATACTTAAATAATATCTTGAACATCAGGCCTTCATCATAGATATGGAATTTTCTTCTAATTAACTGATCTTCTATTTCTAGCTATAGAGATATTTTTGTACAAAAGCTTTTCAATTTTTTGTAATTAAAATTGCCATTTTATCCTCTATGAACACCTTTATATCATTTAATTAAGAAATCTTCCGTGAGGTACAGATGTCCAAAGTACTTCCTTGCTTTCTCTCCCTTTTAATTATGCAATCTTTTATATTTAAGCCATGTGTCCATTTGGAGTTTATTGTAGTACATAGGGTAATAGGTGCAGCTAAACCTCATTTCTGATAAATTGCTTTTCAGTATTCTCATAAGTTTTTGTTAAATGTCAAGTATTTCTCATACCAGTATTTGGTGCTCTTGGGTTTATCAAACACTGAGGTTCTATGACATTTTATTGCTTCTGGTCCTTACTTACTCTGTTACATTAATAAACTTTTCTATTTTTTTAGCCAGGTACCGAATGTTTCATTGGAAATATTAGCCCCTCTTCAATTCTTTTTATTTTTAAATTGATTTGTTTATTTACTTTTAGTTTACAAGATTCAGTTCCACAGTCCCTTGAGTTTCAAATTTTCTCCCCTCCCCTCCCTCCACCCATAGCACACAATCAAGTATAGGATCTGCAAATACTTTCACATTGGACATTAGTCTGGTTGTGTAGAAGGGTTATAAGCAATGGAGTGAACAATGGGAAAGAAACAAAACCAAACATGGAAAAGAGTGATAGCATGTAGTTTGCTTTAGTCTCCATTTAAACTCTGTTCTTTCTGGATTTTTCTCTGAATATAGATATCTACTTCCATCCTGAGACTTGAAGAGTTGTCTTATAACTGTGTGTTGCTAAGAACAGTCCAGTTTATTAAAGCTGGTCATCACACATATGATGTGTCTGTGATTGTGTACAAATTTTCCTGGTTCTCCTCTTTTCACTTAGCATCAGTTTGTATAAGCCCCTCCACATAAATATGAAGTCCATCTCCTCCCCAATTCCTATACCACAATGGTATTCCATTACATTCATATACCACAACCTGTTTAGCCATTCTTCAATTGATGGGCATTCCCTTAATTTCCGGGTTTTTTGCCACCACAAAGGGCCCTCTTCAATTCTATTTATTTAAGTTACTTCCCTTGGGACTCTTGACCTTTTATTCTTTCAGATAAATTCAGTTATTATTGTGTCTAATTCTATAAAATAATCTCTGAACATTTTGATTAAAATGTCAGTTAATATTTAAGTTAATTTAGCAAATATGATCAATTTTATTATTTTGGCTTGGTCCAACTCTGAACATCTCTCGTGTTATTTAATTATTTCATTTCAACTTTAGGATTCTCCAAGCAAAATATTATGCCATCTGCAAATAGAGATAATTTCACATTCTGTTGTCAATTATTTCTACAATTTCTTTTTTCCCCATTATTGTTATAGCTCAAATTTCTAACTGTATCAAATAATCAGTGACAAGAGATGGTCTTACTTAATCTTACTGGAAAGTTTTCTATTTTTTTCTCAACCACAGATAATATCAGCTCCTGATCATATATTAAGAAAATATCTCCTTATTCTAATGTATTTTAATGTTTTTAATATGAATGAATGCTATATTTCATCAACACTGAATCATTCTGCATTATTGCTCCTAAGTCCAACCCAATACTAATGAATAACATATTGAATATATTTTTGTAGACTCATTTGTAGTATTTAATTTTATATGTGTGCATTAAGATTCATTAATGATACCTATGTTTATTTTCTTTCTTTATTTTATCCCTCCCTCGTTGTTTATTGGGACCATTTTTTTAAGGATTTGGAAAATGCCTTCTATTCATCCATTTTTGTAAACATTTAGATTTTACTACTTGTTTGTATCAAGGTATGTATCCACCTAAAATTCACAAAGCTGGCTGAATTTTAAAACTGAAAGTGACATTATTGATTATGTAATATAATTCTGTCATTTTCCATGTTAAAATACTAAAACCAGAGGTATGAAGTACCTCTGATCCTACAATTAGTTGGTTAAAAGTCTGATGTAAAATTTCATTAAATGATATGTTTTTTACTATTAGTGCTCTTCTCCTTCTCAACATATTATACTCTATGCACATGTGTTGTGTTCCCACGTGAAATGTTAATTCTGTGAAGTTCAAACTGTTGTCACTTTTGTCTTTTTATTCTGAGAGCCAGGTTTTACATGAAATTCATACTTGATAAATTGTTGAATTTGTACTGAGGAAAAGGTCATTGCTTAGGTATCTATTAGATTAAGTAGCTTCTGGGGTCTCTTCTAATTCTGAAATATCTCTCTAACTTACCAGCTAACAAAGTTATAGAATCAATTAATTGTTCTAGAGTTCTTCAAAATTTGAACAACTATGTTTTTAAAATATGCCAGTATATTAGAAATTAGTCACAAATGAGCAAACACCATGCATAGCTCTGAAAAACCAATTAATATGTCAGGTCTAATTCACTGTTAGGCAAATAGTTTGAAATATTTGCAAAAGAAGCTGCACGGGAATTAATTCCCTTCAAGAGCTTTGTTGATTTCAGTCAATTCATCTTATTCTTGTGAGAGAATTCATCAATATAGAGCTGCCATATCCTTAACCTACTTAATAGCCTAGGGGAAAAAAGACTATATTGTAAAATGTCCCAATGTAGCAAGAACCTCAGTATTAGAAGGCATCTTAGGAGGTCATATTGGGCCCAGCATAACTCATCAGGCCAACTTTCATGTAAATGACATAAAAATGAATATAGTCTTTCCTATGCTTACAGAGGCCAGAAGACAATAATTCCACATCTTTCTGTATCATGTGATCCACCAACCTAATTCACAAGAAGTGCTTCCTTCTACATAAATAAAGCTCTTGCTGTGACTACATACCATTTCTTTATTTCTATGACTACCGAACAATCAAGTAACATTTTTTCTTGCTTTACATTAAAAATAAATTTAGTAAATTGATAAGTTTCTACAAAAATATAAGATAGCTAAACAAAGCAATAATAGTTGTAAACAACTCAATTTTTAAAAGAAAAAATCAAACGAAAAAAAAAGAAATGTGAAAGGGAATGGTGGGCAGAGGGAGGTAGCATCCAGATAGATTTATAAGTGAAATCTATCAAACATTTAAGGAGAAATTAACACTTATTTTGTCTAATTGTATTAAGTATTCCCTTGTTAATTTGATTAGAGCACAAATATGTAAATTAATTTAAATAGTATCATGGCAAGAAAGCACATTATTTATGATTCAGAGTAGAAATAATTTTAAAAAGCTTTATTTCTTTCATAACCATAACCCAAGGCAAGGAAATTTATCAGCTTGCAAATAGAAAAAAAGTGTCTCTCTGGATAAACAGATTTCTCAATTAGTTCATTTCATATAAAATTATTCTCAGAAAGAGAAGTAGAAGATATTATACCAAATTTCTTTCATTATACCACTGTCATCCCAAAACCCAAAACATGCAGGGATAAAGTAGAGAAAAGTATCTATTTGTCAATTACATAATTTTTTAAAAAGTTTAAATAAAAGCATCATAGGTAGACTGCACTAATACATCCAGAAAATAAGTAATTAAAACCAAGCTGGATTCATGCAAATGCTGAAAGAATTATTCAACATAAACATAAGGGGAAATGATCATAATTAATAATATAAACAACAAAGATAGCTATTTTTATTTTTTAAATATAGAAAATTCATTTTTATAAAAGATATTAATTTATATTACAAAGAAAAATTATGGGCAACAAAGGGACATTTTAACATGACCAAAAACATATATTTTATATGCACATATAATATATATATATTATTATAAATACAATAGTAGGTTAGAGATAGAAACTTTATTCTTGATCATATGTGTCCTTACCAGAGGGAATATTAAATGTTATATTAGTAATAATTTTCAAAATAAAACCCACAAGGTGAAAAAAGATAATAGATGTAACTGAAATCTCCATTATTTATTTTAAAGAATGTATAAATTTTGCAAGCCAATAACCAAAATATTTTGTTTGTTTCTGTTTCCCCTTCTGAACATTTTCCTTCTGCATTTTTTATTGTTTCAATATGCATTCTAATTCTGCATTGTCACTGCATTTCTCTCTATGTCTTGCCATATTTCTTTGTATTCTTTATTTTTTTCATTTCTTTTAGTATAATAATATTCAATTGCATTAAATTTGAAGATTATATAGAGCTTCTAGGAATCATTAACATGTTAGATGGCCAAATCATGATATAGAAAGGACCTTGACATTCTAAAGTGATAAATCAAATCTAACTTGACATGTAATCATGGTGAAAGAAAAATTCTTTATTTGGCAAACAAATCAATTACTCTAGTATAAGATCTACAACATTTAATCAACTCCGAGATCAACCATGGGACATAATAGTCATTTTTCCCCATTTACTCCCTGGAATTATGAACACATCAAACTACACCTGGAACATTGTTTTAAATTCTGAACAACACATTTTCTGATGGGCATTATCAAGTCAGAGAATATCCAGAAATAAGGAATCTTGAAACCATCCCATGAAAGGATACATTTAAAATACTGGGATTGTATTAATTTTAGAAGATCAGATTTTTGGGGCAGGGGACAGAGAGAAGAGAAATTAAAATTCATTCTGCTCTAGCCGTGTGACCTTGGGCAAGTCACTTAACCCTAACTGCCTTCCAAAAAAAAAAAAGATTCATTCTGCTCATCTCATTGGGAAGAACAAGCATTAAGAAGGATAGAAGTTGCTAAGAGGCAGATTTAGCTTCTATAGAAATTGAGTATCCAGTTCTCTCCCAGCTCAATCTCTTTCCAGGTTTCTCTATCTCCTCACTTTTAGAAAGTGCCCATTATAGGAGTACTCTACCCTGAAACCTACTTTTTTCTGATTGCTAAGTGTCTAACTGGGACAGCCATTTCTTTTTTCTATATCATTTTTATCTTTATTTCTTTAGTTAAATATTTTACAATTACATGTAAATAAATTTAGAATAATTTTTAAAACTTTGAGCAATTAATATTTCTTCAGTTGTATAGATCTATCTTTATTTGTCTGAAAAGTGTTTTGCAATTGTGTGTGTCCCTGGGCTTTTCTTGCCAGGTAAATATCATTTACTGTTGGTAGCTATTCTAAATATAATGTTCTAGCTCTTTCTTTCTATCATTTTATTAGTACTATGTAGAAATGTTGATGATTTATATGGGTTTATTTTATATCCTGCAACTTTTCTTGAGTTGTTAAGTGTTTCAACTAGTTTTTTTAGTTGATTCTTTAGAGTTCTCAAAACATGATTGCATGAAAATCACAATCGCAAAGAAGGATCATTTTTGTTTCTTCATTACCTATTTTTGTTCCTTTAATTTCTTTTTCTTATTTTATTGCTATAGCTAGTGTTTCGAATACAAATCTGAAAAACAGAGCTGAAGGTAGACAGACTTACTTTACCCTGATCTTATCAGGAAGGTGTCAAGTTCATCCCTGTTATCAATAATGGTGACTTTTGGTTTTAGAGTGATACTACTTATTTTCAGGAAAGTTCCATTTATTCCTACACTTTCAAAATTTGCTGATGAGAATAGAGGCTGTAGTTTGTCTAAAACTTTTTCTTCATCTTTTGAGATAATCATATGATTTTTGTTGCTTTTGCCATTAATAAGGTCAATTACATTGATGGTTTTCCTAATATTGAACCAGTTCAGCATTCCTAGTAGATATTCCAATTGGTCATTGTGTATAATGTATTTCCATAGTCTCCTTGCTAGTATTTTATTTAAAATTTTTGCCTCAATATTCATTAAGGAAATGATCTACAATTTTTTTTTCTGTTTTTTCTTTCCCTGATTTAGGTATCAAAACAATATTTGTTAAATAAAGGGAATTTGGTAGGACTCTCTAATGATTTACTAAATGTTTGGTAGAATTCACTTGTAAATTCATCATAATGGAGGGTTTTTTTTGTCAAGAAGCTCTTTATGGCTTGTTTGACTTCTTTTTCTAAAATGATGTTGAGTATTCTGTTTCATCTGTTAATCTAGGCAATTTATATTTTTATTAATATTCATCCATTTTACCTAGGTTATCAGGCATATTTGGCTAAAATAATTGCTAATAATTGCTTGAATTTTATCTTTATTGTTGACATATTCACTTAAAATCAAATTAATCAATAGTTTATCTATTTTATTGTGTTTATTTCTATAAAACCACCTCCTAATTTTATCTATTAGTCCAATTAATTTTAGTTTTAATTTGGTTAATCTCTCCCTTGATGTTCCGTGTTGCCATTTTGATATTCATTTGGGCAGGGGCGGAGCCAAGATGGCGGCGTAGAAGCAGCAAAGCACCGCAGCTCCCACACAAACACGCTAAAAAACTCATAAAATGGGACGCTAAACAGATTTTCAAGCTCCAAAACTCTCCACAAGACAGAAAGCCCTACAGGCAG
>CM053598.1:166751501-166771101 GCA_028646575.1 Pseudocheirus occidentalis | reverse complement strand
ATTTCACATTGCTTTCTATTTTTTCATTTCTTTGTAACAGTTTAATAGTATCTTGGTTTCTCGTAAAGTCATTAGCTTCTACTTGCTCCACTCTAATTCTGAAGGAATTATTCTCTTCAGAATGCTTTTGAGATTCTTTTTCCATCTGGAAAATTCAACTTTTTAAGTCATTCTCCTCCTCATTGGCTTTCTGGGCCTCTTTTGCCATTTGAGTTAATCTATTCTTTAAAGTGTTGTTTTCTTCAGTCAGGTTGTGGACTCTCTTTTCATGATTTTCTCACATCATTCTCATTTCTCTTCCCAATTTTTCCTCCACTTCTCTTACTTGGTTTTCAAAGTCCTTTTTCACCTGCTGTATAGCTTCTAGGTATTCTTCAGTTCTCTTGGAAGCATTTGGTGTGGGAGTTCTGGTTTCTGGGCTCTCTTCCTCCCGTTCCATGCTTTGACCCTTTTTGTCTACAACAAAGGATTCTAGAGTTTTATGGATGTTTTTATTTTGCTTCCTTTTCCTCATGCTGTCCAATTAATTGGTTGGTTGTTTAGTTCTGTGAAACTTTGCTTCCAAGGGGGGAAGCTCTGTTCCAAATCGCTGGGGTTTTCCCAACTGCTGGAGCTATTAGGGGGGTGTTGCAAGGCCGCCCTGCTTTGGCTTGCTGAAAGTGCACCCCAGGACCACCACCCAAGACCACGAACTGCATCTAGGCCGCTCAACGCAAGAGCACTTGGCCCTGATCAATCGATTCAACCCCCCTGCAGTGTCTGCAGGCCAGGGGCTCTGAAGCAGTGTGGTGGGGGCCTCCGATGGTTCCAGCAGTTCCCTTCCCCCACTGCTTCCTTGCCCCGGGGGCAGATTGGCCAAACTGCTTTCCCCACCCAAATTAGTTTTCAAAGTTTCACTTTCACTAACCGTCTTTGACCCAGATTTGAAGGTCCTGTAAGGCAGGTGCTTTAGATTTTCTTTGAAGTAGACTCAAGCTGCAGTTTGGGAGGCTCCATTCCTCGTGGCTGCCCTGGGGCCTTGCCAGGCTGTGGCTGGACTTTTGGGCTGGCTGGGTCTCTGCTCTGTTGCAGTGCCAGCTACCCCTCTCTCGTTCCTCAGGCCTTGGCAGATGTGGAGGTGCTGGAGGCTGTAGAACCTCTGCAGACCTATCGGCTCAGCTCAGCCTGGCTCCTTCCCACCATCCCAGGCCTGGCCACAATCTCAGCTTCAGGCTGTTCCAGCCTTTGTTCCCAGCTGCCACGATGAGCCCCTACTGCTGAGCTGCCTTCCACGAGAGATGTTTTCTCTGTGTTTTTGTGAATCTGAGAGTCTTAGACTTTATCTGGGCTCATAATTTTATGGGTTAGGGTGGCAATGTGGGAGCTCCAGGACCTTGCTGCGTCTGCGCTGCCATCTTCCAAATTCCTCATTTTGAAGGAAGGAAACAGGTCCAGAGATGTGAAGTGACTTTTTCCAAATCACACAGGTGACAAGTAGCAGAGTTAGAATTCAGATGGAATTCTTACTCCAAATCCAGTGCTCATTCTGTAATACTAAGTGCCTTTATTGGCCAAAGGCCAATCCTCCTCTTCTAGTTGAAGGTCAGTTGGTCAATGCCATAAACTACTCAGTAGGTAAAGAACATATGACCCTATATGAAAGGTTTCAGGAACTTCTGGGACAAAAGCACAAGGACTGTGTTAGTATAAGGTTTACTTGATTGACTTTGGTTTTTCTAATAGTTTTGACTGAATCCTCATTTATTCTTTCTTTTTGGTGTGCATTGTATCTCTGGAGGTTTGGGTCACTGCTTCTATAACACATTGTTACTGGTTTTGATTGTAGCGAAGATAAAGTCACATTGATTCCCTTTTGTTAGGCCAAAAGTGCACATTGTAGTAACTATGATGTGGTAAATTGAATAATTATTTCTTTTTTTTCCTCTAACATCCTGGGCCTATTTGAGAAGAAAACAGTGGCCGTGACATGGCATTTTAAGGTTAAAACCATTTCTGTCATGAAGTGCAATTCAGAGACACAATGCCAGCGGCATCCTAATATCAACATCTTCCTCAGAAAACAGAGCCTTGTATTTCAGCAGAGGGCTGTATAATGAAATATCTACAGTCAGATATGTAATAACACAGCTATATCTACAAATATGATGGATTTAGGTACAATGATTGTTTACAGTGGAGGTGGGGGGGGGCTCTATAGATGAATTGGTACAGGGGCTTCATGCTGGGTCTTATGCATTAACCATGAAGCATCATGCTTATGCAAATGTGTAGAAGCCCAATTAGGCATAGAGCACAGAGCCCTGGGAATAATGTTATGGGCTATTGGGCCTTTGAAATACACTCCTTGGCCAAATTTTCAAAAGCAAAGCAGATTTGAGATGCCTTTTTACTCTTGAAAACAGGTGTACAATTGTCTTCTTGGTGCTTATTTCATGCCTTCAACCTTAAAATAAAATGTTATCCCAGTTGGTATGAATCCCCCTCCTTGCCTAAAAGGAGTGCTGAAAATCTTGAAACACTGATGAGAAAATAAAAATTTTCATTCAAAATCTATCCCTGCTAAGAATATTGATGGTACATCAATATTTGGGATTCTTCTCCTTCCTTTCCACATTTTGAATGTTTTGTAAAGGCAGACCTCCTCTGGCATCTCTGCTTCCCCTTGCCTTTTCCTAGACTTGGGGAGATTAATCAAAATATTCTGGTTTCTACTTTGCAAATCCCTTGCACACAATGCAAATATCGTGAGTGAGAAACACAATGCCCCGGAGCATAATCCCTCATTTTATGGATGAATTCTACTCATGTTGAGGATTTTTTTCTCCTCTGCCCTAGTGCCTCCTAACTTTTTTTTTCATTTTGCTCTTTTTCATGAAACAAATTGTAATGATTCTGACTTGGCAGGGTTGCAGAATGGAGAAAGGAAGGGAAGGTTGAGGCCAGGGAAATGACCTCTTGTGCTAAGGTCCATTAGAGGTAGAAGAGCAGTCTAAATATAATCAGGTATAAGCAAAATAATTCTTTATCTGAAAAAAGGTCAGAGGAGAAAAGCCTCTTAAAATGGACGTGGTCAGACACCTAGCTATTTATTTATTTCAATTCACTCGAAAATCAAACCACTAATGAAGATAAAAAGAGAGAAGCAGTCAGGAGAAAGAATTGAAAAGAATTTGTTTACTTGGATTAAAAACACAGTCCTACCAATTTGTTTGCTGAACCTCTAGTAGTATTTCTGAAAGATTTCTTTATAAGGGACCAATAACCAGTCTAGAATCTTCAAACTCATTTTGCCTCAGAAAAATCTAGAGACTAACATAGACCAGGCTACTTCTGCTTATAATATTGGTTAACTTGAAAATAATCACTCATGCCCATGTAAAATTTGTGTGGATATATGCATTAGGGGAGGGCAGACTGGAGGGAGTTGAAAGGGAGGAGGAAAAAAGAGAGAGAGAAACTCTTTATAATCTTTGGCAGTCAAAGCTAATGCTTGAAAAACTGTCCTCTGGGAGGAGAAAGACTTCCTGACTTTTAAAAATGGTGTTAATCCACTGCTCTGTTTTTCTGAAATGCTCCTGGCTATGTGAATAGCACTTCCAATTAGGTCTGGCTGAAAGGTTTGTGCAGAAATCTAAAAGGCTGCAAATACAATCTGGGACATAAGGCAAATGCAATAAAAAGACTGGACTTTCTTAGAGCTAGCTGTGTTGTGACCTGGCTAAAGTTAGCAGAAGGGAGATTTTTCCTTATCCTTGGCAAGCCATGATTTATTTATGGGTGTGATTCTGAGGATGTATTTTGGTTTTTTTTTTTAACCAACTCAATTCCTTTGATGTGAGACAGATTATCCAGGAAAATACTCAAAGTATTTGATTCAGAGGCCCTGGAAGCTGCTGATGTATTTAAAGTTGATTATATCTATTGCAACAATTATTCCAACAATCAATATTTCAACAGATATATTCACCTTTAAACATATCACCAGATTATGGAACCTCTAAGTGAGTGACATGAGCTAAGAAACGTTTTTTAACCAAATAGCGTCAGGTAAGCAAACTACTTCCTGAAGGGAATTTTGGGGAAATTCTTTCTCTCTTATCCTAAACAGCTATAAAAACAAAGTAATGTCTTTACCCCCCAGAACAAACAAGTGTCTGTTTTGTCGTTGTTGATACCTTTGGAAAGCACTATTCCCACTGTAGCGGTAGGACTCCAAATTTGTCTCTCTGAAGTCAGTCCTTTCCAGAAAGGAGAAATAATAATGTTGGAAGCAGTGGAATCCAAATCTCTGAAGCTGTGCTTTATGGATGGTCTCATTTTCTATGGGAGGTAGTGGGTCTTAGATATGTTGTGCTTGTAAGGGGGGAAAAATAGAATGAGAAACTGAAGAAGCAAAAGGTTGGGCGAAAGCTGAGATTTGTGAGACTATAGTTGGATTCCATTTGCTGAAATGTAGGATAAAAATTTAGTAAAAGCTAAGAATAGCCCACAATTTCACAAAATCACAGCATTTTGGAGTTGAAGGGACCTTGGAAGTCATATAGTCCATCTGAATAGAAATCTGTGTAATGCGTGCTTTTCAGCCAATGAGCATTTCTTAAATACCACTTATGTGCTAGGTATTTTGCTAAGTGCTAGGAATACAAAGAAAGGCAAAGGACAGTCCCCTTGAGGAGCTCAGGATCTAACAGAACATCTCTGACAAATGGTCCTTCAGTTTCTACTTGAAGATTTTCAGTGATGAAAAGTGATGAGCCCATTATCCCTATCCAATAAGCAGCCCATTCCACTTTCAATAGCTCTAATTATTAGCAAGATTTTTCCTTACCATCAAGCAGAAATGTGTACTAGTGCAAGTTCCACCCATTGCCTTGAATTCTGCCCTGGAGAGTCTAGCAGAACAAATTAAACACCTTTTCCTGCCTAACAAAGACAGCTTATTTAATGACAGTTTCCTGTCATTACAAGTACCCCTACAAGTCTTTTCTTCTCCAAGCTGAAAATTATCAGTTCCTTCTACTGATCTTCAAATGACTTCGTCTCTAGTACCTTCACTATGTGTGTTTTCCTCCTTTGTACACATTGCATTTTGTTAATATCTTTCCTAAAATGTGGTAGCAAGAACAGAACATTATTGCAGATTTGGTCTTACCAGGAGAGAATGCAGCAGGACTATTAACCTCCCTCATTTTGGAAACTCTATCTTGCTTTATGAAGCTCAAAATTTCAATAGTTTCTGAGTTTCTCTATCATACTGTTGACTCATGTTGATTTTACAGTCCACTAAAATCCTAAGATCTCTCTCTCTTTTTTAAAAGCAACTATCTATTTGTACTGTTCCAGGTAGAACTCATGCAGCTGATTTGTTTAATCAGGGTTTGTTTTTATCCTTTAGGAATAATGAGTGAAATTAGGTAAAAATGAAGTCAATGTCTGAGAAAAAAACTGAAACATTTTAATAAAACAGAGGACATCCTGAAAAAATGGGATAGAGAAGACAAAACTTAAAAAAAAGTACAGGTAAGGAACAAGAAACATTAGAACGATGTCAAAAGATCAAAATTATAGAAATACATGAGAGCTCTATAAACCAAAGCAACTGATCCTGAAGACAGAACTCAAGCAGGAAATCTAAGGATCAATGAATGCCCTGAAAATTAAGATGAAACAAATCACTTAAAATATCTTTCATGAAATCATACAAGAGGATTGCCAAGAAGTACTAGAACTAGAGGGTAAAGTTGACATTAATAGAATCTATTTCAAAACATTACCGCTCAGGAACTAAACACATCTTCTAGGCCACCTATAAATCCAGCTATAGACTATTGGGCCAAAAGATGTCTGTTTATCTACAGAGGATAGGAAAATCAAATTTTCAGAAGTAAAAACAAGTCAAAGTAGGTGTACCTGGATTATTTACAATTGTGAAGTAGGTTTCCTTTGGTGCCGATGGTGTCTAAACAAAATTTACTGAATATATCTCTACTTTATGATGCCTGGTAAGTTCTGGCTTATGATCGATTTATACACACACACACACACACACACATATACATATATACATCTGTTATAAACTATATATGACTTTCTTACTATGATCCATGAGTATTATAGAATGTATACTCTATTTATAATCCACATCTACATAAGATGCATATGTGTATGTATTTATGTATGCATGCATGTATTTATGTGCCTGGTAAAATTTGTAGGGACTGAGCTGTTTTTGCTTTCTTGTTTTAGCTGGGAGAGACCATATAGTAGAAACCCCTTTGGAAAGAACTTGTGTAGATAGGGCACTGGTCCTATAATCAGGAGTACCTGAGTTCAAATCCAGCCTTAGACACTTACTAGCTAATGTGAGTCCCTGGACATGCCACTTAACCTTGATTGCTTCCAGAGGGAAAGAAATGATAATCTGACTCCTGTCTTTTGTATAACTTTCCATGCAGAAGGGAAGTTGGAGGGTATAGATGCAGGAGAGAATGCAGAATGATATCATAAAATAGAAAATTGGAAAGCTTGGATATTTTATCCTTCAAGGAGAAGATTATTGACAAAAGATCAGGATCCACAAAAGTAAGAACACATAAACATTGAGCTATGAAGAGAAATGGAATGTTATTTTGAGAAAAAAAAGTAGTGTAGATTGCTAGATAATGACACCTAGTCATTAGAAATAAGTGAGAAAATGATTGAAAATAAACTGAATATAGATGAACTAGGAACAATATAGGTGAAAATAGAACCATTATAATTGAAATGAGGTTTGAGTAAATACATAATAAACAGTTTTGACCTGGAACCAAGGAATGGAATTTTTTTAAAAAAAAGAACAAAGGATTTTCAAGACAAACAATGAGAAAACTTTAGACCAGGATCATCCAGTGTTCACAGTATGGATGTATGAGAGACCCACACTTAGTGGGATGTTCTTAATTGGTTCAGGTTCAGGCATTGATAAAATTAGAAGTAACTTACCTTTAGCTTCTCAATAGTCTGTAACAGTTTAGCACCTAAAGTAGATTTTAACTGGAGGGAGATGATAAATGTATCAAAGGATGACCACTTGTTTGAAGACAGAACCATGCTTTCCTAATTGACTATAATCAAGATATATCCAACCTGGGAGTAAAACTTAGAGCAATGATATGTTATATCTCTGATTAATAACTGCCTCTACCTAGTTAAGGTAACACAAATATGTATTTGCAATTAAATTAAATGATAAGATTTCCACAACTGTAGTGCAGTAGTTTTGGCTCTTCCAATAAATAGTTCATAAACATATATATACACCCAAGCATAAATGCTAGCACACACTCTATATACATACATATAAATAGGGATATTTTGAAAAGTAACAATGTGTTTCCTATGAAATCTTGGGCCACAAGGATAGTCCCCATAGTAATTATCAGGACTCAATTTCCCATGTTATTGTGTGCTTGAGATGAAGAGTGATTGTATTATGAGATGAGACTTCCCTTTAGAGTGGGAGGAACTTTGGAGAAGAAAAAGCAGGTTGGGGAATCTGCAGTGATGGCTTTTAGAAACTCAAGGGGTTTTGCCATAATACTGAAACCTCACAGAACAAGGAAAGGAAGCTGTCAAGATCACAAGTGCAAACTGAAATAGTTGGATGCTATTATTTGAGGATGACTTCAAATAATTATGCTTGCATGGAAAGTTACACCTAGTTCAGTCGATTCCCTATATCAGAGATATGAGTCAAATAAAGAATCATTAACAATTAATTAATTAATTGAATAATAAATGCATAATAAATTAAATATTTTGTCAAAATCGAGCATTTTCTTTTTACAAAGCACCTTGTCAGATAACCTCATGCATATTAAGTTTGGGTGATCAGAGAGTTTAGCATGATGAACTAGGATGGGCATTCAAGTCAAATGAGGTACAACTGTCATCTGTTTTTCTTTCCATTAAATAGAGTTTTCAGAAGTCCAGAGGGAAATGGAATATGGGTTACATGCATATTGCTTTAAGGGTGACAAAATGCTTTCCTCATAATTGTTCTAAGAAGGTAGCATGAGTATTATTATCCCCAATTTATACATGAAGATGTTGTGTCTCAGAAAGAATGACTTTTTTGAGCCAAGATTTGAACTCTTGTCTCCTTATTTCAAGTCTAGCATTTTTTTAAAAATCACATCACTATTGGGGTGACTTGGTGGCACAGTGAATAGAGCACTGACCTTGGACTTAGGAGGACCTGAGTTCAAATCCAACTCAGACACTTAACAAAAAAACTAGCTGTGTGACCTTGGGTAAGTCACTTAACCCCAATTGCCCTACCTTCTCCCTTCCAAAAAGCAAAAAAAAAAATCACATCAGTGACTGATAGTGTGGTATGAAAGAACTTTTCTAAGTAGGGGTTCTTAACTTGGGGTTTGTGAATAAGGTGAATTTTAGTTAATTTTAGTAAGGTGAGTTTAGTGTGTAAAGTGACTTTGCTGTTATTTGTTAGAGTTCAGTTTCCCAGGATCCATAGCCATAACAATCTCTTGTTCCCAGGTTATGAGTTCCCACAGTTATGGTTCAAAATATCTGCACCACACTTGCGTGGCATTATATAATGGTAAATAATATGAACATCCACAGCAACTGTGCAATGAGATACAGGGTTGTGGTGATATAAACTTGTGAGACTCTTGCCAGTAATTTGCCTTCTTTGTCTATTGCACTTATAAAACAGGTGGTTAGTGGCCAGTGAATGGACAACCTTAGGGCTGAATGCACTAATGCTGTGTGTGCCTTGATTGGCTCTCATCAAGGTTTGGGGGAATCTGTGTTTGCCTCAACTGGCCCCCATTGAGGCTTGGGGGATTTAGGGGATGCACTAGTTGTTCCTGTCTCTACTGACCCCATCTAGAAATAGGGGTAGTTGTCCCCTCTTTTTGCCAGCCCCTGCAGGAAGAGCAATTAGGGAATACTCTAGGAGTTTGTCCTCCCATTACCAGCAATCCTCTTCTGAGAAACTAGACTAGAATAAAGTAAGATTATTAACCCCTTCTTAGCATCTTTCCTGTCTGACCAGATCAAGTGAACCTGTGCTAGCAGCTTTCCTGTGTGCTGTGTTTATTTGTCTTACAGCGTCTATGGAATTGTTCTTAAAAAACATTTTGAAAACTGTATTTCAATATAATTGGTTTCCTTTGTAATCCTATGTATTTTATTTTATGCAATTAAAAAACTTTTTTTGACAAAGGAGTCCAGTGGTTTCACTAGACTTCCAAATGCATTCATGTTAAAAAAAAAAAAAAAAAGGTTAAAACCTTCTGCTTCAGGATGGTTTCAGAAAAACCTGGAAAGACTTATATGAACTGAAGTAAAGTGAAGTAAGGAGAACCAGGAAAACATTCTACAGTTACAACAATATTGTATAATGAGAAACTCTGAATGGGTCAGCTATCCTCAGCAATGCAATAATCTAAGACAATTCTGAAGAACTCATGATGAAAAATGCTGTCTCCAGAGAAAGAAATGATGGAATTTGAGTACAGATCAAAGTATATTTTTAAAACTGTCTTTGTTTTTCTCCATTTTTTTATGTGGGGAGAGGCCTGTGTTTTCTTTTACAACATGACTAATATGGAAATGAATTTTCCATCACTACATATGTATAACCTATATCAAATTGCTTGCTTTCTAAATGAGGGAATGTGGGACAGATTTTTGATCTCAAAATAAAAAAAATAGATGACTTAAGAATTGTTTTTAATATATAAATTTAAAAAAGATTATCACAGAAAAAGTGAAAGGAGAAATGTCATGGTTTCACAGAAGAGATAATTTAAGAAGAAACCCCTTCCCCTATTTCTTTTACTTTTGTCAGCAGAAAGTTACCTAAGCACTCTCTGTTCTGAGGTTTTCTTAAACCCATTTTGCCACATATTTAAACTGATTTCTACTGTGGTTCATTTATTTCTGGTTTCTAGACCCCCTTCCACACTGTAAATGTTTGCCATTCTCCATATTCCTCAGTGGTTATTCAAGCCATCTGGTAAAGTCAGATCAGTATCTTTAATAAAGTGTAATGGGAATGGGAATTTGAAGATGTACCCTCCCCCCTTAATAGACCTAGGGGGTAGTTTGAAGACCTCCCCTTCTTTGAAAGTAAACTCTGTCCCCTAATAGGCTGAATGTTATCACATGGAGCCTGTGATGGAGGGAATGTGCTGAAGTGTGCATCAGAGCCTACGGGAAGCTTTCCTGCTGTGAAGATAAACTTTGATAAGAGTCACATGGAGCCTGTGTTGGTAGGAGTTTTGCTGAAGGAAAGCAGAGCCTGCAGGAAACTCATCAGAGCTATCCAGATGGTGGGGGAGAGAGGAGTACCTCAGACAAGGAGTCAGATAGGCTCGTGAATAGATATTGATCTTGTATTGGTTTGTGGGAAGGCTGAAGGATGCTGTGGCTCTCAGAGTTATTATGGCTTTGAATATCTTTGTTACTATTATGGAATTGGCTTACTGGTTTTAGGATTGTGTTTTCTGGTATCTAAATAAATGCTTCAGTTCTATCCTCTCTCTGGAGAGTTTGGTATATTTTGTGATCAAATATCATGTGATGCTTATAGTCATGGTCTTTATCATGATTGTGGGCATTGTAAATATTGTACTGGTGCTACATAAAGCCAACGAATTTTTGGTATTTTAAAATTCAGCCATTTTGGATCAGTTGACATTTGACTGACCCTTGGGCTTATCCTCTGAAGAAGATTCTCTTCTCCTTTCTTTTAATTGGGGATGGAAATTTGCTGAGCTAATTTTTATCAAATTTCTTGAAATGTCATCATCTTTGAGCTATACAGAAGAAATGAGTATTTTTTCCCCCAGTGAAAACTCTAGACCATCCCTATATCCTTCCCATGATCTTTCTGTATATAACATCCATCTTGCCTCCATGAAGGTACTGAGATTGAATCTAGAGGAGACTCAATCTTGTCAACACAAGCATTACAATTAAATACTTAGTCTCCTTAAGAGTCTACTCATTATGGCAAATCTTTAATAAACTGCTTTACTTTGGCTGAGAGAAAACTTGAGTCAAATTCATTCATCAGGACCTGGGCGTGTTGATAGTTTGGCATCTCCAGCACCCCTAAGTCCCTAAGCTTCAACATTTTGACTTGCAAGTGAATCAGATTTAATAAGTGAGTCAGAGCTATGCAAATTCAGCAGCCTCATTCTGACCTCCAGAGTCACTGAAGTTTAGTAGCAAGAGAGGTTAAGATGACAGGCAATGGCCCTGGATACAGTGGATACAGATACCTTGGCCTTTTTAAGCTAAGGTCCTTCCCTGGTCTCAATTTGTCTGAGGCAATGCCCATCCAGTAAGTAAAGGGTTGAGAAGAATTGAGGTAAAAAATAGACCTAGTTGACCTTCACAAAATAATCAGTCTGGGAGGGGGAGACCCTCCAAGTTTCTAGCCAGAACAGAAACAACTGCTATTTACATTCAATCTGAGCCATCAAAACCCAAACAATGAGCAAGTGAGCTTTGGATTGGTACCTGTTATTAGCCATTCAGTGAAAGTCTGAGTGATTTGGGCTTAAAGGCATAGTACAGTAAGTCCATTTGAATCACAGTGGGCTTTATCAAAGCATGGCTTTTCAGAGCTCTATTTCAAGAAATCACAAATGAAAACTACATGAAACAAAAGAGTTAATTGTCCCATCTTTAAAAACAAAAGAAACAATGATAGAATAAATAAGCAGAGGAGAAAAAAATCTAGTCCCCAAATACCAATGTACTTTGTGAAGTATAAGTGATCAAAAGTTATATTCCCTTAAATAGAGCACCTGGACATAAGGTTATAACTCCCCCGTGTGCATTGACAGAAGAGGAAGAGGAGGAGGAGAAAAAGCAGGAGGAGAAGCATTGCCCAACCTGAACTGGTTAGTTGGGTTCCCTGGGGGCAGCTACTACTAGTCACAGCTTGTTGTTTGTTCTGGTTTCTCAAAAGGACCAATGACCACAGGAAGGTAATGTCTTAACTTGCAAGTGAATTGGATTTAAGTCAGGCAATGCTAAGCAAAGTCTTCAGCCTTATTCTGTCCTCCAGAGTCGTTGGAGTCCAGTGGCAAGATATAGGTCAAGACAATTGTTGATGGCCCCAGATGCAACTGGACACCTGGGTCTTTCCAAGCTAAGGTTTTCCCCAGGAGAAGACTATATAGCATTCCCAGAAGAGGTAGAGAAGATATGCAGAATGCCTTGTAGATGAAGCAGCAAAGAGGCCAGTGTCACTGGATCACAGAGTATTTGGGGTAAAGTAAGATATAAGAAGACTAGAAAGGTTTATGAGACTACAAAGGGTTTTGAATGCCAGATAATTTTATACTTGTTATCATTAGGATTGTATATATTTATATTTGATTGAATTCTATAAGAGCAACCTACTAGAGTTTACTGAATAGGGGAGTACCTTGGTCTGAACTGAGTCTTAGAAAGATCAGTTGTGGAGGATGTCCTGAAGTAGGGAGAGACTTGAGTTAGGAAGACTAGCTAGGCTATTAAAAAGTCTAGGAGCAAGGTGAAAAAGGGTTTGTCCTAGTGTAGTGGCAGTATTGGATGAAAAATGGGATAGTAAGCAAGAAATGTGAAGGTAAAATCCACAGGACCTGGTAACAGATTGGATATGAAGGAATGAGAAAGGGTAGTCTAGGATGACACATAGATTGGGAGTCTGGGTGACTGGGTGGATGGTAGTGTCCTTGACAGCAATAGGAGCGTTGGGAAGAAGTGAGAGCTTGAGGGGTGGGAAAGGAAATGAGTTCAGATAAATGAAATATGTGAAGTACTTTTCAAATATTAGAGTGCTATACACATGCTAGCTATCATTGCAATTCTTTTCTGGACCTTTACTTAGCCTGATTATATTCTGCTTTGCATTATACTCATAGTCATAGCTAAGATTCTGATGGTTGGGGAAAAGTCAGTTGGAAGTTGGGATAGTGAAACTGGTGGTCTCAAGCAAGACCACTCCTGGACATGATTAAGGCAGTTTGGAGAGAAATCTGAGGAGATGGAAGCTAGGTGAGTTATTGGAAGGTTTAGGTTGGAAGAGTTTGTAAGTTACCCTGAGTATCGAGGGGAGGGACCTAGAGGCTCATAGTTTACAACAAGAACAAGATAAAATGAACTTCAAAAAATGAACAATTATTGCAACAAGGGCAGCAAAGGGAAAGTCTAAAAGTGTCAGTTGGAAGTAAAGGGTATGCCAGTTCCTCCTGGCCCTATCATTCAGAGAGTGTGAGAGAAACAGCCATCCTCAGAGAGGGCTCCGAAAGGACTAGTGTTTTAAGAAGAAAGCTAGGTTTCTGTGAATAATAGAAGATGGGAGAATTATGAGAAGAAAAGATTGATAATGAAGAACAGAAGAAAGAAAAGTCTTTAATAACTACTTGAAAACATGCAAATCAAAACAATTTTGAACTTTTTCTTTATGCCTTGAAAATTGGCAATGATGACCAAAAATGCAAACCATGTAGGAGGGTCTTTGGCAACACAGGCATACTGATAAATAGTTGGTAGACCTGTGATTTACTCTGAATATTCTGTATAACAATTAAATTTTTTAAGAAAAAAATGAAGCTGTTCAACATTCTTTGACCTGAGAATTCCACTCTAATGGACATAGACAGTGGAAATGACAGAGTGAGAAATACAAGTCCAATATCTAACAAAATATTCATAGCAGCACTTATTTGTGGGAGCAAAATGAGAGTTGCCTATTGATTAGAATGGTTGAAGAAAATATTGCATATACCAGATGCAAGGAATTCTGGGAAGTATTGACAGGTTTTTATGACCTAAGGCCGAGTGAACTAACCAGAACAAGAACAAAGCAAATTAAAATATAAGTAAGAGGAAGCAGCTCTCTGAATAATTAAAATAAGCCAATTTATAACTAAATTTATAAAGTAAATAAATAAAGTAAAGTACTATAACTTCTGGAGAATAGACAATGAAACTCATTTCCCTTGTTTGAGAGCAAGGGCAGAGTTTGATAGAAGGAATGAGAGTGAAGGCAATGGTAGCAGGAAATTCAAAATGATTCCAGTATAGAGTCTTACCTTTCCTTCTCTTCCTCTGACCTTTATTGCTAGTGATCACTCTTCTTAGCCACTTTCCAGGTTTGCTTATCTCTGACCTTGGATGAAGGTCTAAATGAGATGAAGACTATAAAGTAGATATGTGGACCATGGGAGGAGAAATATCACATTCTCAGATGTCGGTACCAGGAATAAAGTCATATGTACTGCATCATAGTTATAGTTATACATTCTTTATTGTTCTTGGTAGAACGCCAGCTCTTTAAGGGCAAGAGCTGGGCCATTTTTTTATCTTTGTCTTTCCTGTGCCTAGCACAATCCCTTGCAAAGATTTGGTGCTTCATAAATGTTAATGGAATCAGATCTGTCCTCTTCCATATACTCTGATGACAGTCTCTTGCAATGCAATTGTATATACATATTCTATTTTTTTGTTATGATTTAATTGCACTCTTCCATAGGAAAGTGATATTCTGTTAATGTGCAAATGTTGAGCTTGGGAGGTGATCTCCAAAGGACCAGGTTTTTTTCTTATTATTTCTTATGGAAACTTCTTGTCCTTGAAACTCTTAATAACCTA
This sequence comes from Pseudocheirus occidentalis, assembly GCA_028646575.1. Classification (NCBI taxonomy): domain Eukaryota; kingdom Metazoa; phylum Chordata; class Mammalia; order Diprotodontia; family Pseudocheiridae; genus Pseudocheirus; species Pseudocheirus occidentalis. The sequence goes on along the minus strand of CM053598.1, from coordinate 166,756,434 downwards.
TTTGAGGCTGGCTTCATTGACTTTCTAGGTTATGTGCCAAAGTCAGCTCTACATGAAGATTTTAGCTTAGGAAATGTTTCTAGGTGAGACAGTCACTTATATCTATAGTTTATGGAGACCCATCTCTGGTGGGTATCTAGTACTGGTTTAGTAAGGTTATGTATAACAAAGATTAGTAGAAGAAAATGTGGATCATATAATGAAACAAAGGAAAAATGAGATTTTTTTGAAAGGACAGACTCATCATAAAGGACAGTCAGGGAGGATAAAATCAAGTCCAAAGGGCAAATGAACTTCAGTGGACCCCTGAGTGGAATTGGGCACCTAGTCAAATACAGTGGATATTTATAAAGTTCTTATGAACTGAGCAAGACCGGACATTGGGGAAAGGGGACATGCTGGAGACAAGATACTTGGGAATGTGGAAGTTAGCTGAAAGTCAAACTCTGCTCCATTGGGCTTCTGGATATTGTTTTTGGTCTTGCTTTGACAGATTGATTCAGGGGATTTGAGCTTCCTGGGACTTCTCGTTTTAGCATGGTGAAGAGGTTACTGTGGTTCTTACAGCGAGAACTAGCAATTTCTGTAAATGGGAGAGATGATATAAGCAGTAGGATACAGAACAAAGAACACTGAAAAGATTGTCAGGAGACCTGGGTTCTACAGCTAGTTCTAACAGTAGTTAGCTAACTGTGTGGTCTGATGCAAATTAGTTAATCCCCCTGAGTCTTGGTTTCTATGTCTGAAACAGGAAGAAATTGTGTTAAATAGTTTCTAAAGTTCTTTTCAGTTTTAAAAATCCATGATTTCTTTTTCAGTGGAGAACTAGGTGTTTGTGAACATGATTATAGTACCTCAACAGGAAGATTATGACTTCAGGTGGGAAATGAGGAGACAGAACAATTTGAACCCTTCAAGAAACAGACCTCATTTCCATGCAAATGTCTCTAGTCTTGAAAAAAAAGGAGGTTAAAGAAAAATGAGAAAATACAGTCGAAATCAGCAGAATTATCTCTAAATAGAACACTTTTGTCAGATTTTCTTGAAGCATCAGCAGGATGTCTGTAGAAAGTCTTTGTGTTTATCTTTATTATTATTATTATTTTTAAGGATTTGTTCTCAACAGTGATCTTTTTTTCCAGCAGTGAGGGGAAGAAAGATAATTAAATCTGTTCAAATAAAAATATTTTAAAAAAATAACAGAAAGAGAACTAGCATTTCCATAAAGCTAAAGGACATTTGGATTTGGGTTTGGCAGAAGAAAAAGGAATCCTTTCTGACCCAGATAGATTTTTCTTAGTGTGGACAGCAAAAAGTTGGGAAGAATGAACTGAGAGGTGCTGTCACCTGGGGATTTATGTCTTCTTTGTTTTAACTGTTGAGGAATAAGGCAATATGTATAGGTATAAGAATGGTTCCCAGGGTTATTGGGAACTCCTGGGTGAGGATGCTTCTACTACCAATGGAAATCATCATCTCAGAAATGTACAGTCTTACAGAGTTTTTCCTTGTCATTGCTAGGCTGGGACATATAGCCAATAGGTATAAGAGACAGTACTTGAACCCAGGTCTTTTTGAATCTTTGGCCTTTAGAATTTAGTGACCTGGTACTGCCTTTATCTCACTGGCTAAACTTAAAATGATAGTCTTCTCAGAGACAAATTTTGGATGAGAGTTGCTTTTTGTGAATATTTTTAGAATATGGGATACAAAGGGAAAAGTTTTAAAAACTGATTGATGAATAAGAAAGATATCCAAAAGATCATTGATTACTGATATCCCAAATGGCAAGTGAAGGTAGAGGTTCCATAACCTTGATGAAAGGGTAATATTGTCTTCCTACTCAGTAGATGGTTATATTTAAGGTTTTTTTTGGAGGGGGGAGGGCAGGGCAATTGGGGTTAAGTGACTTGCCCAAGGTCACATGGCTAGTAAGTGTTAAGTGTCTGAGGCCAGATTTGAACTGAGGTCCTCCTGACTCCAGGGCTGATACTCTATTCACTATACCACCTAGCTACCCCCATTTAAGCCTTTCTTTACACTTAAACTGGCTACCAGAAAAAGAATAACTGTAGTTTTGTATAAAAGTTAATTCACTTCATTAGACTTGTCTCAGAAAAAGGGAAATATCTAGACCTGGTTGAAATAAAATTCTAGTCTAATCCAATCTCCTTGTTTTACAGATGAAGAAAGTGAGGAAAAATGACTTCACAAAACTCATATTGGTTGTAATATAATGATAATTCATTTAAATTTGAAGACTCCTTTTTGTTATGTCAAGTAAACAGGTACTTAGCCCTTAGTAACTGATCAAACCTCTTTGAAACTGTCTCCTGTTGCTGACATAACAGGAAGGGGTTGGCTGAAACAGGAAGCCAGTGGTGTGTGTGTGTGTGTGTGTGTGTGTGTGTGTGTGTGTGTGTGTGTGTGTGTGTGTGTAAGAAAAACCCCAGAGAGGCATATTCAGAATTTTCTACTGACAAGATCCTGGTGGAAGAAGTTGTTCTGCTGAGAGATCTGGTGAAGGCTGGAGTTGCTTCCATGAAAGCTTCCTGGAAGGCCAAAGTGGCTGTTGCCACTGTGAGGCCAGCGTTGCTGCTGCTGCCTGGACGGCTGAGCTTTTTTCTGGGTCCTAGTGCCAGCTGAACTGCCAGAGGACTGAGGAAGTATGACCAGGATGCTAACACTTTATTTGTGGCTTGGTTGATCCTTGAATTCCCAGGAACTGAAATTGTGAAGGTTTTGAGATGTGCTAGACCCTGTGAACTTCAGTGTGTAGCAGGAACTTCCCAGAGGACTGGACAAGGATCTCAGAGTTGTCTGCCTCTGAATCCAGGTGACTGGTGGATTCAAGTAGGAGCTGGGACCATGGAAGGGGATCCAGGGAATCTGAGAAACAACCTTGAGTCAAGATGAAGAAAAGATCTCTCCTTGGATATTGACTGCTGTGATGATAACATGGTTTACTAGTGACCTAGGGGTGGGGGATTTGTGTATTTTCTAATGATTGTATTTAGTGATTAGCAATACTTAGTAACTGATTGCTAAATAAATGACTGATTAAGTTAGCCTAGTTGCCCCATGAGTGGAAGACTGACTTGTATTGTGAGATGACTGAATTACTAAGTAAGAAGGCAAACCTCTTTAGGGACACCAGATGATTGTTCTTTTGTTCTTTGTTCTAAATACTGTTACCACTTTGGTGAAAATTATGTGACCATTTTAATGATAAGCTGTTGTGAACCCTATTTTGTGATTTTTCAGTGATAAGATGTAATGTTGTGAATACTGTATCTTGATTTGTTGTGAATGTTTTTCTTTGATTTGTTCTTGAAAAAATCAAGTGTTCACTATATTTTCTAATTGGAAACTTAAAAGCTGTTCATAGTAGCATTCTTTTGGGAAGTTGCTTGTTCGTGGCTTTACACATAAGTGTCAGAAGGGAGATTGGATCTAGATGCTTTTACCTCAGAGTCAATGATCTTTCTCTGTGACTGACTGCTTCACTGAGAAAGTACTTTCTCTTCAAATAATAAACCAAGAGCTAATAGAAAAACCCTATGAAAGTCTATGTTTTCTTATACTGCTTTTGTAGGGTTTCCATTTGAGGTGTACGATTTTGGGCCTTTTGATTGGCATTTTGATTGTTTATTGAGGGGTGTTGGGTATAGTTATGGATTTCAGGAAAAAGTGAAGGTCTCCAACACATTGGATAGACATTCAGTGGCAAAATTTTAAAACATGTACAAGATAGGCAAGCATAGGGCTACAATCCCTCTTATCACTGAAACAATTCTTGAATGAATGCTTTCACAGCTCCATTTGAGTATTTAAAGAATAGTGGAAAGGTGGATATTCCTTTTTGATTTGCTGTTATTGCCCTATACTTTGTGGGCTAAAATCTTCTGTACTTTTTTTTTGGAAGTTGGGAAGCACCAGTCACAAGTTATCCCTACAAATTTAGCCAAGCGATCATGCAAAGTTGAGTTTGGCTTTTGTCTTAAGATGAGTTGCTATAGATGCTTAACTCTACACCTACCTCTTTTTTGTTTCTACAGGTGAAGTTTATGTTGGCACTAGATTAAAAAACTGGAAAAAAATGAGCATCCTTTTCTATAATTTAATTTATTTGCTTTCTATGTTATTTTCTTATCACTGAATTTCTGGTTGATTAATAAAATTTTTTCCTCTGTTGTGAAATACTTCACAGCACAGAGTAGTATGACACAGTATATGACCTACTATAGTAAAGGTTTGGGTTCAAATCCTACTTGAAATGATAGCTGTGTGAAGATGATGAAATCAGCTTTTTGAGTCTCAGATAATTTTATAAAACTTGTCTACTAAGCAATAGTCTGGTTTAAATTTGCATTGGAGGAGGAACTTCCATACTAAGAAAAGCACATATAAAAACCTCACAACCAAATGCAGAAAAGCATAAATATTAAGTTCACCATTTCTGGAATATAATGTAATAAAAATTACATTCAATAAAAAGCAGTGGAAGCACAGGTTAAAAATCAACAGTAAACTAAATAGTCTAATCCTAATGAATGAATAGGTTAATACAAATCAAAGAAGCAATCAATACTTTTAATAAGGAAAATAACCACAATGAGACAATATACCAAAATTTGTGGGCCAGAACCAAAGCAATTTTAAGGGGAAAATTTGTATCTCTAAACATAGACACCAATAAAAGGGAGATAGAGCAGATGAATGAATTGGATGTGCAACTAAAAAAAAAAGAACAAGAACAAAATAAAACTGCCCAAATGAATATCTTTTTTTTTTTTTTTTTAAATTTTTTTTTTTATTGTTCTTTAATTTTAATTTATTTTCTTGGTTACATCATTCATTTCCACAAGGTTTTGAGTTACAAATTTTCTCCCCTTTTTGTCCCTACCCCCCAGCCCAGAACATTGATCACACT
>CM053598.1:166735896-166751001 GCA_028646575.1 Pseudocheirus occidentalis | reverse complement strand
TTTTAGCTTTATTTCTTCTGGCTTTATAAATGAGGAGATTGCCCCAGGTGCTTCCAATCCACTCTCCTCTCAACTCCAGCTGTGATTACTCCCAAGGAGTTAACTGGAAGTAAGGAGCTAAGCCTTTGAGGTGCCAATAGAAAGGGGTATGGAAGATCTTCTGATTTCATTAACATTACAGCCACCTAGCCGCCCCTAAGCAATCTGAATCAAATTAGTCTCACAGTAAATTTCCTTAGTTAGTTGAAGGGCTCATCATTTCTCCTTAACTTTGGGCATGTTAAACTATTAGCATCTTACAAAAAAATTAAAGTCAAAGTTAAGAAAAGCCCCATTTCTTTGTGACTCAATGAATTGAATGCATTCAACTTTGCCTCTTTGGACTTTCTAATGCATTTAGAGCATGGAAATGATGTAGACCTGTCTGATTTTTCCTACTCAAAATGAGAGGAAATTTTGGCTCTGGCCCCAAAAGTATAAAATGAAGAAAATATCTAGCATAATCTAGTTGAGTTGATCAGGTTAGACAATAAAATAGTTCATTTAGACTTGGTCAAAAAGCTGCTTAGAGATTTACTGTGGAACTCGAATATTTTCAAATGAGCAAAATTAGGGGAGAAATGAAGATTTTCATGTCCAACTGAAAAAATGAATTATGAATCTGTTTAAGACCATACTAAGTATACCTGTTTCCTCTTACACAGAACCCAGAATAAAAAATGTCTTTCTCGATTCCCTCCCTTAACCTGCACTAAGGTTGTCCACTGGGTCTAAATGAGATATTTGCAAAAAGTCCTTGTCAATTAGTCTTGAATAGACCAGTGGCTTGGCATAATGGAAAGAACACTGAACTTGGGAGTGTAAATCCCCCTCCCCAATTTGATCCACATCTTTGACATTTCCTAGTGATATGATTGTGATATATCTCCAGAACATAAACAGATTATACAAATAAGAAAACTAAATATGATAGAAGAACTGTCACAATTCTCATTCACAATAATGAGTCAGCTCTCCAAAGCTGACTATATCTACCCCATCAGGGTTCTAGAGGTATTTCTGAGGAGTCTAGGGTGATTCTCAAATGCAATTGGCTTATACCTCTAATGGTCTTCCCCTCAAGAATATCAACTGAAAATTATTTTTGTCAGCAAATATAATTAAAAAGGGCATTTACGGAGGTAAAATAGTAAAAGTAATTGGTAAGAGGACAAAACACAACACTTCTATTCCAAAGTTTGTGACACAGTGTTCCACAAGCATGTACTTCTGTAGTTCTGGGAAAATGGGTCTAAGTTTAGACAGCAGTTCTGAAAAAGAGGTAGCATACTTCCTGGTCATTGGAAGTACCTTTTTCTAACTTGTAGAGTACTCAAAAAGTTCTCCTTATGTGTGATATGGTTTCTTTGCGAAACCATGAATCCATACCCTAGTCTGTCCTTGGCTCCCAATGTAAGCCCTGTTGTCAGCTGATCCAGAAATGCTTTTAGTACACAGTTGGGAAGATAAGAAGTGTACATCAGTTTTCAAGGTTCTCTTTCAGCCCAAAGAAGAAGAAGGAGACCCAGGCCAAGGTAAAAACCAAGACCTCTTCTATACCCTCCTCTGGCCTACAGACAGGCAAATACTTCTCAGAGAATTTATTGAAACACTATAAATGTTCCATACTCTACAATGACTCCCTTCTCAACCTGCTTGATATAATATAGATGATATCTAGGGTATGACCAAGTTTTCTTCTTCAATCAGAACTCTCCTTCCTGTATAACTGTCAGTCTACCTCCACATACTTTTCAGACTGAGTCTAATGCCTATGATTGATTGATCCTTTTCATTTGGTTAGGATACCAGAGCATCTTTTCACTTATTTTAAGTAGAATGGGCTGATTTGATGGTAACTCAATCAATCCCACTCTTATCTCCAGAGCATAAGAATAACCATAATTTCTCTTCCTGTCTCATAAAGCTGTTTTGTGAAAATTGCTTGATAAATTTTCAAATGCTGCATGGGAGTACTTTGGCATGTCTTTCATATGGAAAAACAAACAAATAAATACATGGCTGCATTACTTATAGAATGGAATCCAAACTCCTTAGGTTGGTATTCAAGAATCTTCAAAATCTAGTACCAAGCTAGAAAGGAGAAAGTCATGAGATCACTCTCAGAGTAATACAGTTCTTCAAATCACCATCTTAAGAGGACTCCCTCTCTCATAGGTGGTGGTTCTTGTCAAGAAATAATGTCAAGAAACAGGATTGACTCTGGCTTCAGATAACTCTTAAGGATTCAGCTACCAGCATGTTATTTGAAGTCGAAACAGCTCATCTGAGGAAGTTTGAAAATAACATGTAGGCTTAATCCTCCTGTACTTGCCTTCTAAAGAAGCTCAGGAAAGAACTTCTCTGGTGCTTTTCCCTTCACTGTGTTGCACTCATGATTGAAAGCAGGTAATTTATAATGAATGATGCCTTCAAGGTAGAGTGAGAGTGCTACCTGCTTTTACAGCTGGTGATGGAAAAACTACCTGACATGGTGGGTAATAACTTACCTCATTAATTTTCCCAGACAAGTTTTAGGAAGTAAACTTAACACCTGACAGGAAACTTTTTTTGGGTGGAATAGAGCCCCTTGGCCTTTAATAAAAGATGGCAGTTCTCATAGGATCCTGAAGTATGGAAACACAAACCTTTTTTTCCCCTTATTGGGTGGAGAAGGGCACTCAGAGACTCTGCCTATTGCAAGATAATGTATATGAAACTACTCTGACTAGTTCTCATTGTGGAACAGAATATAATGAGAAAATGCATCTCCTTGGATGGTGAATGGAACATGAAGGTAATTTCAAACCATTTTTCTGTAACTGTAGGGGCCCTGCCCACGCAGCCTCCAAAACCAGGTGACCTTGGCAAACTCTTGCTTCAGAAAGTTTCTAAAGCACTCATTCAGTGACTGTCAATATGTGGAAATTTGCTCGCTAGGGTCACTAAGAGGAAAGCAATAATAATGAGAACAATAATGATGATAATAAAAGCCAGTATATTTTCGGAAAACAATGACCAGCGTTGTTTGAAGGCAACAGAAAAAGGACACTGGGGAGCCTGCCAGGAATAGAAAATAGCCACAAAGAGATATTCACTGCTGCTGCCCTCTTCAACCACCCAGATGCTGTTGCTGCTTTCTCAAGCCCACAATCCCCTTGCTCCAACACTGATTTTGTGAAAAGGAAAAGATTCATGCTACCCTTGTGGTTTACATTTTCTTACTCTTAATAGGAAAAAAAGTCACAGGCAACCTTATCCACCTAAGTAGGCAAAGGGGATGAGGTTGAAAGTGAGTGGGTGCAGTACCCTCTACTGCCTATAGCATCATGTCATTCTATCCTTTGTTCTGTCCCTTCACTCTGTTTTCCCAGGAGGCTACCTCTAGGTTCTGCCTAGAGCCCTGTAACATCCATTTGTTGCCATGAAGAAAATTCTCAACATAAAGCAGCTAATGGAGTATTCTCAGAAGAAGCAATGGAGTTTAAGCTGACTGATCAAGAACATAGGCAAGAAAAGAAATAGTTCACAAATTCTTGAGTGGGTTGCTGATGGACTGAAAATGGGCTTCATTCCTCGTAGGTGACTAAAGCCTAAATACAGGGGTGTTCTGGTAAATGTTTAACAACTAACTCTCAAAAGAAAAAAAAAGTACCGCATCACTCTTCTACATTTAATCTTCATTAATAACATTTTCTCCATCCCTTACTTAAGTCTAGACAGCCAACAAAACAATAAATCAAGCCCTGATTTGTAGTGTTTGCCAGTTTCCCAGATGTAAATACTCATACTGAAATTTTTACAATAGGAACTCACAGGCTAGCTCCAGTACCTCCCTAGCTGAATGGTATTAAGTAATTCTCTTCATTAACTTCTCACTTCACTCTGTTATTGATAGATAATGGACTTCTACCTCCACTCAGGTCTGTTTTATATCCCATTTTCCATAACCATACTCTTAATAGACTCTCATTTTTGGAAAATTAATATATTTGGTGATAATTGTATAGCATATTTCTGAGAAAAATGTATAAATTCCTTGGAGCAGATGGAAGATCCTGTGGATCTAGACTTCGTAATAACTCCTCCTGAATCCTTCTGGACATTACTCATCTAGGTTCAGCAGGGGGAGCTGTAACAGGGAATTGATCTGGATCCCCTCCAGATACAAAACTCATAAGGCTGGAGTTTCAAACTAAATGTTAGAATGCAATGCACTTAGAAAGAAAATACCCTTAAATGCTTAAATCCAATTGGATTATATAACAACAACAACAACAACAAAACAGTTGAGCAAAAGCAACCAACACAAGACCACATACATGTAACATGGGCTTTAGTCCTCCCACCTCTTCAATAAAACAAAGGTGGTATATTTCCTCATTTCTTCTCCTAGCTAAAATAAGTAAGTAGATCTACTTTTTCCACATCATTTTATTCTTCTTTTCACTTATGTTATTATAGTCATTGATTGTATTTTTCTTCTGGTTCTGTATATGTATCAATTCATATACATGTCTACACATTTCTTTGAATTTCATATTTTTGTAATATGACACAATTATATTCAATAATATCCATACACCACAATTTGTTCAGCTATGATCCAGTAGTTGGGCAAACACTGTGCTTCTGTCTTTTTACTAACACACATACAGAATGTTGTTATGAACACTTTAATACACGTGGGAAGTGTCTATAAACAGTAAGATTGGAGAAGGTCTAGAATGCTAAGCCAAGGAAACTGAACTTCATCTTATTGACAATGAGAAGTGACTGAATATTTTTGGTGAAAGAAATGCCAAGTTGAAAGTAATGTTTTAGGTAAATTTAATTTGATAACAGCTTACAAAATGAATGAGGATTCAAAACTAGATTCCCCCTCTGCAATGGGCCAACTCCATGCAGCCCTCTATATCTTATTCTTATTCCATCTAGAGAAATGAAATCTCCATTTTTTTTTCCATTTCCTAACTTAAATTATTACTTGTTCAGAAAGGATCTGGGAGCCTACACCACCAATGCTTATGCTTATGCTTATGCTTAGCCTACACCACAATGCTACAGTGCCCACAAGCACAATAAAGACTGTGACTATAAGTATTGCATGATGTTCAATTGCAAAATATACCAAACTCTCCAGATAGAGGATAGAACTGAAGCATTTATTTGGACACCAGAAAACCAAATCCCAAAACCAGTAAACTGATTCGATCATAGTACCAAAGATATTCAAAAGCCATAATGATGCTGAGAGCCAGATCAATATTTACTCACAAATCTTTTTTGCCTCAACCTTCCCTCTCTCCCACCTTCTGGCTAGCTCTGTCTCCCTACTTCCGGTGGGCTCTGCTTCCCCTCAGCAAACTCCTCCCACCGCAGGCTCCATGTGACTACATTCAGCCTATTAGGGGGCAGAGTTTACTTTCAAACCAGGGGAGGCCTTCAAACTCCCTCCTATGCCTATTAAGGGTCAGGGAAGATCTTCAAATTCCCATTTCCATTACAGAGCTTTATTTATAAGGCTAGTTTAAAACAACCTTGAGAGTTTGTAAGTTACTGAAAAATTGTGCTACTGTGTTGCTGTTTTCTTAATACTTAAGCCCCAACTTTTACCTGAGATTTATAAATGTGGAGCTTAAAACTTTGCTCTAGCTCTCCTAGGTAGTAACTGCATTCCCTGTTACTGACAGTATCTCTGCATCAGTGGAGAATATACGAGGCTGCTAGCTCTTTCTGTCTTCAATCATTGCTCCTCTAAATAATATAAGAGATTGCTAGGATTTGGTTTTAGTGTCAATTTATCACAAAGAAACTACTGTTGCTTGTTATTGGCTCATGCTGCATTCCTATGGAGGCCTATTTTTATATCAAAACTATTATGGTCATGGTTAATGATGAGGTTTCAGTTGGTTCTGTTATATGTCTCATACACTGGGGGGGGGGGGGAATCACCTGAAGAATACATTCAGTTATTAATCCTTTGAAAGTTCCCTCAGCTAAGCAATCCCTAATTTCCCACCTCTAAATTGAATGAGAACAAAGTCCTTTAATTTGAGCTTTAAAGTTTCTCTATTCAGCTCCCTAAGGCACAAGGTAGAGAGGAAGGAAAAAGAGAAGCTTGCCTAGAGAGCACTATTTCTTTTACATATGATGAACCCACCAGAGGTATTGGTTTCAATTGGAGCAGCATCAGAATTGAGCTGCTTTTCAAGGTGTGTCTCAGCTTAACCTCAATTGACACCAAACTACCTAGTAGTTCCTTGAAACTTTCAAAGCTCTGATTATTAACATAAAATGGAAAAAGAGGATACAATATAGAAGCTCCCCACAAGTTAATGGAGTAAGCTAACGACCTCATTCTTCAGGGGGAAGTTAGAAGGGAACAATAGTAGATCAAAGAACTGAAGATTGCCTATGAGTCTACCATCCAGGGTATTTAGCCTGGTGAAGGAAAGACGGAGAGGGAACATGAGAACTTTCTTTCAATACTGAAGGATTGGAAGCACAAAGCGATTCCCTATGAGTTGCTTGACCTCAGAGGGTAGAACTACGAACAAGTGGAAATTACAAAAAAGTAAATTTAAGCTTAATGCAAATGGAAATGTCCTAATGATTTTGGGGGGGGGAACGGGGGGGGGGAGGAAAGCATTTGGGAGAATAGAAGTTAGTCTGTGATTTCATCAGTGTAATGAACTTCCAGTGATCATAGGTTCATAGATTTCGTAGTGGAAGGGAGCTAAAAGACTATGCAATTCAACCCTTTAAATTTGGACTGCAGATAAGTATGGGGAAATTGAAATCTGAAGACTTAAATAAAGTCAAACTTTCAAAGCACGTTGTCAATTGTTCTGTAATTTAGCATCTTGGAGAGTTATATAACATTTAGTTTTCCGAATGTGAAATGAAGGCTCTTTGGAAACAAGTCACTAAGTTTTACTAGCTGTTTTCAAACAAAGGCTAATCATCACTTCTTAGTGCTGTAGAAAGGGTTTTTGATCATGGCTGGTTTATACTAGATATTCTCTGAATTCCATCTAGAGAAAGGGATCATAGATGGTCCCACTCTACTCAGTTCTGTTCTCTGAATGAGGGATATTGGGTCTAGTTCTGTTTATCACATAAAAGGAATGCCACTGATGATTTGAAGATTGTTCAGAGCAGCATTATAGATATATGAAGGGCATGGAATTTCTGCTATTTGAAAGTTGGTTAAAGGAAGTAGGAATGCTTAGCCTGATGGAAGGGAAAATTTCCTAAAAAAACATGGCTAACCCAAAATACAATGAGCTGCTGCTTCAGGAGGAGGTAAGTTCTTCCTCATGGGAGGTCTTTAAGGGAGCTTGCTGAGCCCTTTTCATGGCTGGTCATCCACTTTTGGTGTCCACCTGTCACTCAATCACACCTGTGGATGCAAGAAACTGTACCATACAATGGCTACACACCAGTAAAACTATCTTGGTAAATGGACTAAACCAAGTTGAGAGTAACTGACAGGTCTCAAACCTGTGAGTGAGTTAGGGAAATGTCTACCTAAAGCATGTGAATGAAGATTTCCCTCAATGGAATGGGTGGATAAAAACAATTTATTCCAACAAATTTCAAGACATCTGAAGCAGGTGCTGTGGAGTGCTTGGAGCTTTGTCAGACACTGAAGACACCAAGGTCATCCACTGCATCCTGTGCCATCACCAGTCATCTTGATGTTTGTCTTGTGACTGGATTTTTATGACACTGGAAGAGACAGTGAAGTTGACAACTCTACTCAACTCTGTCTCACATCCAATTCACATACAAGCCAAAACATCACTCTTGATGACATTTGGTCTTGAAAAATGAAGGATGAACAATGGGATGAGGTAAAAGAGATTTCTATTTATGTGTAGGTTAAATCAGATGGTCTGTGATGTTTCTTCAATTCTAAGATCTTCCAGGACAATTCACAAAGATTATACATGGTAATAAATCTATGATAGACATATAGATATCTATATTATAGATATTTGGATACAGATATGGCTATGGTTATAGATAAATATTAATATATAGACATAAATATAGATTTGGGTATGGGTATAGACATAGATATAGATATAGATATTTTGTCATTGTTCATTCATTCAGTCATGTCTGACTCTTCATGATTCCATGGATCATATTGTCTATGGAGTTTTCTTAGCAAAGATACTGGAATGGTTTGGCATTTCATTCTTCTGAATTAAAGATACAAAGGTTAAATGACTTACCCAGGGTCACATAGCTAATGAGTATCTAAGGCCAAATGTGAGCTCAAGTCTTCCTGACTCCAAGCCCAGCACTCTATGCTAGCTCCTTCCTAGGCATAAATATAAACATAAAGATATAGATATAAGAAAATGGAGGAAAGCAGGAGAGAGAGAGGAAGGATACATGGCTATATATGCACATAAACATATGTGTGTGGGTGAAGGTATATGTGTGTATGTACATATACACACATACATATTCAAATGACTTTGTAGTCTCATCAATTACAGTATTCCCTCCAACAGTACAAATCACAGGCCTTCTATACCACTCCATCCGGCATATTCTTTTCCATATTTTCCTACAAGTTTGTCATAGGAGGTCCAAGCAATATGTGGGAAGTTGTCTTCTTCTCTTTTTCCTAACGACAGGGGAATATTATAGTAATATTCTATCTTTTCATCTGTTATCTTTTGCCTTATCACATGATTTTGAATAGGCTAGAATTGGGATAAGAGCCTCAAAAGCTAACTGCAGGATCTGAGGAGGATTTTTTTCCCTTATAATAGATTAAATGGAACATAGATCTGGGCCTCTTGGTGAATAGCCATCTTGAGGAGAGAAGCCTCTCTGAGCAGTCTATAAGAGTTATATATACTTTACCTCTGAGGCTTCTCAGGTCTAAGGAAACCTCTAGCTCCAAGTAGGCCCACTTACACATATATTTGCTATATATCTTTGCATAGATAGTCCAATTAAACAACCTTCTGATCCTGTGCCAAAATGTTGGGTGTTTTATTTTCTCAGAAAGGAACAGATGATAGTTTATCCCAGAAAGTATCAATATGGGTGGTAGACTGTGGTGAAATGATTTAGAATTTGTGGTGGCCAGGAAGGCAAAACAATCAAATGAATACACAGCCTAATGTGACTCTGGAAAATGGTAATGACATAAAAGGGTATCATATTAAGGTCTATTGGTCAGCAATTAAAGTAGACTCTCTTTGATCACTGTTATCTTTTATTATTATTATTATTATATTATTATTATTAATGTATTATCATTATTATTATTATCATTAATGTACCTCCACACTGCTTTCAATACAGTACCTTGTGTTTAAAAATATAATTCTTCTCTAACTCAGTAATGGACTAAGGAAAAAATGTGTTATGAAGTTTCTGAGAATTATTGATAAAAAGAACTATATGTGTGTGTATATCTACATATATATACACATGGATATGTGTATGTATATACATGTATAATTAGATGTATATATATACATATGCATGTGCATAACATTTATACGAGGATTTGGCAAAGCAGCTTTACAATATATAAATATACACATTTTCATTCTATTCATTATATCACCTAAGAAAATCTAGTCTTCACTCAGGCTGGGCTCATCTGTTTTAAAAAGCATTCTAACAAATGTTCCTTTCTTATCTAATGAGTAAGAACCGCAGAGTATAAATACGTATGGATTTCCTTGCATTTTTGTGAGCTAATTAAAAGGTGACAATTCTCAACAATTCTGTGGAAGGAAGAAGCATTGCAGAGGTTAACAAACCACTATTTTGTACTCTTTGTAAAACGCTCAAAAACTGTTTGCCCTCCTAATTACTAATCACTCAATTACCATTCAGTTTTAATCGTATTGTCTATTAAACATGTTTTAGACCTGGGGAGTCAGCAACTGCATTATTTAAACCATCTAATGATGTGCTATTTGCAAAGGGTCAAGGCTTATTAATGCACCATTTCTCATTCACCAGAAAGTTTGAGTGCTGTGAATCTGAAGCATTCTTTTCAGTAAAAGAACAAAAATATCACTTTTTCCCTTTTGTGGGAGGTTTAGAGAGGTAAGAAAAATAATGGGTTTTGTTTAAAAGTCTTGGGTGTTGATATGTGGGGGGGGGGAATTAAACAATATTTTCTGAATTCAATTGGAGACCTTAGGAAATGGAGAAGAACCTAGTTTTGGTTTCTAATCAGTATGTAATTCATACTTCAGACATCTTCCTAGGTGATCCCTGGTAGACTTAATATCTTTGAAGGAGGATTCTGAAGGGCTCATTAAAGTTTCTCCTGACTGAATACTTTCTCTGTAAGATAAGCAACAGAAGCAATCCTTTTTTTTTTTTTGGCAGCCTGGAACCACTGTGTTAGGTTTTTTTTTTTTCCTTCCTCAAGTAGGAATTATGGTACTCCACATCTCACATCAATCTGCTTTTCAATGCTATATATTCCTATTCCCAATCATATGGACTTAATAAGGGGAACTCTTATCTATAGGACACTGAACCAGCATCACCAGTTGGAAAATACGAAGAGTTCATATAAAACTGTTGCTATTGTTAATCTACATGATGTCAAATAATTGTTTTGACTGATTTCTCTGCCCCTGCTTCAGCCCCTAACAGACCAGCAGTTACAGTGAATTAACTGGATTATTTTATAATGTATAAACATTACCTCAGGCAACACAAAAAAACAAATGTCTAACCCAACCTGTTCCACAGAATATCAAGGAATATATCCATCCATTAAAACATAGTGTATTTGTGTGGGGGGAGGGACAGGAGGACTTACCTCCTCAGGAAGAAGAGATACTTGGTGGGGCTTGATGATCTCCTATTTCATGGTACAAAGGAAATTATGCAAGTTTGACATAATAATTGCAGGATGTGCTATCTTTCTAGATCTAATATTCAAGACACATTGGAGACCTTACTGAGGTTTATTAGGACCATGGATAGCTATTCAATTTTAATAAGTAATACAAGAATAAATGACACAATTGGAACAAATTTGAGAGGGATTTTTAGGGGCTTTGGTTCTGTAAAAGAAACTGAAGTCCTTAGGGTCACATGTCATTATTTCATCTCTTCTTCCAATGATTTGATTTGGTTGGATTTAATTTGACACCAATTTATTAAGCACTTACACTTTTCAATGGTCAAAGATGCAACTTCCTTGAGTTATTTTTCATGTTTCCTTTGTATCCTCAGTGCCTAGGATAGTGCTTTCTGCAGATCAGTACTTATCGAATACTTGTGGGATTGGTGAATTCCTTGAATAAGAGACATAATCCCTCTCTTCAATGAGCTTACAATCTAAAAAACTGTTATAATTTTGGAAGGAAAGGTGGATATAGGAAATAGTTGGCATATGAAAGTTGTCAGAAAGCAAGATTTAATTTCTTATGCCATAGCTGATGTTACCAAAACAACATGTTCCTGATAAAGCAGGTGGTGTATAGCATGTAAAAATACTCTGAAAATTAATATAAATAAATATCAATATTAATATTAAAAATCTTTGAATAATGAATTTGAAGCTTAGCTCTTGTCTATGTGAATTAAGTATACACATTTCTCTGATGTGATCTGTAGAATGATGGGACTAGAATAGATCAGTATTCTTAATATGAAGTCGTTGAACTTAAAAAAATGATAATTGTATTTCAATATGATTGATTTCCTTTAAAATCCTGTCTGTCTTATTTTAAACATTTAAAAAAAACATTCTCCTGAGAAGGGGTTCATAGGTTTCACCAGATTGCTAAAAAGGTACATAACATAAAAATGTTTAAGAATTCCCCAATTCAAATAATTTTAAATTTTCTTCCCGTTCTAAGGCCTTTGAGTTATTTCAATAAGAAAATAAGGAAATAAGAAAAAGGACCTATTTGTACAAAAATATTTATAGAAATTTTTTGTGGTAGGTAAGAATTTGAATTTAAGGGGATTCACATCAATTTGGGAATGGATGAACAAGTTGTATATTATTGCAAGGGAATATTTTTGTGCATTAAGAAATAGCAAGGAAGATGATTTCAGAAAAACCTGGAAAGACTTACATGAACTGATACAAAATGGAGTGAGGAGAACCAGAACATTATACACAATTAAGAGCAATATTGAATTATGGAGAATTGTGAATGATTTAGCTATTCTCAACAATACAATGACCCAAGACAATCCCAAATGACTCCTGGTGAAAATGTCTGATGATGTCTGATGTCTGAATATAGACTGAATCAGTTTTCCCCTTTTTCCTTTGTTCTTTCTTTCTTTCTCTCTTCCTCCCTTTCTTCCTTCCTTCCTCCCCCTTCTTTCTTTTTGTCTGTCTTTTTGCATAGAATGATTAATATAGAAATGTTTTACATGATTGCACACACATATCCTATATCATTTTGCTTACTGTCTCAGGGAGGGGGAAGGAAAAGGAAAGAAGAATAGAATTTGGCATTCACAACTTTTTAAACACAAATGTTAAAATTTGTTTTGCATATAATTGGGTAAAAATTAAATATTATTTGAAATATTTTGATTGGTTGATTCATACTCTGAAATATGATAATATACATTAGTAGTATAAAAAAGAATTTTGGTAAACTATCAAAAAATTATAAGAATTTAAGAAAGGACAGAGAAGAAAAAACCATGACAATAAAACTGGGTACAGGAACACCCTAGAACCTCTCTGTAGGCTTTTTAAAAGTGCTTTATACTATCCTGTGTAGCTTTAACAAGATCTCAGAGCATCTGTAGTTGAAATGAGAAATGATCAGTGCAGGACAAAGCATTTCTAGAGTGAGCCATTCACTCTTCTATTTAGTTACCACAGCCCATTGTAGCTCATTTCATAGTACATAATGATGTGCTTACTTGGTTGAGATTATTCCTGTTGTTTGCTCTTTTTTTGGTTAAACACACACACACACACACACACACACATACATACACACAAATATAACAAACGTATATACGTTTATAGGCATACATACATATGTACATACATTTACATACACACAGAAACACACAGATAGTTTAGTGAGTGATGGCTAAGAGAGAAGGAAATAAGAAATCTAACCCTTTCATTCCATAAATGAGAAAATGGTGACTTCTACAGAGTTTAAATGACTAGCCTCTCTCATTAGAATGTATTTCTTGAGGTTAAGGGCCTTGTCTCTACCTTTATATTTGTATCTCTAGAACTTAGTGTTTTGTAGAAAAAAGGGGGGGGCACTTAATAAATACTTTTTTAATTCATTCACTTATTCATTTACTCATTTATTCATTAATTTATAGTTTAAAGTCACAAAGCTAGGAATGTTAGGGAATAATTCAGTTCTCTTTCCACTAAGTGCAATGTTTGGTCCTCTATATCAGTGGTGTCAAACTCAGAAACCCTAAGTAAACAAAAATCTCTGTAGGCTACATATTAACTTACAAAACTACATCTTCACTATGTTCTATCTTTTCTATGCCCTATTGTATTTCCATTGATTTTTTTAAAAAAATATTTCCTAATTATATCTTTATCTGGTTTAGGATGCACTAGGGAGTATTGGCAAAATAGCTCTCAGCTGTGTATTTGACAATTTTGCTTTATTCCATAGTCAGTCCTCTCCATAAGCTCCTACCTTTTGTCTTATTTATTTATTACCTTGGATGGAAAGCCCTTCCTAGCCTTCTAGGAGTATAAGTTGTGGTTTTCCAAAATTTATACCAGTAGAACTCTAGTTCTGGCACACATATTGATTCCCTCAAATACTCTCACTTCCACTTCAATCTATATAGCTCCTGTGACTTTCACTTCCACTCCCCCTGAGCCACACCCTGTGGTTTTATCATATGCACCCTGGTTTTGCCCACAAGTATTCCACAAGTCCATGAATTCTTAATTTCCTTTATCTCTTTTCTTTTCATCTCAGCCCAACTCCTCCTAAACCAACTTTCTATCCCAGACCTCAAAGTCCTCTATCCTAAAGTATTATGCCAGTCCATCACTGCTCCTCTAGATAAGCCTTTTCATTTCCTAGTTGGAACCTCTTGATGAAACATGTTAACTCTACACTATCATCTACTTTTAAACATCTTATTCCCTTGTCTTATTGCCTCTTGTGACTTTGAAACCCCAAGCATGGGGTACTCATACCATCTGTCTTCTTTGTTCTTATTCAAAGACTACTGAATGGAACTAGAGGAAATCTTGAAGCCAGTTGTTTCCAGGAAAAATTTATGCTAACCTCAACTGGACCCCCAATCTAGAAGGGCAATACTACTACTTTTCCATAATTGATTCACCGCAGTGATTGTTCTAAACATTTACTTCTCTTCTCAAACTTCTGATATCACAGTTTCCCATCTCATCTTCTCAGCTGAGAACCTCACCTTATATAGTTCATCACCACCCCTGAAAAAATGAGACTATTCACTGAGAGCTACCTACCAGTTCTACCTTTTTCCTTATCTCACATTCCCCTGATATCATCCTTTACTAGCTCCTCCTTCACTCTAGTCTCTGATAATGAGAGGGTGTTTCTTCTTGTCAAAGTCAACCCCTTTATATTAATTCTTGATCCCACCCCATCTTGTCTTTTTCAGTACATTAGCCTTTCATTATCCCTACTTTCTAATCTTCAATATCTCCCTGTATGCTTTCTTCCCTGCTGCCTAGAAATACAACCAAATCTCCTTCATTCTTCAAAAACACTCATTGAACCTTATTATGCCTGCCAGCTATCATATTATCTCACTTCTCTCCTGCTCAGTTAGATTCCTTGAAAAATCCATCCAAGTTCAATGCCCCCATGTCTTTTCCTCTCATATTTTTTATAAACTCTTTGCAATATGGCTTCTGACCTCATGTTTCAATTGAAACTTCTCTCTGCAATATTACTTATCACTGAATTGTCAAATCAAATGGCCTTTTCTTGGTCCTCATTCTTATTTTTCCCTCTCTGAAGAATCTGACATGTCAGGTTTTCAATACATTATCTCTCTCTCTCTCTCTCTCTCTCTCTCTCTCTCTCTCTCTCTCTC
>CM053598.1:166608784-166735396 GCA_028646575.1 Pseudocheirus occidentalis | reverse complement strand
GTATTGACACCACAGTCATGCTTCCTCTGGCAACTCTGGCTGGCAGCTCTGGCTGGTCCTAGGAAATCCTCAGCAGCCTCAGCAGCTCCAGCTAGCCCTTGGAAATTCTCAGCAGCCTCAGCAGCTCTGGCTGGCTCTCAGAAGTCCTCAGCAGCCCAAGCTGGCCCTCAGAAATCTTCAGCACCATAAGTTCCATTCTCAAAATCAAAATCAATTTCTCCCATTCTTGAAATCAAAATCACTTTCTCCATGGAAGTTCTAGTCCAGCAGCAGCAGCAGCCCAGCCTTCATGTGCTCATCCCAAGAAGTTCTGACTTTCCCAGCTATTGTTTTCCCTCATATATAGCTTTGCTCTTCCCTGTTCAGCCTCTTCCTGTTATGTCAGCAACAGGGGTTCATATCTTCTGTTTCTTAAACAGAGGCTTAATTTGAAACTAGGTGCTAAGTATCTGTCAGCTTAGCAATACAAAGGGATATTCAAATTTCATTACCACTACAATGCCCAGCCCCACTCAAGACACTAACTTCTCCCTATCTCCACTTCCCCACCTTCTCCACCCTGCCCCACCAAGACTTTATACTCACAGTAATTCTGTCAGGATTTGAAATCAAACTCACTGGCTTACAATCTCTCTCTCTTCCTTTTAGAAAAGTGTAACCTATGCTCATCTTTTCTCCATAAATTTGCTAAGATCATTAACAGTGTCTCAGCAATCACATCCACCAGTCATTTTAGTACCAGGGGTACTATAACTAGTCCTAGACTTGAAGATTTAAATTATCATACTCTACTCTCTTTACAATTTTCTAATTTATTTTCCCAGAGATCTACATACCATGCTGCCTCCACTCCTACTATCATCTTCATTGCTCTTCCTTCTCCACCCCTGTGTTTGGGGGCTCTAATAAGTGAGTTGTTGTTGTTGTTGTCTTAAGTGTTTTCATTCAAAATATTTTCTTTTCTTTATTTTAAATTAGTTAATTTATTTTCTTGTTTATGTTGTTGTTGTTGTTTTTACCATACCTTGACCAGAACCAATTCTCTACAAAACTTTCTGTCCATACACCAGATCTCCCCAGCACTTCTATGACATCTTTATGCCTCTCTCCTCAGTCTTTTCTAAATACCTTTCTTATACTGTTTTCCTGAACTAGAATGTAAGCCCCTTGAGGACATGGATTATCTTGCTGATTGATTATATTTATATTCCCAGTCTTAGCATACTGTCTGGCATGTAGTAAGCATTTGATAAAGATTCTATCTCTCCTCCTATAGCCTAACAGTTTTTATTTATCTTTTGTATTCTGAGGATCATTCTTGTTGATAGAGAAAGGAGATTCAAATTAAAAATTAAGTGGCATTTTTCCTCTGTGTCTTCTATTATTGTTATTATTTTGAGATATAATAATTATTGTTATTATTTCCCAGGGTTGTTTTGAGGATCAATTGAGATAATAATTGTAAAGCCCTTAGCACAGTGACTGACATATGGTAAACCCTATATTTTGGCTAATATTATTACCATTATTATTTATTTTTTATTTATTCATGCAGTTATTTACTTCTATGTAGGCCTAGAAACAGGAATATTTACTTTATATGTACTTTGCTTTTTGCACCATATTTTCATACACTTCTCTCTGAACTCATATGAGCATTCTACTCAGGTAAATGTCCAAGTTGATTTATCCTCTCTGGATAGTTTAAAGCAACCAAATGGTGAATATCACCCTCAGGTTTTAAACTAAAAGCTGAATGAATTAAATACTCCTCTTCTCTAATCAGAGACTATATGCAAAGTAAGCGATTGTTTTCTTTATTGCATCGGTACAAATATATTCAAGACTATTCAGATCTATATCACAATACTGTATCTAGGTTATAATGACTGGATTTAGTGTTAATTATCTTGTGAAACTAATAAAAGCATATTAAAACATCTTATATAAGCAAGAAGTATATGTTGAAAATGAATAAAAAGATGATTTTCAACTGAGTCATTACTACTCATATGATATTATAGCAATGAAGGGGGAAGTTTTGGATGAGAGGAAATTTAATATGGTTTGACAACGCAAATTTATTTCTTCTCAAGTAACTATTTAATGTCAACTGCCTAATATAAATGCTGACTTCTCAGTAAAACCTCCCATGAGCTACATTCATTGATTAAAAAAAAAAGCTTTCCTTTTGGACCTTATATACACATTGTGTTGGGCAACTTTCTGATGAAGTTATCGTATAGTATCTTGAAGCATGATTTTGTGTATATGTATATTCCAATACTTCCCAATTAGAATATAAGTCCCATGAAACTGAGGACCACAATTTGTTTCAACTTTGTATCTCTTCTGGGATCTAGTTCAACATTCTGAATACAGTAGTCACTTAGGAAGAATAAATTCAATTGAATTTATTAATGAATTTACTAATGAATAATAAATTCAATTGTCCCTTCTGTTAATTGTGTCCTATTAATCCTGCTCTGTATATTTTGTTTGTATGTTGTCTCCCCCAGTACAATGCAATCTCCTTAATGGCAAGAACTGTCTTTTGCCTCTTTTTGTGCATACAGTACTTAGCACATTGCCTGTCCCATCTTAGACGCTTTAAAAAGTTTATTGACTGATTGAATCCTTAATAAATCATTCGAGATCATTATTTTGTTGGTGTTTTTCAACTCCTGTTTTTTTAAAAATTCATTTGACTGAGAAATTGTCATTTTCACCTCATTATTAGACCTCACCTACTCAACTAAGATCTTGAAAAGTCAGAATATTTTCATAATAAACAAAACAGCAGGGATAAAGTCTAATTTTAGTTTCTGGACCATTCTTACTTTAGCCAGTAAAGGTAATTTTAGGATCATAGATTTTGAGCTAGAAGGGTTGTTAGAGCTCATCTAATCCAGTACCTTAATTTTACAGATGAGGAAACTGAAGTTGAGAGTGATGAAGTGAGTTGTCCAAGTCACAGAGGTAGTAAGTAGCAGAAAAAGGACTTGGACTTCTGTTTTTTGTTTTTGTATCCTAAACATATAGTATGATGCCTGGCACACAGTAGGAGATTAATAAATGCTTTTTGATTATATGTATAAAGATGAACCACACAATTATTATTGTGTCTTTATGTGTATGTATGTGCATTAAAAGAACTGATACAATTTTAAAAATTCAAATTATTTTTATTTATTTCATTAAATATTTCTCAATTGCATGAAAAAAAATTAGCAATCTTTTTTTTATTTGAGTCCCAATTTGTCTTTGTCCTGTCTCTCCCCCTTCCTTGAGAAGGTAAATAATTTGATATTAATTATACATGCAAATCATATATCAATATTATTCATACTGCAAAAGAAACAAAATAAAAGAATAAACATAAAATTTAAAAGTATGCTCAATCTTTATTTAGAGTTCATCATTCTCTGGAAATGGATAGCATTTTTCATCATAGGTCCTTTGAAATTGTCTTGGGTCATTGTATCAGCAAGCACCCTAGCATTCCCAGGATGGCTGCTAGCACAGGTTCTTAGATCTGCTTTTCTAAAGGAAAGCAACTCAAAATGGGTTAACAGTCTCACTTTAATCAATCAAATACATATCATTTACCTAGTTCAGGGGAAAAAGTCAGCACCCTGAACTTCAGAGAATACAAACAAGTTACAAGCAGAAGTTATAAGCCAATAAAGAAACAGATCAGCAGACAGGCTTTCAACCATCTCACCATTACATCCATATCTATTCAGTTACCAGAGAGGGAATCACCAACATCTGGGTTTTTCAAAGCAAGGTGGGGGGGAGGGGCCCTCCAATGGCTTCCCAGAGTCTCATCTGGCCAAATCACACAGCTCTTTCCAAAGTGAGCCCCAAAGCAAAACCTCACATCAGGGTGTATATATAGCCTTCTCCTGGGTCAGAGAATGTCTCTTGACCCACTGCCTAATCACAAAGCAACAACATGCGGGCATTTCCCAAAAACAAGACTCCTGCCACAGGCTCCACGTGACCAAATTCAGCCTATTATGCAGCAGAGTATACTTTCAAATCAGGGAAGATTCTCAGAGCCACTTAAGCCTATCAAAGGGCCTAGGGGCAGTGAAGATCTTCAGATTCCCTAAACAGTCGTTATCTTGATCAGATTAGTTAAGTCATTTACAATTGGTCATGCTTACAATATTGCTATTATTGTGTACAGTGTACCCATGATTCTACTCATTTCACTTTGCTTGAGTTCATATTAATCTTCCCAGGTTTTTCTGAACTGATCCTGCTCACCATGTCTTATACCAGCAATAATTGTTGTTGCTGCTGTTGTTGTTCAGTTGTATCTGACACTTTGTGACCCTATTTGGAGTTTTCTTGGCAAAGATACTGGAGTGGTGTGCTATTTCCTTTTCCACCTCATTTTATAGATGAGGAAACTGAGGCAAACAGAGTTAAGTGACTTGCCCAAAGTCACAGAGCTAGTAAGTATCTGAGGTTGGATTTGAACTCACAAAGATAAGTCTTCTTGGCTCCAGGCTTGGCATTGTTATCTACTGCACCATTTGGCTGCCCAATAGTAAAACGGTATTCCAAACAATAATATACCACAACTTTTATAGCCATTACTCAAATGATGGGCATTCCCTCAATTTCCAATTCTTTGCCACTACAAAAAGAGTTACTATAACTATTTTTGTACAAATAGGTCCTTTTCCTTTGTCTTTGATCTCTTTGTAACACAGACCTGGTATTGGTATCGCTGAGTCAAAGGGGAGGCTGAATTTTATAGCTCTTTGAGCATAATTCCCAATTGTTTTCCAGAAGCTTGATCAGTTCACAACTCCACCTACTATGTGTTAGTGTTCCAATTTTTTCACATTCCCTTCAGCATTTGTCATTTTTCTGTTTCTGTCATGTTAGTTAATCTGACAGATATGAAGCAGTATCACAGGGTTGTTTTAATTTGCATTTCTCTAGCAATAGTGATTTAGAGCATTTTTATATGACTATTGGCAGCTTAGATTTATTTTTCTGAAAACTGCCTATTTGTATCCTCTGACCATTTATCAATCTGGAATGGACCTTATTTTTATAAATTTGGTTTAGTTCCCTATACATTTGAGAAATAAAGACTTCAAAAGAGAAACTTGCTATATTTTTTTCAATTTTCTTTTTTCCTTCTACTATTGGCTACATTAGTTTTATTTCTGCAAAACCTTTTTAATTCCATGTATTGAAAATTACACATTTTAACCCTGTGATGCTCTGTATCTCTTGCATGGTCATAAACTCTTCCCTTATCCATAGATATGACAGGTAAATTTTTCCATGATCCCTAATTTATTTATGCTATCAATCTTTATTCCTCAATAATTTATCCATTTTAATATTACCTTGGCATATGGTGTGAGTTATTGCCCTATGCCTACTTTCTGTTTCCAGTTTTCCTAACAATTTTTGTCAAATGGTGAGTTCTTATCCCCAAAATTTGGATTTTTAGGTTTTTTTAATTCAAAATTACTATGGCCATTTACAACTATGTTTTGTTCTTAATCTATTCTGCTCATCTCCTTCTTAACCACTACGAAATTCTTTTCCTGATTACCATTTTGTAATATAGTTTGAAACCTAGTATTGCTAGGTTACCTTTCTTCCTCTTATTTTTCATTGATTTCCTTGATATGCTTGATCTCTTGTTCTTTCAGATAAATTCTTAGTATTTTTCTAGTTTTATAAAATAATTCTTTGATACTTTGATTGAGATGGCACTAAGTAAATGAAGTTAGGTATAATTTTCATTTTCATTACATTGGCTTGGACCACTCATAAGCAATTAATATTTCTCCAACTGTTTAGATGTATATTTATGAAAAGTATTTTGAAATTATGTTCATGTAATCCCTGGGTTCGTCTTGGCAGGTAGAGTCCCAAGTATTTTATATTATCCCTCATTATTTTAAAAGGAATTTCCTTTTCTATCTCCTCCTCCTGGGTTTTGTTGATAGTATATAGAAATGCTAATGCATTGTGTGGGTTGATTTCATATTCTACAACTTTGCTGAAGTTGTTAATTGTTTTGATTAGTTTTTTTAGTTGATTCTCTAGGGTTATCTAAGTATACAATCATATTATCTGCAAAGAGTGATAATTTTGTTTCTTCACTATCTATTTGGGTACTTCAGTTTATTTTTCTTGTCTTATCATTATGATTAACATCTCATATAATTCTGAATAATAGCGGTAGTATTGGACATCTTTGCTTCACTTCTGATCTTATTGGAAAGGCTTCAAGTTTACCCATTATAGGTAATGCTTGCTCTTGATTTTAGATAAGCACTTCTTATCATTTTAAGAAAAGTTCCATTCATTCCTATGGTTTCTAGTATTTTTAATAGGAATGGTTATATTTTGTGAAATACGTTTTCTACATCTATTGATGCAATCGTTTTTTTTTTTTGTTATTAATGTGGTCAATTATGCTGATAGTTTTCTTAATATTGAACCAGCTCTGAATTCCTGTTATAAAACGCACCTAGTTGGAATGTATAATTTTGGGATATGTTGTTATAATCTCTTTGTTAATGTTTTATTTATAATTTTTGCATAAATATTCATTAAGGAAATTATGTTTTCTGTCTCTGTTTCTGCTTTCCCTGGTTTCAGTATCTAAACCATATTTTTATCATGAAATTTCTTTCATCTTTTTAAAAGATAATTTATATAGTGTTTAGATTGATTGTTCCTTAAATGTTTGGTAAAATTCACTTGGAAATTGATCTGGTCCTTTTCCCTTAGCTTATTGATATCTTGTTCAATTTCTTTTTCTAAGATATTATATTTAAATATTCTATTTTCTCTTATGTGAATTTGGGCAGTTTATATTTTTGTAAATATGTATTCATTTCAATTAGATTGTCAATTTTACTTGTAGATAATTGGGTAAAATAGCTACTAATAATAGCTTCATTTCATTTTCATTGATGGTACATTCACCCTTTTCATTTTTTGATACTGTCAATCTGGTTTTCTTCTTTTTTAAAGTCAAATTAACCAATATTTTATCTATTTTATTGTTGTTGCTGTTTTTTCATAGAACCAGATCCTAGTTACATTTATTAGTTCAATAGTATTTTTTTTGCCAAGCTACTCATTTGTCTTTTCATAATTTTCTTCCTTTGCTTTCATTTCATTTCCTATTTTTTCTTCTATTACTCTTATTAGATTTTGAAAAACCTAACTATTTCAGGAATTCTTGTTGGGCTTGTGTCAAATTCACATTTGATATTCCCATTTCCACATTTTTCCCCTTTGAAGCTTTGCTACTTGCTCTTTTTACTTTATCGTCTTCTTCTGAATTTGTGTCTTGATCTTCCTTGTGATCATAGCAGATTTTTATGGTCAAGTTCTTTTTCATTGTTGTTTTCTCATTTTTTCTACCTTATTTATTGATTCAGAACTTTATGTTAATGTTTGGCTCCATTTCTGGCACATGGTGGGGGGAGGGGGATGCTTCAAGTTTCACGCTTTTTTTTCCAAGCTAGTTCCAAGTGTTTCAAAGTTTTTTTTATTCTTCCAAATAGCAGGAAGTAATATTGTCCCTGAGGATTTCCACTCCATCTTGACTGACAGTGCTCCTCTCTGTCCTTGAACTATGACCCAGAAGTGAGTACAGTCAATGGAGCTGCCAAACAATATCTGGTCCTTTTGTCCAGTGCTACCATGGGAATCCTCTTTCTGATCTGTTGCAAGTTCCCCTTACCATCTCTGGATTGAGAACTCTTGGAGTTGCTGCTGCTTTTGTCACCATCTCTTAGTTCCACCACTGGCATTTCATCCACATGGGCTATGAGTCAGATTCCTTTTCTGTGTCATAGAACTCTCTTTCTGACCTCCTCTGTCATCTTGGACTGGAAAAATATTTCATTCTGTCCTTCTGTTGGCTCTGATACTTCAGAATTTGATTTGAGGCATCATTTTAAAGTTGTTTGGAGAGGAATGTAGGAAGAGCTCAATTGAACGCTTTCTCTACTCCACCATTTTGGTTCAGCTCCCCGCCCCGCCACCCCCAACTAATAAGTTTTTTTAAAAATTGCTCTCACATTCCTCCCTGAAAGAATTTCTTTGTAAGATCGTTTATTCTTGGAATGTCCTCTTCTCCTTCCTCCCTGTCTATAGCATCTCCACCTCCATTCCTCTTGCAAGGCTCATCTCAAATGCCACTTCTTTCATAAAGCCTGATGTAAGTATTCTTTGCCTATTTTTTTTCTTTGCCTCTTTTTAACACTCTAAGCATTTTTTTGATACCATTCAGGAGAGTGTGTTAGATTAGGAATTAGAAAGACCTTGTCTGGAATTTTCCCTTGTTGAAATTTACTTGTTTTGTGACTATGGGTGAGTTCTTACCTTCTCTGAACCAATGTTTTGATGATTAAATAAGGATAATAGTAATAATATCCTTAATACTTGCCTCATGGAGCTACTATAAGCATCAGATGAAATCATGTATGTAAATTGATTTATAAATGTTAAAATACTATATAAACATCATCTGTTATCAGTTATTATTATGCATTAATTATACTTTATCTAGTTTTATGAACATACTTAAAAGCCACTTTTTTAATCTTTGCATCTCCTGCAAGCACCTCACACATTGCAGTGGTATAACAAGTACTTAATGAATGTTTGCTTCATGTCATTCATTCAGGTAGAATTTATTAAGGATGTACTAGGTGCCAAGTACTGTGCTAAGTACTGGAGATACAAAGAAATGCAGAAGGCAGTCTCTGCTCTCAAAGAGTTCACAGTTTAATGCTGCATGAATACAAAGTACAGACTGAAATGGGCTTCAGTTTGAATGCAATCTCATTTTCAGAGATCATTGAGCCTTCAGAGGTTATCTTCCCTCTCTTCTTAGCTAGAATTGAAGTTAAGCCACAGTTTTCTCCCATATTCTTACACTTCATAGCATAGCACAATTTCATAGCATACCTCAGCAAAATGTGCCAGTGTTTCACAACCTCCATTTTGAAGCTTACTCCCAACATATGCATTTTTGATACCATTTCTACCCTCCCCACAAAAAACCTTTTGAATTAAATATTAGAGAATTGTATATGGTATCTAATAATTGAATCAGAGTTAGTTCAGGTTCAGTAAATTTTTCAAACCTCTTGTCTCCAAGGTAACCTGTTCTTCCCTATGCTGGTGGCAGCTAGAGAGATATGAGAGAAGTGAAAAGTTAGAGATGTTATGAAGTTGTAGCTGAAGAGGGGATGGCCACTGGCTGATGGATTGGTTCTGACAATAATAAAACAATTCATAGAAATCAATGTCATCAGCCTGCAGGTATACTTCAAATAGAAGCGCTCCAGTGTCTGAGTGCATACGTGAGGCATGAACGAACATTATAGAGTTTCTTTTAAGGATGTTGGTGCCCCTCAGTAGTATTAAAAACTACCTATTAACGCTATGCTCTCTGCTGAAGATTTCCTTCAGAAGGTAACATTTATTTCTAGGTTAAAGTGGTCCCCAAACTCCAGATAGGCTGCAAAGGAATTCAAGCCCTTTGCTAGAAAAGGCAGGAATGTTCTTGGGTATTAAAACATTAGGAATATGTTTAGGCAGTTAGAGCATCTCCTTTCCTGCGGCACTTGAAAATAAGCAACTGGATTAGATAAAAGTGTTCTTGGACTGGAAAATAACCTCTATTGTGGACAGAAATCCTACTAATGGCTATAGATTCACTCAAGGTAGATGCATGATGTGTAGGTTTACACTAGCCAGACCTGACTCAGATCCCAGGTTATGGATATAAGGGCCTTTGGAACTTTTTAAATCTAATTGGCCTTAATGCCTGGCTACCAAAAGTCCAGAACATGTTTGTGATTAATGTTGTAGAGGAGTCTGAACATACTATATATAGTCAGTGAAACCATAGTCTCCAGTAAGTCTCCATAGTCTCCTTCCCCAAACATTAGTCCCCAGAAAAAGTCCAGGATACTGCTTCTCTACCTTTGTATATTTATGAAAGGGAGGGAACTAAGAGATAGAAGGACCATAAAACCATAGATTTTTAAGTATCTTTGAAGATCACTTAAGCTACCCCCTCATTTTACTGATAAAGAAACCACTGGACAAAGAAGTCAAACTAATTTGCCCAACTTCAAACAAAAAAGGTTGGAAACACAAGAGTTGAAGTCAGGTTCTGACTCTAAATTCATTGTTTTTTCCACTACAATCTATTTAGAATTATAAAATTTCTCCATCTTTGGGAGATTTCAGAGGCTGAAGTGTACATGTTGGAGTGGGTGGAAAGCTAATGCTATGACTGAGCTTCATGGATAATTTTAAATAGGAGATATCATAGACATCTAATACAAGCCACATATACACAAGTAATTGCTAATATATTGTCATTTCACCACTATAAATTCATCAAATGTACTGGGTGGAAATTTTTTAGGGAGAAGTAAATATGATAAAGTAGAAAAAGGTAAGAGTGGCAATCAGAAGGTCTGAGTTCTAATCCCAGGTCTACCACTAACTTGCTGTGTGACTCTGAGCAACTTATTTCTCCTGGTTTTTTTTCCCTCCAGACCTCAGTTTCCTCATCTGTAAAATGAAGAGGTTGGACCAGAGGGATCTCTCAAATCCTTCGAGCTTTAGAAAACTTTATTAGAAAACTAATAAAGGTTTTCTGAGATCTGGTTTCTTTGCTTTCCCAGAGCATATTCTCTCTCTCTCTCTCTCTCTCTCTCTCTCTCTCTCTCTCTCTCTCTCTCAATAAAGCAATATGATGAAGCCCCTTGAGGCTCCAAAAGTTTCCTCATAAGTGTCACAAGAAGACATCATTTACTCAGCTTGGTTGCATGTTAGAGCCTCAAAGCAGCCACAGCACTTATGAACCTGTGAAAACTCTTCAACACTCTCCTAAGAGTAATTCTACAATAAGCAGACACCAAGGCACACTGTCTCACTGGCATGTCTGAGGCTTCCATTTAGTCTGTGACAGGCCTCCTCTGAATAAAGGGATCACTACTACAGTTTAAGGCAGCAGTTCTCAACCTGTGGGTCACCACCCCTTTGGGGGTCGAACGACTCTTTCACAGGGGTCTCCTAAGACCATGGGAAAACACATATTTCCAATGGTCTTAAGAACCAAAACACCACTCTTCTATCCATCTCCAAGAGAGTCTGACCACGTGCAAATACGCCCACATACAAGTATTAAAGGGTTGCAGCATTAGGAAGGTTGAGAACCACTGGTTTAAGGGTATGTAGTGAAACCAAATTGAGACTGAAACCTCTGAATTAAAAAAAAATGAATTTGAAAGTTTCTGTAGCAGCTTTGGTTATTTTCCATCCTTGAAGCTAGTAGTTTTGTAAAGGGCAATGTTACTTGTCCCACTGGTTGATGTCATCATGAGACATGAAATGAGCAATTTTAATTGTTAAGACAATGTTAACTGCAAGGATGAGAGTAAATCATTAATAACGATCTTTTTATGGAGAAGTTGGTGAATGAATTATGTTTCCAAAGATTGGTGGTTTTAAGAGACATTCATCTGCATAGAATGGCTAAATAAAAGGCAGTACAGAAATATGATTGTGTGATAAGCAACAATGAACATAGAGAAATCCAAGAAACGTGGAAAGACTCCTGAATAGATGCAGAGTAAAGTCAGAAGAACCAGGATGACAACATATACAATGGTTACAATAATGCAAATGAAATTGAATGAATTTGAAATTGAAATTGAATACAAATGAAAAAGAAATCAAACTCTAAGCAGCTGAAATGATCAAAATTTACCCTCCCCTCTTCCAGTATCTGATGAAACGTACTTCTCTCCTTTCAGAAGGAAGGTGAGGGACTATGGGTGTGTGAAATTGCAATCAATTTGTAAGTTCTTTTTCTTTGTTACAAAGGAGCACTTATTGGGGGAGTATATCTAGAAAACGATTATGATGCAAAAATGAAAACCAGTAATAAAGCTTTTTAAAGTTAATTTGTTCACATATGTCTTTATTACTTACTTAAGAACAAGGGTTGGGATAAAGGAGAATTTTCTGATTGTGTTATAGGGAGAAACTAGAACCAGAAATTTTGTTTTTAAGTTCATAAGCTTCCAATGTCAAAGATCATAAAATCTGAAATGAAAAGTACTTTAAAAGTCACTGAGTCTCAACTCCTGTTCAATGCGTGAATCCCCTTTACAACAATCCCAACAAGTGGCTGTTCATCCTTTAATTTGCATTTACTATATTTAATTTT
Organism: Pseudocheirus occidentalis; assembly: GCA_028646575.1. Lineage (NCBI taxonomy): Eukaryota > Metazoa > Chordata > Mammalia > Diprotodontia > Pseudocheiridae > Pseudocheirus > Pseudocheirus occidentalis. Next base: position 166,723,134 of record CM053598.1, on the reverse strand, counting down.
CAGTTGATGGGCTTACAGTATTCTGTACTGAGACTGAAGAAGTCTCCCTTCCTACAGAAGTCTCCTTTCCTACCTAACCCCTCTGCCAGTAGAATGTAAACTCTTTGAAGGCAAGGAGTTCCCTGTATCACTAAGGGTAAAGTGGTTTGCCCAGGACCATACCACCAGCTTGGGTCGGAGATGACGCTTACACCTGGGTCTTCCTGATTCTGAGATCAATTCTTTATTTATCATATTGAGTTGGGGATACAAAGATCTGCTTTCAAGTTCAGACTCTGATCCATGTTGGCTGTGTGACATTAGATAAATCACTTAATACCTAAGTACTCCCAAGCAACTCCCTCAGACTACAAATTGCAGAATAATTGCTGGTCTGAAGTAATAAAAGGAGTTTCTGATAGTAAGTTCCCTAGAGCAGTGAAATCATATGTCCAGAACAAAAATCAAAATGCTCTAGATCTAACACAGTGCTCTGCCCCTGGGTTGAATGAATGAATTCATGTATCCTCATATACTCTGAAGTCAAATTCTCCTCTCTGGAACCACATCATCTACCCTGGTAGCACACTCACAATTATGGGATCATATTTTCCCTTTGGAGTAATTCAAATGCTTTTAATTTCTTAAGTAATGTTAATTACCTTAAATATTTACCAAAGCCACAAATATATGGCAAATAACAGAGAAGGAAGAATATTGGTGGTTTCTTAGGGGAATGATCTTCCATTTCCCATACTGCAGCAAAATTATTTGTCATTTCTGTCATCTTGATTTTCTATAGAGAAAACGTTTTATACACCATAGCTGCGTTCTTGCTGTAAATCAAAACTCCATATGTTGAGCCCTATTTTCCCATTAACTCCTATTGTATGTTTAAAAATATTTTACCTTCAGGAAAAAATTTGGTTTCATGGTTAAATAAAGCCACATTCAATAATGTAGCAAACAATTTTTAATAATACAGAGACACAAAAATTTGCAATTAAAAAAAGGGCAAAGTTCCAAATAAATCTTGAAATAAAAACTGTGGAAACCATAGTGACGACAAAGGAGATAAAGTTATGGTAAGAAACCAAATAGCAGAGTAATACTAATACTTTTTGACATTTGACTTTTCACCATTTTGAATAGAAATGTAAACTGGAAAGATAGAATGTCAGAGCTAGAAAGGACCTTACAGATCATCTTTTCAACATTTTCTTACACAGGAAAGAGAGGCTCAGTAACTTGTCCAAGGTCAAATAAGAAGTCAGTGGAAAAGCCAAGTTTCTAACCTTAGTAGATATTTAGTACAGCCCATATTTCAACAGCATTCTCCATCCATTTTTCTAACATAACTGAAGACTTCCAGTAATGAAACACCCTACATGCAATTCCATTTGGGGATAGCTCTAAATGTCAGGAGATTTTTCATTATATCAAAACAATATATCTATTAATCTCAGCTATAAATATCCTCTTTATTTATACCTATCGCTCCTAGCTCTGTCATATGAAACCAAGTGAACAATTCAGTCAGTTAACAAACATTTAATAAATGTTTTCTATGTGCCAGGAATGGTGCTAAATTTTAGAGTTATAAGGCCAGACAAAAATATAGTCTCTACCCTCAAGGCCAGTAACACCAGCTTCCTGGTTGTTCCACAACGAAGACACTTCATCTCTCAGTCGTGGGCTTTTTTTCTGACTATCCCTTATGCCTGGAACACTCTCCATCTTCCACTTGACTATTGGCCTCCCTGACTTCCTTTAAGTCTCAACCAAAATCTCAACCAAAATCAAAAGTTCTACAAGAAGCCTTCCCCAACGCCTCTAAACCATCTTAATCCCAGTGTCTTCCCCCTATTAATTATTTCCTGTTTGTTCTGTATGGAGTTTGCTTTGTGTATGTGCATACATATGTAGCATCAACCACACTGGCATACCCAGGATGGCTGCTAACACAGGTTCTTAGATGTGCTTTCCTATGAAAGAGCTGTTTACGGGGTCAAGGATCTTTTTAAATTACATTCACTAGTTCAAGGGAAAAGTCAGCACCATGAACTTCAAAAAAATACAGAAAATATACGCACAGAAACAAAAGACCAACAGACAGGTTTCTGGCTGCCTGAATCAACTATACACTTTATATACATCCCTAGATTAAGAGAGCCTTTATAGCTAAGTATTCAAGGAGCTCTGGACATACTGCCACTCAGAATCTTGACCAGGGAATTACATGATCCTTCTCATAAGTGAGCCCCAGAAGAAAATACAAATTCAGAGTACATATACATTTCTCAGAACCAGAAGGCATCACAACCCTTGTAACTCAGTGCCTAATTAGAAATTAACAAAAGGTGTGAAAGCCTTCCTATAAGCAAACCTCCCCTAAGGAGTTGTTCCTAAAACAAATGTTCTAATTGCTGTTACTGTGTACAAAGTTCTCTGCTCATTTCACTCTTCAGTATTTGATGTGTCTTTCCATGTTTTTCTAAAATCAAACATCTAATCATTTCTTATAACAGCAATAGTCTATCACAATCATATACCACAACATATTTAGCCATTCCCCAATTGACAGGCATCCCCTCAGTTTCCATTTCTTTACCACCCAAACAGTTACTATAAATATTATAAAACATGTAAGTGCTTGTAATGTTAATGAAATCAGAAGATCTTCCATGCCCCTTTCTATTGGCACCTAGTAAAGGCACTTAGCACCTTACCTCAAGTTAAGCACTTAGTAAACAGACTCATAGCTCCTTACTTCAAGTTAACTCCTTGGGAGTAGTTAACACCTTAACAGGAAGGGGCAGAACAGGGAGGAACTATACTGTATATAAGGAAGAGAACCAGCATGACAGTCAGATTTTCTCTCAGTCACCACCTGGAGACTGCACCTTTTGTTGAGATCCTCCTTCTATAGCTTTTACTGAGAACTTCCAAGAACCAGGCTGAGGAACTATCTTGAGTCTGAGAGGGATCCCTGCTTGAGGAAGCCTGCTCTATTCATGAAGGCTTGGGAATGTGGGTGTTCATTGCATTAACAATGTGTATCAACTTCATGACCCACTATAATGACTTTGGCTTTCTGATTCTGGGACTCCTTCTTCTGGTTCTGGGACTCAGTGTTCTGATTTCTGAATAAAGACCTTGATTCTGCCCTCCATGTGGAGACTTTGCTACATTTTGTGATTCACAACTATACCAGAATATTCATAACCATCATGGGTGTTGCGAATATTGCAATTAAGAAGCTGTTTCCTCCAATAATCTAAGTGAGAAATGATGAAGGTCTGAACTAAAGTGGTGACTGCATTGTAAAACTTAGGAAGGAGTCAGATACAACAAATTTTAAGGAGAAAGAAACAACAAAAGTTGGCAACTTTCTGGATATTTGTGCAAGTCACTTAATGTTTTGAAGCCTCAGTTTCTTCATTTGTAAAATCAGAGGGTTGAACTGAATGTCAAACATTCCTTTCACTTCCAGATCTACAGTTCCACAGCAAAGGTATTTCTGCTACTACAGTAGTTGTGTGCCTATTATGTTTTATTCTCCATAATATGTATCACCATCATGGTGCTGTATTAGTTTTCATCAGCCACTTAAATTTGGGGAAATGGAGAGAGACAGTTTTTTCTTGTTTATCAGTGACTATATTTTCTTTATTCTCCCCCACTTCCCCTCCCCCTGGATCATTAGAGCTGGATGATAACCCTGCCTAAAAAGAGAAAAACACAGTCCAACTTTTCTAATTCATCCCTGACTACTCTTGTGAACAAAACTTTTTTCAGCAGGGAGCATTAGAAGACCATTCAGTGTACCTGTGCACATAGAACACACACACACACATACACACAAACACACAAACAGTGCCAATCACTGCTTCCTTTTATAACCTCATGTCACAAAGCACTCAAGATGAACAATCAAAATGAATACCTAGAGCTAACTTTCTTTGAACAGAGAGAAATATACACGGCTTTTTACAATTCAGCTATGACTATATGTCAACTTCACCTGTTTCAGAATGGAAGGTTAAAGGACATATATATATATATATATATATATATATATATATATATATATATATATATATATTTACACACACACACACACACACACACACACACACACACACACACTAATTATACTCTCTGTTAAAACAGCAACCTGTAGGGAACTGTTGTCTAAGTCAGGCAGAGATCTGTGGCCATTAAACTTACATGCCACATCTCAACTTTTATTTTTAGACTTCCCTTATCACAGTGGGATGCCCATTTGCACACCACATTTTCCCAGTGACTGAAAAGTGATGGCCACAGCTTGGCTGCCTGTAGTACAATTAGTTATTTTTCACAGCACTCCCTTTCTGGACGTCTCCATTGAACACGGAGCCTTTGAAGTCCACAGTGCATATGATTCAGCCACTGTTAAACTGGATTGGAGTTCATCTAAATAAAGCCCTAGCCTGAGCAGACATCAAAATATCTCCCCCATAATTGGCAAGGCCTATTATCCTAGTGAGCTATAAATGAAAGAAAATGACATTTTCCTGGCTTCATGTTTTATCGACTTTCTGGTAATGTATTTTTTTCTTTTTAAAGGTACTCGTTCTTTATGCCACATAATTAGCATCTGCTCTAGCAAAACTCTCAAAACATACTTCCATTAATATTTACCAATATACTTGCTATGAAATAAGGGAATATTTTTGACTGTTTCTCAATTGGGGTGGTATTTGGGTTCCCTTCAGTCTTCCCATTTTGTGAGGGCACCTACGTGGCACAATGGATAGAATGCTGGACCTGCAGTCAGGAAGATTCATCTTACCTAGACCAAAACTGGCCTCATACACTTACTGGTTATATGGCCCTGACCAAGTCACTTAACCTTGCTTGCCTCAATTTCTTCATCTGTAAAATGAGCTTGTGAAGGAAATAGAAAAACCACTCCAGTAATCTGGCCAAGAAAACCCCTAATGAGGTCATTAAGAGTCAGATTTGATTGAAAAATATGACTGAACAACAAAAGTCTTCCCATTTAATTTATGAAAATTCCTTTAAAATTGGTGGTTATTTATTTAACACATATGTGATGTTTTCCTACAGCTAAGTTTGGGAGACAACAGACAACTCTTTAAAAAAAATGCTTGTTATCCCTGAACAGATGAACAGGGAAGCCTGTTATAAGAAAACCTTTTAAAGTGACCAAGGAGATTAATTTAATATAATCCTAGTTTGGCAAAAATGACAATATCTATTGACTCCTACTCTCTCTCCAACCACAATGAATTAGAAGGTAAAATATTTTTCATATTACCTTTCTTAACTATTATAGTATAGTAACTTTGACCATAAACCTGGTCAAAGAAATTATTTTGATAACTTAATAAAAAAATAAGAACACTTAACATGCTGCCTGTTGGAAACATGGCATAACATACAAAGAATGTAAGGTATGCTATAATACCTGGAAGATAACATGACACAGTGGAAGAAAATTGCTAGTTCTAGAATCAGAGGAACTAGGTTCAAATCCTGTTTATACAATTCATTACATATATGACTTTATGCAAGTAACAACCTCTCTGTGTCTCAATTTCCTCATCCATAAAATAAAATTAGACTAGATGACCTCAAGTTTCTCTTCTAGTTCTAAATATATCATACTGTTAACTACAGACCATATTACCTTGCATAAAAAAGCAAAGATAACATAATGTGAAAACAGCTTTGAAGATATAGTAACAAGGAAGAGAGTTTATTTCAATGATGCAAAAATGACCCAAAAAGGGAGGGGGAAAAATAGTCTAAATGTAGAAATAAAGTTCATTGTGCAGTTAGAAAGCCATCTAGAATAATTCTCTGCTCATCTGATTTTTGCCAGAACCAGTTTCCTCTTTTTTAAAAGTGAGAGGATATTGGACTGTGTGTAAGGCTTAAGTTAGACCGGAATAACATCAGAAATTGACTAAGGACTTATTACTGCACTGGAATAGTCTTCAGAAAAAGTGTAGTTAGCAGACAGAAGGAAGAAAAGAAAAAAAAGAGATGGAAAAGTGGACTCTCCCCAAATAGGAAAGTGCTTAACTATCTCCAGGATACAGCAGCTTCTTAGCAACCAACTAATGATAACCAAGATGCACAAACACAATAAGTTAAGTAGTCAGAAGGAAAAGAGATCAATATGGGTGGCTGGTAACTCCCTGTGGGGAGGTGACTATACAGCACCTTTATACAACAATAAAGATGTCTGCAATCTTCCCACTTCATGTATCTGAGATGTGACAGAGAATTGCCTGGCCCTTAGTAAACATCATGACACCCATCTATTTCTAGTGATTTGGGTAGGAACAAACATATTACCAAAGAGAACACAGAAAGTATTACTGAATAATATGAAGTCCTAGGAAGAAAACTCAAGCCCCATAGGGCACAGATGGTGCTTTTAACCAAGTTATCAATTGCAATATGAAAAAGGTTACATATCACTAATAATTATTAAAATACACATTAAAGAAACTCTGAGGTTCCACCTACACTCATCAAATTTGGCAAAATCAACCTCCCCCACCCCCCCAAAAAAGGAAAATAAATTGTTGCAGTGGCTTCAAGAGAAGAGGTATACTAATATGCTATTGTTGGAGTTGTTAATTGGTCCAGGCAGTCTGGTAAACAAATTGCAACTATGCCCAAAACGTTACTTAAATATTACCTGTCCTATAACGTAATTATGCCACTACTAGTCTTATACTCAAAGAAATCAGATAAAGAAGAAAAGGATACATATGCTCAAAAATATTTATACTAGTTTTTGTTTTGTCAAAGTACTGGAAACTAAAAGGGTGCCCATCAATTGGAGAATGAATAAATTACATTATATGAATATACAGTAATACCATTGTCCTCCAAATGTTCTATTCACTGTGCCAGCTAGTGTAATGGTAATTAATTTAAATTTGAAGATCACTTTTTGTTTGTTTTGTCAAGTAAGCAGGTACTTAGCCTTTATTTAGTAACTAATCAAACCTTTGTTGCTGAGAGGCAGAGGGTGTGAACTCTGTCTCCTGTTGCTGACATAACAGGAAGGTTTGGCTGAAACAGGAAGCCAAAGCTTTGTGTGTATATCAGAAGAGAGAGAGAGAGAGAGAGAGAGAGAGAGAGAGAGAGAGAGAGAGAGAGAGAGAGAGAGAGTCAGAATTAGAATTTTTCTGCAAGCAGGTGGAGGAAGAAGAATTTTCCCAGCATCTGGTAGCTAGGGTGCTACTGGACGAGAACTGAGTTTTCTTGAGATCAGAATCTGGTGAAGACTGAAGTTGCTGCTGGGAGGGCTGCCTGGAAGACCAAAGTTGTTGCTGCTTCATGGGAGGCTGAGGTTTCTTCTGGGTTTTAGGGCCAGCCTAACTGCTGGAGGACTGTGGAAGCATGACTGGGATGCTAAAACTTTGTTTGTGGCTTGGTTGATCCTTGAATTCCCAGGAACAGAAATTGTAAAGGTTTTGAGATGTACTGGACACTGTGAACTTCAGTGTGTTGCAGAAACTGCCCAGAGGACTGGACTGTCTAGACTAGGAGCTGTCTAGACTAGGAGCTGTCTGCCTCTGAATCCAGGTGACTTTTTGGTGGATTCAGGTAGGAGTTGGGAACCATAGAAGGAGATTCAGGCAATCTGAGAGACTACCCCCAGTCAAGATGAAGAAAAGACCTCTCCTTGGATACTGAATGCAGTGATAAAATTGAAGTTTACTAGAGATAAGGGGGTAGAGGGTTGTGTAATTTTCTAATGAGTGTATTTAGTGAGTAATGGTACTTAGTGACTGATTGCTAGATAAGTGAATGATTAAGTTAACCTATGATTGATTGCCCCATGAGTGGAAGACTGACTATGGTATTTTGAGATGACTGACTGAGTAATGAGTCAAACCTCCCTAGGGTGGTCAAAATCGGCCAGGTAATGATAGAAGATTCGGATGAGTCTTAGAATGAGTAGGTATTTAGAAAATAATGGGTCCAGAAAGAACAAGGATAAATCTAAACCAGACACTCTACGTCTCTTAGGGAATATATAACTGTAGGGCTCTTAAGGTGGCTAAGCATGGATAGAGCTCCTGAGTCAATTGCCCTTAATCATTAAACTCTCTGGTCACATACTAGCAAAAAGCTTTCTCTTACATGGATGCTCCTAGTATCTCCAGACCTTTCCTTGTGAGGGATCAGGGGATCTAGCCAGCCCCAGATACCTCTAATAGTCTTGAGGGCAACAAAGACCAATCCAAAAATATCACAAAGAGATTGATATTGTAAGCATTTATTACCCAGCCAGCATGAGTGTCCTTCGATAAGGATGGCTGAACACTGTATTGCATTTAATGAGAATATGAAAGCAAGGCCTAATCACTGCTGTCACTTTTATTATTTTTTTAATTTTCAATAAGAAGTGTATGGTGATGATATTTATAGCATGGTTATGGAGCTTAAGAGGGGAGCACACACCCAAGTCAGAACATACTTCTCCAGTAGAGATCACAGTAATAATGAACTAAGGCAATAAAGCAGCATTAACTATGTGCTATGCATCTTAAGCAATTCTCCCAATATAATGTAAGCTCCTGGAGAGCAAGGACTATTCTTTGTATCCCTAGTACTTAGTATAGAGCCTGGCACATAGTAGTTGTTAAATATAGTCAACTGAATTGTATTAAACTAAACCCTTGCACAAATTGATTGGAGAGACAGACACTCAAGCTCTAAGACCTTGCTTTCTGACACTAACCACAAAATAATAAAATAACTGACATTTATGCAGTGTTTTTAAATTTGTAAAGCCTCAAAATAATTAAAAACTTACTCCACTTTGGATTTCCTGCCCTGCCTAGTTTCAAATGCACAGAACAAGCTGCCCTTCCCAAGATAAGCTCATCACTTCTAATTTCATCCCCATGCTGCTAACTCAAGCTCTGACTGACACCACCTCCCTCAGTCTCCTCTCTCCCCTCTAATTGGAAGGCTGGAAAAGGGAGTACCAAACTCTTCCCAATGCCTTCTTTTATAGAAGGCAGAAACTAGACTATTCAACACACTACATTCTATTTCCATTGCTCTGTCTGTTTTCAACTCCATGGAACAAGATGTACCAGGTGGGTACCATACCCTCTAGGATCCTGTACTCTTCTCCCTATTTCCCTGCTTCCCTTTGAATGTTGTTTTTTTCTTTAGACTATAAGCTCTTTGAGAGAAAGGACTTCTTTCTTTTCATCAATTGTATCCCCAGTTCTCAGCACAGAGCCTGCCATTTGGTAGGCAATCAATTGTAGACAATGAATTAATGCTTATTGGATTGAATTTATTGGGTTAGGCTATAATGTAGGCACTATAGGTGCCCTTATGTCTATTTTACAGATGAAGTCTGAGACTTAAATGTCAAATGACTTGTCTCTGCACAGCTAGCAAATGTCAAAAGATGGAATTCAAACCCAAGTCTTTTTCACTCCAAAACTAACATATAATCCACAAGTGACTTTGTGAACCTGTGAAACTATGCTTTTGGAAATGAAAGGAAGTCAATGATATTTAGTGTTAAGTTAATTCCTTTAAGCCACCAGCATTAAAGCCTTCAAGCCCAGCATGGCCACAGACCAGCAGTTGTGCTTAATTTCCTGGTATCCTTCTGTTGTTGATAAAATTGGGCATATGATGGTGATGATTTTAATAGTAAAATCAAGTGCTGTTTTACCAAGTGGCAGCATTGTAACTTTGGTCCAGATGGATCCCAAAGTATTTTATAAAGTGGAGAATCCCTGACAAGCTTGATGATGAGGAAATTTACCTGAATGCCATCATAAAACAAATATATTCCCATTGAAATATGCCCTCTAATTGATTAAGTTGATTGAGCTAAAATTTTAGGATGATGGTGGCCAGTCTCATAGAATATTAAGCCTTGCCCCACCCTAAATAGGATTATGCTTCCCTCTTTTAGGAGTGGTTGCTGTTGTTGTTCAGTCTTTTCAGTCACGTCCAACTCTCCATGACTACATTTGGGGTTTTCTTGGCAAAGATAGTGCAGTATATTAGCATTTCCTTCTGTAGCCCATTTTACAGATGAAGAAACTGAGGCAAACACAGTTAAGTGACTTGTGCGAAGTCACAAAGCTACTAAGTGTCTGAGTCTGGATTTGAATTCAAATCTTCCTGAATCCACGTCTGGTACTTTATCCAATGTGCCACCTACCTGCTCTTCTAGTCCCTTCTCATCACTAGGTTCATTCATTCATTCAGTCATTTATTGAATGGATACCTGGCATAAGAAATCAGAAGCGCAAGACATTCTCCTTACCCTCTAAGAATTTACAATTTAATGAGGAAGAAGAGTTGCAAAATAATTATTTACGAAGACAAGGCAGTATATCTGAGCACCACAATCAATGCCATGGCAGCAATGATCCATGCAACATGACAAAATATTTCAGGGCTATTCTGAAGGTCATTTCAAAAGAATGAAGTAATGTTCTCAGGCCAGAAGCCAACTTACTGAAATCCATGCCTATTCACAGAGTGATCAGAGAGAGTTCTTTTTAAGAATGCTAAATGACATGATAGATAGAACGCACAAAAAGTCTTAGTGTGGTTTTAAACTTCAACAAATGTTGCATACATTTTCAGAGAGGGTCACTGTATTATTCGTTTTGCTTAACTGTTTGACTTTGTAACAAGGGTAATTTATAAGAGAGTAATGTATAAATGTAACATAAAAATAAAGCTTTATTTTGTAAAAAATAAAGAGCTTAAAAAATCCTTTGGGGTACTAAGTACTATGGTAATGATGATCCTTATTACCTCTGTGACCTTAGGCAAGTCACTTCAGTTTCTTTGGCCTCAATTTCCTCACTTGTAAAATGAGGGAGTTGAACCAAATGACCTGTAAGGTCCCTTCTGGCTTTATATCTATGAGATTCTATAGGGATGAAATGAAGAAAGAGTTGATTACAAACAGAGAGGGCATCCTGTGTAAATGCACAAAGCAAAAATGATTTTCCAGACGGACAGGATAGAGATGAGGAAATGTCGATGTCAAAACAAAACATATCAATTAAAATATTAAGCATGAAAAGAGGAGGGGGTGGTGGAGTCAAGATGGTGTGGAAAAGCAGAAACTTACTTGAGCTCCTGCTCTAACCACCTTCAATACCAGTAAAAATAAACGACTCCAAAAGTGCTACAGAACTCACAAAGTGACAGAGAGAAACAAATGTCCCACTGAAGGCAGCCTGGCAGCCCGACAGGAAGGGTCTATGGCACAGGGTTGCAAGTGAAGCACAATACCAAGTTAGTCACGCTAGCACTGACCTGCAGCACAGACAGGTTGGAGCAGATTTCAGGGGACAGATTCACTAGAAGCTGTGGTGATGTCAAGACTTTTCAACCCATAAATGCCAAAAAATAAAGCTAAAAAAAAAGAGGTCTGTGGGGAACTCTCATGGAACTGGGTGAGAGAAGAGTGTGGTCTGGTCCTTGCCCTACCCAGAAGCAGGTGGCAATGGCTGCAGCGGCTGCCCATAGCTGCCTTCTAAGCTCAAGGCCTATAGATCATAGGGTAACCAAGTGACCCTTCAGAGGGTAATTGCTCTTGCTTTGACCTGCTTGTATCCAGGTCACAGTCGGGTGGTGGTCCTGGGGTGAGGAATGCTAGCATGGCAGAGCATGTTGAGACTGTGGAGAGTCAGTCATCCTCATAGTTCTGAGGCAGGTGCCTAGAAAAAGCTGTGACAACAGCTATGCAAAACCCCAGAAATTTGGGACATGGCACTCTCTAATCTGGAAACAAAGTTCTAATGTGGCAAAGAGCTCAAAAGTCAAGTAATTGGCTGGCAAGATGAGCAAACAGAGGAAGTGTAATCCAAGTATAGAATCATTTATGGTGATGAAGATGATCAAAATAGAACCAGAAGAACACAACAAAGTCAAAACTCCTGCATCAAAAGCTTCCAAGAAAAATACTAACTGATCACAGGCCATGGAGGAGTTTGAGGATTTTGAAAATCAAGTAAGAGAGGTGGAGGAAAAATTGGGAAGAGAAATGAGAATGATGCAAGAAAATCATGAAAAGTGAGTTAATAGTCTGCTAAAGGAGACCCAAAAAATACTGAAGAAAATAACACTTTAAAAAACAGACTAATTCAAATGGCAAAAAAGGTCCAAAAAGCCAATGAAGAGAAGAATGCCTTAAAAAGCCAAATTGTCCACATGGAAAAGGAAATTTCAAAAACTTACTGAAGAGAATAATTCCTTCAGAATTAGATTGGAGCAAATGGAAGCTAACGACTTTATGAGAAATCAAGATACTATAAAACAGATCCAAACAAATGAAAAAAATAGAAGGCAACATGAAATACCTCACTGGAAAAACCACTGACCTGGAAAATAGATCCAGGAGAGAGAATTTAAAAATTATTGGACAACTTGAAAGCCACGATAAAAAAAAGAACCTAGAAACCATCCTTCAAGAAATTCTTAAGGAAAAGTGCCCTGATATTCTAGAACCAGAGGGCAAAAGAGAAATTGAAAGAATTCACCAATTGCCTCTTGAAAAAGAACCCAAAATGAAAACTCCTAGGAATAACATAGTAAAGTTCCAGAGTTTGCAGGTCAAGGAGAAAATATTACAAGTTGTCAGGAAGAAACAACTTGAGTACTCTGAAAACACAATCAGAATAACGGAAGATCTAGCAGCTTCTACATTAAGGGATCAAAAGGCTTGAAATACAGTATTCCAGAGGTCAAAAGAGCTAGGATTAAAACCAAGAATCACCTACCCAGCAAAATTCAGTATAATACTTCTGGGGAAAATATGGATATTCAATGAAATAGAGGACTTTCAAGCATTTTTGATGAAAAGATCAGAGCTGAACAGGAAATTTGACTTTCAAATACAAGAAGCAAGAGAAACATGAGAAGGCAAACAGGAAAAAAGAAATGATAAGGGATTTATTAAAGTTGGACTATTTACATTTCTCCATTGAAAAATTATAATTGTAACTCATGAGACTTTTCTCAGTATGAAGGTAGTTGAAGAGAATAAATATGTATATATTATATGTATACATGCATATGCATATGTATGGGTGGGTGTATTTGTGTATGTGTGTGTATGTATACATAGACAGAGGAAACAGGATGAGTTGAATATGAAGGAATTATATTTAAAAAATAAAATTAAGAGGTGAGAGAGGAATATATTGGGAGGAGAAAGGGAGAGAGAGAATAGGGAAAATTCTCTCTTATGAAAGAGTCAAGAAAAAATTATTTCAATGGAGAGGAAGAGCAGTAAGATGAAAGGGAATGAATCAACCTTACTCTTGTTGGATTTGACTTAAGGAGGGAATAACATACACATTCAAATGGGTATCTTACCCTACAGGAAAGTAGGGGTGAAGGGGATGAGAGTGGGGATATTAGATGGGAGGGCAGATTAGGGGAAAGGGTAGTTAGAAGCAAACACTTTTGAAAAGGGACAGGGTCAAAGGAGAAAACAGAATAATGGCAGGTGTGATAAGGTGGAGGGAAATATAGTCTTTCACAAATAAACTACAATGGAAATGTTTTGTGTAACTACACATGTACAACCTATATTGTATTGCTTGTCTTCACAGTGGGAAAGGGTACTCAGTATGCTTGCTATCTTGGGGTTGAGGGGTAAGAGAGAGATGGAGAGAAAATTTGTAACTCAAAATCTTGTGTAAATAAATGTTAAAAACTAAAAAATAATTTAAAAAAAGAAAATTGGTACAAAGTTAAGTTCAGAAAACAATGAGTAGATCACTCTGCTTACAACATATGGAAGATGTCTGATACAATATTAAATAATCCTGGAATGATGAATTAGAACCATATCATGGAGGGTTTTATATACCAAAACGAGGTGTTTGTTTTTCATCCTAGAGAAAATAAGGGCTCACTGAAGGCATTTGTGTCTGATCTTCAATGGAATGAGGGAGCCACTGAAGATTTTTCTTGGTAGCCTCTAGTTTCCTCTCCCACCAATCCCTCCCCCAACCAGAGAGAAAAATAGTACCCTATTGCAACATAACATGATGCAGTAGAGTCAAGAATCAATCAATCAACAAGTATTTATAAAGCACCCACTATGTTTCAGGCACTATGCAAGGTGATAATGCTACAAGGGAGGAAAAAATAAAACCCAACTATTCCTACCCTAAAGAGCTTCCTTCTTTTTTCTTTTTTTTTCATTGACTTGTTTATTTACTTTTAGTTTACAAGATTCAGTTCCACAATCCCTTGAGTTTCAATTTTTTTCCCCTCCCTTCTCAGTATGTAGGTAGTTGAAGAGGATAAATATGTATATATTATATGTATACATACATATATATGTATGTGTATTTGTGTATACATGTGTGTCTGTATATACATAAACAGAGGGCACAGGATGAGTTGGATATGAAGGAATTATATTTAAAAAATAAAATTAAGAGGTGAGAGAGGAATATATTGGGAAGAAAAAGGGAGAAATAGAATAGGGTGAATTATCTCTCATGAAAGAGTCAAAGAAAAACTGTGCAATGTGCAATCAAGTATAGGATCTGCAAATACTTTCACATTGTACAACAGTCTGGTTGTATAGAAGGGTTAAAACCAATGGAGTGAACAATGAGAAAAAAGAAAGAAAACCAAACATGAAAAAGAATGATAGCGTGTAGATTGCTTCAGTCTCCATTTAAACTCTGGTCTTTCTAGACATTTCTCTGAATGTAGATTTCTCCTTCCATCCTGAGATTGTAGAGTTGTCTTATACCTGTGCTTCGCTGAGAAGAATCCAATTTATCAAAACTGGTTGCCACACATACGATGTGTCTGTGATTGTGTACAATTTTTTTCCGGTTCTTCTCTTCTCACTTAGCATCAGTTTGTACAGGCCTTTCCAGGTGAATATGAAGACCGTCTCCTCCCCATTTCTTATAGTACAATAGTATTCTATTACATTCATATACCACAACTTATTTAGCCATTCCCCAATTGATGGGCATTCCCTTAATTTCCAGTTTTTTGCCACCACAAAGAGAGCTGCAGTAAGTATTTTTGTACATATGGGTCTTCCTCCCACTTCTATAATCTCTTTGGCATACAACCCCAGAAGTGGTATTACTGGGTCAAAGGGTATGTTTATAGTCCTTTGGGCATAGTTCCAGATTTCTCTCCAGAATGGTTGTATCAGTTCACAGCTCCACCAACAATGCATTAGTGTTCCAATTTTTCCACATTCTCTCCAGCATTTGTTATTTTCCTGTTTTGTCATCTTAGCCAATCTGACTGGTGAAATGTGGTACCTAAAGAGTTCCTTATAGTGGAAAAAATGATCGAGGACTATTATAAATATGAACTATCATGCTTATTTTTCTTATTTCACGTGATTATTCTTTAGAAGTAAATACAAAATTCAGTTGTTTTCCTATGTTGCTAAAGGATTGAAATTGCTGTTAATCCTCTCTAAATTTCACTGCCCAGAGGTGAAGCCCTGGCTAATCTTTCTTAGTTTTGCTTCTAATAAACTCAATTTTCTGACTCCAGATCCAGTATTATTTGTTCACTCAACAAGCTCATCCTTCCAAACACTAGTGCCCACCCTTCCTAATCACTTTATATTTATTAATATTCATTTTTACATGTACTTAGATACGTACTTGTCATCTCTATGCATTAGACTATAAGCTTGGTGAGTTTTATTCTTGACATTGCATCCCCAGCAACAGTGAATTGCCTTTAGTGAAGAATAAAATATGGAGTATTCACCAAGCACCTATTACAGGCTCTGTGCTAGGTACTCAAGGGGATACAAAAGAAAAGGAGGGCATAGCCCCAGCCTTGGAGGAATTTAAAATCTGGTTCAGAAGACAAGGCATAATGTTGTTCATATGTGAATGGTAGTATATGATTAATTAGGATCATGAGATTTGGAGCTGGATAGAGTATTTGAAATTTAGATTTGGTTGACATTTATATAAGGCTTTAAAGTTTATGTTGTACTTTGAATATATTATCTCATTTGTACCTCACAATAGCCCATGACATAGGAACTTTAGGTATTTCTTTAAATTCCCATTTGACAGATGAATGAACCCTCAAGGAGGTTAAAGGGCTAATTCATGATCACAGTGCTCACTACATGGTAGGCAAACATAGTAAAACTGAGAATATAATCACCATTGAAGAACAGAATGATTTCCAAGAGGTCTTAAATTACTGACTGTATGGTAGATTGTCATTTCTTGGGATGCAATATAGCTTATCTGATAAGAAATATTTGAAGGTAAGAAGTATATTCCTAGGTACTTTGCCACTATCAAAAGGTATACTGGAAACATAGATAGACTACTCCTCCAAGAGAAGGGCCAGTGAGAGCAGTGTGAGGACATCACTATCTGTGGTCCTATGCTATCAGTTAAAATTTGTCTCTCCACGACTGTGCACTGACCATGTGTCTTTTATCCGTGTGAGGGTTGAGAGTGGGATTTAAAGAAAAAGAATTTTTAAAACACATGCTTTGAAATGGATGGCGTGGGGAATGAAACTAGGAAGGAGTCACTAAAAGGAATATAAAAAGAGTGCTAAGCAGCAGCAAGATCCCAGCTAGGCAAAGCTCCAGGCTCCCTGCCCTAGGTTTGGTTCTATTGAACCTAGATTTTCTGACTCCAGGTTCAGTGGTATTTATTCATTCATCAAGTTTACCTCTTCAACCACTAGGGGCCTCCTTCCTTAATTACGTTATAGTCATTAATATTAATTCTTTAAATATACATCTCCTTCTTATCTTTCCTTATCAGACCATAAGTTTTTTGAGAGTAAGGATTGTTTCATTCTTTGTTTTTATATCAGTAGCAAGAATGAGTGGCTCTTAATAGATAATCAAAAGGTGAAATATATGAAGGGTGGAAGTGAAGTATATTCATCTGGAACCTACTATCTGCATGGTACTGTGCTAGTAACATAAATTGCTAGTAGATGAAGTGAACTCGGGGTCATGATTTTCTCCTCCTCTGGCTTTGAGAAAGTGAATATTTGGGAGAATGTCTGTTTGTCCTATATTTGCTGTTATATTTCTTTCTCATTCTGTAATAATGTCTCTTTGATTCATCTCCTTTGGTACCTCCCTTCCCTCCAATTGCTTTACACTTTTATAATGCAAAAGTAACGAAGGAAGGAAGGAAGGAAGGAAGGAAAGAAGGAAGGAAGGAAGAAAGGAGAGGGGGAGGGAGGGAGGGAAGAAGGAGGAGGAAGAAAGGAAGGAAGGAAGGAAGGAAGGAAGGAAGGAAGGAAGGAAGGAGGGAGGGAGAGAGACAGAGACAGAGAGAGGGGGGGGGAGGAAGGGAGAGAAACTTGAAGAATCTGATGTTGATATAATTCTGGGATTTTGCTGAGATCATCCAGGTGCATGCAAAGGATTGTTTTTATGCCAAGCTCAACTTGGTTGCTGGGCCTTAGCTCTGGAAAACATGGTGTCTCCTAATATCTTGCTATTTTCCCATTTGGGTGTAAATTTAAGGGATCTGAAAGAATCCCTACCTTATGGCCAGTAAAGGAGAGGCAGGTATAAGCCAAGATGCCACAAGAGGTCAATTGGCCCAGGAGATGTTCCTTTAAGATCTTATACTGCTAAATTTCTTTCTTTTATATTTTTAAAAAATTTATTCCTTTGCTACTCTCAAGTTTTTGTTGTTCTTTTTTATTATATTGGTCCTGCCTACCCATGAAGAATTTATATTTCTCCAATTATTTAAATCTTCTCTAGTTCCTGAATTTGTTTTTGCAGATGTATTTCCAGGTATTTTATTCTACCTAGAGTTATTTTAAATGGGACATTTCTTATTATCTCTTCTTGCAGGGTTTTGTTTATCATATTGTCTGCAAAAAGGGGCAATTTTATTATCTCCTTCCCTTTCTTGATTCCTTCTATTTCTTTTTCTTCTCTTATTGCTATTGCTAGGATTTCCAGTATAAGACTGAACTATATTTATGACAGTGGGCATCCTTGTTTCATACCTGATCTTACTAGGAAGACTTCTAGCTTATTCTTATTACTAATTATGCTTGCTAATGGTTCTAGATAAACATGTTTTTATCAATTAAATTTAAACCCATTTATACCTATGTTTTCAAATGTTCTTAATAGAAATGAGCACTGTTCTTTATTGAAAGCTTTTTCTACATCTATTGATATAACCATATGATATTTTTATTATAATTGATAGAAAGCATCCCTGCATTCCTGGTATAAATCCCACTTCATCATAATGCATAGTCTTTGTAATATATTGTTATAGTCTTTTAACTAGCATTTTATTTTATTTAGGATTTTTGCTTCCACATTCATTAATGAAATTAGTCTATAATTTTCTTTCTCTGTTTTTACTCTTCCTGGTTTTAGGCATCACTATTATATTTGTTTCATAATATGAGTTTGATAGAATCCCTTCTTTCCTAATTATTTCAAATAATTTATTTAATACTGAATTTAGTTTATCTTTAAATGTCTGCTAGAATTCACTTGTAAGTCTATCTAGTCCTGGGTTTTTTTTCCCTAGGAAGCTCATTTTATGGCCTCTTCTTCTGCATTTTAAAATTATCAGATAGATACTTTAAAAATGAGAAAACAATTTCACTTTCTTTGCTATTATCAATACAATTTATGTGTAAAATCCTTAATAATTAATAAATCTGTTATCTCATTTTGAAAACTTATTATTAAAATATACTCAGAGCATGAATTTCCATGATAGTTAAATTTGGAAGCCAGTCATATACATCTGTATATAGTTCTTAGAGAAAACAGTCTAATGCTTTCCTCAAAATTTACTATTCCATTTAATTAGGAAACCTTTACGTTACATCTTAACCTTATTACCTTGTCTGATCATTTCACCCTTAGGGGATATCATCCCTATATTACAATTTGACCATAATTACAGGTTAAAATTGTAAGATGTTCATACTCCCTTCCTATTATAGTAACTCAGCAATGTTCTATTATTTAATAGACTTATTATTGTACTTACAAAACTTCCTGATTATAGAAATTTGCTATAAAAGGAAAAAGAGGAGCACAGTTATAACAGTGTAAAGCGGGGTTCAGGTGACTCCCTTAAGTCTGTTTGATTCCAAATACAAGTCATATCTGACAGCTAATCATGTAGTCATGGTGTTTCAAGAGCAAGGCTCAGGATTAACCAGGTGGGAATTTTCTTTTTCAGAAAGGAAATAGTGCAATTGGGAAATAGCGTCAGGTGGATACTACATAGGCCGTGTCTGAGGTCATGCTCAAAACTTTTCCCACGCACAGGCAGCCAGCTTTAGCAGTTCCCAGACTGCAGTTGATGCTATTTTATACTATTAACTTCAAGACAATTCAGAGAACCACCCCTGTAATCAAAGCTCGAAACAATAGTAAATTGAAGGTCCAGGAAATTTTATCTTAAATAGCAAAATTTCACTAACCACAGCTTATAGCCTAAATATCTTTTCTGATGTTTCCATAACAGTTAACATTTCATTTATCTTTTGCTTATAAATTAAAACTACTCATATTCTTAGGCTTCAATTCAGAAAATACCTGATAGCCAATCATTATATCATTAATATGTTAAATCATTAATATGTTGTAGCTACAGGGGTATTAAGACTTTCCTAGGCAACAACTGGGTGGGGCCTGCTGAGAACTGGTCCTGCACTGGAGACACTGCTGGGGTGGCTAGTGCCAGGACCTTCCACCTGGGGATAGTTCCTAGTGACAGGTCAAAGCAGATGCTGGCTGTGGGGTCTGACAACCCCAACAGTTGCAGCCTTTGAGTCAGGCATTACTGGGGCTGAGGCTGGGGCTGAGGCAGAGGCTGTTTGTAGCTGCTGAGGAAGGATGGATAGAATGTACTGCTTCTGTGTGATTCCCCCAGGTTTCTCTAGAGCAGTGGTTCTCAACCTTCCTAATGCCATGACCCTTTAATACAGTTCCTCATGTTGTGGAGACCTCCAATCATAAAATTATATTTGTTGCTACTTCATAACTGCAATTTTGCTACTATCATGAATCTATCTGATGTGCAGGATGCATTTTCATTTTTACAAATTGAACATAACCCACAAGTTGAGAACTGCTGCTCTAGAGGGATGAGCCTGCAGGATTTGATTCCCAAGGGCATAGGGACATTGGGGCCACTGCCAGTAGTGGGGCCCTAATGCGACTGTTGCTCCCCCCTCCACCAGGTGAGTAAGAGCTTAGTTCAAGTTTCCTTACATTTTTCCCAGCCTTCTTTTTTTAACACCTGTATTTGGGAATCTGATCTGAGACAAGAAAGGGAAAGACCTAAAGGAATGAGGGACCTCTTCAGAGGTGCAGGACATTGGGACATGGACTATAATGATCTTGGTAAAAATCCCCACAACTGAGATACACTCATGACTCTGGGGTAGTAGGAAAAGCAGAAGGGTTTAAAACTGATTGTGGTACCAGTGTCAACAAGGGTGGATAACTCTTTCACCTGGGTGAGGAAGGAGACATTTCCAAAAGGAGTCATAGAGATGACAAACATAGTCTTAATATTCCCCTCTTTGTGCTACCCTTTCCTGCCAGTGCTCCCCAGAGCTATATTATGATGAGTGATTGAGGTTGGTGGGGTGGTCTCTTAATGCTTTCTGAGGTGCTTCCATGTTTTCATCATCCATCCTATCCTTCATTCTACATTGTGTCTTCCATTGGCCAGATATTTTACATAAAAATAAACTCCTTATTTGCGTCTCTTGTTGATTAAAGGGAGCATATTTTCCTGTCCTAAAGGTGAAAAAGGGACATGGTCAGGGCAGCAGGGGAAAGAGATGGGCTGTTACAAGAAAAAATTTCTTTTTAGCATCTCTAAGTTCTTTCTTGCTAATTTCATCCTCCTTCACTAGAGTGATTGCCAGTCTTACTGTAGTCTCAAGGAGGAACCCAGTGTCAGAATGCTACCAATCTGAAACAGTTAGCTTAATTTGTTTAGAGAGGGGTGGGTGAAGATTATGAACAAAATAGGATAAAAATTGAAATATCAAGGAAGGGTTAGCAAGAGATTGCTATAAGGTGTAAACTATTTACTTTTTTTTTCTTTCTCCACTCTAGGATTACTTCAAAATAGCTCCCTTCTTTCACTGTCCTGGAATAATGAAGCTCTTAATCTTGTCATTAACTCTCTGAAACTTTTACAAAATTTAATCCTTATTTTTTATTAAGACAAGCTCCATAGAGTGGTACCCCCAAAATTTGCTAAGATAAGTCTGAGGATCTCTCTGCTACAATCTTAAAATGGCAAATCTTCAAATTCCTTGATCTGGTAAGATGTTTTTAGAGGTTCTATGAATTTTGATTATCTGATCTTATTTCTATAATTCCAACATAGTCAAAACTGAAATGATGGTGGGGGGGGAGGGATAGGTAAGGACAAAGGCAAAGACTCTTATAGGGTATTTTTTTTTCTGTTCTTATAACCTAATCTCCCACAGAAAGCCTAAAGTAGAGGTTAGTCCTATTTACTGGGACAACTGTTTCAACTATGAAAGTTCATTAATCTTCCCTAGCATTCTAAACTCTCTGGCTAAAGTCTTAGAGGTTTTTCTGGCTGGCTACATTTTAAATCTTTCAAGGTAACAGAATCTAACTCACAAAACAAACATGACAGATATTTTACATTTTACAAACACACAAACTGACAAAATGACCAGATAAACACAGATACAAAGACTTAAATCATGCAGTTATAACTCTGATTTTTACTGGTTCTGAGGCACACAGGTCAGAGGAGTATACAGTTTTCTAATTTAATAGGACTGTACAGTAAAAATCAGAGGCATGTGGAGAAACCAATTAACAAGAGGTATAAAGTCAAGAAAGGATATCCTCTCCAGAGTGATCCTGAATGAAGTGGGTCAAGGTAGAGGCCCTGGAATTTTCCTCACAAAGAAAGGAGAGCTCAACCAAAGCATGATATCAGAGTACTGGAGCAGAAACGAGGATCACAGACTTACCAGATGGGGTGGGGGAGGGGAATCAGACTTGAAAGAAACCTTTGGTAGCACCCAGTTCACTCCCACTGGTACTATAAAGTCCACTTGGCCCAGTTCTCATTCCAATCTTACTTCTGACACCAACTACTGTTGACTGGAATGGAATCAGCCTTTAACATGTGGTTGACTGGAGCTGCACAAAGCAGGTTAGAGACAGGAGGGTCAGGAATTTAACAGAAGTTTAATTTCAAAGTAAAGGAAATGTCTTGCAAGCAAGGACACATGTGCCAAAGCCCTGCCCTGGGTGGGGGAAAGGTAGATGAGACAGTGTGGGAAGATCTCAACAATTATGCCAATGTCTGTGCAGTGAGCTGTAGACCTAACAATGATGAGTAACAGCAACAATGCGACAAGTTTGATTCGTAGGAGAACTTCATGACCAGAGCATGGGTACTGGAGGTGCTTGTCTAAGCTCAGAGATCACTTGATGCTGCTGTGAAACAGTTCTGGGATTTTGCTGGGTCTGAGATCAACCAGAGGGTGAGTGCAAAGGATTGTTACTATGCCAAGACCAGGGCACAGCTTGCTGGCTGGGCCTTAGCTCTGGAAAACAGGGTATCTCCTATTATCCTGACAGTAACTAAAATCTATATAAGGTTGTTGAAACTAGTGCTTAGGACTCATTTTTGCATTTCTTCATACCACCAATCTGTGCTCTTAACATATAATATACTAAACCTGTTTCCTCCACATATTTGTGTGTTGATTGTTATAATTGGCAATGGTAACTACGAATTGATCTTTGGACAATTTCTTTCAGAAAGTTGCCCCATCTCTTCCTTTTCTGTATTTAATCATTTATCAAGTCTATTGACTCTACCTCCACAACATCTTTTGCATTCATCACCCCTTTCTCAACATTCATGTGACTTCTGCACTAATTCAGATTATTACCACCTCTTATCTGAACTATCAAAATATCTTTCACATGTGTGATTATATCAATTTCTCTGTCAACCTTGAGCAGCACCTTATTGTACTTTCAAATAAATTCAAATGCCTCATCCATAAATCTAAAGCCCCCTACAATCTAGTTATAACCTGTCTTTGAATTCCAATTTCATATTATACCTCTTTACAGATTTTATGTTCCAATAACTGGGCTATTAGCTATTTCCTTAGCTTGATATTCCTTTTGCCATCACTGTGAATTCTTCCAGATCTTCCCCAAAGCCTGGAATGCACTCCCTCTTCATTACTATTTTTCAGAATCCTAGTTTACTTCCAGGATCAATTCAGGTACTATCTTCTCTGAAAATCCTTAAAGATATCCCCTAACGATGTGGGAAAACTAGGACACTAATGCACTGTTGGTGGAGTTGTGAACTGATCTAACCATTCTGGAGAGGAATTTGGAACTTTTTATAGCTCAAAGTTCTATAAAGTCTTGCATACCTTTTGACCCAGAAATACCACTACTAGTTCTGCATCCCAAAGACAGAAAAAGCAAAAATATGTACAACAGCATTCATAGCAGCTTTTAGTTGTGACAAAGAACTGGAAGTTGAAGGAATACCCATCCATTTGGGAAATGGGTGAACAGGCTGCTATATATAAAATTGTGATGGAGTACTATTGAACTATAAGAAATGATGATTAGGATGCTCTCAGGAAAATCTGGAAAAATTTACAAGAATTGATGCAAAGTGAAGTGAACAGAACCAGGAAAATATCACACACAATAAGAGCAATATCATATCATGACCTACTGTAAATGACAGCTATTCTCAGCAATGCAATGATTTCAGACAATTCTGAAGGAATGATGATGAAGGGTGCTGTCCCTCTCTAGAGAAAGAACTGGTGAAGCCTGAATGTACATCAAGGATACTTTTTCTTTACTTTCTTTACTTTTTTTTTGGTGGGGGGGGGGAAGGAGCATTTGTATTTTCCTTCATAGTGTGACTTACATGGAAATGTGTTTTACATGACTACATATATATAAACTATGTCAAATTATTTGCTTTCTCAATATGGAAGGGGGGAAAGACGAAGGGAGGGAGAGAATTTGGAACTCAACATTGTTTTAAAATGTCAAAATTATTTGTACATGTAATTGGGGGAAAATAAAATATTAAATAAAAATAAATTCTTTATATCTTGGATTTCAAACCTTTACCAGAGAAATTTGAAACAAAGAACTTTTCCCCCAGTTCACCCACTTCCTTTCTTATGATGATCAATTTTTTTAATGTGTAGAATCTTTTTAGTTTCATGTAATCAAAGCTATTTATCTCTTTTGTAATTGTCTCTGCAGCTGTGAGAGCTATATGATCTGCTTCAAAGGAACTCATATTTTATCTAAATGACAAATGGGAACCACTGGAGCTTCTTGAGCAGGAGCATGCCATGGTTAGATCTATTCTTTAGAAACATCAATTTGGTAGCTTTATAGAAAATGGATTGGAGAAAGAGAGACTAGATGCATAGAAACCAGCTAGGAATCTATTGTAAAAGTCTATGTGAGAGGTTATGAGAGCCAGTACTACCATGGTTCGGTATGAGCAAAAAGGAGGGAACTAATGCAAAGAGATTGAGAAGTAAAATAGACAAGATTTAGAAATTTAATTAGATGGAGATGGGTAATTTAATTAGATGGAGATGGGTAAATGAGATTGAAGATTTGAAAATGACTACTGGGTTTTGGACCTGCATGACTGAGAGAATGGTCATGTCCTCAACAGAAATGCAGATATTACTTAAGGAGGGTTTAGGAGGAAAAAGAACAAGTTTGATTTGTTGAATTTTAGATATCTAGGGATATGAATATGAATAAAAGGAAGTTAGAGACTGGGAAATGGAACTCAGGGAATCAATGAGCATTATGCAGGTTTGGGTGTAATTTTCAAAGAGATGATAATCCCCAGGGAGTTGATGAGATTACCAAGGGATAGAGTAGTACCCAGGTAAGTACTGGGATAGGCCAATACACAGTAGGATGAACACTGATGACAATCCTACAAGGAATACTCGAAGCATGGGTCTTTAACATTTTTTTTTCATGTCATTGACTTCTTTGGCAGTCTGGTAAAGGTCTTAGATCTCTTCTCATAAGAATTTTTAATATTTGTAACTGAAGAAAATGCTAAATTTCAAGAAAATAAAGGCTTTTTTCCCTTCTAATTTCTTGGGCTCCTTAAAATATACCTTAGGCTAAGAACCCTTAATTTAAAAGCATCCATCAGATAAGTTAGGAAGAGAACCACTACGAAGTAATATCATTAAACCCGGAAGAGACAGTATTCAGAAAGAGTGGATCAACAGTATCAATTGCTGAAGATCTGAAGAAGAATAAAAACTGAGAAAAGGTGATTAGGATTAGCAATAGGGGGATCATTGGTGACCATGGAAAGGGCATTTTCAAAAAGTGGATGGGAATAGAAGCCATTTCAGGGGACTTAAAAGTGAATGAGAGGGGAGGAAAGGAAACAATAAATGATATATTTATCTAGGGTCATATCTCTAGTAACAGAAGGAAACTTAGAATCTACTCAATCCAACTTCTTCTTTTTACAAAGGAGCAAACTGAGACCCAGGAACACTAAATGAATTGCCCAAATTCACACAGGTAATACCAAAGGTGGACTTTGAACCCAGGTTCTTTGGCCCCTGAGCCTGTGCTATCTCTACTATCACATAATGGCCAAATACATTGTACATAATAAGAGCTTTTTTGTCTGTGCCTCACCTTCAAATCTCAATTTTAAAACTAGGGGTCTAATGGTAAAAAGGAGAAGAGTTATATAACCATAGCTTGAGGGAATGTTAGGGTCAAACAAAGAGTTTTGGGGAGGAGAAGGATTGTTTGTTTGGTTTTTTCAGGATGAAAGAGAGTTAAGCAAATTTGAAGGCAACCAGGAAAGATCCAGAGGACAAAGGGAGATTAGCAATTAAAAGGCAAGCTGTCAGAGAACCTCCAAGTCCACAAGCAGAGGGGTTGCCATTGGCAAGGAGAGGGGCTCTCATCCTTTAAGACTGGATCTTAAGAGATGAGGATAGTGGAATGATAGTAAGGTCATTTAAAGTGTGGAATTGAAGAAAAGGATGGTCTCAACTTCTTTTTAGTGAACAACAACTTTAAGTTTTCTGATACAGAAGGGTAAGGGTGAAATGGATGACATGAAGAGATAAAGTTTGGAATAGCCCCTGTAAGTCTTGTGGCAGACAATGGACCAGGGAGGAGTAAAAAGATTGCGCTTGCATGCATAGTGAAGGCTTAGATGAAATTGAAAAAGATAAACCTGTAGTAAACATAGTTGGTTTCATTTTAGGGGAATTCTGAAATCCTTCATCAGAAGAGGAGAAGGCGCAAGGAAGTAGTAATCCATTGTTGATCCTTGGTAATAGGTAAAATGAGATAGGATGGTGGGGCAAGTAAGTCAAAGGTAGAGAACATTATAAAGTGGAACCAGTTAACAAGGGTGAGGATTTTGAAGGGAGAAGAGTGAGGCTAGGACAGGTTGGGGAGGCCTGGGGAAGCAAGGAAAGATAAACAAAGTGGAGGTCAGTCAGCATGAAGATAGAGAATAAGATTAGGAGAGTTGAGTCTCATGGAAAAATAGGAAATTATAGGCAGATATGACTGTCAAGATTTTAGGAGACACCCTGTTGTCCAGATCTAAGGCCCAACAAGTATGCTGTGTAGTAACAATCCTTTGCACTCACTCTCTGGATGCTTTCAGCCACAGCAAAATCCCCAAATTGTTTCTGGTTATGAAGTCCTGCTATGAATCAGACCTGTCACATTGTTGCTGTTACCCCTCATTGTCAGGGTTACAGCTCACTGTGCAGCCATTGGAATAAGTACTGATATCTCCCCACGCTAAAGTGGGTCCCCCCCACTAAGGGCAGGCTCTGATACATATGTCCTTGCTTGCAAGACATTTCCTTCACTTTGAAATTAAACTTCTCTTTGATTCCTGACTCTCCTGACCCTAGCTTTCTTTTTTCTGTTCAACTCCAGTCATCCAGAGGTCAGAAGCTGGTTATGTCCAGTTGATATTATATAAAGGAATTTCAGAATTGTGAAAGAAGGTGGAACACTTGAAGAAGATCCTAAAATCAAAAGTGTAACTTATGTGACTGAGGTAAAGGGAAGGTGCAGATCCATGGAGGATAAGGTGGATGAACTGGGAAGCAAATGGTTTTGAGGAGAAATGAACAACTAAAATAATGTCTCCAAGTGTAACAGCAGACATAGATGTGGAGAAGAAGCAGGAATATGCTGGAGCCAGCTCAAACCAACAAGGCAATTGTTAAATTTTCAATGTCAGCATTTACACCATAGAAATCGGCCATCACTACAAACCAGGACTGGATTTATTGTGTCTAATTGTCTAGACTTAAGGAAGTGGTGGAGAAAGTGTAAATAATGCAGATTAAACTTAAAAGTGTTTAACCTCTGGAAGCTTTTTTGTGAAACATTTAGGAAAACCCCTGAGAGGAAAACTGTGAACCAGGTATTGAATTCCTTGAGAGTTCCAGGAAGCAACCTGATTCCTATAATTCATCTTATTGCAATTTAAATTTTCACATCACTTTTCCCCTCAACATCTCTCTTGTCATTCTTTCTCATCCACACTGGCAACAACCTAGCACCAAAGCCCCTCCAGAGGGACTGTGGGGGTTCTGGTGCAGAGCTGACCTGGTTGAAGACTGAAAGATAAACTCAAACTCTGTTCTCTATTTACATCTTTCTTGACGTCTCCTTATCACACTGCTTACTCTCAGACCATCATCCTTGATCTCCCCTCACCTGAAGCTTGGACTAGCCCCTGGTCCTCCTGTTCTGCTAGGTACCTTGCCTTATCTTGCTCACCTCCAGGCCCTTTCTCAGTCATCTCTACATCATAACGCTATTGAGCACCTGAAAAACTTCTCATTTTTCTCCTACGCTTTATATATTGTCTTCCAACATGAGACTATAAACTCCTTGAGATCAGCAACTACCTTGCTTGCTTATAACATTAAGAGCAGCATGGAGTACTTTAAAAAAAAAAAACCCTGTTGCCAACCAGGACAAAAATGTCTCTCAAACTTCCCTTTACCACAAGATGGGATAAAAGCTCATTTTACATATAAGTAAACTGAGACCCAGGAAGGTTAAGCAATTTATCCAAGACCACACAGGCTGTATCAGAGACAGGATCTGAACCCAGATCCTCTGACTCCAGGGTAGCACATTTTCTCCAGTACCAACCTTCAACTTCTTCCTCACGCTATAAGTATGTACCCTACCCTACCGACTCTTATCTTGTTCAGGGATTCATAATTAAATCAACATTGCCTTTATTGTTGTTGTTTGCCCTTCATTTTTGACTAAGATCAATGACATCAAAATATTAGACTCAGGGTACAGAGTATTTGACTATGGCTGATCAGACCAATACAAGTTCCTAAGGCACTAACACACATTAGGCACAAGTGGTCCATTAGAACATTTAGAATGGCTCTGGATTTATGCAGCTCACATTTCTCTTATGTTTTTACAATTCTTCTTTGCTCATAGAGTACAGAACCTTCTTTGATGTAGGCACACCATTCTGGACAGTGCTGTGCCAACATTTTCTGTTTCACAGTCAATACTAAAATAGAGATGCCCTGAGAGTATGATCATGTCACTTCTCCCGACCACCATGTTAGTGCTTGCCACATGTGAGTTCTCTGTAAAATAGTGTTTTAGGAAAGCATGTGTTTGGCATTCAAACTACATGGCCAGCCCATTGGAGTTGTACTCTCCGCAACAGAGTTTGAATGCTTGGCAGTTCAATTCTAGAGGGGGCCTTATCTTGCCAGGTAATATTCAGGATCTTGTGAGACAATTTAAGTGGAGGCAGTTCAGTTTTCTGGCATGGCACTGATAAAACTGTCTAGGTTTCACAGGCACACAACACCGTAGTCAGCATGACGACCTTCAGTTTAGTATGCAGCCTGATACTTCTCTCCCACGCTTTCTTTTGGAGCCTCCCAAATGCTGAGCTAGCTCTGGCAATATGCATCAACCTCATCATCTATGTGGGCAGCCCTGGCAAGGGAACTTAACTACAGCATTCAAAATTTTTCTATTTACGGTGACCAATGATTCCATGTATGGATGGCGTAGTGGTAGTTGATGAAGGATCTTTATTTTCTTATTGCTGATTGTCAGGTCAAAATTAACACAGGAGGCAGGGAAAATCAATTCATATTTTACTGTATATCAGCCTCAGAGGTTGCACTGAATGCACAATCATTTGCAAATAAACAGTCAGACACTAACTTCCCCTCCACTTTGGATCTTAGGTTATGGCCTTTGCAAGTCAAATAGTTTACCATCAATGTAGAAGCTGATCTTGATGCCATTTTAGTCTTCAAAGGGATCAGACAAAATCCAACATTGCAGAAAACATCAGGCTGGAGAGAATGGGAGCAAGCACACAAACCTGCTTCACTCTCTTGATGACTGGGAAAGTATAAGAGCATTGTACTTCATCCAGAACCTATGCAAGCATGCCATCATGAAACTAGCATACAATGCTGCTGAACTTAGTTTTGTCAGTGCTACTGTGAAAAGGATAATAATCTACTACTTTTTGGTAGTATACCTTGGATCCATTCAGAATTCCAAAGATTCTGGTTCCTAGACTGCTTAAGAGAAACTCCATTCCCTGGTCAACATTCCATGCTCTCTTATAACTATTCATATCAATCCTATCCCTCCCATGTCTCTATCCATTAAATCCTACCATTTCATTGTGACTTCCTCTCCACGTTATTGCCTTTTTAGAATTATGTTTTTCTTTATAGATTACTTTGTATTTAATATTTATATCCATGCTGTTTCTTCTCAATAAAATGCATGCTCCTTGAGGGCAGGGATTGTTTCTATTTGGTCTTTGAAATTTCAGGGCATATCAGTGAATACAGCAGACATTTACCAAATGCTTGCTGAATTACAATGAACTGAAAAACATTGTGAGGCAGATGGTACAAGTACTACTATCCATGGGTTACTAATGAGGAAACCGAAGCTTAGAGAGAGATAGAAAAACTAACTCCAAGTTACATAGCTAATAAGTGCGAGAAACAAGATTTGAACCAAGGTCCAAGTCCGGAATCTTTCTGCTGTATTTCCCTGTAAAGGCTTTCCCTTCAGATACAACATAAAGCTTTGTTTCATAACTCTAATGAATTTTTTTGTAAATGCATTATAGTTGTTTGGGTCTATGCTTTATCTTCCTACTTGATTTTGAGGTCCATGAGAGCATACACCTTATTTTAGCATTTAGTATCTATTACAATGCTCTGAACATAGTAAGTATTGCATATAAGTTTGTTCTGTTAGAATTTATGTGAGGTTTCAATCTGGAAATTGTACATACCTTTGGGTATTGTCCATGGTTAAATTTCTAAATTAAGGAGGCATAGGAGCTTGATGAATGAACTAAAAATCATTTAAGTACTTATAATGTCAGCTGTGCTGAATTCTAGAAATACAAATATAAAAACAAGGTTGTCTTTATTGTCAAAGGTTTACAATTTTTGTTAACTGCTTTTTTATTCAATTTTATTTTATTTTAGTTCTGAATTCTCTCCCTTTCCCAGCTCTCTTGCCCACACTTTTGAGAAGACAAGAAAAACAAAACAAATATGTGTAGTCATGCAAAGCAAATTCCTGTATTGGCCATGCTGACCCCTCTCCTCAAAAGAGAGGAAGAAGAAAGGGAAGAAGGGTGGGAAGAAAGAAGGAAGGAAGGAAGGAAGGAAGGAAGGAAGGAAGGAAGGAAGGAAGGAAGGAAGAAAGGAAGAGAGGAAGAGAGGAAGGAAGGAAGGAAGGAAGGAAGGAAGAAAGGAAGAAAGGAAGAAAGGAAGGAAGGAAGGAAGAGAGGAAGGAAGGAAGGGGAGGAAGGAAGGAAGAAAGGAAGGAAGGAAGGAAGGAAGGAAGGAAGGAAGGAAAGAAGGAAGGGAGAGGGAGAAGGAGAAGGAGGAGAGAGAGAGAATATGCTTCAGTATGCACTCTGAGTCCATCAGTTCTCTATATGCAGGTATATAGCATGTCTCAACATGGATTTTATGGAATTGCCATGGTCATTGTGCTACTCGGAGTTGCTAATGTCCCAAGTCAGTATCATTGCGTGTGGAACATGAAATTAGTGAAAACTTCTCAGTCTGGAATGTAACCCCCCCCTCTCCTGAGTGTCTACCCTCCCCCTTCTCCTGTCAATTACTTTTATCTTCCTTTGTTCATTTCTTCCCGCCTGGTGAAGGCCAACCCCCTTGTAGTCTCATTGGGGAGGAGGTTGGGAGGTGAATTTTTCACCAATGAAAGAGGGCAGTTGACCAGGAGAGGGGACGTCTTAATTAGGTTTTTAAACCTTGGAACAGGGCTAGGCTCTCTCTTCCGGCCCCGACCTCATGTATCAACATGGGTAAGACATCATCTCATGGGGCACCCCTTTCTTCCCGGGAGAAAGGGAATAAATTCCTCTTCTTATCTAAGTCATCTCTGTGTTTACTTTTCTAATTAAATTAAGAATAATGGGTATTTTTTTATACCACAAACAATTGCAATAATGCTGTTATAGTATAAATTGTTCTGATGTTTCTGCTCACTTCACTCTGTATCAGTTCCTACAAGTCTTCTCAGACTTCTAATAGAAGGATTCTTCTAGTCTAAAGAGTCTCTGATATGGTGAACTGGTTCATGGGATAGGTGATTGACAAAACCTTTCAGGAGCAATGCATGCTTGATTACTGGACATAGAGTTTGGGGGTAGAGGGAAAGGAGAGAGGATAGTGTACGGTGATGTCAGGTTAGATGGGAAGAAGATCTGGCGAGGTGACTGGATGAGATGTGAAAAATTCCTGTATCAAAGGAACACATTTCAGAATTGGGTGGAGTATTTGGGGAGGGGAAGAGATGTGGTGCCCTTCCTCAGTATGAACATCTATGAAGAACAGTGAACTAGGCAAATGGTAAAAAAGCAGGAAGAAGAAAAAGTGGCACTACAGGAGATGAGAGAATCTCCTTTCATGTTTTCTAATGGGAATCTGGGAGGGGAACCAAAGTGAAAGGAGTATGCTTAGACTGATTGACATCTTGAAGTAAGCATTCTAGTGAGGCATGACCCAATTTAGGCAGAGGAATATCCCAATGTGGAACATAAATATAAAAGGCTGTGTGGCCAGTGTGTTTGGCAAGATTAAATTTAATCTTGGGCTGAGGGTAATGGCACAAAGTTGTTGCCTAATGAATGATTGTTGAATTTACTATATTTACTATATTTACTATATTCTGGAGTGTCCAAGTGTATGTAAGATAAGGGTGGGGTGGGAAGCATCCCAGAATGAAGAGGGCTGTGAACACTTCTGGGGGGGGGGAGAAAGAGGTGATGCTATCCTTTGGGACTCAGGAGTAGAAATGAAAAGGGATCTAATGGTGGGATTCACCATAAATTACAGCTGATTCTGAGTGAAAGAAGTTGCTCTATCCTATGGTTCCTATAGGTTTTTCATTGTCCCTTTCCCCACCCCAACCCTTCATTCTGCATTCCCTGTTCTTGGGGTAATATGCCTCCTCAATATGAATGTGTGCTAGAGGAGAGAGGAAGGAGGAAGGACATCGACATTTTGCTGTTTGGTTTGCATTCAAAGAAACTGAGGCATGAGAAAGAGCTAGTAACACATTGAGACACACAGCTCATCTGTTTCCATCTCAATTTCATCTGTTCAGTTTATTATGCTATCCACTTTGCCCTTTTCAGAGGATTTTACTGGTACAGTGTTAAGCTGTTAAAAGAAAATTGACTTGTCCCCTTGCCATTTAATGTCATCATGAAAACAAGCTGTTTCCCTGAAAGAAATAAATAGGACTTTACTGCTTAAAAAAAAAATCTGCCCCCATGCCACTCAAGGTTATTGTTCTGAACTTGCTACTGCCCTGAGGCAAACACTAGTGCTGAGGCTGAGTTCCAAGCCAATGCAAACCTGGAAATTAACACTTGTAATGTGGAGTGGAGGAATGAGTGTGACTATTAATATGGATGTGAAAGAGTTCCTGGATAAAGACAGATCACTCAGGATCAAAGATCCAGGATTCCTATCAGGGATGCTATGTTTCGATCATGTTTGCGGATTCTTGCTGATGTGGGTCAAAAGTCAAGCCTGAAGAGTACTTTGCTGCTAGAATTTCTAATGAGCCCCTGGAACGATTGTGGGAAAAGGTGATGGTATGTTTCCAAAGTACTAACCTAAGGGGTTTTGGTGAAGCAATTGGCAAAACAGGGTTCGGGAGAGAAGGAAAGGCAAAAGGGTTTAGGGGACTTGGGGAGAAGGGAGGGAGGAATTGAGTTATATTCCAATCTGCTCAGCTCCAACTCCAAGCCAGCAAAAATTATTATGAGCTCCACAGCTGGGATGCAGATACATTTACAGTTAGGGTGAGCCACTGGATACTAGGGACCACTAGGTGGCATTTGTGATTTATTACTTTTGAAGCTGTGGTTTTAAAATATTTCTGCTGATCCCTTGCTCAGAATGAACAAGATATTTAGCATTCTGGAACTTTTCATCAAATAAACACAAAGCTTGTTCTCTTTCTCCATCTGGAGAGGATGGTGGGTTTCTGAAGGTGCCTTTCTTCAGGCACATTCTTCTGGAGGTCTTCTCTGACCCCCACACCACTGGTTTACGTAAGCAATTACTTCTCTACAATTAAGCTGTAAATATTGCAATCACTCCATTCTTGTCCTGTCACTCCAAGCCCCAACCACAACAAATAGTGCTAATCACATACTTATTCAAGTGTGTAATTATTCACAGCTAAACTTCTGTCACTTTCACCCTGTTTGGAAACAGCAGAACACAACCTGTAATTAGCAAATGTGGCTCCAGGCACTTTTGCTTGGGAGTAAGCCAGGGATTCAGCACCTAGGCACTCCTTTGATCTGGAAGCTGGCAAGGATCCTAGCCCTGAGGCCAGAGTGCTATCAGCACTCAGCAAGTCACTGAGATCAATGAATGTGTCAAAGGAGTCTATCCCAAATCACAGATTATTTCCTTCTCTCCCTATGGCTTCTGCCTTTGGTAGATATTTCATAGAATTTTCTTTTCTTTTTGAACCTATCAACTTCTTTGAAAGGTTTTGGGGTAAGGTCTCCAAAGTATCCCCCACTTACATTAAAAAAAAAGTAAAGTTACTTCTTGGTGATCCTCTTGCTGTTACCTTTGCAATTGCGGCTCCTAGCAGTGGGCCTTGCACACAGCAGGTACTAAATAAATGACTGACGAATTGGGATGAGTTGAATTATCTTCTCAAGTGAACTAAGCAACTGGTTGGATATGACAGTGTGAGGTTAGCCTTGTTAGCTCAGTTGGAGCACAGTGCTAATAAGGCCAATGTCCCTTGTTCTATCCATGAAAGACAAAATTATCTTTGAACTGTTCCAAAGACTGCACTGAAAATCCCAGCTAGCCACCACAGATGTGGGTACTTGTGATTACAAAAGAGACCACATACAGTGTTGCATGGGTAAGGAGGTAATCCATTGATACTAGTAGAAAGAACGATCCCAGGCCACACTCATGGAAAGGTTAGCTCTAGAGAAATGAAATGAATTATCCAGGGTCACACAGGGCAGTATTTGAACCCAGCTCCTTGGTCTCTAAATTCATCACGCTTTTTATTATCATTCAGTCTCTTTAGTCAAAAGTATCCTCTCTGAAATTGGAGTAGAGAAGATGGTGCTATTTCTGTGCAGAAAGAGAAAAGTTACTCACCATCACCACTACCATCCCCCACCTCCTCCCACTACTCCCTCCCTCCGAAAAAACTCACTCACCTTTCTTGCATGGGTATTAGTTTTTATTTTTGTTGGGTTTTGCTTGTTTTTTTTCAATAGGGAAACTGAAGGAGATGTAACTATACTTTACAAGCCATGTAAAAATGTTCCTGGACCAAATAAAGGAACTTTCATCAGAGAATAAAACTAAGCAAACTAATGAATTAGATTTCTGTTACATTATTTGTCAAGATTAATTTTTAAAATATGTATAGGCAAGAATTCTCATCTTCATTAAAGCCTTTAGTGGTTATGAGCAAATAAAAATACAGTTATACGCTACACATATGGCTAACATCGAGACTTTTGTACTTCATAGCCTCCATCCCATCATCGTAGTCCTGTCTCTACTCAGGTGACTTGCCTCAACACCTTCCATGCTAATATACATAATCAAAGTACAGCAGCTAACTTTTATTCAAAGGATCTGTTATCTCATCAGTTTGGAAGTTCCCTACAATGATACAGTCTGCATCTGTCCTTGTCTCTTCACCCTGTGCTTCATTTCCTTCCAGAAACACACTGCTCCTGACATCAGGAGGGGACCTGTTAGCGATCCAGTTGTCATCCCTCATCCTTATCTCATGACCAGTCAATCTTCCCTTCCTTAAGAATAGCATTCTCCTCCTGTTCTTTGAAACTCCTCATGGGTTACACATTGAAGACTACTCACTCCTACCCTGTACCTCTTCATTCCCTTCATTTTAAAATTCTTTGTTGACTGTGGTACTCCACATCTCAGTGCAGCACTAGCATTTAAAAAAGATGGATCTTTGTTTCTGTGGAAAATTGAGGTAATTAAAAGGGGACAAGTGGTACCAGCACACTTGGACCCTAACATCACAGTCTCAGACTGAATAAGAGAATGAGAAATGGCACCAAAAAGAATAAAGAATAAGAATAAAAACAAGAAAAGTAGTCAAAAATAGTCAAAGATCCATGCTTGAGGCTTAATTTATTATTAAGCAAATATTATGTGAAAGAGGAAAAGATACCAAAGGACTAGGGGGGTGGAGGGGCAGCAGGGATCTTAGAGACCACAGAAAAAAATGACTAAAACATTAACTTTTAAAATATAACTATGTGTGTATACATATATATACATAGATAGCTAGATAGCTAGATAGATGATAGATAGATAGAGGATAGATAGATTGGATAGATAGATAGATAGATAGATGAATGGATGAATGGATGATAGAAATAGATAGATAGATAGATAGATAGATAGATAGATAGATAGATAGATAGATAGAAAGAAAGATAGACACACACATACATACATTTTTTTCTCCCACCTATACAATATCTTCCTTTCATCTATACGTGAGTACAGGGTATCCTTGATGAGGGTACAAGAAAGAGCAAATAGCTTTTCACAAGTCGGTTCAACAAAGGACCACAGCTTTATGTTTTTTAATTGACTGAATGATATTGAGAATGAAATATCCCACTATCAACTATGAAGAAAACATTTGATTTGTTAGAGGAAAGCTTTCACTAACAAACCTTTTTTTTCAAAATAGAAAGGTAAATCATCTCAATTCATGAATTTGCTGATTGTTCTCCCTTGATAATGCATATTAGGCAATGTTTAGTTCTTAGAGAAACTGATATTTTGAAAATGTAGGTTAAAGTAGCTCTTTGTATACCTTTGGTCAAAGAGAATGCTACTCTGTTAGGTAGAGTTGTCTTCTTAGGGGGTACAATTACAGATGGGATATCTTTTAAGTGTTGAATGAAGAAGGAGACACCTGCCTAATCAGTCAGATAAGCGAGAATCAACCCTGGCAATCAATGGTGTAGCAGATGTCTCTGGCAGATTGCCTTTACATCCTTATTTTATAATGTGTTTTGTAAATGAAATATAGTGTCTTTTTTATACAAGCAAAGTAATAGATCAAATTGACCAGTTATCTAGTAAATTGAAATAACGTAGATTGATAAGAAATTTGGGGAAAATCTGGGCCTACAAAACTGATTTTCTCTAACAGTGATGATATATAAAAGAGCAGTAAAACAAAGTTTCTGTGTGATTTATAAGAATCCATCTTGGCCCCAGATAAAAGATCAGGAATTGCATCTCCTTCCATTGGAAGGAAGGAATTATGTAGGAGTATGGAATATTGCATATGGCGTCAGATAATCATATGTTGGCTGCTTTTGCTTAATTGGTTTGTTTTGTTACAAAGAAAGGGGGAAGGATATCTCTGGAAATGACTGTAATGTACAATTGTTTACTTTTATTTGCAAATAAAATAGCATTTTGCATTTTAAAACTCAAAAAAAAAAATCCAGTAAGGGTAGTAGTAGAACTTCACTGAAAAAATTCTCAAAACTCTACTTAGTTTGCAAAGGTAGAGATGATATGTCAGCTGCTATCATCTTCATGACTCATCCCACCTATTCACAAGATTTAGAGATTCACCAATAGACCTGGGTCATTATCTCAAGCCCCTTCAATTTACAGATGAGGAAACCAAGGTCCAGAAAAGGGAAATGACTTTCCTACAGACACACAGGGAGTAAAGAGCAGGCAGAACTAGGGCTGAAATATAAGTCATCTGATTCCAAATCCATTATTCTTTCCAATATGCCCAAGTGCCAGAGATGAAATTTGACCCCATATGAACTCCTACTTCAGAACCAGTGTTCTTTCCAGTAAACAATACTTTAATAATTGACCTTTATAGCCACTCCCCAAATGCAAAAACCACATTAACACTAGTTTAATTAAATTAGAAGACAGTGTGGTACACCAGGAAGTATATTGACTCTGGAATCAAAGAACCTGCATTCAAATATCATTTCTGATCTTTGCAACCTGTGAGACTTTGGGTACTCGCTTAAGCCTTTATGTTCCTTAGTGTCTCCATATGTAAAATGAGAGTTATAGGTGGTAGACCAGATTGCATCTGAAAACCCTTCAACTTTTTGATCCTGATCCTAAAATAGTTGTGTCCAAATTTGTGTGCCAGGCCCGGTTAAAGTCTTAGCTCACAGGAGGTCTAGACAATTATTTTGCTTCTGAAATTCAGGGACTTAATTCAAGAAAAAAAATATGGCAAATGTCTCGGAAGGCAATTGGAAATACAATAGAACGATGAAAACAGAGCTAAATATGGAATCAAAGGACCTTTTCTCAAATTCCAGCTCTGATACTTGCTGCCTATGAGACCTGGGGCAAATCACATAACTTCTCTGTGTCAGTTTCCTCAACTGTTAAAAAAAATCAAATCAAATCAAATATGAAGGCAGAGTTTAACTAGGCGGCCTAAAAGATCCCTTCCAGCTCTAAATCTGCAATTTTACCATACTGTGATACCATACAATCAATCCACATTTACTAAGCACCCACTGTGGAAAGAAGCAATGTGGTACAGCAGAATGGCCAAGGTTTCAAACCCTGACTGCTGCTAAATCTTATGAGAAACTGATGGAATGTCACTTAAGCTCTCTGAGCCTGACACCCTTTAATTAATAATGAGGGAAATCTTACAGGTCCCTTAAGTGTGTTGACTGTGGAGACCACCACATGTCCGAGTTTGAGATAATCACAAAGGTCAGAGAAGCATGTACACAGATGTGGTATGCAACCACCAAAGGATTTATGTAACATAATGGAAAGAATACTGACTCTGGAGTCAGAAGATCTAGATTTGACATTAATACCATTTGCTACCTTTGTATTCTCCAGGAATTCATTTAACCTCTCTGGACTTCATTTTCCTCTATTATAAAATAAAGGCACTGGACTAAATCATCTCTAAGGTTGTTCTAGTTTTAAATCTTATGATCAAAGTACTGAAAGTTCTCTTACCCAAAAGATCTTCCTGAAGACCCAATATTTTATTATTCTTAGAGTAAGTGGCATTTATAGACCAGGGTCCATGGATAGTTTCAGAGAGTCTGCAAACTTGTATGGGGAGAAAAGTCTATCTGCATTTTAGTATAATTTCCTTTTCTTTTTAATCCTACAGTATATTCAATTTTATTCATTTTAAAATATTCTGAGAAGGGATCTGAGCTTCACCAGAATGCCTAAGAGGTCACTAAAAAAAGGTTAGGAACTTCTACCTTAAAGAATTATTCCCTTAGCTTAAGGCCTTGTATTTTTTTTAAAAAATTTATGTTTATTTTTAGTTTACAACATTCATTTCCATAAGGTTTTGAGTTACAAATCTTCTCCCCATCTTTCTCCTACCCATCATCCCAGAACAGCGATCCCACTGAATACCTGAATACCCCCTCCCCCAATCTGCTCTCTCCTATATTCTCCCCCATTCCGCCTTCCAACTTTCCAGTAGGACAAGACAGATCTCCATACCCCAGAAGGCATTGTATTTTTCAATAGTTCCCTGTTTAAAATGCACATAAATTGGGAAGTAGTCTTATACTTCTATCATATCATTCAGTAACACTTTGGTGTATGTATCTTTCAACAACTGTTATAATGGGGAACAAAGACCATAACCCTTAGGGAAAGAGACACAAGGCAAGTACTATTGATGGTCAAAGTGAGAGAAAATTCTGGAACATGGATTAACTGTCCCGGAAGCCAGGCCCAGGTAAAGCTGTGCAGTGGGATGCCCTGTCTTTCTGAAGGCAGCATCAGAATATTCTGCCTCAGGACGAGTGGGGGAAGATCAAAAACAAAACAAGAGAACTTAGGGTAAAAAGGGTACAGACAGAACTGAAGACCAACTCAGACAGTCATAATTTTGCTTAGGGCAGGAAGCTTACAGAATAAAAAACAGAGAGTTGTTCTCATCCTCTGCTTGGATTACCCAAAGAATGTACAGGTTTCCAAGGTTTGTGTATATGTGTGTGCATGTGTGTGTAT
Source organism: Pseudocheirus occidentalis (assembly GCA_028646575.1). NCBI lineage: Eukaryota > Metazoa > Chordata > Mammalia > Diprotodontia > Pseudocheiridae > Pseudocheirus > Pseudocheirus occidentalis. Next base: position 166,683,393 of record CM053598.1, on the reverse strand, counting down.
ATGTGTGCATTTTTAAAAAGACACAAATCACCAATTTCACTATAGTTGAAGGGCAGCAATTCTCTTCCTCCCCTCAGACCCACTCAGGGCAGAGGAGAGAACACAGAGATTCATAAATGAGCTTTCTTTGTAGGGCTCAGGCTGCTTTGAAATCCTTCATTAAATCTTTTTCACAAATAAATTGCCCAGTGACAGTGGGGAATATTTCACTCTTTTATTCATATAGAGCTTGAATTGGCTCTAGAATTTCAGTGTGCAGATCTCCAGGGTGGAGAGGAGAGCCATGGGAAGGCATCGCAGTCCTGTTTGAAAGCAAGTGAGAAAAAGAGACCCCAAAGGGAGTCATTGGACAGTGGGCAATTTTTGCAACTGGGTTAACTTGAATTTCCCTTCTTCTGTGGGTTTTTGAAATGGGGAAAGTTAATTGTCTGCCTTGCCTATTGGGCCCTTCTTGGTTCTAGCACATAAATTGCTGGCTTCAATTCTCCTCTAATAGGCTGACAAACCGTTCTAGACTAATAGTTTACAATAAAATGTCAAGTATCTGATTGCCATGGAAACATTAATTTCAAGGTGGACCCTGTATAGCACTTTAGGCTGTGGAATTAGAATAATGTAGAAGTGCCAATGTCTCAAGATACCTTCTGAAATGGCAAAAGCTGTATCCCAGTATAATGAATAGCTTCTGCCCTGTGTAGGAGGTAGTGTGAGATGCCCGAACTATGTAGACATATGCATACATTTGTGGATATGATGCATATTAAATGTTCAGTGTGATGAAATGGCCACTTATTGAAGGATGGGGCAAAGGAGACCCCAACGTAGTGTTCACATGGGAAGGAAGGGAAGGGGTGTGAAGGTGTAGCAGAGACCCTCAGTCTGCTCTGCTACATCTAGATGGAACACATGTTCACACTGGCTCCCCAAGCCTGATTAACAGAGCACTGCTGATTAGGTTATGCAAATGCTAGGAGATGAATTTCACATTTCCCCCAGCCAGGCTTTTCACAGCTTTGCATTTATTATCCCCCTTTAAAAATACAGTGCCCTGGGAGGAGGGCTGGGACTGAGTTTTTTTATTTGTTCGCCAGCTCAGTTGGCACAGGCCTGTCAAGCGATCATCCCAGGCTGTGATCTGCAAAGCTGCCCTTTGTTGTTCACTATTCCCGCCACCCCCACCCCCAGATTGTTTACAAGACATACACAAGCATTGGGCTTGCCTCAAAACAAGTTATTTCCACAATTTCCGCAATACTTGTCAGCCTGGGTGATGAAAATGTTACAGCGTTTGCTGACAAACCATCTGATAAACCTGGGCACGAAGGAAGCTCCCTAGCACCTTGCCGTCATTTGCAGCTGAAGACCATAAATGCCTTGCTCATCCTTCCTGATTGTGTAATCAGCAATCTGCCCCTTAGCATTCCTGATATTGCTAGCTATCTCTGGCTTCCTCTCATCAAGGAAAGCAGTGGCTCCATTTCCCCCTGTTTGGCAATAGGAGGATGAAGCATTTGTTTGTGTTGCCAACAAGAGCTTAAAATCAAGGTTGTTTCTGTTCAATTTTTTAATGGAGCCTCCACAACAGAAATATTTCCAGGGCCACAAACACAGAATTGTCTTTTATCATGCTATATAGATATGAATATGGATACAGATATATGTATAAACAAGTGTATGTACACACATATGTGAATGTATGCATACACCTATGAATATATGTATATGTGCAGATATATAACGTGTCTTATATATCATATATTATAATGTATATCCATACATCCACATGTACATCATTCCCTCCCCCCCCTTTTGCATTGGTAGCAGCTTCAAAAACCTGGTACAGTTTTCTGTCCCCCTTCAGGGAAAGACCTAATATAATTTTTGTAAATTGTGCAACTAGAAATTAATGGTGCAGGGATCAGCTGACGTATCCATTTTCCACAGCAAGGTCTTTATGATGATTTCCTCTGATTTACAAGATACTGTTCAAAAACAGGATGGGCTCAGTGGAAGAAGGAAAAAACGGCCCTGTGTCACTACTACTGTGGCACTACTTGGTAAAAATGCCACTGATCTTTGTCAGATGGGAAGGAAAAACCATGCTCCTTCAAGAGATTTAAGATCATAGATCTAGAGCTGGAAGAGATCTCAGAAATCCTCATCCAACCTACTCATGTTACAGATAAGAAAACTGAGGGCCAGGAAGACTAAATGATTTTCCAAGCATCACACAGGGAACAATTAGTAAAGTTGGGTTTTGAACTCAGACCCTCTGCTCCAAATTCACTGTTCTTTCCACTATACAAGCTGCTCCTTTCTAGGAAATAAAGGACTCATATTTCAGCTTTGCAGTCATGCCCCTGTAGAGACTATGGTTTAGTGTAGGTAAGTAGAAGAGTGCAACTATTTAATACATTTAATATTCATTGGTCAAAAGGCAGTCATAGGGTATCTGTTTTGTTCAGAGCACTAGTAGCCTCAGTTGGGATCTACAAATGAAATAGAAATTCCCTTCCTTAGGGAACATCTTAAAGAGATAAAATACACACAAGTCAATTCAATTCAACAAACTATTAAGCATCCTTCATATGCAAGGCAGCATAGTGTAGTGATAAGGAATATGTGGTCAGCTGAGAAGTCTGGAAGACCTAGGTTCTCACATACCAGCTGTGAGATCATGGGCTAGACACTTGTTTCAGTGCCCCTGGCAACTCTCTGAGACTATAAATTATTGATGAATTATGTATCTGCCTCAGTCGAGTGAATCGCCATACTGCAATTTTCTCTAGCCAATGAAATTACAAGTCTGTACTTTTTTAATGCAAGGCATTGTGTTACATGATAGTGATGAAATAATTTTTTTTAATGAGACATAATCTTTCCTTGCCCTCCAGGAGTTTGTATCCTAAAAGGGAAAGGTGAATAGGGTATGACTTTCACAGAAAAGTGCAAGGTACAATGTGTAAAACACAGAGGGATATAGCTAAATGCATTAAGAAAAGTAAAGGAGAGGGAAAACCCTTTCCACAGCAAAGACTTGATAGAAATATTTTCAATGATAAAGACTTGGAAAGGAGAAGCATTACAAGTCGCATCCAAAAGGGTAGACCAAAAGTATGATTAGAGTCAGGTGAAGTGATCTGGATGCCAACGAAAACTTCCTAGATTCTAGGACCTAGAAGAAGAAATTTCAAGTTGGTTTTTCAAGAAAGAAATAGTTAAGGATTGTGAGGGAAAGGAGTAAAGGCATTTCAAGACAAGGGAAATAGGCTGAAGTAATTTATTTAGCTTTGTAAGCAGGTAATAAGCAAATTGGTTTCATGGGAATAGAGAGCTGAAGTCTGGCACCTCACCTTATACCTCTTGATCTGAGAACAATATGAAATCAAGTTCTACATTACCTTTATTGAGGTTGTGTTAATAGACTGCTCTTTTGTTCCAATCACATTACCTTTGTGACTTCCTTAACTCTCTTCCCTGGCCAATGCTCTCCTAAGTATAGTTTATCTCATCAGAATACCGTATTTCACCACACCATCATTGCAGATTTTGTGCCAAATTTTGAGAAAGATTATAAGTGACTATTATGTGAAGCTTTAAAAATTGTGCCAGTATTAGTTAGAAATCATTTATTTCTAAAGTTATCTTTGGTGCAAGCTTAGGATATATGGAATACTTGTGAACATATAATAAAACTGAATATTGACAATGCATATGCTCTGAGAATTCTGGATTCGGGGCTCAAAATGCAAGTAGCCATATGCCACTAGTCAATACATTGCTGCTCCATTCACCTTTTAAGTGACACGAGGAACAGAATTATACTGTGCAAAGATTATGCAATGAAAGGTTATAAACCAATTTTTGGACTGGAAAACAAAGCAAAACTGGGCGCAACAATTATGTGGTGGCAACAGTTATGCAGTGAAATGCACTATGAGTTCTTTGAGGGCAGGGACTGTTATTGAACCCTCAGTACATAGGATGTTGTTTGGCATGGATAAACATTTACTGAATTTTTAAAAATTTGTTCTTGACAATGGGATATGCATGGTGAAAAACAGTTATTTGAGGAAGATTATTCTAACTTCCATGCATTTTGAATGAACTGGAAAAGGAAGAGATAAGTAAGAATAGATGAATGACTATTGGAATAGATTAGACAAAAGGGGTATGGATAAGCTTGATGGCTCTAGTATGCTAAGGTAAAATCACATCTGAGAGATACTAGAGTCAAAGAAAGGGATCAGGTTGGTCAGCAAATAAAAAAAGTGATTATTCATCCTTTTTTACTTGGATTTCTGACTTTTAAAACTTTCTCCTTACTTAAACTTTTGCGAGCTTTTGGATATAAAGTGGCAGTTAATGACAGGGATGGAAAATAAAAGAAAGGGAAAAGATATACTGGCTTTTGCTTTAGCAGTAATGTAAAGAGCTATATTTTGTCTCAGGTGGGCATGTTGCTCTCAGAAACCGCCACATAATTTATGAGAACTAAGAAATATTAGATTGAGGAAGGAAACCCAGCCAGGAATAGTAAAATGGCTACAAAGCAAAAGTTAACAATAAGGAAAGAAAAATGTCAGGAAAGTTTCAGTTCTCTCAACTTTCCCGAGACACCCTTCTCACTATTCCATTTCTATAACAAGTGATACTTAGAATTCCTTGTGTTTCTTGTCTTCAGAGCATAGATTTCCACTTGTTTGCCTCCTGAGAGGCATTAGATCCCAAAGGAAAGATAAATCAGTTAATAATCAATAGATGTTTATTAAGCACCTACTATGTGCCAGGAAATATGCCAAACTCTGGAAACAGATGCAGAAGGAAAGTTCCTGCCCGCAAGGAATTCAAAACCCAGTGGAGGAGATAAAAAAGTAAACAACTATCTACAAACAAGCTACATAAATGGTAACTAAGGAATACCTAAGAGGAAGAAGATACTAGAAGTGAGAGGTTGGAGAAGGCTTTCTGTAGAAGTTGGAGTTTTGGTTGGGAGTCAAAAGATGTCAGACTGAGATGAAGAGGAAGAGCATTTCAGACATGGGAGACAGCCAGAAAAAACGCCTGGAGCTCTGAGATGGAGTGTCTTGTTCAGTGGTACAGTCAGGGGGCCAGTGCTATTGGATCAAAGACTACCAGCAGGAAGTAAGGTACAAGAAGACTAGAAAGGTGGAAGGAGGCTAGGTTATAAAGGGCTTTGAACTCCAAACAAAGGATTTGATATTTGATTCTGGAGATGATAGGAGCCACTGGAGTTTATTGAGTGTTGAGGGGAGGGGGAAGTTGACCTCAACAGACCGGCATTTTAGGAAAATCACTTTGGTGGTCAAATGTAGGGTGGATTGTGGTGGAAAGAGATGAGGTAGGCAGATGCACCAGCAGGATATTATAATACTCCAGGCACGAAGTGATGAGGACATACACTAGATCAGTGGTTCTCAACCTTCCTAATGTCATGACCCTTTAATACAGTTCCTCATGTTGTGGTGACCCCCAACCATAAAATTATTTTCGTTGCTACTTCCTAACTGTAATTTTGCTACTGTTACAAATCGTAATGTAAATATCTGATATGCAGGATGTATTTTCTTTGTTACAAATTGAACATAACCCAAAGGTTGAGAACGGCTGCACTAGAGTGACAGCAGTGTCAAAGAAGAGAAGGGGCTATATTTGAGAGATATTGCAAAGGTGAGATCAGTAAGACTTGGTAGCAGATTGGATATGGGAAATGAGAAATAATAAAGAGCCAAAGATGACATCTAGATTGAAAGCCTAAGGGTATGGAAGGATGCGGGGGAGGGTTTAGGGGGAAAGAACATGTTGAGTTTAAGATGTCTACTGGTCATCTAGTTTGAAATATCTGAAAGACAGCTGAAGATTTGGGGGTCAGCAGAGATTAGGGAAAGATAGACAGATTTGAGAACCATCAGCATAGAGATGGTAACTAAATCAATGGGAATTGATAAGGTCATCTTGTGAAGTGGTAAAGAAGGTGGAAAGAAGAGGACCCTGGACAGAACTCTGTGGGACAACTAGGTTAGAAGGCATGATCTATTCGAGAATCCTTCAGAGGAGAATAGGAAAGAACAGTCTCATAGGTAGGAAGAGAAGCAGGAGAGAGTGCTGTCCCAAAAACCTAGAAAGGAGAACGTATCAAGAAGAAGAAGGTGATCAACAATGTCAAAAGTTTCTGAGATATGGAGGGAAAGAAGGAGAGGAAAAAGGCCTTAGACTTGACAATCACACTACTGGTGATTTTGAAAGGAGCAGTTTTGATAAATCAACGAGATCAGAACCCAGATTGTCAGAGGTTAAAAAAGAGTAAGAGAGGGCAGCTAGGTGTCACAGTGAATAGACCACCAGCCCTGGAGTTAGGAGGACCTGGGTTCAAATGCCGCCTCAGACACTTAACACCTACTAGCCTCTGACCTTGGGCAAGTCACTTAACCCCAATTGCCCTGCCCTCCCCCCTCCAAAAAGCAAACAAAACACAACAGAACAGTAAGGGCAGAGAAAATGGAGGCACATTTTCTCGAAGACCTTTACAAGGAGTTTAGCCACAAAGGGCAGAAGAGCATAGCATGATAGTTATCAAGGATGAAAAGATCAAAATGCAAGTTTTTTGATGATGGAGGAGAAACAAACTTGTTTATAGGCAGTACGGAAGGAGTTAGTAGATAGGGAATGAAAATAAGCAATAGAGTGGGGATGAAAGAGGAGGCATTCTTTTGGAAGACATGAGATGGAATAGGATTGCTTGAGTATAGAGTGGTTAGCCTTGGTAAAGATAATGCCACCTCTTCGTGTGAGAAAGGGATAAAGGAGGAGACAGTAGTAGAAGGCAAATAAGTTATATGAGATGAAGAAGGGCCAATAGGGACACGGCTTGAGTACATGGCCTCATGGACATTTTTCCTGTAAAATATGAGGTAATGTTCTTAGCTGTGAGGGTGGGGAGAGCAGAGCCATGGGGAAGTTTGAGGTACTATGAAAAGTTTAGAAAGAGCCACTACGGAGAGTGGGGTAGTGAACTCACAAGGGAGGTATAGTTGCATACCTAGCAGCAATGAGAGCCTAATTGAAGTTGTGTAACAAAAATTTACAGTTGACCCAAAATGGTTATTTGATTTTCTCCACCTTCATTTAGTAGCATGTGCATAAGACAGAAGACTAGTGGGAGTGATTCAAGACTGAGGCTTATCAGGGCACAATCAGAAACACAAGAGATGAGGACAATACAGAGTTGAACTGAATCACCAAGGGGTCAAGATGGAGAATAAAGGAGAGAGTGGCTAGTAAAGGGGTGATGGTCTGGGAGATAACTCAGGAGTTACAATCATGGTATAGATGGAAAGCAGGATTCGATAAGGGAAGGTAGAGGAAGAGATGATGGAAAGCTGCCAGAGAAGGGGATCTGGGAATTCTTGGAACAAGTTGGTGGTGCATTTATGGATAAAAGTAAGATCAAGGATATAACTCTTGGAGTAGGAGGAGTGAGGTGGAGTAGGAAATGGAAGGTCACTAGGTTGAGGAACTGAGGGCTCATGTATGCACATATGAATATATATGTGTATGTATACATATATTCATATATATGTACATGCATGTGCATGTATACATACACTCTGTCATGATTTCTTCTAATTACCCTCCCCCCATACTTAAATTGAAGAAGTCTTGCAATAACTTGAGGTGTTACCCAAAACAAATGAACCCTGCTTCTTAAAGCAATTTTAAGCCCCTTATCCTCTAAAACCCTAGGAACAAATTGATTAATTATGCTATTGTTTCTCCCAGAAGTTGATTTTCTGCCTTAATAACAATATTAGCAAAGGAAGATGGTGACAAACTACTCTTGAGATATTCTATAAGACATTTTCATTTTGAAAAGATCATTTTTTTCCCCCTACTGAGTGAAAAAGGTCATCATCACAGATTTTTAGAAGGATAAAATGGTATGGGATAGGGTGGGAGAGGAAATGTACTTAGTGACATTTCTACCTGTACCTCTGATAAGCGTTGTACCCTCAGCTAACAGAAATCTGTGTGGTTCCTTGTATCATTACAAATATTGCTTCACCATAAGGCATTGCTAAGAGTCATATATACTGTATTTATATCCTACGGAACCCATCACTTATTAATGCAGCATTAAGGCAGTGTTAGATTATACTGTTTCATCTTACAATTTATGGCTGGCATTACAAACTTTTCGTTCTCTTCCTTCCGTAACTCATTTTTGTTCAATTATTCATTGAAATAGGCTCCCCTGAAATTTGGGAGAAATTAAATGTTATATCCACATTCATACCAAATTAATTAATCATGATTAATGTTCCTACAATGAATACAAAAGGAATTAATCATGATTAGAAACATATTGAAATATGTAGCTCAGTCTTTGAAGCTTCCTCTGCTCAGATAATATCATACACTTCTTGAAAGAAATATCCAGTAGGTCTCTTTTCCTGAGAATTTTTCATCTTGTGGCTATACTGTGCCATCCAGAAGAAGTTCTTGAGACATTGGGATGGAAGTAGTAAGGGATGAACTATACAACCCATGAGGTCTCTTTTTTACTGACCCCATATGAAGGTCCATTCAGCAGATCAAGGAGGAAACAGAGTAAGCAAAGGGATGGGGTAGGGAAGGAAGGAAGTATGCCACAGATTGTTGCCTTAAGCAAGGAAATTGCAGTAGACAAAGCATCATTCCTCCAATACCCACAGCTCTTCTTTTTAGTGTATTCTTAGTTCTTCAACAACTCACTCAGTTTCATACCTTCACTTCATACTCCATTTCCTGCATCTTGCCTCTCCCCTTGGATTCCTGATAAACTTTGCCTTTTCCCAGCAAGGCTTTTAGTTACCCTCTCTCAGATGACTGCTTGGAACATGCCCCCTTTCCATCAGGAGGATGCCTTCCTGTTGACCTTGGCCCTACATCACCTGCATCAAGTCATGTTTTATGGAAAAGAGCCAGTGGTAAACAGTAAGGTAGAATGTTGCATATATCATCAAATGTGATCACTCCATTGGGTATTTCTGATGAATGACTTTTCCCCCCTTAGTTGAGAGTAACGTAAAAATAAAAGGCATCAAATTTTTTTAAAAACAAGTTAAAAAAGAAAGAAAATCAACTTTAGTATAAATTCCCCATTAAACAAAATTCTATTCTATTACTCTATGAGAATCTTTTCCTTAAAACAGAGATTCTAATTTGGAGCCTTTAAACTTAAAAAAAAACTATAACTATTTCAATATCCTTGGCTTCCTTTAATTCTACATGTTTTATTCTATGCATTTAAAAACATTATTCTGAGAAAGGGTCCATAGGCTTCACCAGACTACCAAAGTGGGTGGGGTGGGGTGAGAGGAGAAGCACAGCCTTTTTTCTAATCCTGGCACAGAGTTAGCATTTAATGCATGCTTGTTGACTTACTATTACTCCTGAAAGAATTCAAATGAACCACATTTTCAACTTCCCAAAGAAATAATGACTCAAAACCAAATAATTTTTATTTTATTTTTTCATTAATATTTCCCTTGTCTCATGGGGAATTCTGATATATTCTCAAGGCCACGTGTATAAAGCTACACTTATACAAATGTTACACAAAATACTCAAGAAACACAAGCTGGTTTTGTCTGCCCCCTGAAAATAGTCATAAAGAAAAAGAGGCAAACAACATGGAATCAGGATGGATTGGGAGAAAACACTTGCAATGACTTTACCACATATTCTAGAGTTACTTTAATAATAACCATCTCATATCTCCCATTACTCAACCCTGTCCCTGCCCCATTAGAAACCTGCAAATCACAATTTTAAGAAAAATTTAGTTTATTTTACTGAATGGTAAGAATTCATTGAATAAACATACTTTTTTTTTTTTGCTTTTTGGAGGGGAGAGGGCTGGGAGTTGGGGTTAGGTGACTTGTCTAAGGTCACATGGCTAGTAAGCGTTAAGTGTCTGAGGTCGGATTTGAACTTGGGTCCTCTCTTGACTACAAGGCCAGTACTCTATTCACTGTGCTACCTAGCTGCCCCTTGAATAAACATTTTTGATGATCTTCCTCATCTCTATGGAGTGCAATGATGATCATACATGCATAGATCCACATGTGTACACACACACTCACAGAGAAGTATCAACAGCAGAGAAAAGAAAATCCTTCTATATATTTCCCATATTTGACTGAGAAAACTTGGAGAACTATTCTTCCCTGTAGCGATCCATGGCTTAGTTTGTATAGCAGCCAAATAAAGGCTTTTTCATAAAAAGAAAAAAGCTGTTACCTGGGGCCACATTTCCAAACAGACAGATTTAGGTTTTTTGTAAGGAAAAACTACATAACCATTGAAACCATCTAAAAGTAGAATAAGACCTCCAGAAGTAGTGGATTTGGTTCCTCCTCATTAAAGGTCTTTAAGGAAAGTTTAGAAGACCAATTGTTGGACACCAATTTTAGTGAGAATTCTTTTTTAGATAAGGGTTGAACTAGAGCATGACTGAGATACTTTCTAACTATGAAACTATATGAAACTGCAATTCTGAATTCCAGTACACCCTAGACTGTGAAACATGGGAATGGCATAAGTCAAATAAAGGGAAATATATAGAAGGATTTTCTTTCCTCTGCTATTGATGCTGCTGTGAGTATATACATGTGTGTGAACATGTGTACACATGTGCATATATGATCTTCATTATACTCCATAGACGTAAAAAGGATCATCAAAAAGTTCATTCAATGAATTTGTATTTATGTGTAAGGTATGGGATCATTCTGCTTCATCCCATCCCTCTCTTTGCCCTTCACATATACCTAGATACGGCTCCCCTCCATTAGTTAATGTCAGTTTCTTATTTCCCCTTAGAATAGGGAGAGGCCACTCTAACTCTCTTTGAGAAAAGACTGGGGTTTGAATGGTCTGGGACATCTAGCTGAACTCCAGCATTAAATAAAAGTGAAATGAACTATATGTTTAGCAAATAGTCTCTCACTCTCTCTCTCTCTCTCTCTCTCTCTCTCTCTCTCTCTCTCTCTCTCTCTCTCTCTCTTTCTCTCTCTCTCTCCCTTTCTTTGGATGGGTGAAGCCAAAAATAGCAACTTCTTTCAGCACTGTAGTCTGACAGGTGACAGCCTATTAAATGGTGCCTCAAATTGTCTCATGGAAATTAGATTCATTTTTCTAAAATTAAAAAAAAAAGATCTCCCTCATCTTGCATTATTTCTCAGCAAATTGATAGACATATCGAGATCACATTTTTCCCCCACGAGGTTGAAAGCTCAAGGTTTATCACCATTTCTGTTGGAGGTTATTAGCCATTCATCTCAGAGAGCCACTCTGTAGGACAATTAAAAATAATTTGAAAAATTGCATTATGAAGAAAGAACATCAGTTTGAAGCATGTTCTTTTGGAATTCAAATTGTCGACTTGAATTGCATCTCAGAATTTAATACCGACAGCCACAAGGTAAATGCTGTTAAACAAGCTTGAACTGAGTTTAACAGAGTTTAACATGCTCAGTTATAATATTTGTTCAAGAAGAATTATTTCTTGCTCTTCTTACAGATATGTATTTGCTACAACTCCTCAGAGCTTTACCTCTTGGATGTATACCCTGGGCCTCAAATAAAGTTTTCATCTTTTCACATCTGGAAGATGGGGGAAGTGTTATTTTAGATTCTGCTTTGGGAATTATAAGGCAAATGTCTCAATAATTTGAATCATTCATGAAAACAGATTTAATCTTATTTTCTAAGGCCAGGATGGGACTTATTTAGGATAAATCCCAGCTTGTGGAACATGTCCAATCAACAGCAATTAGTATACACAGAATATGGGACTGAGACCTGAAATGGTAAAATGACTGTAACACTAAAGCTAACAAAAAGGGGAGAGAGAGGCACTAAGTAGAGTTTTCTTCTCTGAACTCTCTACTCTTTTTCCTGAGAAATCCTCCTTATTATCACATATAACACTAAGTGCTACTTGACCCATTTTATCTTCAAAGGATTCAAATGAGATGTTCGTAAAGTACTTAGTACAGTGTATGGGACAGTAAATGTTCAATAAATGATTCTTCTCTTCCCTAACTTAGTTACCTAACTTCATCTACTTCAATCTTTAAAAAAGAGGTGGTTCTTCCTCTTGCCAGGACTTGCCTCTCAATATGTACCCTTGATTCCATCATCTCACAACTTCTCTAGCATATCTTTCACTGTCTTCCCTCTACCCCATTCTTTAATCTCTTCCTTCTATTGATTCCTTCCTTGTTGCCTACAACACACCCAAGCCTTCTCATTTTTAGAAACAAAAAAAATCTCTCTAGTTCCATTCATCTTGCTAGTTATCTTTCTATCATTCTCTATCTCTTCTCCTCTTTTCAGCTGAGGTCTTTGAAAAATCCATTAACACTTGGTATCTACTACATCCCTTCTCCTACCACTTTCTTCTAAACCTCCTGCAATTTGACTTTGAACCTCATCACTCAACAGAAACTTTTCACTCCAAAAGTTTCCAGTTGATCATTTAATAGCCAAATCTCATTCTCATCTTTCTTGAGTATATCAAAAGGATCTATTGTTTCCCCAATGGATAGTTACCTTCCATTAACTGTGATCACAACTAATCTGTGACTTTGAAGTCCTAAAGAGTTATCTGAGGCACACTAAGATCAAGTGAAGTGTTCTAGGTCTCACAAAACTCTCAGAAGTGAGTTCTAAGCTAGTCTTCTGTACTTCAAACCCAGAACTCTATAATTCCCAGAGGGGGCAAAAACAATTCCGAGTATTGCCCAAACCAGATTAAAATGTTTTTGGGGAATATTTTGCAAAATAAAGAAAAATACAATAAAACACAGATAATATTAATATGTGATTTTCTAAGTCAATGTGCTGCCTGCAGGGATCTTTATGTATGGGTTCATGTTCCATTTACATTTGAGTTTGTCACCACTGCATTACAACATACTGTTTCTGTATAATTCATATAGTGGATATGGTAGAAATTAATTCCAGATAGAAATGAGCAGTAAACTCAATGGGAAAATACCATTCTTAGAAGCAAGCAAATATTGGCAAATCTGCCTTTTTTAAAAAAATAAAAGACTGGAAGAAGGAAAAATCTACAAGAATACCAAACATAGAACAACAAAAATGGGTAATTTAACTCCCATATATAAAGCATTTTCTTTTAAGAACCACATGAATCTGATAGAGTAAATGTTATCATCTTCATCTTATAGATGATGAAATAATAATAATAATAATAATCTCTTATGTATGCATTTATTAAGTTGTTGTGTCTCAAGGATGGTTGTTCATTGGATGTATACACATATCTGAAAGTAGGCAACATGGTACAGAGAAGACAACATGCCTTGTAATACAAGAGACCTAGATTCAAATCTCAATTTCATCAGTAACTATGTGCCCTTGTATAAATTACTTTCCCTCTGTGGGTCTCAGTTTCCTCATCTTAAAAAGGAGAAGACTGCAATTAGAGCAATTCCTTCTGCACCTTCCTAATGTGTCTTTCAATGCCAGTATTCTCTGATTAGACAGCTAATAGATAGTCATGTAGTACAATAATGTCAAACTCAAACAGAAATGGGGACCACTAAATCATACATTTCTAATGGCCACATATTGACTTAGAAAACCACATATCAATATGATCTATGTTCTATTGTGTTTTTATTTATTTTGCTAAATAATTCTTATTTACATTTTAATCTGGTTTAGGAAGTCTGCGTGTTTGATGTAGTGGATTGAGTACTGGATTTGAAATCAGTAAGACCTGAGTATAAATCTTACTTCATATAATTACTGACCCTGGGTAAGTCATATAATTATCTCTTTATCCTAGTTTCCTCATCTATAAAGTGAGGAAGTTGGACTTCATGACTTCTAAGGTTCTTCCAAGGCTAAACGTATGGTTCTATAAATTGGGATTGGAGGGGGGGAAGGGGGAAGCGGTGTTAATATAGTTTTCACAGTACATATCACATTTTCCAATATATTTCATATTCATTATTTCACATTTCCCTCGGAATCTCTCCATAGGCTCACTTGCTTACTAAGACATCTAACGTACCAGAAGAGGCTCACTTAATCCAATGGATCTAGAGAGGGTAAGGGGGCTTATTTGTTTTGGATCTTGAAGGGAAATCAAGGAGAGTCAACTTGACTTCCCAGGGCTGTAGAATAAACACCTGATTTGGAGGGGGAAAAAAAGAAGAGAAAACTTTAACAGCTTGCCAATAAAAATTAATTCACTGGACCAAGGCATTCTGCCCCATCATCTATCAATTTCCCAACTGTACACTTCTCCTGCAAAGAAATACAAAGTCCAACTCCCCTTCGTATTTACTATTTCATTTCAGCTCATCTGTGTTAGGAGCCACGGGGAGAGTGGCCTTTAGAGAGGTCATTGTTTCTTAAGTGTTGAGAGTTGTTGTCTCTTCAGGAAAATAAATAGATGGAAGGTGTCAGGGAGCTACCCTTCATGAGCTCTCAGCAATGGCTTTTCTGTTAACTGGGAAAATCAAGTATTGTCCTTCTAGGACCATAGCTGGCATCTTTCCAAGCTACTGTAAGTTGAATTGGGATTGCTTTGATCTCTGGAACTTGCCAGGAGAATCTCAAGGTCAATAAGGCAAATTTCTTTTTCCTTTCTTTATATTTTCAACTAGTATATTATAAAGATCACAAGAATCACTTGGAAAGGAATCATGACTACCGTTGCACATCACATGCCTCATATCTGTGTGATCCTGGGAAAAGTTACTTAACTTTTGCTTTAGTTTCCTCATCTGTAAAATGGGAATAATAATAATGTTGTTAGAATAAACTAAGATAATGTTTATAATGTGTTTTATAAACCTTGAAGTGCTTTCTAAATGTTATGAAATATATTAACTAATATATCATCATAATAAATGTTGTTAATGTGATTATGACTATCAAGTATGCTCAGTCTATAGTATTCTTGATATATGTCTTTTCTGTCATCATAGTTACTAATCCTAGTCTAAGAGATCCAGATTCCAAATCCTCATGACCAAACTACTATACTATACTAACTCCTTTCCTCAGTCTCTCATGCCTCCAATCCACTTGACAAATTCTTCCCTGAATAAGCTTCCTAAATCCTGATTTGTATATTTCATGCTCCCTAATAAAAAAACCATCGATGGTTTCTGGTTGATTCAAGATAATGTCCAAATCCTTTAACCTGGCATTCAAGATCCTTCATAGTCCATTCCTTACCTATTGCTCCAATCAAATCCATAGCCTGAAGTAGAACAAAATAAGCCCTCTGTTGAATCAGAAAAAGAGTGAAAGAGGAACCTGGAGAGATCATTTTGGGGAAAGGTAAAGCAAAGTAGGAATAAACATTCTGTAGATTAGCTTATTAGTATATCACCTAGTAGTTTCTTATTTTATTCAATTATTTCTGCTTAAGTGTTATACTCTGAAAGACTTCAAATGTTACTACTGCTCTCTAAAACCACTGCTATGGAGGGCAGTATTAGTCACCCCTACTTTACCAGTGGAACATAGAACCACAGATTTAGAGTTGGAAAGTAGCTTGGGTGTTATCAAGTCCAGTTACCTTAATCTATGGGTAAGAAAACTGAGGAACAGAGTTGTGAGTTGTCCATAGTCAAAGAGCTAGTAAGTATCTGAGGTAATATTTGAACTTAGGTCTTCCTGCCTCCAAGCTCCACATTCTTATAGTCAAAGAGCTATTAAGTATCTAAGGTAAGATTTGAAGTTAGGTCTTCCCATCTCCAAGTTCCACACCCTTTCTAAAACACCAAAATGCTTCTATGACTCCAATTTTCCTTTCCACCATCATTGGAAAGTGTGTTGGATTTGAGATGAGAGTTCTGAACCCAGTTTTGTTACCTAAAAAATATGTCACCTTGGGAAAGTCACTTAACTTTTCCAGACCTTAGTTTCCTCATCTATAAAAATGAGGATGGGTTGTATAACAGCAATTAGATGCCCATAGCAGCTACTATGATAGACTTAATGTTAGAGTAGATCCACAAAATATAATAAAGTCTCTTCCTCAAAGACAAAACCAAAATATTTATTTGGAACATCACTATTAGGATACCAGGAAGTAAGATTTAGCAAGATGCTCATCATTAATCCAGGGAGTACCAACATCCTAAGCACTCTTTCAGTCAGGTCTCCCCCAAAACAAGTTCCCCTAGGTAAGTTCCTCCCTTCACTCTCTGCTCTGCCTCTCTAGCTCTGCTTTTCAGCCTCACTCTGTGCTCAACTGGGCAAGCTCTTCCCATATACTGGGCTCCACATGACTCAGGTTCCATGTGATTCAGGCTCTATCACAGCTGTGAGTTGGACCAGAGCTCAAAGCAGATTATATAGGCCTATTATTGGGTAGGCAAGAGCTTCCTATTCCATTAACATTAAAGGTTGGAATAGATCCCCCTCTCAGCTTTAGATTTATGATCTTGTTCTCCAGGAATACTCCACTCTAGAAAGATTCATTCTTTCCTAAACCCTTCTATCCCCATATTTTTGCTCAATTTATTCCTCCTTCCTCTTCATCAAATACCTCCCTTCCGATTTGATGCCCCACCCCCAACCACCAGTAAGGATTTCATCTTATACCTCTCTGTAGCCCCAGAATCAAGCACAATGCTCCTTATGTAGGACATATACAATATATAACATTAGATGATGATAAAACAGATAACCACTGAATGCATGTTCTTGCCATTTTTCGTCTTGACCAGCTCCCAGTCTGGCTATCAAGTCTTTTGGTAGGTGTGCTGGGTCAGGGTGGGTAATGCACAAACGACCTTTTGAGATGCTCAGCCAGAGGAACAAAGGATCCCAGGTTAGGATCATGTGTTGATGGGTGTATTACAGAACATTTAATCTAAACCCCTCGTTTTATAGATG
The DNA here is from genome assembly GCA_028646575.1 of Pseudocheirus occidentalis. Lineage (NCBI taxonomy): Eukaryota > Metazoa > Chordata > Mammalia > Diprotodontia > Pseudocheiridae > Pseudocheirus > Pseudocheirus occidentalis. The sequence goes on along the minus strand of CM053598.1, from coordinate 166,666,437 downwards.
AGGAAATGGAGTCCCAGAAAAGTGACTTGTACAAGACCATTCATTCACATAGGTAGCAGAATTGAAATCTGAATCCAGATCTCCTAATTCCAAATCCATTATGCTTTCTACATCACCATACTTTATGAATATGGGTTAAATGATCTACTCATAATTATCCAGCAATCCCCTCCAGAAGGGAAAATTCACTTCTTCCATCAGCCTGCTAGTTCCTTGACTAAACTATGTACTATGTGGTAGGTGTAACAATAGTAGGTGTCACAATATCTCCTAGAACCTGGGTCTCAATGAGGATTATGAAAAGATAATCATAATGACAGTTCATGTTAATATAGCACTTTAGGGTTTGCAAGAGCAAATAGGTGTTTCAGTGGATAGAGTGCCAGGGCTGGAGTCAGGAAGACTCATCTTCCTGGATTCAAATTTGATCTCAGACACTTACTAGCTGTGTGACCCTGGGCAAGTCCTTCACTCTGTTTGCCTCAGTTTCTCATCTGTAAAAATGAGCTGGAGAAGGAAACAGCAAACTACTTCAGGATATCCACCAAGAAAACCCCAAAGAATATGGCACGACTGAAGGTTTGCAAAGAACATCTTACCTCATTTGATTCTTTTAACACTGAAGTAGGTACCATTTTACAAATGAGGAAACTGAGACCCAGAGAAAGTTAAGTGAATTATCCAGGGTCACTTAGGTAAGAAGAGTTTGAGGCAGAATTTATACTCAGGTTTTTCTCATCCCAAATCCAGTGCTTTTTCCAAATTCCCGTACATTTATTTTTTGTTGAGTTGGAGAGTTAGAGACAGTCCTGCAGTTTAGTGACTGCTTGCTGTGTGGATATGGCAGAGGGCATGGCACAGACATGGGCCCTTTTCCCTGGAACCTGAGGTATATCTGTTGATTGCTTACAATCATGTCTGAAATACGTTCATTTCTCTCGGTCATGAAAAGCCAAGCTGAGCAGCGATCTGTCTGCAGCTTTACTGAATGGTTTAGAGCACAGCGAGTGGTAATCACATTAGCTGCCTTTATCACTTGGCCTGTACATTACATTAACATAATACAATTTTATAGCTTTAAGAAATATTAAACAGGAATGAAGGCAAGCAATGCATTCCTAATGGGTTTACAACATCTCTCATCCCTGCTTCGCCACCACATAGCCTATCAGAGACAGAAAATTATTTTCTTTTCTTTAGTAAGATGAATTTATTCACCTCCAACTCTGTATTCTTCTAAATCTTATGGTGGAATCTTATCCATTCGGGAGATACAAAAAAGGATTGAGACTATTAGAGTGATCTGGATTCACTCCAGCAAAAATGTGCATGTGTGTGAAGTATATTGTGTCTCTAAGGGTGTGTGTGTGTGTGTGTGTGTGTGTGTGTGTGTGTGTGTGTGTATCTGTTTCAGTTACATTTTAGCAGTATCCACAGTTGGCAGGGACTCTCCCTCCTCTACCACCCCTAACTTCTTTTTTGTCTTATTCTACACCCCATGAAACTGTTAAGGTTGCCAAGTTCTCACTGACATCAAAGCCGACTCCAGGCTCAGATCATCTCTGCGGGATGCAGAGGAAGAGGAGAAATGGGCCTTGCTCAGGGAACACTAGTCTGACCGAATTCTAAGTAACATTCTGGGGCTGTTCCCACTCTCCGTACACCAGCCAGGCTCCTGGTGAAGTCAAACATAGTACCTGACGTCAATCGGCACCTGGCCAGGCACTGGACTGTGCTGAGCAAATTTACAGCCCAACAAATCCATCCCCCTTGGATCTCACTTTGGGAGCTCCATCTTGCATGATGTCCTTGCAAATCGCAAGCATTGTAAACAGATATTTTAAAAGAACAAGCCACCCATGTGTACATTCCTTTCCCCTGAACCAAAATGAACTCAATGCCAGTCCTCACAGCAGCTAATTAATAGCACAACAAATTCTGAAAAAGACTTCTTTTCCACAGGATACAGTGTTAGTCTCTGGTCAGTTCATTCTGTGTGCTGCAGACATGTCCTCCTTCAAGTAAACTTTGACCTTGTTTTTATATATATAATAACCCCCAAGTCCTTTCTCAGTAGGTACATACAAATGCAGCCAGCTCCAGGCAAAAGCTGTTAAGTAGATGACATCTGGCTGTGCCTTTCCCCCCATCCCCTCCTTTTTTTGAACACCCCTACTCCCTGCAGGTCTCTTCCTTCCCCAACCCTTTCTTGTGCCCTGCCAAGGACTGTGTTGGCTACACAAGGCCCCCTACTGGGGACAAGAGAGATTCATCTCTCTGTTCTATGAAAACTCATCTGTCCCACTGGTTTAGAATGCTGCCCTTGCTAAGTATTTTATTCTTTTTTTTAAATTGCTTTATTTTATTTAAATTTTCAGTTCCAAATTGTCTCTTTTCTTCTACTCCCTCCTTTACCCATTGAGAAGGCAAGAAATATGATACCCATTATGCATACAAAGTCATGAAAAACACATTTCCACATTATCCTTGTTGTAATAAAAAGAAACAAGAAAAATAAAGAGAAAAAATGGCATAGATATAGGAAGCTACCAATTAGGAACTCCCCCTTAATTCAAATCAATACCTATAATCTAACTTAAAGTCTTAAAGAGGAGCCTAGGGCACTGAGAAGTTTAGTGACTTGACCAGGGTGACACAATCAGGATATGTCAAAGGTGGGACAAACCCAAATTTTCCTGACTCCAGACACAGTTCTCTGTCAATCCATTGCCCAGTTATAATGAACAAAAAATGTGTTAGAAGAAGCAGTGTGATTCTGAGGAAATAAAACCAGATGTGGAGTTGAAGGACCTAGGTTCAAAACTAGTTCTGCCACTTAACACGAGTGTGAACAAGAGCTAGGCACTTATTGCTCTGGTACTCATTTTCCTCATCTATAAAAGAAAAACTACACCAGACAATCTGTAATATAACTTCCAGTTCAAAATATATTATTTTTAAGGGGTGATACTTAAGCAGAATTTTTTTAACCTGAGGCAGACTGAATGAGGCAGACTAGATGTTCTGGGTAATGGGTACCTTAGAGTCTCTTCAAATTGCACCATGTACATTCCGTCTATCCACTGTGTAGACCAGGACAGAAACAAATTCAGAGCAAACACATAATGAGGCAAATCTGCAGATGGGCCAAGAACAGTCTGAGTACACACAATAGGGGTGAAGCATGTCACATGAGTAACATGAGTAACTATAAGCCTAACTTGGCATTTGGTGGCCTATGGGGCCATCTGCCCAGTTGCTCGTGTTTCCAAATAATAGAACAGTAAAAGCCATGGTCCAAAAGCTGGGTCCCAGATCTTCCACTGATTCTCTGGGTGATCCTGGGCAAGTCATTTAGCTTTAATAAGTTTCTGCATCTGCAAAATGAAAAAGTAGAACTAAGTAACTTCAGAAGACTTTTCCAAGTTGTACTGCCTAAGTCTTTACGGAAAGAGAGAAGTAATTTCATCTCACACCAGAAAACTGCCTAGGGACTACACACTGCACACCTCACACATAGGAAACTTAGGAAGTTTCCTGGCCTACATGATCAAGAACTGACCCAGCCTGACCCATCATCCACTGATGCTCTTTAACTTAAAAGTATTTTCATTAATGATCCAGTAATACAGTAATAATATTATCAAACAAATAGATTCACAATATTCTAAAATATTTCTCAGGTACATATGATATATAACTATGTAGTGTATAAAGTACAAGAGGAAAAGTTCACATTTTGATTTAAACTTTGCATCTCTTCCAGTACCCAGAATAGTACTTTGCAAAGAACAGGCACATATATTTGTTGGATATTTGAATGAATGCATGTCATCAATGATTTTCATTTGCTTGTTTGGGCTGACCATCAACAATATGACAGGAAATATGGAGAAATACTTTTAAACTATTTCTTTAGGGAATGTATAGTCTTAAAATTATTCTCATTATCTTGCTTAATAAGGCTCCTAATTGATTTTTTTTTACCCCCTGGTATGCGAATTATAGTGTATTTCTAGTTAGTTTGGTTTTTAGTTGTTTTATATGGCTCATTGTTTCTGCGTGTACATAGATTATTGCATAAGAGTCTGAGGAAAACATAGCAAGTCATAACAAGACTTGGTGAGGGAATTATAATCATAAACTTGCTAATAGTTAGAGTTGATCAGAAGTGGCATAAGCTACCTCAGGAGGTGATAGACTCCCTTTCACTATGGGTCATGAAGTCATTTCTTTGTTGATTAACTTGTAGAGAAAATTCCATTGAGGTCAGGTTGGAATAGATGATCCTTGAGGTCGCTTCCAACTTCAAGGTTTTGTAATTCTATGGCTCATAATTCTATGGTCTGTCTTGACCATCTTTCCAGGAAGCATAGCTAAATCTTCCCCATATGAATTACAATTTAGCTTTATCAAGATGCTACACATTGTGTGTGTGTGGGGGGGGGTGTCATTCTTTCATTTGGAAAGTATTGTCAACCAGTGAAAAATTGGTTTGACTGATAATGGTCCCTATACACCCCTCTCCACAGGATGCATCTATTCACAGGTCAAAAAACTCAGAGACCAGCAATAAACCCCTTTTCAGCCTCTTGTTGGAATGTTTTCCTTAGGGCATTAGGGTTAAGTTCCCCAGTCCCCTCACACCTTCTAAGGCAGTTAAGAAGACATTCAGCAGGTTCTGTTGATAAGAAGTCTCCAATTGTTGTCATGCTGGGCCTTTGTCTAAAAGTCTCTTATCAGTTTGACCCAGAGAGGCTCTGCGCCTCCAACTGAATTACAGATGCTTCCCACCCTCACTGTGCACTATCCAGTGAGGACATGGAGGTCTTATACTGAGATTGTCTGTGCTAAGAGCAATTCTCCTCCCTTTGTGAGTAGCAATAACATTTGTTAAAAGCTACCTCTATGTGCCATTGTAATCCTTTATCTGAACTTCCCTATGCTACTATTATATTAATTACAAATTAGCACAATAAGTCAAGGTATCCTTAACTATGTACCCCTATTTCCTATTGCTCTACCATACAAACCCTAAGCTCCAGTCAGGTTATCTCTTCATTCTCTTGTCCATGTGCCAAGTTCATTTTTGCTTCATGATTTTGCTTGTTTTATTCTCCCAAACCAGAGCTTTCTACACCATTTTTTCTGTATCCAAATTGCAGCCTTCCTTCCACTAAATTCCATTTGACAAACATTTATTGAACACCGAGAAGGTAAAAGGCATAGTGTTAGATATGAGCTACATATATAATTATTTTTAAATGTACATAATATTTGCCCTCAAAGAGCTTACAGTCGAAACTACTAAGTATCATTGTGATGGCTTGCAGTCTGGGTGCTTCTCACTGAATCCTCCTCTCAGGAGTGGGAAGACTTGAAAGCTTTACAGACCACATCTGCTTCACCTGTTATGTCAGCTAAGGAGGAATTTAGCCACCTCTGTCTCCTCTCTTCAGTGTCCCTTCACTTCTCTTTTTGGGGATTATGAAAGAAATTAGTTCAGAGTCCCTGCCATCATGATTACAATATATGGTTACAAGGCTCTATGCTCATTTATGTATACAGAGGTAGGAAAGCCCCAGCCTCCATTTGAAGATTCTCTTCCTAATACTGAATTTATCAGGCTGTTAGTAAAAGTAAAATAAAATCAGTGTTTGCTCAATTTTTTCCCAGGTGAATTCAAAATCATTAAGGCAGGAAAAGGAGAGTTTGGGACAGTTCGGTGGTACAGTAAATAGAGCACCTGCCCTGGATTCAGGAGGATCCGAGTTCAAATTCTGCCTCAGACACTTGACACACTCATTAGCTGTGTGACCGTGGGAAAGTCACTTAACCCCAAATGCCTTACCTTCCCCTCCCCCCCAAAAGGAGAGTTCAATCTATTTATTCCTTTCTCCCTTCCTCCCTTTTTTGCCTCCCCCATCTCCCATACACTCCCATGTTAGGTTTATAGCATCACATACTATGCATGGTTTTTCAAATTATTCACAACGCAATGCACATGTTAAAGTCAATCTCATGTTTCATCTGAAGAAATAACTGGAATTTTTTTTAAAGCTAAAACATAGAGAACAGATCATAATGGCCTGCTTCACACAATAAATAGGTAGACAGAGTCAAGGAGAGAGACCTACAATTAATAAGGTCCCAGAATCTATCTAGGATGCCCTAAAATCAGAAACCATATAGTCAGCATTCTTTGTCCTGCACTGAGAAGCAGAGGCTGGCAATTATTCATCTCTGCCCTTAGTTAGCAGTGCCAAATGCCATAGTCACCTCAGGGCTCTCCAGGTGCCTTCCTATTTCTTAGCTCTGTATTCCTTTCTTTGATACTTTTCCCTCTCTCAGATTTCTTTCAGGGATTTAGTCATCTGGTCCTCCTCCCCTACACATACAATACACACAGTCCAGTTGCCAAGTCTCATGGTTGTTCTTTGGCTAGAAAGTTAAGTAAAAATTTCAAGTCCCAGAAGGTTTAGCTAAGACTCAAATCATCCCTGCCAATATATTGGGAAGTGGAGGAAGAATTTGACCCACAGGGCATGTTCCACAGCTGGGGGGAGTGCTGTTAGTGTGATAAAATATGCACAAAAATTAACTCAACATATATAATAAAATGTGGGGAGGCCAAAGAGAATGATGTCAGTGGTTAAAAAGGGAAGAATCACTTCAACCTTGGGGATCTGGGAATATTTCTTGGAAGGACTTGTACCTGATTAAGGCCTTCAAGGAGGAAAAGAGTTTCAACAGAAAATGCTAGAACAGTAAAGAGAACGTATGAAATCTTGAGAAAAAGAGACAGGAAGAAGTGTAAGAGAGAGAGAGAAAAAGTTTTAGGATGGATTTTTCATTCCTACATGAGACCTTCTTCTAGAATCTAGCTAACAGCTGAGAGCAGCTATTGTTCACATTCAGGAATTCTTCTATGGCAAATCAAAGACACCTGAGGAAAAAAATGATACCCCCCCCCAAAAAAGCTGGGGAGAGCTTCAGAAAAGGTAGGATAGCCTTGCCCAAAAGCCCCCAGTGACAGAACTAAATACAGTGAACAAAGGTGAAAAACAGGCAGGTTTCCATGGCAATTAGCCAAGAGAGTTAGCAGCAACATCCAGAGTGACAGAGAACTGAGTATCTCTGTTTCAGCAAGCATGTAGGCCAAGGGCAATCTATGTTTGTGTTTCTGCCAGTTCCAAATAACAATTAATTTTTTTAATGCAGGTTGGTCTTCCTTCTAGAGAAGATGAAAATTGTGGAAATGTCGTGCTCTCCAGGTTATCATAGTGAATGAAGTATTCTTTGAAAGTGTGAAAAAAGGACTTGAAGAAGGGAAAAATCAAAGAGAAAAAAAGAATTTTAAGAGGCAACAGGAATCCTAATATATGTGAGAATGTTCGAGGGTAGAAGAAGTACAGAAGAGGATGGATAGAAAGACCATTGAATTTTTTGAACTGTGCAATAGATTTGAAATGCTTTCTATGGAAGGTGAACTTGGATCCTCTGGGGAGGAAACAGTATTTCTTGCTCCAAGGAATGTTACAAAGAAAACAAAGAATGAATAAGTAGCACCAGGATACAAGTAATGGTGTTTAGTGTCTTTCTAATAAGTACCGAAGAGAACATATAAACAGTAGAGAAACAGGTTATCTTCCCAGGGTATGGATGTGAGATATGACAGAGAGTCTCCAAAGATTTTTTTTAATCAATCAGTCAAGTATTTACATAGTACTAGGCACTGTGCTAACTGTTAAGGTACAAATGCAAAAGTGATGCAGTTTATACCCTCAAGGACCTTACATTATAATAGGGCAAAAGTTCTTAACTTTTGTGGTGTCATCAATCTTTTTCTAAGAAGTCTAGTGAAGTTTATGAACTCCTCAAAATAATGTTTTTAAAATGCATAAAATAAAATACATAGGCTTATGAAGGAAACCAATTATGTTGAAGTACAATTATCAAAACTCTTTTTTTAAAACAAGGAAACAAGGTCATTGCCCTCAAATTAAAAATCTCTGAACTTATAGGATGAGAGTCAGAGAGAGAGAGAAGGGGGGAGGGGGAGAGAGAGAGAGATGGAAGGAGGGAGGGAGGAAGGGAGAGGGAGAAGGAGACAGAGAGGGAGGGGGGAGAGAGAGAGAATGGGGGGAGAAGGGAGAGAGGGAGAGAGAGATCCAACAATCTATCTTTATCTCTGTTTATCTATGAAAATGGTGGCCCAAGAAATTATGAGATTTATGAGTGGAGCTATCCTTTACAGTGGCAATTATAGTGTTGATTTGGTTATCATTCCTGAACAAGAGCAAGAGGTAGAAAAAGTGAAGGGAGGAAAGGGAAAATGGCTGGGTAGTCAGTTCCTTGTGTACTAGGTCCATTGTGGAGATGTTTTGTTTAACTACATATGTACAGCCTGTATTGAAATGCTTGTCTATCCAGTGGAGGTGGGTGACAAGGGAGGAAGGAAAAGAATCTAGAATTTAAAGTTCTATAATCAAATGTCAAAAATGCATATGTGTACATATATATATATATATTATTATTATTAACTACATGCAGCTGGGAATTAAGATATACAGGCACTGTGGTAGGGTAATCCATCTTTCCCTATGGTGGTTCTCAACCTTCCTAATGCTGTGACCCTTTAATACAGTTTTTCATGTTGTGGTGACCCCCAACCATAAAATTATTTTCATAGGTACTTCATAACTGTAATTTTGCTACTGAATCGTAATGTAAATATCTGATATGCAGGGTATATTTTCATTGTTATAAACTGAACATAACCCACAGGTTGAAAACCGTGGGAGGGGTGATGGGGGAAGACATAGGAGAGAGCAAATTGTTGGAGGGGTTATACAGTGGGATAGCTGTTTTGGAGTGGTGGATGGGGAAAGATGGGGAATGGGGAAAATCTGTAACTCAAAATTTTGTGGAAATGAATGATGTAAACAAAAAATATTAATTAATTAAAACAAAAAACAAAAAAAATAGTGCTCAAAGAGACCTTACAAGTCATCAATTTCAACTGCTTCATTTTACACAGGAAGAAACTGAGGTCCAGAGAGATTAAGTGATTTACGCAAGGGCAGGTAGTATATGACTGACATCAGATTTGGGCTCATGTCTTTCTCTGCTAAAACCATAAAAGTTGATTTTTTTAACTTTTCTAATTATAATTACATTGTTCAACAAGTAGGAGAAGCTTGTTCAGCTAAAGGGGCACAGCTAAAGGACCAAATTTTGGCCAATAAGGAGTAACAGATAATCAACCTAGAGATGATGGGAGCCCCTGGAAGAAAGAGATAAAAATATATTAGAGATTTTTTGTAAATACAAAGGGAAAAGCAACTGGACATAAAACAGAATGCACTCAGATCTTGAAGAGATGGGGAGAAAGGATAAGTAGAATCCCATAGCTTAAAATTCTATACAGGAAATCAAGCCAAGAGGAATAAAGTGCTCAAAAGAATGGAATTCTGAAGGCAAAAACACAAGTAATTCTTGTATTTAGTAAATTCTTGTATTTGTAAAAATACAAATAAAAGATAAAGCAGATTCTAAAGTACCTGATATGAATATACAGGAAACTCATAAAACAACTTAGATTTTTTTAAAAGACATACTAAAGATGAAAGGAAGCAAGAGCTTAGCTGAGAGTGATTGTGAATGGAAAGTCCACTGATTAATATCAAAATGGAAAAAGCTCAGAATGAACTATAGGTAGAGATGCATACTGAGTTCAATTAAAGGGAACTTTTTCCCCCCTTAAATCGAGGGCTTAGTGTATAAAGAGCTGACGTTAGAGCCAAGAAAACATAAGTTCAAGCACAGCATCTGATAAATACTGCCTGTGTGGCAAGTCATTTAACCTGTCAGTGTTTTAGGTAACTCTAAGTTGCACTGAAAACATTGACTTCAATAAGTAAAAGGAGTTTTTTTCCTTGTGGGCCTTCTCTATAATAACAGCACTTACTGTGTGCTAGGTATTAAACACTTTACAATTTTTGTCTAATCTGATCCTCAGAGCAACTCTGGGAGGTGTTATTACTCCATTTTACACCAGAGGAAACCAAGATAAATAGAGGTGAAGTGAATTTCCCAGGTTCACACAGCTAGTTAAGTGTCTGGATACAGATTTGAACTTGAGTCTTTCTGACGCCAGACTCAGAGCTCTATCCATCGTCCATCTAGTTGCACTTCTATGTCAATGACATCATTGGTCCCATACCAATTCTTATTCTGAGAGAGATCAAAGAAGGCATAGGGATCATTACTTAGGTGTATGGGATGATGAGAGTGGATGACAGAAAGAAAGCAGACACACTCTACTTTTATTTTACTTGTATTTTCTCTTCCATAAAGAACGATCTTTGGCTTAGCAAGATAAAAACGAAAATGGTCAACAAGGAGTCAAATCCCAAGTAAATAAGGATTTGGCAAAAGAGTACATTTGTGGTCTTGAATGAATCTAGGTCATAAGATCTAGAAAAATTACAACTTGAGTTCCACAAAAAAGGAAGAACATACGTGGGATTGAAGACAGTAAAGTTATATGGATTCAAGATTGGTTGAACAACATGAATAGTATCATTTTAATCATGTTCATAATATCAACTTAAAATGAGCATTTCAGTGCATGAATAACACAAGATTTGTTCTTGGCTATTTGTGAAAGTATAAAAAGTATGTGTGTGTGTGTGTATGTGTACGTGTATAAAACTTGTAGATGACATGAATTTGGGGAGGATAGCTAATATAGTGGATGACAAAATCAGAATCCAAAGGGATCTAAATAAACTAGAATGTTTGGAAAAATCCAAAAGTATTAATTCTATAAAGATAAATATAATGTAATACTCCATTTGAATTCCTGCTTCAATATTTCATCATAGTATAGAGGTGACACTGAATTTTCAAGGGCTATGACAATGGGACACCAACTCTAGTAGGACCTATGACGCTGGAAAAATTGTCAGCTATGGATCTGATCATATACCTGTTGTGTGTATAGAATCTAAGGCAACTTATGGGTCACGACCCTGTTGGGGGTTGAACGACCCTTTCACAGGGGTCTCCTAAGACCACTGGGAAACACATATTTCTGATGGCCTTAGGAACCAAGACACCGCTCCTCTATCCGTCTCCAGGTGGGTCTGCCCATATGCAGATATGCCTGCATATGAGTATGAAAGGGCTGAGGCATTAGAAAGGTTGAGAACCACTGATTTAAGGACTAACCTAGTTAAATTTAAGGATGTTTATCACTACAAGCCAGGGAGACCAGTTAAGAGACTATTATCATGGTCTAAGTAAGATATAACTGATGACCTGGGATTAGGAAGATAGCAGCAAGTATGAAGACAGGTTTAAGAGATATTTTATAGGGTAATCAAATAAGCCAGATTTATCAACTTATTGTGTGTGTGGAATGAAGGAAAAGGAAAAATCAAAAGTAACTTCCAGGTTCTAAGCCAGGATAAACAAATCCTTGAGGACATTTTTTTCCATGAAAATTTCTCTAACTATTCTAGCTCATAATGACATTTTGTACTCTGTACTACAATGTAAGCTGATTACATATCATCTGACATTATTTTTGCTAATGGTTTTAAATATTAATTGTATCTCCTTGATTAGAACATAATCATGTTAAGAGCACAGATTATACCTCTTCTGTATACCCTACATGGTATATAACCATATGGGTATAAAAGAATTTATTTTTGTTCAGTCTTGTCCAACCCTTCATGACTCCATTTGGGGTTTTGTTGGCAAAGATACTGGAGTGGTTTATCATTTCCTTCTCCAGCCCATTTTATAAATGAGGAAACTAAGACAAACAGGGTTAAGTGGTTTGCCCAGGGTCTCACAACTACTAAGTGTCTGAGACCAGCTTTGAACCCAGGAAGATAAATCTTCCTGACTCCAGGCCTGCCACCTAGCTGCCATAAGAATATATACATATATGTGTGTATATGTCATATGTATGTATATATGTCAGTCATATGTATATGTATGTGTACACACATAGATCAATAGATACCAGTGAAAAAAACATTTATTAAGTGCCTACTATGTGCCAGGCACTATGCTAAGCTCTGAGGATACAAAGGGAGGCAAAAGACAATCCATGATCTCTAACTTACCATCTAATGGGGGAGACAACATGCAAACTATGTAGAAAGAAGAACAATATGTGTACAGAATAAACTGAAGAAAATTAAAAGAAGATGGATCAATGGGGAGGGAGAGGAAAGAGAGAGAGAGAGAGAGAGAGAGAGAGAGAGAGAGAAGAGAGAGAGAGAGATGAGAGAGAGAGAGAGAGAGAGAGAAAGAGAGAGAGAGAGAGAGAGAGAGAGAGAATGTGTTCAAAGTATTTAATTGGTTAGCCTGATTGAATCCAGGAAGCGATCTCCATCAGCATTTGATTATTAGAAACTGACTCAGCTTTAGATAACATGGTTTGCAACAAGCATCCAATAAGTATTGGACACATAATTCTGTGTGTGTGTGTGTGTGTTTGATGATGCTTTCTGAACAACAGTCTAGATTCTAGAATAACCCAGAGAGATGAAAATGTGAATTGTACATCAATTAGACTGTAAGCACACTGAAAGCACGAGTCATTTTCTGTGCTCTGTGCTCCTATGACCCTATAACGAATATCCACTGTGGATAATGAGAAGGAATTCACTTTCCGAAACCAGGGCAGAAGAGGCTGCCTTCCAGCACTGACATATTATGCTCCTTGGTTTTGCAGCTCAGTTTTGCTTAGGTTGAAAATTCTCATCAGCATGCAGTACTGTTTCCACAAGTGGGGTGACCAAAATTGGTGTTTTAAAAACTAATTTTGACATGAAAAGAAGCCTTCATGTAACAGATTTCATTCATCTCTGTAACACAGTAAGCTTTGATTTAGGCAATCAAGATTTCCTTTCTACCTAATTGTGTACCTTTCTTTAAAAAAAAAAAATCTTTTCCTTTTTTTTTTTTTAAATTCCAGGCTAAGAGTCATCAGCTTTTCATGTATTTTTAAAAAGTCTCATGGGGTAATGATCTGGATTGCTCTTAATTATCAATTAAATTTTCTACAAGTAGATTGTTAAAAGTTTAGATGAACCCAATTAGGAAAAACCTCACTTTGACAGGCAGCTATGGACCTGACTATTTTAAGTCTATGATTCTACAGGACAAGAAAGGACCAGACTTCTCAGATCAATGATAAATGAGGCTTAGGGAAATGAATGCTAAAGAAATGGATTGGTATACTCAAAAGTTCGTAAGTGAATACTAGAGTGGTCTTAAAAACTGTACCATCTCCTAAGGTGTTGGGACCGCACAGGTTTGTAATCTCATGGTTGTGGTCTTTATCAAAAATTAATACTGTCTTTAAAAATAAATGAGGGATTCATACATAATTATTTTTAAGACATTAAGATTAAATTTACACTAAGGAAATATACCATTTTTTAAAAAAAACATTGTCAGCATAGAAAACATTTATTTAGAGGAAACTTCTTGATTTTCACTAAAGTCTTAATTTGATTTCTTAGCATGGCCTAAATGTGACCAACATCATAAGATACAGTTTTTGCTAATGGTTTCAAGTGTTAGTTTTATGTCTCTGATTAGAATGTATGCATCCTGAGAGCAGGGATCCAATAATAAGCCAAATAATAATAAGAACGACAGTAAGTAGCATTTATATAATGTTTTAAGATTTGCAAAACACTTTGCAAACATAGTCTCGGTTAATTCTCAAAATAACCCTGGGGTGCAGTGCTATTATTCTCCCCATTTTGCACAATCAAAAAGATATTTCCTTTTAATCACATGTTTGAAAAGTTAAATAACTCTAAAAGCTTGAAACATTTTCCAAAGACTGAAAGAATCACTTAGAACATTATAAGAAAGCTCTGAATTCAACAGGAAGCTAGGGATCATGGTGCCATGCTCCCCAAATTCCCACTCATAAGTAATCTTCTCTCCTCTGGGTTAGTCACTTGCTACAAGTACTTACAAAAATGCCGGACAATCTTCAAAGGCCATGCTGTCAAGTGGGAAACTGATAGGTGACCATCTCCATATAGTTCTCCGTTTTGTGGTAGTTCAGTGTTTTCAGTCATGCCTGACTCTTTGTGACCCCATTTTGGGGATTTTCTTGGCAAAGATATTGGAGTGGTTTGCCATTTCCTTCTCCAGGATAGATAAGAACTGAGCAAACAGGGCCAAGTGGCTTGCTTGGTCACACAGCTAGTAATTGTCTGAAACTGGATTTGAACTCAAGATCAGTTTTCCTGATTCCAAGTTCAGTGCTCCATCCACTGTGCCACTAGCTGCCTTAAAGCTCTACATACTATTGAGAAATTAAATGATAATGCAAAGTTCTTATAATTTAGGACTATGAATCACTTTTTTTTTAGTTCTGTCATAACTTTCTTTGCTCTTCCTGCCCACCCTCATTCCAAAAGCACTCTTTCATTTCATGGTTCTTCTTACAATAAAGGGTGATCCAAAACCAGGGGCATTTTCCACCTGACTGTATTGAATTGATGAAGTTGTATTACAAATTTGACTTAAATCTCTAAAATCCTTTGTATAATGTTTAGTAGTCTATACATTCTATCTGTATGTACTGAGTTAATTTCTTTTCCTCCACCTTATAGTGGGAATGTTTCATATGAGCACTCCTTTCCTTCCTCCTGACATTCTATTTCCTCTCTAGTCTATTACCTTCTTCATAGTCTTGCCAACCACCTCTCCTCCCCCAATCCCTATCTCCAAGCTCTAATTCTGGAGCCATAATCAAATAAACTCTACCATTTTTCCTTTTTTTTTTTTTTGAAGGCAGAAGGCAAAGCAGCTGGGGTTAAGACTTGCCCAAGGTCACACAGCTAGTAAATGTGTCAAGTGTCTGAGGCCGAATTTAAACTCAGATCCTCCTGACTCCAAGGCTGGTGCACTGTTCCCCCCATCACCCAGCTGCCCCTGATTTTTGTTTTGTTTTGTTTTTTTCTTTTAGACTCAAATGCCAATACAGGAATACAAAACAGAAAAGAAACAAAAACACATCATAAACTTAAATACTGGAACTTAAATACAAAATTATAAAGGAAAAAAAGTATGTCATTTGCACAGCAGAACACAAGAGAAGATTCAAAATACGTAACAATAAATTTTCATTTCAAGAAAGCCTGTATGATAAATACATGAGTTAAGAACTATCTTTTCTTTGCTTCCTTGTGAGTTTTATTTTCTTCTCTGCTTTGCACTTTTTTATTTTGTTCTTTTTTCCCCTGCTCTCAACTCTTCCCCCCCAATCAAGTTGAGATGTTTCTCTCTATATACACATATACATATATACATACATACATGGACCTATACTTTCCCAAATCTATTCTACTCCTGATCTTTGTTTTTATGTATATGCACGCACATCTCTAGCTTCCTATCCCTACTACCTCCCCTACTTTACCTCTCTACCCACTACCTTCCCCTCTTGCCTCCCCCCCCTCCAAGGAGCACTCCCCTATCCTCCAATTTCCATAAATCTAAACACCACACCCTTCTATATCCCTATTTACCTATTCCCTTCCCCTCTCCTCTAAAGATTCCTCCCTTATCTTCTTCCCCCTCCCTATGCCCCTACCATTTTAGTTCTTCTGAATTTAGAAGACTTCTATACTTTTTAAAATATATATGTATTGTTCCCTCTTACACCCCTTCCTGATGAAAGTAGGTTACTGGAAATACCAGCCCTTCACCCCCATCCAACTCCTGTGTATGACTTCTTCCTCTTGCTCCTCAATTGTATAAAATAATTAATCTTTTTAGCTGTTCCTAAATGGTTTTATTTTTAAAATTCATATAATGCTCAGGTTTCCCCCAATCTTTCTCTTTCATACCCTTCTTGTTTTCTTGGATTATTACTATTTTCTCTTTTAGTTTTTCCTCCATCTCTATCATTTGATTTTTGAAGTCTTTTTAAAGATCTTCTTTGAATTGTTTTTGGGCAGGTGTCTATTTTTCACTGCTCTTTGAGGCCTTCCTTACTTCAATAGCCTCGTCTGAAGATGAACCCTGGTCATCTCTATTCCCATAGTAGATATTCACTGTTGGATTCTTTCTCCTTTGTGTATATTTTTTTTTGTGATAACATCCTAACTATTTGTAATCACCTCTAGCCCTGGGGCATGGGAAATGTTGTCCCTTGCCACAGATCTTCAGTCTTCCCTCTAACCTAAAATCAAAGCCAAACCTCCAGCCTCCTGTAAGTGCCCACAGCCAGGGGCTTTCTGTCCCACTGCTTCTGCACTCACTGGGCATGTGCTAGTTTCTTCTCGCCCTCACCCCTCTTCTCAGCACAGCTGGGTCTGGCGTTCCTGGATAGCAGAGGTTCCCTCAATTTTCCCAGGCTCAAAGCCCAACTCTCTTTACTATCAGGGGTAAAAGTTCTGGGGGCTGGGGCCCAAGCAGCCTCTCAACCAACTAACCCCAAGGCCTGCCACTTGTTGTTTAGGAGGCTAGCTGCTGACTGTTAAAATGGTACCTAGCCCAGAGGTGTTTGCTCTTTACAAGGCCTAACCTAAATCTTGGGATTGTTCTTCAGATCTTCTCAAATTGTCCCAGGTGAACCCTGGTTATGTCTCTGTTTTTATTTGTTTCTACCCACACTTTGTTTGCCCTGAGGTGCTATTTTAACTCTTTTGTCTGTGAAAATCTTGAGAGCTCGGAATTTTCTGACCTACCCCTCCATCTTCCCAGAATCCTCTCCCCCCTGCTTTTTTTTTTTTTTTAAAAGGTACACAATTAGGTAGAAAGGAAATACTGATTTCCTAAAAGCTTACAGTGTTACAGAGATGGGTGTGTGCTAGTCTATTCACTCTGGCTCTGCTCTCAGGCTATAATCTTCTGGACCAAAGTACCCCTCCCCTGCCACCAGAAAGGTGAGTGTATTGTATCTACCAAATAGAAAGCCAACAACTTGAGGGGAGAGATACTCTTCTTTTTTGTTTGACTGCTTCAGTGATTAGTACACACTAAGTGCTAAGTAAATGAAAGTATTTCTTTTCATTCATTCCTGGTCCTCTAAGATCCACCCACTACATCACCTCTATCCCAGTTTGCATCAGTTCCGTTTTCTATTCCTTTTCACATCTGACCTTCAAGCAATCCCTGCAGAAGAGGTTAATAGACAACTAAGCTGTTTTCCGAGGACCTCCATGTATGACACTGTGAGATTGCTTAGGTACTAGCTGACTGAAGTGACTCCATGTTGGACCACTGATTGATCCATTTATATATCAGGCAGATCCTCTGTGCCCCATAACTGACTTAGTCAACTATATGTAGAGTTAGGGATGCAAGGTTAACAACCTATTTATTATTTTAACAAACTTCATCCATCTAGGTGAGTGAAGCAAGCAAACTAGTAAAGTTGCACAACGACCTGGTGGTTGATAAAGGAATTTACAGTTCAGACCAGCAGGTGATTTATTGCCTCTTAAGGTTCTCCTTCTTGCTCGCTCAGTACCTCTGAATCTGCCCAGCAACAATCAGATATAAAAACTGTGACCAAGGACATCTGGGTTCTCAAAGAGGGTATGTGTCTACCACTGTCGATGTCATTGTGTGCCACCTGGTCTTCAGGGTGAGGGAGCCACACACACTCACATGCCTGTAAGTAAAAACCTGCCTTACTGGTAATGCTATGAGCCCTTATGTTCCTCCTAAGTGTCTCATCACACAGGATTTTCCCAGACACCTTCCAGGGGTATTTGCTTTTTCCAAAGATATTTTTTTAAGATGATCACTGAACTTCCTTTCAGCCATCATAAATTGGCCTACCAATCTGTATTCCCCCTCCAGAAAGAATAAACGAATGAACCTGTCTTCTACAAGTTTTTTGGCTCTAAAAATGGAAGGGTTGTCTTTACTTTCTTCACTGTATCCTCTTTTCTTTGTCAAAGCAGATGCGAATTCTTGCACATAAAACTATGAAAAAAAAACCCAACCAAAACACATGCAATGGTGCTGGGTTATCCAGGATCAGGTTATCGAGGGCCCTTAGCCCAAGAGTCTTAGGAATGTCTGTCAAACCATGAGCCCTGCTTATAGACCAGCCTCTTGACCCATCACTGAGAGGAGAAATCATTATGGAGAAGGGGCCTATATTCCTTGTAACCAGCAGCAACAAGGGCAGGAAGGACAAGGAACAATCACTTAATACAGCACCGTTCTTTATTAAAAAATATTATCCCATTTGGTCCTCACAACAATTCTGAAAGTTAAGTGCTATTATTGTCCCCATTTTAAATGTTTAGAAAACTGAGGTAAAATGAGGTTAAGTAACTTGTCCAGGGTCACTGAGATATTAAACATGTGGGGCTGGATTAGAATTCAGGTCTTTTTGACTCCAGGTCCAGCACTCTATACCCTGCAACACCTAGCACCTGACTACTGACCAACTGTCACTAAGAGGAATCCTAGAAGTGGCAGGACCCACTAGACCAGTGGTTCTCAACCTTCCTAATGGCTAGACCCTTTAATACTCGTATGTGGGTGTATGTGGGCAGACCCACCTGTAGACTGATAGAGGAGTGGTGTCTTAGTTCCTAAGACCATTAGAAATATGTGTTTTCCGATGGTCTTAGGCAACGCCTGTGAAAGGGTCGTTCGACCCCCAAAGGAGTTGCAACCACAGGTTGAGAACCACTGCACTAGACTCTTGGTCTTGTTTCTAGATCAGATCTTATAGCCATCATCCCCCAATGGAACTCCTATGGAAAATTGGCCAGCCAGCCTCGACAACTGCCAACCAACTGCACCCCACAGGGCAGGGAAGCCAGTGGAACTGAATCAGTAAGGCATTCTGAGGGAGAGAGGAGAGGCAGTATGTACCAGACAGGTCAAGCCACCACCACATCATCACCTCCCCTCAGACCCTGATGGAGACAGCCCAGAACCCCGAAGCAAAGAGCTTTGGGAATAGCAATGCTTTCATTCCAGGGCCCAAAGTCATCCATCCTAGAAAATCTGTAGAGATGTACCCCAACAAGGGTTTCTGTAGGTGTTACAGTCACTTCTATGGAAGACCCAGAAAAGCAAGTTCTTGTCACCAAAATCTTCAGCACTGTCAAATGGTTCAACATCAGGAACTGATAGGGTTTTAGCAACGGAAAGAACATCAAAGAAGAAGTATTACCATCTTCTCCAATACATCCTAAGGACCATAGAGTCTTTCCATCTGACTTGCAGAGAATGTAATTAGGATGTGTGCCCCTGGAGAAGAGAGACTATTTGACATATCTAGTTGTATCCACAATACTTAGCACAGTGCTTTGCACACAGTAAACTCTTAATAATGTCTCTCATTCATCCATTCATATAATAAACCTAAACAAATAACCTCTGATAAAAGGTCAGTTGTGATTTCATGATGCATAAAGAGCTTCAAAGAAGGTCAAGGAGCTTAGAATAAACATAATAGGAAGGGCCTAAACTGATCATTCTGTCACTCCCTCTGTCTTTTGAGACCATCTCCTAGAAGACTGCCAGGCCAGGACATTCTATAGTCTTGCTTTCACTCGGTGCTTATTGTCAGGAAGCCCTTCTATATGTCTAATCAGCTTGACATCATCTTCTCATGTGTGTGTGACAGAAAGACAATACAGAGACAGTAAGAGAGACAGAGGCAGAAAGGGATAGAGATACAGAGAGAGAAGAGAGAGCAGATGAAAAAAGAGAGAGAGGAAACAGAGACAGAGACAGAGAGACTGAGATAGCAAGAGAGCAAAGACACAGAGGCAGAGAGACAAAAAGAGAGGGAGACATATGTTCTTTTCTATAGTTATAGAGAAGATTCCCATCTTTGTGGCTTATATTGTTCATATCTCTCCTGATAGAATGCAAGTTTCCTGAAGTCAGGGACCATTTCCTTTTTTGTCTCTGTATCTCAGTGCCTGATAGTTAAGAAATTACTATTGACTGATTGATTGATCAATGTCTGGGAATTATAAGGAGGCAGATACATTAGAGAGACAAAACTTCCTAATATTTAGAGCTTTTAAAAAAATACAATGTAGCACCTTAGGGAGGTAGCTAGGTGGCCCAATGGATGGAGTTCCCAGTCTAGAGCCAGGAAGACCCGAGTTCAAACCCTGCCTCAGACACCTACTAGCTGTGTAACTCTGAGCATGTCTCTTAAATTCTGTTTGCCTCAGTTTCCTCAATCACAAAATGGAAATAATAACAGCACCATCTCCCGAGGCTGTTGTAAGCATGAAATGATATAATGATTATAAAGTGGTGCCTAGCACATAGTAAGGACTGTATAAATCCTAGCTTTTATTATTATCATTATTATTATGTTGGTATGTTATAGACAGGAATCCATGCTTTCTATAGAGATTGGACAATACAGTCTCTGAGATTCCTCCCAACTCTACAGTTGATTATTTTATTATGGTAATAACCCTCCAGATAGTTAAAAATTATCTGTAAATTTGTTTTGGTCCTTAAAATGGTGCACAGTGGCCTTAAATGTTCAAGATGAAACAGATTCTCTGTCCTATGACCACAGCAGAGCAGCAATCCCTCACTGAAACCCATGGCAAGCCTCCTTATCTCCCCAGCCCACTTGCAGTATCTTTCATCCTTCAAGTTGCCAAAAGGGCAGTTGTCATGGCCCTTGACTCATTTGTCTTTGCAAAAACTGTCTATATTTGAGGAATATCAACTTAGCCCTTCAAGGCTTGGAAAGCCCTGTATAACAATTTGTTCATTTGATCTTCCCAGTGACTCTGTAGAGAGTCAGCTTGGATTTGTGGATAGAGAGTGGGGCCTCTCTCCGAGAAGAATGGAATGGCAATGCACTTATTGAGCACTAATTTATGTGCCAGCCACCATGCTAAGATTCAGGGATATAAAAAGCAAGAAAATCCCTGCTCTGCAGGAACTCATTTTCTAATTAGGAGAAAGAAATATGTAGGAAGGTTCAGTTGTAGGAAAGCTGTAGGAAAGGCCCAGGAATCTAGAGGGCTAAGCAACAGGGCAGATGGTAAGACCTGGTAGGTCTAAGGGAGACAAGGCAGAGTCTTGCATGATGACTATCCTTTGAGAAGGGGGTAGTGGGTGGGCCTGAGGTTGGAATGGAGAGGAGACTATGGGTTACTTCAGAGTAGGGTTTGGATAGGGGCACATCATGTGGCTGGGAAGGGATATCTGGTACCTAGGTAGAATTGAGATGGAGAAGGGCTCTATGAGGCCTATTTCTCTTGAACCTTTAGAAGTCCATTTGCATCTGGGAAATGGGTGACCTGGGACAAGAGAGGGGAAGGTTTAGTATGTATCTGGAACATCTAAATCCAATTCTCTCTTTCAGTCCATACTGCCTATTTTAAACTGGGCAACTCACATAAACCCTCAGGGCCCACAAAACAATTCTCTTAGGCTGCTGGAGCACTGGGTGTACAGTCGGAAAGACCTGAGTTTAAATATAGTCCCCAAAACTTACTAGGTGTGTGACACTGGGTAAGTCACTTAACCTCTGTTTGCCTCAGTTTCCTCATCTGTAAACTATGACTAATAATATAATAACACCTCCTTCCTAGGATTATTATAAAAAAACAAATGAGAAAATAATTGGGAAGTATTTAGAACAGTGATTAGCACAAAGTAAGTGGTATATAAATGCCAGCTCTTATTATTATAGCTAGCTATTAGTTTTTACCTGAAGAAGAGTTGAGAATTTCTCTTCAGTACTCCCAACAGGGGGTGATATACAGGTCCCATCCAATAAAATAGGTCTTATTATCACAGTACCATTTTACAGATAAGGAAAGTAAGACTGAGAGGTGGAATGATATCTTCTCAATTATACAGTTAGTGTCTGAGGCTGAATTCAAACCTAATTCTATATGACTCTACGTCTAAGCATGCTATCTATCCACTGCTCCACAGAAAAGAGAAGGGAATGATGATGGCAAGCAGAATGGGGGTAAAACTCCTTCCAAAGGCTTCCTCTAAAGAGGGCTCTGAACTTCCCAGGAGCATCAGGCCTCTTGTCAGATGTTCCCAGGTTTACACCCCTCCCTCTTTCTATTTTCCTTTTATGGATTGGTCCCCTCTCCCCCCAGCCCTGTTCTGTTAGATTGTAAGATCTTTAAGAGGAAGTACTATGTTTCTATCTTTTTTCTTTGTATTTGCAGCACTTATCACAGCACCTGACACATAGTAGGTAATAAATGTTTATTGAATTGAAAAACAAATTGTAAAGCACATTTTTGTTGTTCAGTCGTGTTGAACTCTTCATGTCCCCATGCAGGGTTTTCTTGGTAAAGATATTGGACTGGTTTACCATTTCCTTCTCCAGCTCATTTTACAGATGAAGGAACTGAAGCAAACAGAGTTAAGTGACTTGCCCAGGGTCACAATGTTAGTAAATATCTGAAGCTGGATTTGAGCTGAGGTCTTCCTAACTCCAGGCCTGGATCTGTATCATCTGTATCGATTTTGCCACCTAGCTGCCTCCAATTTCAAATCCTACAAAATGAGGCAAACTGAGATTAAGTGACTTGCCCAGGGTCACACAGCTTGTTACCAGCCGAGCTGGGTCTGGAACTCAGGTTTATCAGCAACAGCTATGAATGGAAAATGCTTTCCTGTGAGGCATAAGCTCCATTAAAAGAGTAAGAAGGATGTAGCAGATTGTGTTTACCACCATTATTTTAAAATTGTACAATTATGGGGATAGAATGCTGGTGGGAGGGCTTACCATTTACTTGATGATATCTATTTTTACTCGTTCATTATATTGTTGAAAAGTAATTCATTGTCTGAAAAGGCTAAATAATTCAGTGAAACCCTTGGATTTGGGGGCTTCAGTTAAGTTTGGGTTTTCAAAGCAGTTCTATACTTAGGTAACTTAGCACCTGTTGGCTTGGCTGTGAATGGAGGAAAGTCTTCATAAGTCTAAAGGGAATGCTGTTTATGAGCCTGATTTCTGAAGCAGGATTGTTTCCTGCCACTTCTCCAAAGTCAGATGCTTTAACTACTATGGTGGGATGGCTCAGTGAATAGAGCACCATTCTTGAAGTCAGGAGGACCTGAGTTCAAATTTGACGTCATACACTTACCTCTTACTAGTG
Organism: Pseudocheirus occidentalis; assembly: GCA_028646575.1. Classification (NCBI taxonomy): domain Eukaryota; kingdom Metazoa; phylum Chordata; class Mammalia; order Diprotodontia; family Pseudocheiridae; genus Pseudocheirus; species Pseudocheirus occidentalis. The sequence continues at coordinate 166,643,293 of CM053598.1, read as the reverse complement.
GGATGACCTTGGGCACGTCACTTAACCTCAATCGTCCTGTCCTCCCTCTCCAAAAAAACAAAAAACAAAACCACAAAACAAAATAAGTACTATGGTGCAGGAAGGTGAATAAATTGACTGTTTTCTTTAAAAATAAAAAAGTTCATAAAAAACGTATTTCTATATTCTCTCTTTCTCACTCCTCCCCCAGCCACTGAGAAAGCAAGAAATACAAAATCCATTACAAATTTGACGTCACGAAAAATAAATGTCTGAATTAGCTATTTCTTGGGGAAAAGAAGAAAAGAAAAAAGGGGGAAATGCTTCAGTCTGCACTCTGAGTCCCTCAATTCTCTTACTGAAGGTGGATAGGATTTTTCCTAATTTCCTAAAAATAAGAAAAGGATTTGTGATTTCATCAGTGTGGAGAATTCCCTCAATGGAAGATCCCCTCCAGATGCAAGTCAACCACTTAAAACTTGGGCAATACATTTCTAGGGTGTTGATTTTTGAGATGGGACCATTAATAAACATGTGAAAAATCTCTTTGTATTTCCTAGATACATACATGTTGAATTATTATACTTTCTCTTGGTGTTTTTTTCTGGGACTCTAAACAAGACCATAATAAGAATAGTTAACATTTATGAAGCAGCTACTTTCAACTCTTGGAGACAGGTGCTATGATGATGATTTTACAGTTGAGGAAACTGAAAAAGAGATTAAGTGCTTTGCCCAGGGTCACATTGCTAGTGTCTGAGGCAGAATTTAAACTTCCTGCATCCAGGCCCGGAGCTCTTCACCACTGTGCCACTTAGCTGCTTTCAAATATTAGAAATGTTATTTTGAGTTAGAAGAGTCTCCTGTAGAATCCCATCCTCTTCTAACAGAAACATTAAGGGACATTTCGCAGGGGAGAACAGTTGCTATAAATTTCAAGCTAGAAGAGACCTTAGAAACCATTGTCCAACTTCTTTTTATAGATGAGGAAACTGAGGTAAATGACTTGCCTAGGATTTGTTGTTCAGTCATTTCAGACTTTTCCTAACCCCGTTTGGGGTTTTCTTGGCAAAGATACTGGACTGGTTTGCCATTTCCTTTTCTAGTTCATTTTACAGATGAGGAAACTGAGGCAAACAGGGTTAAATGATTTGCCCAGTGTTACACAGCTAGTACTATCCTGGATGAGGGTACTAATGAAACTTGGTAAGTGTGAATTAACAATCCCTTCCTCACCCAGTCAGTCCACACTCCCGTGACAACACCTGGGACTTGTGTTGCAGACCTGTTGTAAATTGGATTAGTTTTGCTTGCAAATGGATTCATTTGGGAATCAACAATTGATTCTTTGGAAAACAAGCATAATAAAGGAATTTTTTTTCTTAGATTAAGGCTTTTGTGGGAGCCCTCTTGAGAACAAACAACCTAGACTAATTCCTTAACTTCCAGAACTGCTGTTGACTGCCTTGGAACATGCTTCTACTGGGGGCACTGGGATGAGTTTGAGTACTCAAGGTACTGAGTAATTCATTACACCAAATATAGAACTACAACCAGGATAGTATCTGAGGTAAGATTCTGTCTCAGCTTTTCCTGACATCAGGTTCAGTGCTCGATCTACCACACTAATTACCTATAAGGAAATTACTTGCAATAATAAAATAACTCACATTTACATAGTACTTTGAGGTTCACAAAGTACTTTCTCCCACAACAACCATGTAGGCTGTACAAGTATTGTTCCCCTATTACAGATGACCCTTTAACACTGGATGAGGCAACAAGGCATAGTGATTGAATATAATGCTTTTCCTTGTGTCAGGAACATCTGGGCTCAAATCCTGCTTCTGATACTTAAAAACTATGTGACCCTGGGCAAGTCACATTCTCTGTAAGCTCATTTAGTTATTTCTAAAATAACAGTGTTCGATTAGATATTCTCTAAGGTCCCTTTCAGTTGTAAATCTGTGATCATGTGATTTTTATGACAACTTGCTGGGGATGTTGTTGAGGGGGTTTCTATTCAGTAAGAAATTGTAATTCTAATGTTGAGATTCTCTGAAACTCCTAGAGTTTTACTGACTGACCCACTGACTGCACAGATTATGTTGGAGATAAAACATGAGCTGGGATTTTTTGACTTCCAAGTCAGTTTTTTTTTTCTAGGAGGCCACTTTATCTCTCTAGGCAACCCTGACTTATTTTAAGAACTCATTATGGATCTGCCATTCATTAACTTATTTGTAACCCGTTTTTAAGTCAATTGGTCCACAAACATTTGTTAAGTATTTTCTGTGTTCCAGTCACTGTAAAAGGATAAACACAGTCCCTGACCTCAAGTAACTTAAATACTAATAGGGGAGAAAATGTGCAAGTAAACTATGTACCTAAAAGAGTGTGGGTGGAAGATGATCACAGAGTGATTAAAGGAGACAAGTAGAGAGAAGGGTCCAGAAAAGGCCTTCTGTTGGAGGTGGGATTTGGCTGTGGTTCATCCTTGTTGTAGAAGAGGACCAATATCATCGGGAGGGTGATATCTTGACTTTCAAGGGAATTGGATTTAAATGAGGCAGAGCTGTGCAAAGTCATAAATCCCACTCCTCCACAGTCATCAGAATTCAGTGACAAGACACAGGTTAGGATGACTGGTGATGGATCTGGTTAAAGTGCGAAGCCTTGGCTTTTTAATCAAAGGTCTTTCCTACGGGTCAGTTTGTCTGAGGCAATATCTGTTCAGTAATTTGGGATTTGAACTAAATCATGAAGGAAGTCAGGGAAGCTAGGAGGTGGAAAAGAAGAAGGAAGACATTCCAGAAATGGGGGTTGGGGGGTAGGAGGAGCAGGAAGTAGAACAGTGTAGCTGGACTGTAGAGTATATAGAAGGGAACAAAGTGTAAGCAGCTTTGGAAAAGTAGGAAAGGGGCAGGTTGTGAAGGGCTTTTAATGCCAAACAGGATGTTATCTTTGATCCATGAAGTAATAGGGAGCCACTGGAATTCATTTAGTAGGGGGGCAGGGTAGTGAAATGGTTAGAACTGTACTTTAGGAAAATCACTTTGGCACTTGAGTGGAGGGTGTTCTGAAATGGGGAGAGGTTTGAGATAAGGAGACCAACCAAAAGGCTGTTACAATAGCCCAACCATGAGGTGATGAGAGCCTGCACTAGGGTGACAACTGTTTGAATGGAGAGAAGGGGACATATATGAGAAATATTATGGAGGTCGAAGTGTTAAGATCTGACAACCGACTGCATGGGGTGAGCGTGAGTGAAGAGTTGCAAGCTTGAACTAAAATGTAGATGGTATTCTCAGCAATAGTAGGAAAGTTGAGAAAAGAGGAGATTTGAGGGTAAACTATAAGGAGTTTTGTTTTGGGAATGTTGAGTTTGAGACTCTCAACCTGACACATCCAGTTTTATATGTCCAAAAAGTGAAAGCTCAGGAAAAAAGAGTATGACTGTATATATAAATCTTGGAATCTTCTGTGAAGAGATGACATTGAACTCTTGGAAGTAGTTGGATTAAGTACAGAAGAAGAAGAAGAAAAGAAAGTTCTGGGTTTGTCCTTGGAGGCTCCCACAGTTATTAGCTTTGACCTGGTTGAAGATTCAGCAAAGAAGAATAAGAAGGAGTGATCAGGAAGGTAGGAGGAGAACAAAGAAGGAGAGCAGTTATCACAAAAACCTGCACAGGAGAAAGTATGCAGGGGAAGAAGGTGATCCATCGAGTGTCAAAGGCTGCAGAGATCAAGAAGAATGAAAAAAAGACATTAGATTTAGTCATTGAGAAATCATTAATTACTTAATAGATAGACTTAATATGTTGAATCAATGTATACATCTTCCAGGAGTAAGTAGTTCCAAGAGTTTCCTACCTATAATCCATCTTTTCAAAATCTCTCTTAATATTAAGGAAGCATAAGTTTTCTTTGACTCCTCCCTTTTTGCTAAGGATACCTTTGGTCAGCAAACCATCTATCAAAAGCACTCATTTGCACCAACTGTAGCATATCACCTCTGAACAATGAAGCACCTCATTTGGATGCAATTCTAGGAAATGCCCCTCCCTGTCTCCCCCCCCAACCCCCCCCCCTTGCCACTATTGTTAATAAAAACACTGGTGCTGGAGAAAAGCACCATTTGAGATAAAAAATCATTTTGCTAAGGAAGAGGTCTCTGTCTTGTAAATTTCCCCCAGAAATTGCATTCCTGATGGTAGCTCTAGGCATCAGCTACCACGGCATGAGCAGTTCCAAATGAACTCCCAACAATACTGACCGAAAGTGAGGTATCCTCTTCCTCTGCTGCATGTTGACAGTGCTGGTGATTTACAAAACCATGAAAGCCAAGTTATTTTTAATTGGATGAAATATTGTACCAATTTACATTTGCCAAACTCAAAGCAAACAGTTACAGTTCTTAAACCAAGCTGTTAGTATTTCCTCCCTGCATTTATTTTTTTAAATGTTCTACACCACATAATCATCTAGCATCTAAATGCCAGTATTTTCTGAAAAAGAAAGGGTAGTTAGTACTACAAAGGTAAGTAATTCAGAATGATAAGTGCAGCATAATTATAATCACATGAACTTCATATTCTGAAGAGGTTTATAACTGTTCGATCATCTTACCTCAAATAGTCTTTAATAGGTCTCCCTGATTCCCGTCTCCTACCTCTACGATTCATCTACCGCCAGCACCAAAATGCTTTTCCTAACACAAAAGTCTAGCCATATTATTCCTCTACTCTGAGAACATGAGTGCCTAGAGGCATACCACTAGTGCCTCTGGGATAATATATAAACTCCTTAGCCTGGCATCGGAGGTCCTGCACAATCTGGTTTCACTTGCTTTTCCTGTTTGTTTGGTTTTTTTCATATCACTCCCCTTAATAAACTCTATGTTCCATTTAAACTGAACTAGAAGCTATTTCCTGAACTTGAGACTCCATCCTCCTTCTCTGTGTAGTCACAGGACTGGTTCCCATTGTTCAAATGCACTCTTTCTTCATCTCCACCTCTCAGAATTCTTGTCTTCCTTCAAAACTCCACTCAGGTGCTGTCTTTTGCCTACTTGAAGTCTTAACATTTTTAACCTTATGTTAATGTTCTTTCTCTCCTCAATTTTCCTTTTATATTTTCCATTCTTGACTCCTCATTCTCACTCTCTCCACATATTTATTCCACTTATTCACCCTCTCCTTACTGTGTTCTTTGCTCTTCATTCATTATCTTCACCACCTTCCCACTGGAAACTCGGACATCTTCTGCCCTCTGCCCCTCTGTCCCTATAAGTGAGCTTTTGACTCATATGGCCAAGCCACTTCCCTGGTATCTTTTCTTCTATTCCCTCTTGCCCTGTCCATCTCTCTTTCCAGCTCCCCTATAAAGGTTGTTTTCTCCCAGGAGAATGTACTCTCCTTGCCATCTCTAGGGTGGAGGGGAGGGGAAAAAAGCTACATGATAATTTTATTATATATCTAAAAAGAATAGCAAGTTTTATATAAAATATTTCCAATTTCATATACAATCATCTTTTTGTTTTCTGTTTCCAATTGTGGAAATATTTGTTTTAATTTTTATTTATTTTTTGCTTTTTGGAGGGCAGTTGGGGTTAAGTGACTTGCCCAAAGTCACATGGCTAGTTTTTGTGTCAAGTGTCTGAGGCCAGGTTTGAACTCAGGTCCTCCTGACTCCAGGGTTGGTGCTTTATTCACTGTGCCACCTAGCAGTCCCTGTTTTATTTCTTAAGTTCAGAATATAATAAATGCAATTAGAAAAAAAAAAGGTAATCTCCTTGAGGGTAGACAACATCTTGTTTGGTTATCTCTGTATCTCTAGTGTTTTGCTCATTGCCTAGCCCAAAGTCTGTCTAACTATCTATCTAACAAATCTTATATTTCTACCTCTTTTCTACTTTAGGTCCCCATCACCACTTATTTTGCACTACTGCAATAGCTTTCTAATTGGTCTCTCTGCCTTAAGTCTCCTACTACTCTAATTCTTCTATCACAAAAATGAATTTTTCTCAGTGTAGGTTCAGCAGCAAGGAGGTGGCCCAGTGGCCCTGTAGTACCAATGCAATATTTATAGCAACCACGATCACAATAAAGACCATGACTATAAGTGTTGCATGATGTTCGATCACAAAATATACCAGATTCTCCAGATAGAGGACAGAACTGAAGGATTCATTTAGACACCAGAAAACTGAATCCCAAAACCACTAAACTGATTCCTTCACAGCAGAAAAGATATTCAAAAGCTATAATAACACCGAGAGCCATGCCATCCTTTAGCCTTCCCACAAACCAATACAAAATCAGTATTTGCTCACAAACCTGTCTCCTTAATGAGTGTCCTCTCCCCCTAGAGTCTGGCTAACTCTGCCTAATAGCTTCCTGTGGACTCTGCTTCCCTTCAGCAAACTCCTCCCACCACAGGATCCATGTGACCATATTCAGCCTATCAGGGGGCAGAGTTTATCTCCACAGCAGGGAAGCTTCCTGTGGGCTCTGCTTCCCTTCAGCAAATTCCCTCCATCACAGGCTCCATGTGATCACATTCAGCCTATCAGGGGGCAGAGTTTCCTTTCAAAGCAGAGGAGGTCTTCAAACTCCCCTCTAGGTCTTTTCAGGGGCAGGGAATATCTTCAAATTCCCATTCTCATTACAGGCCCCAAGCCTCCATCCCCAAGAAACTCCAGTCACTTCTATGATCAGATAGAAATGCCTCTGTCTGGCATTTAAAGCAGATCACAAGCTAGCTCTGTCCTTCCTTTCTAGTCCTATTACGTGTTGCTTCTATCCATATGCCTCTGGGTCTAGCCAAGCTGACTTTCTTGTGTGTGTGTGTGTGTGTGTGTGTGTGTGTGTGTGTGTGTGTGTGTGTGTGTGTTTCCTTCATACGTAGCATTCCATCTCCCATTTCTGCCTCCGTATAGGTTTTTCTGCTCTTCGTAGACTCTCTGGTCTTATTTAAGACTCAGTTCAAGTGATACCTTCTGCATGAGACATTTGCTAGACTCTTTGAATGTAAGCTCTTTGAGGTCAGGGGCTGTTCTTTTGCATTTTCTTCCTAGTACCTAGTATAGTGCCAGACAAATAGTAGGCACTTAAAAGTTTGCTAATTATTTGTACCTATGATGTATCAATCCTCTCTCCCCGTTAGAGTGTGAAGTTCTTGAGGGCAGACAGAGGTTATTTGGTTTGTATTTTTGCATGTCCAGAAACTATCTTAACTGAATCATGAGTATAATAAATGTTTGTTGAAGTAAATTGAGATTGCAATGATTTTGTTTTTCTTGCTTTCTCAGTGGAGAGGTGGAGAGGGGGAGAGAATGTGGAGTTCAAGATAAAATTGCATTAAAAACTTAAAGTGAGTTGAATTATATTGAGTTCAGTTTAGCAAATCAGCTCTGGATTTAGAATCTAAGGACCTCCATTCAAGACTCAGCTTTCTGACTTGTGTGAAAATCTCTGAAATATTTGCAAAGTTGGGATTATATATACTTGAGTTGCCTACTTGTTATGGGAATCTGAAGATCTTCCCTGCCTCTAACCCCTTTGATAGGCTTAAGTGGCTCTGAGAACCTTCCCTGATTTTAAAGTATACTCTGCCCCCTAATAGGCTGAATGTGGTCATGTGGAGCCTGTGGAGAGAGGCTTGTTTTTCAGGAATGCCCATACCTTATTGCTTTGTGATTGGGCAGTGGGTCAAGAGGACTGTGACATTCTTTGACCCAGGAGAAGATTATATATATATGCCCTGATGTGAGGTTTTGCTTTGGGCCTCACTTTGAAAAGAGTTGTGTGATTTGGCCAGATGAGACTCTGGGAAGCTGTTGACCCTCCCTCCCCCTTTGAAAAACCCAGATGTTGGTTCTTCCCTCACTGGTAACTAAATAGGTATGGATGTAATGGTCAGATGTTTGGAAGCCCGTCTGCTGATCTGTTTCTCTGTTTGCTTATAACTTCTGCTTGTATCTTGTTTGTATTCTCTGAAGTTCAGGGTGCTGACTTTTTCCCCTAAATTAGGTAAACGATATGTGTTTGATTCATTAAAGTGAGACTGTTAACCCATTTTGAGTTGCTTTCCTTTAGAAAAGCAGATCTAAGAACCTGTACTAGCAGCCACCCTGGGTTTGCTACCTTAGGTCATTGTGAAGAAGGGGAAGGAGAAGGAGATGGGAAAAGAATAAACATTTATTAAGTGCCTATGTGTCAGATTAAGTACTTTACAAATAATATTTCATTTGAACCTCAGAACAATTATAGGAGGGAGGTACTGTTATTATTGAGGCACAGAAAGGTTAAGTGTCACATAGAGGTCAAAGTCACACAGTAATTATCTGAGGTCACATTTGAACTCAGATATTCTGACTTGAGGCTTAGAGGTCTAACGACTGTACCCCTTAGCTGCTGAAGCTCCAGTCCTTTCCATATTTTTAAGGGCTATATGAATATGAGTTACTATTTATAGGCAGCTGGGTTTAATAGAAAGCTGAATCAGTAGCCCAGTAGACTGGAATTTGATTCATGGCCTGCTGCTTAACTGTGTGACTCTTTTATTCCTTTCTAAACATCAGTTTCCCTACTGTCAAAGACTGATGGTTTTTGAGTCAAAGGATTTTACTTGGGATCCCTGCTATCCTACCCCTAAGGTCAATTTACAGTTTTAAGTTCAATTCTGCTAGGGTCCTACACTGAGAAATGCGGAGGTAGGATTAAAATGGGTTGAACAACCCCTTCTAGCTCTGATATTGTATTAATATTATAGAGGGAGGTCACCTAGTCCAGAAGTGTCTAACTTTGGCCTGTGGTTGGTTCACAGTGCAAACTCCCCAGAGCAAACTCCACACTGCAGCCTAGAAGATTAAAATGTAATTGAGAAATGTTCAACAAAATACGTAAAAATAGAATGCATCATAGATAATGTTAATTTGTGGTTTCCTAAGTCAATATACACCCACAAGGGATCCTTATGTATAGTTTAGTTGCCCTATTTCTATTTGAGTTTAACATCATTGACTTCATCTATCTCCTCATTTTATAGATGAAGAAACTGAGGCCCAAAGAGATTAGGTGATTTGTCCAAGGATACATAAGTAGAAAATGACAGATTTGGGATTCAAACCCCAGTCCTCTGCCTCCAAATCCAGTAAAAATTCTTTCACTATACCACCCCACCTTTTCACTCTAGGTATAAATATGTCACCAATTTATTTTGGAATGAACGGATTTTCCATTTTTAGGTAGCAAGGGGAGGAAAAATTGAAAAGTATAGATTTTGGTTTAAAAATCAAATACACAAAGGGGTTTGCTTCTGTGTTGTTTTATAGGGTATTCCACAGCAACTAAGTCATTGGGATGAAATACATTCAGTACATCCAAACTTGGGTACATCACCATGCATTCCCAAGAAGCAATATGATTGAAGAGATAATGAATTGTAATACCAAGGAGTGGAATAATCTCATGGGAGACAAGAATGCATCAGGAGACCTTTTAGCTCAGTGAGTTAGCAAAGGAATGGCTATAAGTGGTCTTTGGCAGGAGTTTACACAGGCTAATGAATAAGGAAGAATGAAAGCATATACTTCATTAGGCTGACAAAAAAATCAATCACGTTTGATCAACCAATATGTCAGATTCAAATGCCAGGAAGCCAGCCTTGCAAGAGCACACAATTCTGCTCTACCTATTCATTTGGGCCAGATGCACAAGAACTTTGTAGGGTCTAAAATGCCACTTGCTGTTGCTTCCCTCAGGGCTTGGAATATTTCCTCCATATGTTTTGGAAATCATTAGTTTCTGTCAAGGCTCAGCTCACATACTACCTATTGACGAACCTCTTCTGTCTTTCTAACTGCCAGTGATTCTTCCATCTTTCAATTAACATGTATATACTAGTCTATATGCAAGTGGTATCCCCTCAGTAGAATCTACATATCAATGAACATTTGTTAAGTGCTTACTATATGCCAAACAATGGGCCCTGGAGATAGGAAGATGAAAATAGATGCATTTTCTTATATTTCATCCAGGAAAATGGAATGGATATAGGGACTGGACCTTGTCTTCTTTGGGAGAGAGAACTCCCAGGTAAGGAAATTCCCTTTTCCAATGAAGATTATCATCTCTTCAACTTAGATTTTAGAGTGTTACTTAGTATACTTGAGAGGTTAAATTACTTTCCCACCATCAGCCAGTATGTTGTAGGGGCAAGAATTGAAATCTGGTCTTCCTAGCTCCAAGTTAGGAGTGTGCTCTACCCAATGCATGCCATGAAGCTTCCTCTCTCTAGCTGCTTCCATGCAGTGGCACGAAGTATGAGGAGTAGAGAGAAGGTCAGTTTAAAGTACCATTTTTCATTTAAGAGGGATATCTGCCTGCCTTTGACTTTGTATTTGCTTCCCCAGAGCCCAGCACAGAGCAGATGCTTAATAAACATGTGTTTGATGATATTCAATTGTGCTGGAATTCAACAGTGACTAGAAGTTTTAAGGGAAACTTTGAGAACATTTCATTCACCCTCCTCATTTTTCATGTGAGGAAAGTGAATTCCCCAGAAAGGTAAAGAAACTTGGCCAAAGTCTTATTGTTAATTAAACATAGAACCTGTACTCAAAAGATTTCCAAGTATTCTCAAAGAAATTGTCACCCTTCTGATAATCATGTGTTACTATGTGAATTAGCTGTAGAAGATCATTGATTAGAGACTAGGTTCTGTTTGCTTATATAGCATGGCATATCTCTGACAGGCCAGCTTGATGATTTAAAAACCTTAGCATCAATCAAAGAAACTATGAACAGGAATGCACATTTATTGTATACAGAACTGAACCAAACTGATCTTTAGATTGCTGACTCTTAGAAAATATTCGTATCAATAGGTCCTTCTAACAGCATAATTACTTGTTTATTTTGAAAATATCCACATGAATTGAGTAGAAGGGTTCTCTCTCTGTCTCTCTGTCTCTGTTTTTGTCTGTCTATCTCTGTGTGTCTGTGTGTCTGTATGTCTGTCTCTCATAAATGGAAACTCCATAAAGTCAGGTGAGGAACCATCATGTCTTTGAGTATTTTTCTCAGTGCCTAATTTTGTGAATTGCATTGAATTTCCATTCCCCCTTCAAGGAGAAAAGAGACAACTTTCTGTTTTGATGAGGTAGGCTTGTTTAAAGCAAAGAAACTGGACCAGGTGAACTCTTAAAGACTGTTATTCTGACATATCTATTTGTGGCAAATAACACTAACTAAGTGGGCAACACATCGATCCCTGGACTTCGAGTCAGTAAGAGCTGAAGCCCAATCTGGCCTCAGACTCTTAGTACTTGTGTGATCATGGACTAATCACTTAACCTCTGTCTCGGTTTCTTCATCCACATGAAAACATCACCTTATTTCTGTTGTAAAGATCAAAGAAGGTAACAAATTCCTTTGTAAAGTACTTTGCAAATGTTATCATTCTATTTATGTGCAAGTTATGATCATTCTATCAAAGTCACATTGTCAGCATCAGAAATGGGGTTTGGACAACAAGGTGTAATACAAGAAACCTGGTTTCTACCTGTAACTCTACCACTAACAAGCTGGGTAAACTTGGGCCAGTCTTTCTTCCTCTTAGTTTCCTCATCTATAAAGTGAAAGGCTTGGCCCAAATAGTCTCTTCTGGATCTAAATAAAATCCAGTAGTCTCTCCACTTAACTCTATTACTTTCCTAATAAAATAAGCTTTAATAAAAGGATGCTAATTTGGTGGCTCCATCAAACCCTGATGGAGCAGAGTGGGAACATTATCAACAAACGTTGCCCGGACATAGTGTCAGAAAAAAAAGCATCTGTGGTGTTTGCCAAGAATCTTAAGACTTATTATAATACCGAAAAAGCCTTTTGCCACACTGACTTCTGTATGAAAACAGAGTCCTCTCCTAGAAAAAATTTTTTATGAGTGCTTTCATTTGGGATTTTTTTTATTATTTAGGGAAATAATTCTATCCTACAACAACAACAAAAAAAGAGAAATATCACTTCTTTTGTTGTATAGCTTTACTTGGATAAAAATAGTAAGCAGGCCTTGATTTCTAAGAACTCCATTAGCCTGTAGATTCTCCCTAAAGAGAGATACTGCACTTTGACCTTTCTTAGCATCTTTCTCAGTGCATGCTTTCAGTATATATCTATTGAGCACCTGTTATGTGTGAGGCACTGTGACAGATGCTGTGAAGTTGTATGGGACATGGTCCCTGATCTCAAGGAGCATAGTCTTTTAATTCTACGGAGAACCAGGTGATACAATGGGTAGAGCTCTGCACTCTGAGTGAGGACGCACTGAGTAAGTCCCATTCTTGTCTTAGATACATACTAGCTGTGAGACCCTGAGCAAGTTATGTGAACTCTTAAAACCTCAGTTTCCTCGTCTGTAAAAAGGGGAAAATAATAACATCTACCTTTCAGGGTTGTTGTGAGGAGATGAGATGAAATGTAAAGGAATTTTCAAATTTCAAAATGTTATGTAAAAGTGCTAACTCTTATTATTTTGGTCTTTTGGGGATTAGGGGAAAATTTGCTTAGAGACCTGATCTCATGAGAAATAAACTAAGGTGGTATGTGTTTGACCTGGATTCTAGAAGATATGGGTTCAAATCTAGCCCCTGACAGTGGATAGCTGTGCAAGCATTGTTCAGTCACACAAACCTCCCTAAATCTCAGTTTCTCTAACTGTAAAACAATGATAATTATACTCAGTGTGCCTGCCTTGCAGGGTTGGTTCTAAGGAGATAAGGTATGTAAAAAGGATTCCACAACTTTGCAGCAATATGTAAAGATCAGTTATTATAATTGCCCTCAGAGTCTTATATTTTCAGGGATTCATGATTTCATTGCTATGAATATTCTTTTCCATACCTTAGTGGTGGTTTCCATAGATCATTTTGGTCAAAACAACTAAATCACCTGGTAGCCAAGAATTTGGAAATTAATGTTTCCAAAATGAGCTGGGCTAGTCCTTCAAAACAGATGTGATCTTTATCACGGTCTACTTTGGAAGTCTTTCTAGCATAATAGGACCTACTAGAGTTTGTGTTCTGCTGAAATAGTCTTTGAGGACTCTGGTTTGCCTCTACTCATAATGAAGCATCAGGGTAGGACTTCAGAGATAATGTGGTCTCATAAGTCAGTAAAATTTGTCACATAACTATTTCTCTCTTTCCTTTTGAATGAGAATAGGAGGAGTAAAGGGAACTGGTATTTATTAATGAATCACATACTATAAACCAGTCACTGGTTTAAAAATATTATCTCATTTGCTTCATAACTTATACATAAACACACACACATACACATTCATTCTCTGTATACCACGGAGGGAGAGAGGGAGGGAGGAGGGAGGGGAGATGAGAGAGAGAAAGAGAGAGACACAGAGACAGAGAGAGAAAGACAGAGAGAGAGAGAGACAGAGAGAGACAGAGAGAGAGACAGAGGGATCCCCAAAAACCTATGAAGAACTCTTTGACTCCTAAGGATTCTATCTAGAGAATATTTTTAGAGGTCCTATTGTTCATAACTGTCCCTGGGTAGATCTATGTAAGTTATTTCAGAAAGAATAACTTGCATCTTCCTTAAAAATCTCTAGGTAAGATGTCTTTGGCTTTACATTTCTAAGTCACATAACATTCGTGGTAATAAAATTACCTCTACTTCCCAACTTAAATGATTTCTAGTGTAATTTGTGCCCATTCTCTCATCCCATTCTTAACAGAAACAGAGAACAATTACATACAATCTCTCTTGAAAAGAATTATTTATAGACTTGAGGATGGTTTCTAAATCACCTTCAGTCTTCCCTGAGCTAAATAAGCACCCATTCCCTTCAACCTTTCCATACAGGGCTTAATTTTCAAAATTTTCCACGTTGGGCTTAATGAATTTTTCATCAATAAGGTTACACTGGACTCCTTTTAAATGATGAATCCCTTATTACATTATCAACCCTTTAAAGTATCAACCAAAATAGGCAGTAGAATAAAACAACAAAGTCTTTTATCCATAGGAGATACTCCTTAACTACTGATAACAAATTTTGGCATCCCAGAGATAAGTTTTAGGAGATATAGCATAGAGGGTTAGCTAAAGATATGGAGATGGATGTCCCTCAGACAGCATATTTTAAATAAGGCAAGGTGTACAATGAGAATATCCTATACTGATCCTAGTATAGGAAAAAACTTTAGCTTTTTTCTCATCTCCCCTGGTACTCAAGCTTTCAAAAGGAGTGAACTCCAGAGTTGAAAATTCCAAAGGATGGAAAATGGGAGGAGGGTCTTTTTCTTCTCCAGTTTTCCTCATTATTTGGATCAATAGTAAAAGTAAACAAACAGTAATATAGTAGAATTGGGGCTCAGTTTCCAACTCCATCACACTCTCCAAAGTTATTTAGACTTTTGTAACCCAGGATATATGGATGATAGAAGGGGAGATCTACATTTTGTTGTTCAGTCATTATAATTGTGTCCAATTCTTTGTGACTCCATTTGGGATTTTCTTGGCAAAGGTACTGGAATGCTTTGTCATTTCCTTCTCCAGATGAGTATCTGAGGCAAACAGCATTAAGTGACTTGCCTAGGGTTACATGGCTAGTATTTGAGGCCAGATTTGGACTCACAAAGATGAATTTTCCTGATTCCAGGCCTGACACTCTATCTACTGTGTTACTTAGCTTTCCTGATCCTCTACATATTAACCTCAAAATATATTATTTTAAATGAACATTACTATTTCCTACTTTGGTGTGTGTCTTATAAAGGGGATGTAGTGTTTACTATCTTTCCCAAAGTCTGGTGCCAGCTTTCTTTTCTGGTGGCAAGGAAATTAGTGCTTGTGCAAGGGCAAAACCCACATATTTGTGCTATTTCTTCAGGAAAGAGAGACCTGCTACTATCTGGTGAAGGAGATCTCACAAAAGGGACATTTAACTCAACTTTTTGTCTTACCCCAAGTAATTTGCTAAAAACTAACAAGGCAAGGCTGTCATGACAGAAAGGATACTTTTGGAGTCTTTGTGGGTGGTTGAATAGATTTTGAATTGTTGCAAAATTGATCCTAAGCACTTATATTGGTAAATATATTCTCTTGCTTCTCTCATTCTTGAGGTCCATCTACCAGTTGAAAAGCTTACTAAAGTCTCAGCACAGGAAGATTTTTTTTTTGATGGCTTGTTTCAAGATCTGTCACTATCCCTAACTCATCTCTCCTACTAACCATCTCACCGGACTCAGGGCTGATATTGGACACTCAAAGGATAATGTTCTTTCCCTGCAAGACTGTTGATAAAGAGTGTATAAAGGGAGACAGGGAAAGGGGAGGGCATGCGGGAGATGAAAGAATGGAAGCAAAGGAATAAATGTGCTAGTAGGTAAAAGGATAGGGTTATCAAGGGAGATGCATAAATCTGAATGACTTCTATTACTTCTAGTCTGAGGCAGAATTGTGAAGTAGGTCAGATTAATCTTTGCCATCCTACTACTTTCCCCCTCACTCCATTCTTTTTCTTGATACTCCTTTCCAGCAATGTACTCCACCCTTGTTCAGTCAGCATGTAAAAGGGAGGGCAAGAAGGGCCTTATGGCCTGACCCTTTCTCTAATTAATTATCTCTCTAAAAGAGAGATCTTATCTGTGCTTTGATAAGCTTGAGGGTTGTCTTTGTAGCCCTGGAGTATGGAGTATGATTATTTCTTTAGAACCTTACTTTCTTTAGGCACAATATGATAAATATATTTCAATAGATTATAAGCTCCTTGAGGGTAGTAGCTGTATTTTATTTGCTTTTGTGTCTTCCCCAGGCCCTAAGACAGTGTTCTAGACTTCTTATAGGTTCATAGATTCAGAGTGGGAAAGGGTCTTAGAGATTATCTGTTTCATTTGTTACAGATGAGGAAAATAGGGCCTTGTAAGATTAAATGTTTTACCTAAGGTCCCACAGCTACTAAATGACAGAACAAGGATTTGAACTCAGATCCTCCAATTCCAGATCCAGCACTCTCCTATGTCATGATTACGCCCTGTAGTGTGTTTATAGACTAGCTATACCTTCATTACCCTCCCCTTCCCACAGATACTATGTCTCTTTCCCTGTCGTTTAACTTTGGATTTTATTGATTTATATACATATTTTGTCCTCCACCCCTACCCCTACCACATAGAATGCAAATGCCTTGAGAGCATGACATGTTTTTTTGTTTTTTATTTTTGTTTCTCTAGGTCTGGTACAGTGTCTTGCACATGGTAACCGCTTAATAAATGTTTCTGAGTTACACTGTTGAATTGAATTGTAGTGGGTGCTGATGTTTGTTAAATCAAAAGTAAGATGCGAGTGGCTAACTGTAAGATCCCCTTCAAGAGCAAAATTACATTTTGGCAGAGACCTTTATTCAGCTTAAAATAAAGTTGTTTGGGAATTTCAGGGACCAGTGGCCAGGTGACCTTTGTCTCAAGCAGAGAAAGTGACTATTAAATCCCTCTCTTTGTTGGTTTGCTCTTTCTTTCCTTGTCCCTTTTAGCTCTGTGATCCTATGTGAGTTGATGTTAGTAAAGAAATAAGTATGTGTGTGTGTGTGTGTGTGTATCTATCTATGTATCTATACAGAGAGACAGAGAGAGAAAGAGAGAGTGAGGGAGAGAGAGGGGGGTGGGAGGGAGGTTCATGCTGCCTTTGGCAGTGGGGAATATATCCTTTAATAAGAAGGCAGATAATTGACATTAGTTCTCACTGCTTCTTGGTTTACAATCCATACCCCATCCAGCTCTGTAGACTGCAGGTACCACTCATGACTAATGGTACTTAGAAAAGCTGCTACATTGCAGCCTGTCTCTTTTGGTTTATGGCATAAGGATTGGATCTGTGATTTCATTGGTGTGAGGAAACTCCCATATGAACAAACTCCCTCTACTGATGCAGATTGACACCTTCTCTGCAACTTAGAGGCTTATAGAGTCTCCCAGAACCCTAAGAGGTTAAATAACTTTCCCAGGATCATGCATCCCGTATGCGTCAGATGAGGATCTTGAACCCAGGCCTTCTTGGCTCCAAGGACAGCTCTCTATTCCCTTGGCCATGTTGCCTCTTACCTTTCAGATGATGATGGTGAAACTGCTTCTGATCAATGCTGATGAACTTTTATTTTTAACTTTTACCCTCAGAACTGAGAATACTAGCAGTGAGGTCTGGCTGTTCTACGATTTTTTTTTTAATGTCATTGCTTCATGGATTATAATGTGCCTGCTGAGCACTGAAAGGAGATTTCCTTTTTATAGAACCATTACATCAGAGTGAGTTTTTTCTTCATAAGCACAATTTAAGGAAATGTTTTGCTCTAGTGGAAAGCACACTTGGCTGGGATCCAAGAAACCCAAATCGTAGCTGCAGCTTTGCCAGCAGTTTACTCAGAGATCCTAGGGAAACACTTCATCATTGTGTCAGTTTGTCCATCTTCAGAATGGGAACAATAATCCTTGACCTTCCTTTACCTCACAGAGGGGGTAGATAATATAGAGGCCTCCATTCCTCCTAATGCCGCAGGTTTATATGCTTTGAAGAAAACATCCTATGTTGCCTCCAGTTCCCTGAATGAACATCTTAATGAACATCACCTAAGGCAAATGCAGTATACACAGTTGTAATGTTCCTGAAGTAATGATATTGAACCATAGGCACTGTTGCTGCCGTTTTACTGCCATCTTGTGTGTGGCATATGGACTGACTGTAATTTCCTCAGACCTGTGTCTCTTAATGATTTGCAGGAGTCAGTAGGCTACCCTTATGTACCAGATGGTGGCAATAACTTAGGTACCAAGGACCCTATAGTGAGAAACACGGGGAGGCACTGAGAGTTTTTAGAGAGATACTCAATAAGTGTAAGACCTTGTTATCATCATCAATACAGACACACAGGACACCAGGGACTGAATATGTCAAGTTAAAAAAAAAATTTCTGATGAGTACTTTCCATGTGCTTAGTCTGAGTTAGCCCTTTATTTTAGTTCTACTTACAAATAACTTTTATAAAAGATGGATACTTCATATCATTTTGTAATTTCTCAGATTGTTTCCCAACTGGTATTTCTCTGAGGTCTGTTGATGTCAGGCTTTCCAATGATGTAAAATGAGTGGCATTTAACAGAGGTTGTAGGTATTCCACAGGGTAAAAGCATACATTATTCAATGGAATTTCAAACATACTTTTCTCCTTCTGTTTATATGATTATAGTATAGACTTCCTATGCATTTTGAGAGAGAGTCAACAGGGTGGTATCTACCCCTTTCTCCCTCCCCTTGTCCCACTTTTAAGAGTAGAAGAAGTTCCCATGGAAGGTAATCTCAGGACCTTGTCCTTTAGTCACTTTGTTACCTTTCTAGTGAAATTTCCTGGTTCTAAGTCTTATGTGATTTAAGCACCTACAACTTTGGATAGGCAATCATATGTTCTTGAAGTCAAAATATGGGGGGGTTAGAGTCTTGGTTAATACACATAACTCTGCAACGCAGCTATGGAATGTCTGGAAAAGTCCTTTCCCCAGTGTTTTAGTTTTTCCATACTCATAAAAAAAGCTATATAGTTTTTTTGAAGAGGTGGGACTGATTGTGATTTTAACTGTGGAGAAGTCCCAGTTTGGAAATTTCCTTCAGAGATGCATATCAGCAATTCCTTTGAAACAGTCTTAGAATATTGCCTAAACGCTTCAAAGTTAAATGACATCCCTAGTCACAGAGCTATGTAGAACTTAAAACTTTGTATTCCTAAGATTCCTTTATCTACTGCACCTTGCTAGCTCTCAATGAAATATTACTGAATACTTATGGTTGTTACTATTGGTAATCATATGTGTGCTTATATAGGACTTAGTGTTTGAATTTACACATTATTTTATTTTGGACCATGTCTCTAATTTCATTACTAAAAGGAACTTTAGATCAATGCAAGTCACCTCTTCAACTTACAGTCTTAAAGAGCTGCTCGGGGCATTGAGGTTAAGTGACTTTCTGAGGGTCACACAGCCAAGCATGTGTCGTGAGTTGGGACTTCACTCTAGTTCTTCTCTATCCATTATATCATGCTTCACCATGTTACACGTTACAGGCTATATAAATATGATTGCTCTCCTGTATGATATCTATGACCTCTACCTGTGTTCTTTCCCCCAACAATACAGTCAGCCTACTGAGGATTGCAGGCAAAGTCTACTGGAGACTTCTGAACTGGCAAGACTGATTTCAGTTTATTTTTCTTCTTTTATGTTATTGATCTACAAAGTTTATACTATAAACTTGTCATGAAAAGGGATAGCTTAATTCTTTGTACATATATTTTCAGGACCCAGTCCAGTGGCAAACATATAGATGGTGCTTAATAAATATTTGTCAATTGACTAATAACATTAAAATATGTTAAAGAGAAGGGTAGGAAACAGCAGCTTGAATCAGTGACAGTCAACCACGATGTTATTAGAAACAATTCATAGACCAGTAATCAGGAGGCTGATTTGATGATCCCAGATCATCAAAATTGAGTAGGCTAAAATAAGTTGTTCCCTGAACGCTGTTAAGATCTTTTTTGGAAAGGTTTTTAAATGCGTATTATATAAACAAGCTTAGACTAGAAACTTGGTTCTAGGATTTTATATATATATATATATATATATATATATATATATATATATATAGTATGTATATAAAATATATATACATACATGTGCACACATATACACACACATATATAATTTATGCTAGCTTTTTGAAGCATATGTTACTCAACTGTTCTGAGAAAAAAAATTACATACACACACACACACTAACTAATTCTACCATATTTTGAGTTGAAGAGTTCTCATTTTTTACTAGATCAGCCATGAATGTCCATCGTCCAGATAATATAATTTTGTAAATTCAGGTCTTCCTAACTATATAATGCAGTGAATGAAAGCTAATTCTCCTTTTACTTACCTGGTCAAACTCTGGATTGTTTGTGGCATAACATCATTTACGTGATAACATGAGGACCAGAAGCATTTTTTCTTGACTTTTAACTCTTATCCCATTAATTTTGTTTTTCCACAAGCAGGAGTCAAGGGCCTATCACATTTTTAATATTTGACAAAGATAGTATCTAATGTTTTGCTTGACTTGATTGCCAGATAGGTAGCTCATGCGTTGAGTCAAATCTTCAACTAGAACCTAAAGACTTGAAATAAGAATGACAGTTTATTCTTTTTCACCACTGATTTTTATGAGACAGGACTGCTATCCTTTATTCTGATATGATAGATAAGCCCAGAGATGAGTTAATTGAGTTCATTTATACATATTAGCCTCTAGTTAAGGTTTACTGTAATCTCATTGTGGTACAGTAGTGATTTTGGCTCTTCAAAGGCATAAGAAATGGCATAAAATATGCCAAGTGTGACAAAGTTGGCAAGCCTTCTTATATAGGCCTAGCAACAGATAGATTACATATCTATTGGCCAAGGAGCAGTCTACCTTAAGTTTGGAGAAAATCAGCATAGAAAGATTGGCTATGAAGGAATGAACGTTTTTGGCTACAGAAACTCATTAACCTGACTTGTAAGCCATAGAGGGTTGTGTTCTGTATTTACTGGGGGAGAACACATACTGACAAACCCACGTCTTGAAATAATGAAGTCAGTGCATATTTAAAATATATCTGTTAAATTGTTGCAAATACCCTGTTTTTTTGTCTCACATTTCAAATCACATAGGAAACGTCTAGTATGTCTGTAAACAGAAAAATGAAGGAGAAGCAGCTTAACTTGTTTTTGCTGTGATTTTTCCTCTAGTTTTTAAAAATCTTTTTAACCTATTAGTCTCAATACAGAAAAATTTTAAGTGTTTGAAACCCAAATAATCTAAGAAGTTAGAAACAGACTGCATGGATTGGGCAAGAAAGATCTCCTTCTGCTTTGAAAAAGCTGGATACTTCTCTTTAAAAGATAGTCTCTTTACACTTGGCCATATTATGACCCTGG
The DNA here is from genome assembly GCA_028646575.1 of Pseudocheirus occidentalis. Taxonomy (NCBI): domain Eukaryota; kingdom Metazoa; phylum Chordata; class Mammalia; order Diprotodontia; family Pseudocheiridae; genus Pseudocheirus; species Pseudocheirus occidentalis. The sequence goes on along the minus strand of CM053598.1, from coordinate 166,622,277 downwards.
CTATAAAGATAAAGCAAAATAGACATAGGATTTATCCCCATTGAATGGTACTCTTCCCTCCATCAGAGATCATCAAATTAAATGTTGCATCAACCATTTGTTGATGAAGTTGGGGCGGGGGTTGGGTGGTGATTGGACAATAATATCTAAGGTCTCCTACAACTAAAGAATCTGTGGATCATTTTGAAGGGGTGTATCCAGACACTTTGCTTCATCTTTATGTTAAGTAAGGAAGTTGGCCACCATGAAATTTTCTCTTTTTTGACCTCTCCCTCTTCTACTTTGAACAGTGTTCAAACATAGCAGTACAAGTGAAGGTTGTATAGACATATGAAAATCTTCTTTGTCATTTGACAGTTTTACACATAAACTCCATGTACACCTTTAAAAATATGGAGACCAAAGCAATTGTTGATACAGTTTAGAAAGTACAGTTTATAGCAATATATTTTTGAAATATGGTGGGTTTGGTGGATTTAATTTTTGAGCCTAAAAGCAAAGAGTGTGATGTTTATGCATTAAAAAATATCCTTTGTGATAGAACAAAGGCACATACATTCATTATCTTTGGTTGCTATATCCCACAGGAAAAGCATAGATCTTCTTACTGTCTGCACAATATTTAGTTGATGTCATCAATGAAACCTGTTCCAATTTCTGCCTCCTTTGTGTGTATGTAATTGTCTCTAATGAATGTACACATATTTTTGAAGTTATAGCAAAACAACCGGAAAGTGGGAGACATAAAATTAGACCATATTTCATGCAAATGTTCATACTACAAATTTGTTTCCTACTTCTTAATCTAAAAAACAAAATTAGACTGTTATATAATGTAGTAATTCATCAAGATTTGGTTACTAATATTGATAAATATTACTGTAACAGCCACAACACTGCAAATTTCAGTTAAGATATGATGTTGGTAAGAGAAATAGCCCATAGAAGATAGTATGTAAAGTATATTTTCTACTTAATATGACAAGTTTTCCCAGAGTGAATATTTTTGTTTCAGACATTTTGAAGTTTTTGAAGGTCAAAGACATAAAGGGGCTCTAAGCCTGAGTAAAATTAACGAAAGTTCCTCAAATTCAACAAAGCTATGTTTAAAAAAAATATTGTTGATAAAATGTACCATGGGTTTTTAAAAAAATGTTAAATGTCACTCTGCCCTTCCCCTCACCTTCATAGAGCATTTTCCTCTTTGATATAACTGTATCCTTAAATGGTATTCAATGGGAATGATAACATAGGGAGCAATTGAGCTAAAATAAAATTCCTTGCCCACCCATTTTTACCTCATATTACTGCACTTTAAATCATCTTTCACAGCCCAATCACTGTTTGGAATCCAATATTCTATTATATGCAGCTTCTACCTCTGAAGAGGCAAGTATTTCAGAACTTCCTTTATTGGGAGTAATTGACAAGAACAGTCAATAGATTCAATCTCTGGCCATTGGAAACACAATTTTTAGTTCTAGTAGTTGGCAAAGTTAAAAAAACAACCCTAAATCCTAGTGTTCGAATATTAATGATTTCCTTAGTGCATGTCATTGATGTATTAAAATAAAAATCAAAACGCTTTAGGCTACTGTCTCCTGCCATTTGCAATCTTATGGCATTTTTTTTTTCAAGAACAGCTTGTTCAAAATGTTGATATATTTTAGAACATTCTTTAATTTAGATATTTGTTTTAAAGACGAGGTGAGGTGAGATGTTCTGAAACGACTATAGCTAATATTTTAACACAGTGATGTAGCAAAATTAACATACATTTTCAAAAATCAAGAATGATTAATGCTATCTAATTTACTCCCGGAAATATGTCTTATTCCTTCATCTTCTTTCTCACATTTGTTTCTTTCATTATAGTTTGTCTTGAAAGGATATCTTAAAGATTTCTTATATACAATGATCATGATATGCTCTTGAGAGTTATATTACTGAAGTTTATTATGCTCAATCTTCCCTGTGTAATGTACTGCCTGTGACCTTCAACAAATCATAACCTCTTGGACCTTCACTTTTCTCCTCTATAACATGAATGGATTGGACTAGATGGCCTTTAAAGACTCTTCCAATTCTAATTCTATTACTCTGGGATTAATATTTTTTTCTCTTTTGGTCTGTACTTATAATTTCACAAGGGAACTCTTGGTAGAGAAATTCCTTCTGTAAATGCAGGTTGGCAACTCTTTTGCAATTTATAGTCTCACTTCTGAAACTTAGAGTATTGTATATTGCATACTGAAGAAAGGCTAAGATATTTAACCAAAGTCATATAGCAATCTGTGTCAGGGAGAAGATTTGTAATCTGGTAATCTTGACAGTGAGACTCCTGGTTTCTATATATCCAACATCTATGTAGTACTTAAATATACCAGATACACATGAACAGTCATATCTTACACTTCTGGGCTCCAGAAGAAAGCTTTGAGCATTAAAGATGTCCTCAAATCAACTCTTTGAGGATAACTCTTGAGAAAGCTATTAGGCTGCAGGAGAGAAGAATCCAGTGAGGGGAGTAAGCCTGGGACATTGCCCATTGGAGGAAAAGGTAAAGATTGTTATTACTGGTAGTGAGGAAGCAGGTCAAAGGTAGGCTGATGAAGAGCTCACTTATTTTTCTATCTTAGTTATTCTTGATGACTAAATGCTGACAGAGTACAAGTCCTCTCAGGGGCACCTAAATTTGCACATTATGGGGCAAAGTTTTGATCATTCTGCTCTCCTTAATATTTTGGTACTACCTTAGACTGTGGCAAAATGAATTTTGTGTCCTGGCTTTTTGCTTAATAATCTTTCTGTTAAGCCTCATACAACAAATTGCAATCTTGTTTCCAAGAACTTGGTTAACAAATCTTGAAGGCTGGTTGGCCTGTACCGTATAATAGCTGTTAAAAAAGTGGTTGAGAGAGTTTCCAACTGGCCAATATAGTATAATATTGAGAGAAAATAATGGCGTCATTTTAAACTATTTATCTCATTGCACCTTGTGCATAGTATGTGCTGAATAAACTTGTTGAATATGATTGGATAACTTTTGCACTAGTACCCCAATTCGATGTATTATGACAACTGCTTCCATCCTAAATGTGGGACCTGTGGCCAACTGAGTTACTATGCTTTTATGCACTACTAAATTAAAGTGGGACAGAGCATACTCTGAAATGATATTTTTCTTTATCATTCCAAGTACATTATAATTCAATATTAACTTAATTGAATGCTGTAACTCAAAATGCCCCCAGGCCTTCCTGAATTCACTAATTTTAACCCTTCTTACTTTGCTCTCTTTCTCTATCTGGCCTGCAGTGAAAGTAGCATCATTATCTTGACTTACCATTTGATTTAATCAACAAAAGTTTGTGATGTTTTCAAAGAGCAGGTCGCCCAAAGGGTAACTTAATTGCTCAAGAATCATAAAACCTTTGCTTTTCTTCCTAATTGTGGACTTGGTCACTGCTGTTATGTTACTCAGACTCCAAATCTGACACACTGGCAGGGCAAATGTCAACTTGCCATATGCCGGAAGATTGGGGAATCATGTATAGAACTTGCACAGTTGATACCTACTCAGAATTTTCTGACACCTCACTTCTCTAAATCCATTTCATCATTATCCTAAGTCATGCTTATTTTCCTCTGTGTAGCTTTAACTTGTATTTGCTCACAGTTTTTATATTACTTGAGTATCTGTTAACCTATAATTCTTGAATTAAGAAATGTCCTTGAAATCAGCCAACTTGCTAGCTAGCTTGAGTGCTTGCTTTTTTTCTAACGCTGACAATCGTCTTCTGATCTCATTCTAATAGGAATGTTTTATTTTCTATTTTATTTGATTCTATTCTGCTCACATTAAGTGCAAATTTGAGTTCATATAGATGCAAATTTTTTGTAAAAAAACCAAAACACTATCTCTTACTAGCTAATAATACTCAAATGTCTCCCAGTAAATATAGTGTGCAATTTGCATGTGTGTGAAAATCCCACAATGGTATTTAATGAGATTGTATTAAAATCATTGATAAACACCCAATTCTTTACAATGTACTTTCCCACACACATTATAAAACAATGGCAAAATTTCCTGGATTTATGGATGTTTTAAAATGACAAAAGCACTTTTAATAACTGATTTGGTATGCGTGGTGTCAGTTCACCAAACTCATTAACAACAGCTGAAAGCAATTAATTGCCAGATGTTCATTTGCTTTTGGCACATCTTTTTGATAGCTGTTTTACTATTATAAATCTCAAGAACATTACACCTTTGAATGTTCCTTCACTGTCTTGAATTCTGTTGCTGCAGGAATATAATGCATTAAGCATAATGGCTTCCTCGAATGTTCTTACTCTTTTCTGCACACCTATATTTAGAATTTCTATTTCCACAAATTCATAAACTTATTCTTTTAAGTGATTTTGGAAAGTATTTTCTTCTATATTTAAATTTCATATATATATGTTATATATATTATGTATATGTATAAATATATATAAATTTCCCCTTTTAGTTCATTTTGGCTAATAATGTCTCTAAGATCATTTGTATTGACAATATAACTATTCTTATGAAGCCTTTTTAAAACGTTTAATTCATTGAGATTTTTGTTTTAATTGATATAAAGTATTTTAAACCTTATTTCACAGAAGCATCAAGGCTTTTTTTTTTGGCAAAGCAGTGTTTTGAAAGTACTCAATCCAAGAAAATCATATTTAGAAATCATGTTACTAGTGTGAAATATTATAGGATCATTTTTTCCAGGCAAAAGTATTACATTGCTACCAAATGATCACATGGACCATAAAGGTACCACTATCATCCCTGACGGCTAATCTTATGGAATGCCATAAGATTCATGTTTTCAGTGATGACACATGGCAACTTCTATTGAAGACCCATAATAACAGCAAAGATGGATATATTAGTAATAATAAATGTACAAAAGGTTACTTCCCAATTAGAACAGTAGCCTTGAGTAGGAGAATAAAGAATTAAAAAAAATTTTCCTTTAATGTCCTCAGAAAGATGATAAAAATTGAATGGGGAATGTATGACCCAAATTTATTAAAATCATGAGAAGAAATCTGTATATTTACCTCTTAGGTTTGATATTTTAAAAAAGTCACAGGAAGGAGGAATCTCTGACCATATTAAGTGACACAAATTGAACAGTCTATATGATGTTTATAATTATTTTTATGATCAAAAGGTATAACAATTGCCTGAACTTAGAAAAGAAATTTAATTTTGTTTGCTAACATGTATGGAAAAAAAACTGTTAGCTATAAAAATATGGTTATTTAGGTTTTATATAGGGAACTGAGCCTATAATTTGGAAGAGCCCTTGAACATCATCCAAACTGATCTCACTTTGGAGATGTAAAAAAAAAGTCTCAGACAGATAAAATTATTTGACTAACATCAGAAGACAGTGGCAAAGATGGGACTTGAAACTGGATCTTCTAACTCCTTTCAGTCTAGTTTTCCTTTCATTACACCTTACAGATGTTTTTGTTTTCTTCCTTCATAAAAGTAGATTTTCTGAAAGATACAAGAACTTGGATTTGCTTTGTCCTTGTTCATCTTGTATTATAGCTTTTGAATTCTTACCTCTTGAACACTTATCTTATCCGATTTTACTCATAAAACCCTTCAGTGATAGTGGTTTACTGACTTATAGGCATATGTTAAATTTGTTTCAGAGGGATTACAACTCTAACACATTGTTATATAATGTGTATAGTTTAAGCACAAATAATGTAATAAAAACCTAAAAACAAAATAATAACCAAAATGTTTTGTATAATTTTTAAAATAATTATTAGAGGAACACAATATTAATGTGACTTGAAATGGCTGATCACACTATATGACTACTGCTATGGAATTAAGAATTTTTATCATACTAGCTTTAGGAGAACTCACTGATATGTGTTACTAGTCATTTAAAAGATTTAAAAATCCTACTTATCTAAGTTTTTATTTATTTATTTATTTATTTATTTTTTGCTTTTTGGAGGGCAGTTGGGGTTAAGTGACTTGCCCAAGGTCACAAGGCTAGTTTTTGTGTTAAGTGTCTGAGGCCGGATTTGAACTCAGGTACTCCTGACTTCAGGGCCGGTGCTCTATTCACTGCGCCACCTAGCCGCCCCCATCACCTAGCCACCCCCCTAAGTTTTTATTAAAATACTTCTAAATGTCTCAGTAATTTTCCTTTTTGATTGGTTGGCTGGAAGGAGAAAGCGCTTACTGGAATGGTCTCAAAACTTAAAAGTATTTCCCAGATTTAATTCTTTGGAACTTCGGTGTTTTATACTAGTGGTGTTCAATGCTAGTGCTATTTTCTCTTCTAATGTACTGAAGATAAAATTATTTTGAGACCCAATCCTTTTATTATAAACAGATTTCCTGGATGAAAAAAGAACAGGCTTGATTTTACCTTCTTTTTAGAAAATTCACTTTTTCTCCTTAATTAAAGAATGTTTCTATATCCCCAGGACTCTCAGATTAGTATATCAAATTGATATATTTTAGACCTCAAAGTGTTTTAAAGCTGAATGAATTTGATAAATCCTGGTCTACACAAATATAGGAAAACAGTTAAATAATTTCCCCAAATTAACAACTTTTAAAGTTTTGAAACTATTAGTTGGATAAGAATAGTTTCAAGTTAATTTACATGGGCCATGTGAGAAAATACTTTGGCGTCCTCATCCTCCACCATGTAACGGACAATAACAATTCTTAATGTAAAAAAAAAAAAAGACAAGACCCCAGTATTTTCTACTCACCAGCTGGATTAACATTATTTTCCATAGCACTTAGACTAATATGTAAGGAGTCAGCTCTTCTCTATTTCCTAAATTGTTCTTTGGTAACATTAGGTGCATGAGGAGGCATGTTTGCTTTATCCAGCAACTTTGTGCACTGTGGCAACACTGTAAGTTATGGTGCAAAGCAAAAAGATTTTGAAGTCTTTAGAAGTAGGTTTAAATCCTGCCAGCTCCTATCCTCGACCAATTCATTTGACCTTTTACAGACCTGGTTTTTCTTCATATTTAAAATAAACGGGTTGGATTAGATGGCATTAGAGGGCCTTTGAATATAGCTCTAGATCTATGATTCTATGACTAAAATGACCTAAGTTACCTTCTGATATTAAATTTGTTTTGTAGGAACAATTCACCTTAAGAAACATTCATTAAATATCCCCTGTGTGTAAAGGAACTGTGTTAAGGACCAAAATAAATGGTACCCAATGCTATGCAATAGTATAGAACTAAATGGTACACTGTAGCTTGAAGATGTTAGCATCCTGATTTGATTCACAGGAAAACTGTTGCTGAGGGAAAAGCCTATTGGGCTTAATGCTCCTAATGTTTAATCTATACTTCAGGGAGTTGAGTCATAGTTTTCCTCAGGTTATCATACTTCAAATTTTGTGAATTACTTTTTAAATGTGCCAAGAGAACTTCTATTTAAGATCTATGATGAAAATTTTTTGTACTGTAATCATTTCCTAATTTAGATATTGTGCGTCTTTATCTTCATACACTGAACACTGGAATGCAGTGTAAAAGAAAAAATATTGGACTTAGAGGTTAGGAGAATCTGGATTCAAATCCTGTCTTGGACACTTAGTAAGTATGTGACTGTGGGAAAGTCATTTAACCTTTCTAAGTCTGTGGTCTTCACCGGTAGAGTTGATTCTCTCATCAATGAAATCACAGACCCCTACAATGTATCAGGCAAATTAGAAGGATGTTATTTACTAACATCAACCTAGTAGCTTTAAGTTAATGTGGAAAATGCCAATTTTAAAGGGGTATTTTTCCCCCAGAAAAGAAAAACCAATGAAATATATTTCTACATACACATGTTCTCAATATAAGAATTAGATTTGACATTTTGTCTTCTTAAAGAGCAAGAAGGGGAACTTTGAGACCACAGAAACTAATTACATTGGAACTCAAGTCACAAGTTAAGTTAGTGGCAAAGACAAGCCAAGAATACAGGTCTTCTAACTCCCAGCTCTTTTCACTGTTATTTTCAAAAACCTTTATGTTAACATTTGTAGATAGGGATATTTTTTGATTAAAAATCTGAAAAATTTAGAAGATGGCTTTACATTTTTTCAACTATATGAACTGATATTAAGAGAGTTGTTATGAGAGCAATTATAGTGGCTCTTCTAAGTGATTGTATTTCCTTGTGGAATCAAAAACAATTTATTTTTAATACCAACATACACTCTCATGCACAAAACTTTTATAATAGTAAGTTAAATGCAACAATATTATCTCCCTGACTGCGTGGTAAAAATTATGTTGATGAGGGGTTAGAAAAAATTGAGATTATCAATCCACAATAATTCTTTTGTACAAAATATTAAGTTGAATTGATGCTAACATCATACAATTTCTCTGACTCAATAGCAAAATCCTGTTACTTTGATAATTCAATTACATTATATCTGTGCTTACCAGTAGTTTATTGAGTGATTATTTTCAAGGCAAATTAACTATTTGAAATGTGTCAACTGTCTTGTTTGAACCCACAAATAAGCAATTCTCTCCTTGTCTGAGACTGATGTATAACCATTTTAAAGGTAATGGCTAATTCATTTTTAAGCATTTTGTTATTTTTCTCTAGATTTTGGTTCCATCTTGCATTGTTATATCATCTTTATTTTCTTTGTTCAAACTTTGTTTTTAAGGTTTCTCATACTGTTTTTTGAGTTATGGTATTATCAATGAATGAACACATTTGAGAACTATTATTTAATTGCTTTAAAATGTTTTTCAGGACTTAAAAATATGGTCCATTTTATGATTTGGGGGGATTAAATCCATTAATATGTGGAATATTTTTGTGTACTTATAAAACTATATGCTAAAATGCAGTTAAATTGAAATATCCAAATTTTCAAAAACGCAAGATTACACATTATTCTAAGGAGAAAAATGGTTAAAATCCTAACCCAAACTAAAACAACACAAATCAGAAAATGAATTAAAGGAAAAATTGGTATAATTTTAGTACCACAAGGGATTAAAATTGTACCACCTAAAATACAGAACCTACAAATTAGCTCCCAAATGAAAATGCCTTTTCAAAAAAATTGCCGTGTAAAGATCTAACCTTTTTTTTTTTAAGCTTTAGGGTAATCAACAAGCAAAACTTTTTTTTTTTAAATTAGAGCTCTGTATTAGAAAAGCAGGGAGGTGTACAGAATATAGTCTACATTAGAAGAAAATGGTAATTAAGAAATTATATGAGCACACTACAGTATTCTCTCAAAATTATATGAAAACAAATTTAGCATGCAGTTCCAGAGAAAAGTTCAATTTATATTAGTCAAATGGGGTCAAAAGTTGAACAATGTGTCTAATATGTGATGATATATTACCTAAATGTCTGTCTTCTCAATTTATTTTTGTATTTGAATTTCTTATACCTTTTATTTCATTTTGCATATATGACACTGCTACACTATATTAAAAATGAAAATAACAAATGACTACCAACCACAACCACATTCCATGAGTTATGGATGCAGAGTATCTTGTTTACCTTTAAGCAGTGACTTGAAAAATTTAAATATTGGTTTGGATTAAGATGATTTGGAAAAGTATTTTGATGCTCTGCATTTGTTCAAGGGCAGTAATTTTTTAAAAAAGAATTCCTATTAATTAGATTTTTAAAAAACACAATGATGAAACAAAATCCCACATACTGGGTTTGTAATTCAGCAATAAATATATATACACACACATACACACACGTGTGTATATATATGTGTGTGTGTGTATTACATATATATATATAAAATACACACATATGCATTTATTTAACTTCATTCAGTGTTCACAATATAAAATTCAATGGAATTTTGGTTTTTGATTCAGTTGAGGACCTTATCTTAAACCATAACTTAACATTCATTACATCAATGGTTTATTTTACTAGAATATCTTTTAGTTTGGATACATTACTAAGATTCTACAGAGCTAATCTGGTAGATGTTGGTTTTTGCTTCCAAAAGCAAGTAATAAAAACTATAGACCTACAGTTAAAATAAAATAAAAACAAGATGACACGTTATGTCATTTTAGGGTACCTTTATGATTTTTCAATCACATTCTTTATTATGATTACTATATAAATATTAGCTCAGTAGTATGAATACATTAAGATATAGATTGCCTTAGTATTGAAAACTTTTTTTATTAAAAAATTAATGTTAGTATTACCTCTTGAAACAAAGTACATTAGTATAATTAACATATTATTAAATATTGATATAAAACAGTAAATTATTTTTAAAAATCAAAGCTGCAATAGGACATTGCTAGTTATTCGTATCTCTGGGATATTTTAATGTTCTAATTGTACGTCTGACCCACTGAAACATTCTGCTGATTTTAAAAAGCCTCCATGGGTGATTAAAGACATGAATTAAAATGACTAAATTGTACATTCCATGACTGACCAACTCACTTGAAATGTCAACCAGTTGTTTAGCAGACTCCCCCTCTCCAAGTGGAATAACTGAAAATCTGTCAATATTAATGCGTGCTTCATAATATTTTTACTTTTACAAACTTTAACTTTGTGAAATGTTTCTTTATCTTCAGTGGAGCCAATCATGTTTCTGATTAAAATAACCAGTGGGCAAACTATCATGTAATCTAGTAAGAAATATTGGGGGGAGGGGAGGAGGGAAAGTAAACTTTAAAGTGATGGCTCAAAAAGTATTTAAATGACATTAAACTTCACCAAGCAGGTTTAAAAAAATTTTTTTTATCATTATGGGCTATCATTACTTAGGGACAGATTACCTTTATAGAAGTAAATCAACACAATACTACCAGCTTTTAAAATATGCTATTTTATCTGCTTATGGCTGCCTCTTCCTTCTTCTCGATATTCTGCTATAAACGATGCAAACTGTTCTTTTTCAGGTGACTGCATTGTTATTTTAAGATATTAGTCAAAAGAACCAAACTTCTTTTGATTTGGATTCCAACATCATTTCCTGGAGGTGAACGTATTTATACTACTAAATACCTTAAGATTTTGAAATAAGTGAAGACCTACCTGGAATATCCACTATCAGTCCCTATTAGTTTCAGTGTGACAATGTTTTCATAAAAATGAAAGGCAAACAGGTGCTCTATTATTTGCATTTAAAAGAACTAATGATTTAAATAATTAAAACTAATTTGAGTTTAAAGCTATTTGCAGATTTATTAGAGAAATAAATACAAATATGCATCTCTACAGAACTGTTTTCCAAAATGAGCTTAAAATTTGTTCCACATCTTCAGTTTTTTATATTTCTATGGTAACCCCAAATACTAATTTCTGTACCACTTGTAGTGAGACAAATGCCCTTCCATTGCAATTATAGAAAATTATTTTAAAAATCCAGCACATACATTTAAAATAATTTTTCTTAAAAAATAATCTAATCAAAATAGTGAATACTTTAGATTTAAACAGCATTTTATTTACAAATTTCAACTGATGTTATTTTTATTAATGATACAAGAGAATGCTTCAATTTTCAAGAACAGTGGACTTTTTAATGTAGACCAGTGGGATGACATCCTATTTTATACTATGTGCTACACTTCAACTTTTTCCTCCACTTCTCCTCCCTCCCATTTTAACAACATGACATCTTAAATGATTCAATGCTGGCATCTTCTTGGAAAGAATAATTTCATTTTGGTACATATCTGATAAAATCTATTTTAAAATTTGCAAAACTTTAATCATTACTTGTTAGAATAATTTGATACTTACCTTTCACGTGAAAATATTAATGCATAAAAGTACATAACAACAACGTATATTCATATTTATGAGAAATCAAGCAGGATGCATGAGTTCATCTTATAGTCTAATCATGTGCAATTCAATGGAGCTTTTTCCATCACTTAACTAAAGTATGTCTATTAAATTTATAGGGATTACACTGCACTAGAAATTAGTATGTAAAGCTGGGTTTCTTGCTTAATGAGTGATGTATTTCTCCTACTTAAAAAAGTAACTGGTCACAAATCATGATTGTGTATATTGGGTACTGAATTTCTTCATCTTCTTTCAAGTGCTGCCTTGGTGAGCCAGGATGCCCTTCCTGTAGAAACCTCATAGCAGATAAAATTTACATAAGAGAGTTTGGTGAGGAATCAGCTTGTGAAGCAAAAATGTATCAACAGAAATGTGACTATCAATGAAGATGTTGAAATCTGTATGACCATCATAAAATCTCCAAGGCAAGTTAGGATCTATAACATAGGGATTCCATTCACTGTTAAATTACTAAAATCTACCCATTTTTAATGCTTTTATACTGTTTATTTTTTTCCAATAGAAAAATAAATCTCATACATTCGAAGTGGTACACAAAAAACTGGGATAAAATTTATCAGATTCTTGATAGCACCATTTACACATTCTTAAAGTAAACATTAAGATGCACTTTCTTAGAAAGCGATATAAATATATAATACAGGACTTGCTAACCTCTGTTAACCATCTGAATGCGATGGAATTAACTAACTCTCATGTGCAGGTAGGCTTGTGCATGGTGGTGTGGCAATATTGTTTTAAAAGTTTGTTACAGATGTGATGGGAAGCTTGAAGGAGTCGAATAAGCAGAAAAAAGAGCTTAGATCTGTCATAAGCAATGAGTCAGAATGAGCCGTTAAAGGTTAGAATTTATCTTTGTTTCTGATCATTCAATGAGAAAATGACTTCCACAGAAATAGATATTTTTTAAAAACTGTTTTAAGAGTGAGGTGGGGTGGGGTGAAATAGGATTGAAAGTCCTATAGGTAATAGCAATAACTGGAAGTGCAGACGAAATTGGTCTTCAGTGCAAAGAGGAAGGCAGCCTTTAAAAAGTCTAGTTGCAATGTTGTGGTGCTGAAAGAAAAGCTCCCGGTGATAAAGGGGGGAGGGGGAAACAAAAAACTGCAATGCAACTTCAAGCGGTAATTTTGTGGTGCTGAAAGGACAGCTCCCAGCGTTGAGGAAAAGATCTTGGATCTAGAATGAGGTGTCCAATCTGTATGATAAACAGCACACTGTGTCTCAGAGCGCCCATTCAATCTCAGTAAGTAAATGAAATATTGATTGAAAGTGACCCTGAAACAGAATGCATTAAAAAGACATAGAAAGCTGCAGAACTGAGGTAATTCTTATTCAGCGTGTTCACCAGCCTCCCTATAGCAAAACAAGTCTATAAATAGTTGCATTTCATAAGATGTTTGGCCCTTGTATCATCAGTTTTCTCCGTTTTCAATCAGTATAGTTGAATAGCCATTGTTGTACGCCTACCTGTGGAAGTTTGAAGCCATACTAATTCTCTTGCAAAAATTAAAATATCACATTACAAATCAATTCTACATGGTCTATAACTTTTAGATGATAAATTTTTTAAAACAGCATGAAGCTGACTTACAAATAATGC
>CM053598.1:166553784-166603784 GCA_028646575.1 Pseudocheirus occidentalis | reverse complement strand
ATGGATGGGGGAGGATATGAAAGAGAACAGATTGGGGAAAGGGGTATTCAGCAGGCTCACTATCTTGAGGTGGGGAGCAGGGGAGAGACAGGGAGAAAATTTATAACTCAAAATCTTGTGGAAATGGAATATTGAAAACAAATAAATAAATAAATAAAAATCATTCTATATATTCACACTCAAAATCTGGCAAATCATGCAAAGCAATACAGAAATCCAAAGTGCCATGATATAAAGATATACGCTATAACATTTAAGAATGTGTTTGGCTAATATTCTATACATTCAAGTAGCATATTATTTGGCACTGGGTTAACCTGACTGATATTAACCTTATTCTGTTTTGCTTGCTTTTTAATGGAGTTGGGGAGAAAGTCTGAAAACCCTTAAGAAGTCACACTGCACATGGCTAGATTGTGATAATGTCACAAGGAAACTCTGCTCAAAAGAGTCACTATTTTAGCAAAAATAGTCAATTATGAACATTTTCTCTGAGTTTTTGTAGTCAAAATCAGACCATGATGGATAACTGTGCTGAAGAAGTGACTGTTTAGATAAACATTCCTTATTGTTAGCTATGGCACCTGCTATTTTGGGGTAAGTCAATAAGTCTTTGGTGGGGCCAGCAAAGTTCTTTAGTAGTTCACATTACTTTGAATTCCATTATTTGGATCTAGGACATTCTTGAATATACAACACACTATTTTATGACATCAGCTATATGTTTCAACATCAAGTAAGTACTGGTCCAGCTTAAGGTCTTGATCCAAGCTTTGGTATATGATTTCACAGATTTATTTCGCAAAATAATTATAACATGCTAAAAATCCATTTGCCTCATTTTTATCCTGCTACAAACATAATTTTTCATGATTTTCATGATTATTATTTTGACAAGTATCAAGGAATACATGATACATAATTCAAACACAGTCTTTGCTCTATCGCCAACATGGAGGAAGAATCAATAGTCTTCATTTTTAGCATCCGAGATCATCAAAATTGAGTAGGCTGAAATAAGTTGTTTGCTGAACATAGCTGTTAAGATATTACATACATTATATTTTTATTATCTTGCTAACTACAAAAATTGACATAATTCCATATGTATTAAATTAGAATGACACTCTCATACAATAATTTTAGGAACATAGTTACATCTTTCTAGACTTCTCCCCACCCCCTCTAAATCAAGGTCTGGGTGTTGAAAGATCGATGTGAGTTCTAGATAGCCTATCTGATTTATTATGATTATCTAAAAGCGTCTATTCATTAAGGTTTACCTTCACAGTAATAGCATCTATTGTTATTATCTCCTAGTTTTATTTTTGTACATGGATAATTATTATTAAGGCCGGTTTTGCTTTTATTTGGTATTGTATAGATTGGCCTTTTTATTCTATGGAACAAATTTTGTTTCTCTTAAAGCCATTTTTTTTAAGCAATGTCAAATTGGTGCCTTCTACTTACACTGATTAGTACTCACTCAGATATAAAATCTGCATTAGAAAGTGATTTTTAGCATTTTTATCCAGTAGACATAGATAATAAAGCATTTCTTTGTTGAATGTCATTTGGCAGAAATGTCATAATTTTCAGTATTGTTAATCGTAATCAGTTATACACTATAATGAAGAGTAAAATGAGAAGATGAGTAAGTGATACCATAACAGTTTATTGTGTGCACATACAGGTTCATGAAAATTTACTCTTTTAGGATGAGGCATATATAAAACTAAAAATGATAGGAATTTTTTTTCACAATATCTGGAATGTTTTCCAACAGAATAATTTTAAAGCCATTTAGAGATCGTACCAAATGGCAATATGTTTTTAACCTTTTTAGGAAGAATAATTTACTAATCAGTATGACACACTCAAATAAGCTATTACATTTCTCTTTTTTAAAAAACTATACTTGCTGAATTTCTAATTGCCTAATAAAAAGTGAACAAGATGCCATAACTATAATTATGAAAAATACATAAATACAAAGCCAATGAGACATAAATATTTGACATTTAATCTAAAGTTACTATACTATGTGGGAAAAAATAAGTTGTTTTATACAAGCTATGTTAACTATGCCGTGCATACATTTTATTATTTTGGCACTAGATCTAAATTCTACAGAATTGTAAATATGGTATCTTTATAATTACAAAAATGTAAATAATCACCTTCCTCTGTTTTCAAAATTAACACTTTCCATTTCTTATAAATTTTAAAAAGCACTTTGCATAATTTATAAAGAATATTGGATTTTTCCTTCTTAAAGATTCATTTTTCAATATTCCTTTGTTAATAGAAGTATGCTATATGCCATAGTCATACTTAAAAGATATGTATGGACACACACACATATATACTTCATTGACATTTCAAACTTTTTGCTTTCTTTGAACTATGCTATGAACTATGTGTAAATATAAAAATCAGTCTGAAAACGGACCATTCCATATAGTAAGATATTTATAATCAAAGATGCTGGCATAATGAACATATGACTAGCTACAGATGCATATCCTAGTTTATATAGTAAGCTAATTTTGCCTTCAACTTGGCAAATATAATTATCTTTAGAAATATAGCTTCTAGATTCACATTTTTAGCTCTTCAACAGGCATTTCCATCTAAATGTCTTACCACATACCTCAAGCCCAACATATTGAAAACTAAACATTCATTATTTTTGTTCCCAAATCAGACTTCTTTATTCTTAGTGATAAAGCACTCACCCCAATTACCCATGCTTCTAACCCTCTGAGTCATAAACAATACAGCTAGAACCAAAAAGAATAAGGATATAAACTCGGGATTACTGTACATTCAGTATCTTTCAACCACATCATAATACTTCTAAAATCTCTACTCCAAATCTGCTCCTCTACCTGAATTCCTAACTCTGTGGATGGCAGCACAATATTCCCCAGTTACCCATGCTTGTAACCTTGGGGTTATCTTTAGTCACTGAATCAAAAAATCCAAACATTTATTAACTATTTAGTATATGTTATACATGTTGCAGGGCACTTTTAGATTCCTCTCTTTCTCTTGTCACCACTCTACCTCCCATACAGTAAGTTACCAAGCCCTGTCCATTTTGTTTTTGAAATCTCTCTCCTAAATTTCTATGACCTTAGCTCAGAAGAATTTAAGCTAGAGACTGGTTCCCTGTTGTCTTTGTATCTCTAGTCCCTTACCACAGTTTCTGGAACAAGGAGGGGCTAAATAAATATTTGCTGAGTTGAGCTGAACTGAATAAAGTCACTCATTACTTCTATCAGGAACTACTACTACAAGAGACAGTTGTGGTTTCCCTATACAACTTATCAGAGCACAAACCACCAACTTAATTATACGTTTTATGTCAAACAGCATCTAGAATACCATAAGCATATACTTTTGAATGAATTAACAATCTTAACATAATTGCTTATAAGATGACTTGCCTTTCAAAAACATTGAAACATTGACATCTATGTTAACAATTAATGAGAAACGTAAGTACAACACCCTAAGTCTAGGTTTTACATAGTAAAAGTACTGATAACAATGTCTTACATTTATATACTATTATTTTGAAAAATATTTTAATCTATTTTTACTAAAACTATTGGACTTTACTATGGAGTGGACACAGACAGAACATATTCTTCCTTTAAAGACGGAAAAACTGAGAAAAAAGGAGGTAAACTATCTGGTAAAAGAAGACATAGTGTTGTTCTAATTTTTGTCTCTAGGAACAAAAAGTTCACTCTTCACTCAATTTCTAGCCCTAGTACAAAAGGGAATAAGGGATCCTTTTGAATCCTGGAAGGAAAAGGGATAAGGAATGTGTTAGGGCTAATCGTCCTAATTTGTCCAAATCCCAGAGATGGTATGAAAGGAAAGGATCTTTATGGGACTGATTCATAATGTTAACTCTATCCCAATAAAAAAATTCTATTCAAATGACAGTGAAATTAGTGTTAATATTCTTCAGCATTTTAATCTTATATACTCATTTATCTTCATTTTTGAGCTCTATTAAAGAATGTCTTGTGATAAAAATCTAAAAGTGACTTTGGTTCCTGACCCAAAGATTCCTATTTCAAAAGAGTTGACAGCAAGAAAGAGATTGCTGGATCCTAACCAAGAAAAATATTATTTCCTCTCCATGCTTAGGGGTGGAGTGAATTGCAGGGGGCCAACTCCAAACTGTTTTTGGAGGTTGCAAATTTATTACTCTCAAAGCACAAAGGACAATGAAAGAAAGAATAGAAATCTTTATTTTAAAGTTATCCTCTTGAAAAAAAGATATCCCTTTGGTCATCTATTAATGGTCTAGTTTGAGACAAGGTAGTACAAAATTTTCTTTAGCTACAGTCATCCTTGCGTAGAATAACTATTGCCTCAAAAGTTAAAAAATAAAACAAAAATCTCCTTTTACTTCAAAAGTAAATGTAATATTACTTAAAATAACATTTTAATAACTTAGAAATAACCTTATTTTAATTGGTCTGTTTTCAAAGTCTCTTTTTTGTGTATATACACATATATATGTGTGTTAAACACAGACACATACTACAAGAGTTAAGATGACCTCAGAATTAAATTAGCATAATATTTTACAGGGATAAATTAAGTACTCAGTATTATATACAAATCGGTTCCACCAAATTATCTGGAAGAGCTATTATGGAAAATTGCTTTACAAACCCTAGTAAGACTTTGTAAAATATGAAAAACCTAAATAAGCATTTTCATGAACAAATTTATCTTTATATCAAATAAGTCTGTTATATAGCTTTGGGGACTAGAAGAGCAATTTATGCATTTTTTAAAAATCCCCTTCCTGTAGTAGATGGTATGTTGGCACAAGAATCACCTATTATTCACTTAAAGTATAATGTCTTATTATAAAGTTTAATGTTTAATATTTATTTTTTGTTTTATTATTGTTAAGAGTATCAAATGAGAAATATATTTAAAAGTCTTCCAATCCCTCTTTCCCAAATAAGATATCTTAAAGCTCTGAGTTTGAAGTTCAAATTTCCAAAAGATCAATTTTCTTAAAAAGCCTAATGTTTTTTAAAAGAAGAGATACTAAAACATACAGATAAATATAATTACACTGATCATATGCAGTACTGTAACTTGTTAAAAGCTTTTGCTTTTTTAACATTATCTTATCTGGACAAAATTAAATAAGCACTGGCTATTTAAGGTATTTTGTAAGCTATTTATTATTAATAATAAAAGGAAACAACTGAATATTGGCCCAAGAATCCTTTCAAATTTTCTACTTGGTGTATACTGATTCCTCTTCCTATTTCACTTATCTGTTATTATTTTAAGGCTGCAGCCGAATTAATACAGAAAGAAACTGAACTATAGTTTGACAAAAGTAGTCAGCTTAATTAACCAAAACCCTTGATCTATGCCAAGGGATATTATCCTTGGGTTCACGAATGTGTTTTAAATTTTTAATATTTTGACAAAATTTAAAATTAAGTGGTTTCCTTTGCAATCTTATGTCTTTTATTCATTTATTGTGAGACAGGGTCCAGAGGCTTCGCCATACTACCAAAATAATTCATGAAACAAAACAGATTAAGAAACCCTTATCTAGCCAAAAAAATCAGTAAAAGGTATCATTTTATTGTGATCTTGATGTACTGCTAAAATAGGCAAATAACTGCTGCTGGGTCATAATCCAATTATTATTTAATGAGACTTAACAGACGCCTTATGTGGACAAATGCTATAATTAACAGATTGATTCAGGAAATAGGCATCAAAGACATTCTTTGCTCATATACAAGCTGTGTGTGTGTGTGTGTGTGTGTGTGTGTGTGTGTATGTGTGTTTGTGGGTATGGGTTGCTGGGTGGTTTTTTTAAATCAGTCTTATTTTTTGTTGTAACTCCATTAAAGGCAATTCTTGCAGTTTCTGTATATTTTTATTCATTGAGATGAGTGGAATTGGGATAGGGAAGGAGAAGACAAGAGAGAAATGGAGTAAAATAATTTATTTTCCAATTTCTCCAAAAATGTAAGTGAAAAGATTTTCCTTATCTGAAAAATGGATGAGCAGGCCCAATTTATTATACCCATATATACACAATCACTTTGCTTGTACAGATATAAACAAAGTATTATGCAGTATTGTTACATCATTTAAATGGATGTCACATTTGTTCCTAATGAAGGATATAGTTCAGAAATGGGAAGGATATTTCTGGGGCGAAGGGGACAAAGGCATAGAGGAAGACATAGAATATCAAAGTTCAGGAACAGCAATGAGAACTTTTATATCTAAACATAGTGTATGAGAAGGGGAGTAATGGAAAATAAATCTGGAAGAGACTGACTGGAATCAGACTGTAAAAAAAACTTTACATGCCTAACTGATGAATTTATGTTTTATCCTAGAGGTTACAGGGACCACCAAAGTTTCTTGAGCAGGTGAGTAAGCACAATCATATCTATGTTTTAGGAAGGTTATTCTGGCTGTGTGGAAGATGGGCTGGAGAGAAGAGAGACTGAAGTAAGAGAGATCAATTAGGATATGACTGCAATGAAACAGGTAAGGAGTGATGCTAGCCTGAACTACAGAGAGTGCTGTGTGGGTAGGGAGGAGGCGACTGATGTGAGAGATGTTACAGAGACTCAACAAGATCTGGCTATTGAATGGAAGGGGAAGCAGGTATAATGAGAAGCCAAGAATGACTTCAAATTTATTGTCTCTTCCTTAGTAATACTAAAGTTTGGAGTGGCTGGTTTATTGGAAGTTCTATCTTACATATATTTATTTTTACATACTTACTGGATATCCAGGTAGAGATCTCTAGAAGAAGTTAGTGATATTTAACTGGAACTGAGGATAGACATTGGGGCTAGACATATAGATTTAGGAGTGATCTTCTAGAAATGAAGACTGAACCCCTGGAAGTTGATAAGATCACAGAAAAAGGGTGTAGAATAGTAGTTCTTAACCTGAAGTTCATGGACCTTGGGTACAGATTTCAACAGTCTGAGAACTTGGAAGAGAAAAAAAAAGTTATTTCTTTATTTTCACTAACCTCTAACCAAAATGTAGCATTTCCTCCAATTACTTAAAAACATTATTCTGATAACGAGTTTTACTCAGAAAAGTTAAGAATCTCTGCTATAAAGAGAGAAATAAACAGACCAGGACAGACATCTTGGTTCATGGGAGAAGAATGAATAATGACTCAGTAAAGTAGATTGAAAGCAAGATGTCAGAGAGGTAGGAGAAAAAAGCAGGAGGGAGGATGAAGAAAAGCACAGTAAGAGGAGTATCCATATTTCCAGATAAATCAAGAGGAAAGTTCACTGTACTAAGAGTCAGTGGATCATAGTTCCAATCCTGGCTCTACAACTTATATTTATGTGATCTCAAGGAAATGACTTAATCTCTTTTGGCTTCATTTTTTCTCATCTATAAAAAAAGGGGTTAAACTAGATGGACTCTAATGTTCCTTCAAGCTCTAAATCTATACTCTAAGCTTTTAAATAATAAGTGATTAAGGATTAGCATATTTTTTTCTGCAAATTAATACTGTTTGATGTATTATTCCATCCTGGTTCTTGCTTAAACAGATTTAACTAAAATCTAGAGTGAATAAAGAGCCCATTTAGCAAAACAATTAAAATCACAAACTAATTTAAACAAAGAACACTCTTTGAAGAATATATTTAGAGATATATAAAAAGAGAGATCCCCTCTAACACCAGTGTTCTGGGGGCATAGATTAAGAAAAATACTCAGAGTTCTTAACATAAAATCAATTTAAATCTAAACATAACTTGTGGGGAAAAAGATCTTGGTTGCTGACAAGACTGCTAAACTTCTCCCATTTAATCTTCAAAGGACTCTAAAGATAATTTTTTAAAAAGTAAATAATGTCTTTAAGTATAAAAGGAAAGTAATAAATATAATATTTATAATATAATATGTTATATATAATAAAATAAACAGAAAGTAATAACAACTTGGGTAACTACTGGGTAAAAATCTAAGTAATATCCATTTATCAGTTAACTTCTGATTTTTGACTATAGCTTGGTAAGATTATTGGTTACTGTGTACTGATTGCATACTTGAATTTTAACAGCTATTACTGAGGATTATCTCCTGCCAATTTAAAACATAACAAAGCTTAGCTTTAAGTTTTTCAAAAGTTGCATATGTAGATAATTGTATTGATATTTTAGTAATTTTTAAGTTGTCAGACTCTTTATGATCCCTTTTGGGGGTTCTTTTTGGCAAAGATACTGGAGTGGGGTTTGCCATTTCCTTCTCTATCTCATTTTACAGATGAGGAAACCGAGGCACACAGAGTTAAGTGACTTGCCCAGGGTCAGTGTCTGAGGTCAGATATAAATTTAGATCTTCCTTATTTCAGGCTCAGAATTCTATCCACTGTTCCAACTAGCTACCCATATAATTGTATAACTAGCATTTAAATAGAGCTTCATGAAGATTATCTTGTCTAGTTCTCACAACCTGGTGAGACAGGTGTTATTTATTATTTTCCCCATTTTACAGATGAGGAAACTGATCCTGAGATGTTAAGTGACCTGTTCAGGACCACATATATAGCGTGTGAGGCAGGAATTGAAATCATCTTCCTGGCTTCAAGTCCAGGGCTACCCATTTGCATCACTTCACTGTCTATGATTACTTGTAAAAATATAAAGGAAATCTTTATTATTATTGGTTATATTTATAGAATAGATGAGAATTACCTAACATGAAAAAATGACTCCATTTTGGCTACAGATTATAAACAACTCCCAGGCATAATATTACATAAACATTCAGTCAACTCTTGATTATTTAAGAGCAGATTATTTGCAGTAAATCATGATTTCTAACTCTTATCATAATTAAGCAGAGTAGGTGACAAAGTCAGTTGTAGTAACTGACAACAACAAAGTACAACAACAAAGTAACATTCATTATTTTAAGTCTCTTATATTTTTTAGCTTTTAAGCAAGAAGCTCTTTAGAGGGAATTATCTCATCCAACCTATGGGAATCATGAATCAGTGAAGGATCATGAACACAGGAAGACTACTTTTTCCAGCTTGGAGTAGGGAACATAGAACTGGGAACAATTTTAACTCTCCTGAGTTATGTCTTCATGGTGTGATTTCATTATTTAGTTTGAAGTATTGTCAAGTTTAACCAGAACCTAAAGGATAACTTGTTTATAGAGATCTTGAAGAAATTCATATTTTAAGTGGAAAGTGTCTACTTGACAACAGCACCTGCTAGTGCCTTCCTCCCTCTTCATCCGCTTTATATTGAGCTTCTTTGCATTTATTCTCTTTATAGAACATAAATAACATAAATTTATTTTGTATGTAGTTACAGATGCACTTGTTGTCTGGCACAGAGTAAGTGTTAAGTAAATATGTGTTGATTCATTCTCAACCCTCTGTTCTTGTTTCAACTCTCTTGGTTTGTATTTTCCCAAAGTCTAAAACTATCAGTTCTATGAAGATGATGCCCAAACATTAGCTCTGATGTCACTTTCCTTTACCATTAGGCCTATGTATCCAACTATTTCCTCAACTTTTGCTCACTTCTCTAATTCAATATGTCCAAATCTAAATTTATTATTTATCCCTAGTGAACTTTCTTTCTTTCTTTTTGCTTTTTGGAGCAGCAATTGGGATTAAGTGACTTCCCAAAGGTCACAAGGCTAGCAAGTGTTAAGTGTGTGAGGCTGGATTTTGAACTCAGGTCCTCCTGACTACAGGGCCAGTGCTCTATTCACTGCACCGCCTAGCTGCCCTTGCACTTTCTTTCAAATTTAAGTATATTCTGGTTAAAACAAAAACTGCCAATAACTTTCAAGGGCTGAGAGAATACAATTAAAATTCTTCCTGGCATACAAAGATTTTTGTGTTTTTGGTCTCAACCTATCTTTCCAGCCTTGTTTCCCTTTATGCATCCCATAACTAAACCAATATGGACTACCATATCTTAAACATGCCCTGTTCTTAGGTTAACAATGAAGAAAGATTATGCCAAAAATATACTCAGTTGTTCAGAAGTTCTGAGTCTGAACAACATGAAAATAAGTGGATTATCACTTAGAAACTCAATTATATAAAAGCTTCTAAGCTTACTATTAACTTGAAGACTGTAAGAATATATAAAAAAATCACTTTCTGCAATACTATGAATAACTTAATCATATGTATGCAGACCTTATTTGAATGAACACATGAAAGAATTATGTAATTGATGTACTTTCTATATAAGATTATATGAACCACTGATATATATGTTCTTTGCAAAGTTCATTTGCAGTATTAGTGAACATGTTATGATCCATAAAAGTTGTTCAATGATTTGCTTAAGTCCTGCTGTTTTCTTTTAGCTATATTACTTATATCAAATTAGCAACACACTAGATGTAAAAAAAAATTTTTGGCAACTCAATTTTTTCCTTTCCTTACTAAATATGGAGAGTCCCTATTTTCCTATTTTGTCCAGGTTGGAAACATAATAGAAACTCAAGATGGATGCTAATTTGACCTGTGCTGATTTGCCCTTTCTAAAGCAGCCCCTGTGGGCCACTGCTCCTAAGGGCTTACTTCACTGATGCCAGACTTAGCAATAAGCTTAGCCCTATTGCAGCTCAGACCTCCCTAATTCAGACGATTCATTAGCTTCAGCCTCTCCTAATAGCAGATATTATATATGCATACCATTCTAGTAGAACTCATTTTTTTTTCCAATGGAATAACTTCAGCATAATGTGTTCTAAGAAGTAGTAATTCCTTTAAAAAGTTCTAAAATAGAAGACTGCATTTTAGTGTCTTATTGTGAAAGGGTAGCTAATAATTTGATATCTCAAATTATTACAATTAAGAACAAAATGGCATGCATTATTTTCATTATATTAATTATTAAGATAAACGAACAACAAATTAACATGAAAAAATTATAGAAGCATGAAAACAACTGAATACATCATTTGTAACATAAATTAAGTGCTTATAGCTTGGTAGAAATTCAAACATTTTTAGTTCTCAAAAAGTTTAACGAATCTGGAACCTAAAATGCTTAATGTTTTTAAACCTTTACCATAGGGCAATTAAAATGAGTCTTCAAGCAAATCAACACAAGAAATTAAATATTTACATTGCCAAACGTTATTCCCCTGTAAATGGAATTTAGAAAGAAATTCTAAATAAAATGCAACCCTCTTGAAACACCACAATTACTAGACAATAGGTTAAACTGCACACAATAAACAGAATTTTTATTAGTTATTCAGAAGTCATGTCAAATTCTGAAAAGTGTAGAAATTAAAAGATAATTTCTGGAAGGGACCTTAGAAATCTTTGAGTCCAACTCTTGTTTTATAGATGACGACTGTTGTTTGTTTATCCTTCTTTCTCTAAAAGGACCAATGACATCAGGAAGGTGATGTTTTGATTTTCAAGTGAAGTTGGATTTAAATGAGGCTGGGCTCTGTGAAGTCACCAGCCTCACTCTCTCCTTCAGAGCCATCTGGGACCAGTGATAAGACATAGGTCAGGATGACTGGACATGGCTTCTGATGCAGGGAGGTTAAGTAAATTGTCTGAAGTCTCACAGGTCAGTGTTCATGGTATTTGGATGCAGTTCCCCTGACTGCAGAACTAGTAATTCTTCTACCATACCATCCATCCCAAATCACCAACAATGTCAACTCATAATCAGAGTAAATTTGTGAAGTGAAAATCAAATTTAAATTTGTAAACAGCAGTAAAAATGGTTCTTTGCACTCTTCTTAGTCTCCTTTCCCGCATTTTCATTCATGTCATACTCATTAACTGTGAGTGTTCTCCAAGGCTCTACCCTGAGACGTCTTTTTTCTTCTATATAATCTCACTTAATGATTTCATGCATTTCCATTAGCTTTGCTATTATCTCTATGCAGATGATTTCAAGATCCATATATTTAGCACTAATCTTTCTCCTGAGCTCCAGTCTTACATCACCAACTACCTTTTATACAAGCTAACTTAGGTGTCCCACCGACATCTCAAATGCATCATATTCAAAACACAAGTCAGTATCTTTTCACCAAAACGTCCTCCCCGTAACTTTCCTATTATTGTCAAAAACAACACTATCCTCCTATTCTGCTACATACGCAACCTCAGTGTCATCCTCAGCTTTTTACAGCTTCTCATTTATACTATCAAATAAATTGCCCAATCTTGTAATTTCTAACCTCATAACATCATCTTTCTTTCACTCATACTACATTGGTGCAGGCCCTTGTCACCTCATAACTGGACTATTTTAATGTTCTTGCAACCTGTCTACCTCTCTCAAATATCTTCCCACTCCAGTTTATCCCCCAGTCACCTACCAAAGTAATTTCCCTAAGAAGTGCTGGTCTGATTATGTAACCTGCCCCACCACTTAATAAAATTCCAGTGACTTCCAATTACCTCCAAGATTCAATATAAAATCCTTTGTTTTGAATTTAGAACTCTTTAAACCTGGATCTTTTGTTATCCAGCTTTCTCACACTTTACTCCCCACTATTCATTATATGACTCAGTTACAATGGCCTTCTTGCTGTTCCTCATACACATGACATTCCATTTCCTGACTCAAGGCCTTTTCACTGGCTAGCCCTGGCACCTACAATAATCTCCCTCATTACTTTCCCTGGCTTCCTTTAGGACTCAGCTCAAAACCTACCTTCTGTGGGAGGCCATTCCTGCCCCTTTTTCTCTCTCCCACTATTAGAGCCTTCCATCTGAGATTGCATTCCATTTATAATGTTTTACAGACAGACAGACAGATAGACAGATGAACAGAGAGAATTATTTTTATTTTATTTTCTTCATTAGAACTTTGGTTCCTTGGAGGCTTCAACTGTGTTTTCTCCCTTCTTCATATCCCTAGCACTTAGCATAGTACTTGGTTCTTAGTAAGTGATTAATGAATGTTTGTTGACTAACTGACTTTGTGTTCATTCTTATCTTTTTATAAAGTTTATATACAGTTCACTTGTATCATGTTACCTAATATTCTGGCAGGATTTCTTCTCTGAATAGATTTTAAAAATATTTTATTTGAAATACTTTAAAAAACATATATTCAGTATAATCATTTTCCTTAAACTAGGACGCTACTGTTTTCCAATTCCTGAATAAGAATTGCTTCCTTCTTTCCCCCACCTTTAAAATAATTTTACTGCATAGTCCTAAGAGAAAAAAATTAGTTTCTTCAAATATGATCCTAATATTTGTCTTATTCTATTCTACTGAGTCATATTTAATAAGTACTAAATTCTATATTCCCTGTTAGGTCCAAAAGGCCTAAAAGATGTCCTTATAGCATATATGGAAAGACTAATGCTAAGGATTCATACATCAAAGTATACATAATTATTTCTTCAAGGAAATCTTCAAGAGTTTCAGAAATAAGCACCAAATCACTTAAGAAGGGGTGAACCAGTCTAGGTCAGAAATGGAACTGGTCAAATTTCTAAGCCAATCAGTGGAGGGATCAGACCATGAATGGCCTCTGTACTTTGAACCTGAGTGAGATAAGAAAATTATTCACATGCTCCCCTCTCCCTCCACAACACACCCCTACAAAATCCAAAACAACCACAACAACGACCATAACCACGAAACAACAAAAACTTGGGCAGAGGAATTGGGAGTGAAGCACACAGTTTCAAGCCCAAGTTTGTCATCTGCTATCATATGTACCTTCACATAGTATTTGCCTCAGTTTTTTTTTTTAATAAGAAAAAATTCTTCATTGTTTGGAACTGTCAGGATTGGTTATTAGCTTAAAAAGTATGAAAGCTATTTCTGTTAGTATAATTTGTAAGTAGAATGAAATTATTTTCCTAGAAACTTGGGAATGCTTTGTTATGTAGCCAGATTACAGAAGAGTTGGTCCCAACTCCCTTCATTAAAACAGGATGCTCACTTGGCAACTGCGTGCATGCCAGATATGTCTATTTTACTTCTACTTACTCAGCAGGGTCTTTCACCAATTTTAGACTATTCCAATTCCTTCCCAATGTACAAGACTAGGAAAGAAGATAGCACTGGCATTATATATTAAAATGAGGATATCCTGAGAGAGAAACATGGTAGAGAGTATATAAACAAAAATCAGTACAGAGTCATTTTGTCAAAGAAGTATACATCAGATCATGAGCTCAGGAAACAGATTATAAGCAGGACATAGAGGCATTATAGAGTAGTGCTAGGTGACTCAAATTATCCAGTTGAAAGCTCTTTATGACAAAAACAAAGCTGATAATAACTGCTTTATATGCTGTCGTAATAATTTCATCCTTCAACAGGCTGAGAAACCAGTAATGGGAAAATTTACTCCACACCTCATTCTCAGTAACAGAAGCAAACTGGCTTTTGGGTAGAAGCTACAACTCTCCCTTTAAGAGCTTTTGAAAGGAGAGAAAAAACGGTTTTCAAAAGGGTTTAGAGGAAGGATTGGTAGGATGCCACCGAATAAAAATCTATAGGGGAAGTCAGCCCAGAAGAGAAGGGCAACTCTTAAGAATGAAAATCTGAAGTCAAAGGTAAATGATTTCAACAAAGTGGAAAAACAGGATTTGTTCGAAGAATCCAGTCTTAATATGAATATAGGATATTTATAGAGTCTATCCTCCATTAAAAAAAACCCAGGGACAGAAAACAAGATGGATATCCAGGTCCTATAAAACTTGTGTTAGGAGTGCTAAAGTTTAGAATGAGCTAATGGCAAAAACAGGATTATTATTTTCTCTGGGGATGGCTGATACTTTGATAATTGACAAATAAGAGAAAGTGCAATGATCATTTTACTATGTATTTTTTTCTGAACAATGAGATTTACATTATAAATGACATCACTAAAATGTCTAACAGGGTTGACAGTCAAGGTTAAGAAGAGAGCACTAAGATACTCTTAATAAATTCAGATCACCTGGCATGGATTAATGATGTCTTCAGGTACTGAAAGAACTGTCAGATGTGCTTATGCAAACCAGTGTCAATAACATATAAAAGAGCATGAGAATGGGTAAGGTACTGCTATAGAAATGGAGTTGAACAAATGTCAGTTTTCAAAAAGGGAAGAGAACAAAGCCTACAAATTATAGGCCAATGAGTTTGTACTTGATTCTTATGGAAGCGGGAGGGGGAAAGAAGCAAAAAAAAAAATCAGAATAGATTATTAAAGAGATGATTAGCAAACATCTAGAAAAGTGGCAACTACAAAGAATTAACATGGATTTGTCAAGACTGTGTCATGTCCAACTAACCTTGTTTCCTTTTGTGAGACAACTACTTCTATATTGGTAGAACAAAGGAATGGTGTGTGTGTATGTTGTGTGTGCACGTGTGTATTCATACATATATGTATATGTAATGCCTAGATTTTTGCAAAGTATCCTACTCTGTAGAATAGTCTTTACTCATCTCCCTTGATAACTAGTGTCTTTACTGAGGATTATCTCCAATATATCCTCTCTATATTTTGCTTGTATATAGTTGTTGCATGCTGCCTTCCCCATTAGGCTGTGAACTCCTTGAAGGCAGGTACTATTCCTTCCTTCCTTCCTTCCTTCCTTCCTTCCTTCCTTCCTTCCTTCCTTCCTTCCTTCCTTCCTTCCTTCCTTCCTTCCTTCATATTTCCAGCACTTACCACAGTATCCAACCCATTGTAGAAGCCTATTCAGTATTTATTGATAGACTGAGTAAATAATATGTCATAATTTTCTTGTGGAAAAAAAGGAGAGATGTAAACCAGGAGATCATATAGTTAGAAAGATTCAGAACTTGTTAACTATTCACCTTCAAAGAGAAGAGTCACTAACAGGTCAGTGACCATTTGGCAGGTGAAGTGCAGTGCCTGAAGAATCTGATTAGCTCAGTGCTATTTAACATATTAATCAATGATGTAGACAAAGGCAGAAGCAACAGACTCATATTTGCAAATGACATAAAGTGGGAAGAGTTATATTTGTGTTAAAAAAAATCAACGTCGCAAGGACACAATGGGGAAGGGATAATTGTTTGAAAAAGTTCTAGTGGTTTTAGTGGACTGCCAGTTCAACATGGATACATTTGTGATGTGCTAGCCAAAAAAAAGTTAATCCTGTTTTGGAATAAAGTGTTAAAGCTTTCAGGAATTAGGAAGTAACAGGTCTTTTGTACTCTGCCATAGTTTGTCAACATGTGGAATACTGTGTTCAGTTCTAGGCACCACAGTTTAAGAAGGACAACGATAAATTGGAGGACACACAGAAGACAGCAGTCAGAATGATATTTATCCAGAAGATTAAACTCATTATAGCCATCGTTTAGCATTTGAAGGGTTGACACATAAAAGTAGGACAAGACTTTTCTATTTGGCCCCAGAGAGCAAAAACTAAAGCAATAGGTAAAAGTTGAAAAGAAGTAAACTCAAGTTTGACATCAGGAAAATCTTCTTAATAATCAGAGCTGTTTGAAAGTAGATTGAGTGGTCTCCAGTAGCAGCCTTTCCTTCATCTGAGGTCTTAAAGCAGAAGATGGATTATTCTTGGTCAAATGTTATACAGATTGTTTCTGAAGCTCCAAATATGACAACTACATGATGCCCTTTGACTACAAATCCAGTGTCCATTTCACTTAACCATGTACCCTTTCATATTAGGTATGTGCAAATCTGTTTATGTAAGATTATTTCCAAATACTATCTCAAATGACAATTTTGGGTTTCAGAAACAGTATATAATAATCTATTCTAGACATACTCTAAGCAAATATGACAAAAAAATTCTGGCTGTTTATAAAAGCTAAGTAAGGAGAGTTTTTGTTTGTTTTAGTCACAAAAGGATTCACCAGAGAATACCTCCCATCACAGACTGGCATAGAAATTTTGACCTACTCAATTTTTACCTTAGCTGGTTTGATTCTCCTTAGGCGGCCTGGTGTCCCTTTACTCCAGGGGGTTCACCACATTGATTCAGGAATTAGTTTGGACACCTAATTGTCTTTCGTCCTACTGTAGCTCAGGAGTTGCTTAGCTCAAGTGATCCACTACTCTGTTAGGGGGGATTTAGGCATGTGATCACCATATCCAGAAGCTTTTTTTTCCTTTTTGAAAACATATTATTCCTTTATTTTGTTAAAAGTTAGTATAAGCAAACTAAAATATACACGACTCTCCTTTTAAAAATTTTTTAAACAATCTTTTTATTTTTTAATTTCAGTTCCACAGTGTCTCCCTCTCTACACCTCCTTCCTCCCCTACCCATTGAGGAGGCAAGACTCTTTAATGCTTATGGCTCATTACTTAAAGAAATGCTGACAAGTTTAAGATTCTCACACTGAAACTCATTTCACGTGACAGTTCCAAATGCAGAATTGATTTAATATATTGAAATTAAATACTAATCACTAGTATAGTTAGGCAACAACTATGTCACTCATTCCAAATGAACAGCTAAGACTTAAATGCCTTATCATACACTAAATGTTACCTATTAAAATGGTTAGATGCCACTAGAAAAGACTGTGGGTGATAAAATTACAAACTAATAAGAACATTAAAGATTAACAGTAAAACTAGCTCCTTGGGATGATGTTCTTATATGACTTTCCTTTATATCCTGTTTAATATTGTGTGAAAGATATTCTGCTAATTTGCATAAGAAAAGAATAGCAGAAATTAAGAATAAAAAGATAATTTATCATGTCTCATGTCTAAGGATAGAATGTTAGAAGCATATACTATTATTATTTTTTAAATTACCTAACAGTTTGATTTTGAGGATGAGAATGTATTGTCCAACTTGCATTATGACAGTAAAAACTGAATACAAACATGTTAACATTTACACTTAGACTAAACTATTATTAGGAAAATATAACTTTAAAAAAATAATTTAACAAAACAAATAAAATTTTAAGAAAACAAAATCAATATTGTTACTTAAGCACTCACATATTTTTCAATTCCAAATACAGATATTTCTGTACTTTAAAGCTCATACTATATCCTAAAATGCGTTGTTAACTGATATATGTATATATACACACACACACACATATATATATATTTATATACTCATCAGCTAAAGTATGTGAAAGCAGACATCACACTGACGGGAATGGAGCTACATAAAACTAGAATTAAACTTCTACTTACATAATAGTTCTTGAAATCTTAGTTTTGTTTCCAGATATGATTGAACAATCCTGTATTATGGGATTGTAGCAGCATTCAGTTATATGATTTCAACATAATCCATTCAAGAAACACAAATTTATTGTCTGCATATTTCTTCATATGTACTAATCAAATTCAACACATTTATCATTAGATAATATAATGTCAAGAATTCATATTGTGAATTATCTGTATAAAGAAACATTTTATGAACAGAAGTTTTCTTAGGATTCAAGTTAAAAAAATGTTAAATTTTCATCACCAGTAAACAATTTGTAATTAAATAAAAATGAAAAATTTTCATCTGGAGACTGAATACTTATTCAGATTAAATCAAAATGTATGTGGAAGACCATTAATTTTTAGAAATTTTGTAATTGTGCATTATTAAAGATTTAAGAAGAACAAATTTAGTGTAGAGCTGGATGTCAAAAAACTAAATAATTTGGAATTTTACATTAAAATTCTAAAAACATACCCCACAAAATCTAAATTTATAAGGAATCACTATAAACCACAAATATGAAAAATAGATATTTTTATCAGAATACTTGTCAACTTTAGTTTTGCTTTTCTACTGTAAGCAGTTATGATAATATGGTACTTGTTATTAAAATGATCAAAATAATTTTAACTAATTTTGTTTTATTCATTATAAAAGCCAATATTATTCAACTACGTGAATTAATTTTTATAGTAAGATACACCTTGGTTAGAAGCATATTTCAATCTTACTGCCTCAAAAATATGTGCCTTCTGACACAGTTATTTGTGCACTTAAATGTGATGTGCAGGAATAAGCTTTTCTAGTCATAAGAATTTCTTAAACATATATGAAGAAAATATATTCCATGAACAAACTTTTGCCCTTTTTAGTAGTTACAACCTAATGGGGGAGGACACCTTGATTTTGAATATATTCGTTTTTATCAGGAGATTCAAAATTCAAAAAAGTTGCCAAATAATCTACCATTTGTTTCATAAAATGTGAACTATAAATTATGATGCTAATATCATTTGGTATCTATGATCATGGGTGCATACATGTGAATGAACGAATATATCCTTAACCCACCATATCTTTTTCTCCAGTTAGCAAACGATCACCCGTGAAAAGTATGGTGTAGATGATAGGATGATACTGTACCTGATTGGCTCTGGAGGTGGTCATGGGATCAGATGGAGAGGACTTGGTGGTAGTTGGGGAAGATGGCAATGTCTGGGAACAAAGCAGTTCAGGAGCAAATCAACCTTTATAAGCCTTAAACTGATCATTTAAACAAAACAAAACAAAACAAAATAAAATGTAATATAACGAGAAAAGAATCCTAAGAACCAAATCATCTCCTACTCATTAGAACTTAATGGAATTTAAGGTCAGTTACATAATGCATGTAAGTATGCATGCATAAGCATGTAAAAACAAATTCATGAATTGAAATCAAGATGGTGATTGGGAGAAATTCACATGAGTAGTAGGAGATATCCTGATCATATTCATGTACCATATTTTCTTTCCCCTCTCATCTTCTTGGGGGAAAAGAGAAAATAAAACAAAAATTCCAACAAGTTCAATGAGCACAATTCAAAGAGTACTTCCAACAATCAACAAAATGTCTGAATTTTGAAGAAATGATGAAATGGAGTTTATTTTTATATAAAATTATCCACTTTTCTCATCTGTTAAACATAACCAACAAGCTGGTTTGATGTAAATTCCATGTCTATTGTTAATTACAATTACTTTTAGTTACTGAGTTCTTGGTAACAATTTGTCTTCTAAAATACTGATATTTTAATAAAGAGTCATGTGTGAAATTGTAAACATTATTCTGATGTTTGAATATGCAACCAATGCAATAATAAAAATTGCTGCAATGTTTATCACTTAAGTTAAAAGATAATTTACTTAAGGGGAAAAAATTTAATAATGCATTGTAGTATCAGCCTGTGTTAAAAAAAAGAGAAAAAAAGAAAAAACCCACAAAATAAAGTAGGAGTCATATTTATTGTTCACTTTGTCTAAATGCATACATATACTATGGAAAACACATTATTTTAGACTAAAATGTTTTGTTAGATCACTTAGCAACAGCCATATATAGCTCATCAACTTAAAAAAAATTCTCAGAGCATTAGATTTCAACTTAACATATATAATGATATTCACCAAAACAATTACTTAAATATTCCTGATAGGACAGACCTCTTCACATGAGGATTCAACTGTGTGTGTATATTTGTATTTTGCATGTGTGTGTGTGTGTGTATGTGTGTCTGTGTCTGTGAGAGAGACAGCAGGATATACACACCCACACCCACACCCACAACAGTAGGATTTGTGATCACCAAATGTTAACCAAAGTAACTCAGGCACATGGAAAAGCTTAACTTTTTAAAGGTTCAGCCGATAATCTTAACTTCCTTATAAAATTTAAAAAAGTACAGGTGATATGAAATAAAATAATCCTTCTAGATTTATCAGATATTCTTCAGATTTATGCATGTGTACAGCTATCAAAACAAAAGAGAGAAAAACATTCATAGGTTCCAGCATATGCTTAATTTAACACTACTACCAAAAATGATTGGATCTAGCTAGGACCTAGAAGTGTTTTCAAAAGATTTCATATTCAATATGTCTCCTTAAGGTTAGGATGTCATTAGCTATTATATTAATGCATAAAATTCAGTGATGTTGGATAGATTTGAAGATGGAGGACTTTGAGAAAAATAAGTCCTGGCATTCTGATCCAATTCAAGATTTTAAATAATAAAAGTGAAAAAAATACTATGTATAATGAAAAAAAATAAACTGAGTACTTAAATTTCTAATGCTCATCTTAATGGAAATCTGACCTTAAAAATACTTTCATTTTAAACTTCTCTTTAAGAAATTTTACTAATGCTTATTTCTAATGCAGAATTGATTTGGGTCATATGTTGAAATCTTGGCACTTGCTAAGACTGAAATTTTTCATACAAATTTTTCTATTTGCATTACACATGTGTACACACACCCATACTTTAGATTATATTGAGAAGCATACCTCTATTTCTCTATTCCATATAGCATATTTCCATAGCAGAAGTATATTTCCACCACTGTGAAAAATAAATTAGGGGGTCTTTTGTTCCTATATTAATTTAAAACATGATCTCTGCAAATCAAGATTATAATATAGTTCTTTAAAATTAGTTCAGTTGTTAAATACTAAAAATGAGAGGCTGTATGACTGTCTTATAAATTTGTGGAAGCATTGCATTTATGTGTGACAAGACAACTCATCTTTTTCACATAAGTACTTTACCCATATAAGGCCTAGCCAGGCTTTTCCACCACTAGAGTTGGCAATTCTACACAATTTTAAACGAGTGTAAGAGATTCAAGAGTCAATGACGACCATTAATGTCATTAATTCTGAGCAAAAAATGAAGGGAAGCTAAATTATTGCTTGTCCACAAAGATGGAAGGACAGACCATTACGAATAACTAGTCATGGAAAAATCAACAGATATATGAATATCAAATATATAATTTAGATGGAAACTGAAAAAAGTTATGCAGAATACAGTTGCTGTAGCTCTGTTCTCATAGTCTTCTCTCTCTCTCTTTCTTTCTCTCTCATTCCCCTCCCTTCCCATTAGCAATTTTGACTTTCTTTTTAGACAAATGAATATTTATCAATTTATTTATAGCTATTTTATCAGGAATTCATTTTTCTAAATTACTACTTTAATCATTAATTTTCCCAAGTTTTGCTTACTGAAAAACTGTGTATAGAATATTCTTGTAGCAACTTGATAAAACCACATCCCCAAAATGCCTTTACAAATTTAGTTGCCTTGGGTTTTATTTATCAATGGTGAATACACTAGGACTTGAATGCTAAAAGGAACAATAACCAAACCATAATCTCTGTTTTTTCAGTTTAAATTTACAACCAAACATGAAAGGTCATCTAATGACTGTTATTTACCTAACAGAACCAAAGTAGCTAATTAGTTCAAACTAGGAACAAAAATGGGGAGATAAAATAAAACTTTGATAAAGTGGGATCCAGCTTGCCAGAACCTTTAATTAACCAGATATTAACAATGAAAACCGATGCTAAGAAAAATGTCCCTAAGGCACTGCAATGTCCGAAATGAAGAAAGTTTAAATTATGTTTTTCATACCACATTAACTAAAGAAAGAAAGTGGGCCAATATAAACCTGAGACTTGACATTCAAAAAAACTTTTTTTGATTTTTCCTCAGTTAACAAAGAAAATTCAATTAATCGAAACACTGAATTATAAGAGCACTTTGGTTAATCTAGGTTTTTGTTTTGTTCTGAAATAATACCTGACATTGCTTGGTTAGGTAGCAAGAATAATTGCTTTTCTTGAGTCTCTGATAGGGTTTGGACTTGTATTCCTTAACAATTTAAGTGCTGTAAACCTCAGCATAATTAAAGATCCTTGACGAATGATATAATTATTCATCTTTGTCTTTATATGCTAAACATCTGATTTATAAACTTCCAGATCCTTAATAAACACTTCTTGAATTAGGTTATGGTGATATGGATTACCACATTTCCTTCACACTATAGAAATTATCAACTGATTTTGTTAGCAGAAAATTTCACTTTTTTTAAGCCAATGGAGCAACATTATTAAATAAAAAAAAATAAAACCCTGCACTTTATAAAACATCGTGCATTTTGAAAATTAAATATTTTGTCTACAAAGCAAAAAGGACTACCACAGTTGTCTAGCTGATTAAATGTTTGGGAAAAAAAGTTTCAGTGTTTCCATAGGCACTTCAGTTCCGTACTACTTTGACATTAAAAGTATGAAAAATGTGTCAATATTTTCCAATTCCCTTAAAGAAATGAAGAGACAAAAAATATTCTGAACTCAATAATTTCATCAAAAATATTCCAAACAAATCTCTTTGTGCACATATATGCACATGTATATACATATATGCATACACATATATATCTATATTCACATATGTATGTTTTAAAATGTACCCTGTAACTACAAACAGCAAATGACAGATTCCACTGTTCTCACTCTGGAAAAGCTGAACAGAAAAATTTATACAATAATTTTAAAAATAGCAGCAAGAATGACCATTTAAAAATCATTTTACATGTAAAATATCTACATTTGTATAGTGTGAATTTAGATTTGGGGGCTTCAAGTAAAATATCAACTGAGGTCACATAAAATATTTTATTAAAATGTGACATATTTCATATAAATGATTAAGTGAAGACAGTTACTATATACCCTCTCAACATTTTATTAAGTTTATAGTTCTTAAAGGATAAAATTTTTACAATTAAAAACAGTAAATGGCGGGTGGCTAGGTGGCGCAGTGAATAGAGCACTGGCCCTGGAGTCAGGAGTACCTGAGTTCAAATCTCACCTCAGACACTTAACACAAAAAACTAGCCGTGTGACCTTGGGCAAGTCACTTAACCCCAACTGCCCTCCAAAAAACAAAACCAAAAAAAAATGGTAAGAATGTAGTTATTTTTAAGCCTATTTATTTATTTTTTATCCATTCACATGAATAAGCTTAATACACTTATCTGCATGTCTTAAATGACTAGTGAAGATTTATTCAGACACTTGAAAGGCTGAATTACCTATTATAGAAAGTTTGAAGAACATTACTAATTTGAATTACTAAACAAGTAAAATATATATATTTTTACATTTTTAAATGAGACCAGGTGAGTTCTTGAATGTTGAAGTTATTAAGTTTTTGGGAAAGAGAATTCAAAAGTGATATGAAATTATCAAATAAAATTTTATTAAGAACTTCTCAGTTTTTGAGAATGAAGAATTTATAATATCACTTCAGTTTTCCTATAACTGTTGCTCACCCATAAGCACAGGTAGAGCAGAAAGACCACTTACAAATATTTAGACTGCTCTAATTGACAGTACTATACAAATAAATCTGAATTCTAAATATGCCTTTGTCATTGATTTCATTAGTTCCACGGGAACACAGGTCTCTCTAAAAAAGAAATACTAAAAGATTAAATGTACAAATTACACAGAGATGCTCTAGTTTTGAAATTTACTTTTACTTTCGTTTTTACCTTCAACTTTTAGTTAACAGAAACATAAAATCTAAAACACAAACCTAAAATTGTTAATGTTTTAATGAGCCACAATGACCTGCTCCCCTACAAATTTAGAAAGTTCTAAATTTGTTCTACTTAAATGGGCATTCACCACTGCTTGGAAATCCTTTTGTTCAGCTTTTGTTGTTCTTTATCACACTAGCCACAAAGGTTATTTCAAATCTTTCCCATTCTCCTCAAGTTCCCTATCTTATGTCCCTTTCTCTTACTTCTCAAAGAGAATCTAACCTATCACTTTACTGAAGACTATCTTTGCATGACCACCTTCACCTTCTAATCTCATTACCTTCTATTTCTATTACTACAAGCCTTTCTCTTTTTCCTAGCCAAATCTCAAAAGAAAAGGTACTCTTTCCACTAAAATTAAACATAGCAGCTATGTCCTGTAGCCTATGCATTATTCTTTCCATCTTTCCAATCTCATCATACTTTTCAAACACAGATTTCTTTCTTCTCAAGCAACAACAAAAAAATCTTCCCCGACACCTATGACTGATCCTTTTAACCTTTCTACCCACCTTGTTTTTCAATAATAACTGTCTCATTTCCTCATTTTGAAGAACTCCAATAATTCCCTAAAATTTGGCTTCCATTCCTATGAATCTCAGTAGCCTTCTTAAAAAAGTCTCCAATGACTTCCTTCTTGGTATATTCCTTTTTTCCTTCTCAAACCTCATTGTCCTTGATCTTTCTGTAGTTTTTTTATACTCTTTACCACCCCCTACTTAAAACTGTCTTTGTTCCACCTCCATACCATTATACTTGGGTTTTCTCTAAGTTCCTTAATCGCTTATTTCCTTTTATTCCTTCCATATGTTATGTGTGTGTTTTCCAGGGTTGAGAAGTTTTCCCTCATCTTTCCTTTCCTTTGATGAAATGATCTACTGTCATGGTAGCAGACCTAGACTCTAACTACTACCTAGATAATCCTCAAATTTGTATTTCTAATTCCAAACTCTCACACAAGCATCTCCAACTGACAGCTCCACTTGAGTGCTCTGCTGACAACTTCAGTATCAATCTAATCTATTCTGTCCTCAAAAGTGGATTGTTCAATAGATCAAGGGGCTTAGCAAAAAATTAAGAACACATTAAAAATGATTATGAATCAACACAACCATCAACTATCAACTTAGTTTTTAAAGAAAAAGTCATGCTAAACTCATTTCCTTTTTTGGCAGGGTTACTACAGGAAAAGATTAGGGAAAACTTTAAGTATGGCACACCTGACCTTGAGTAAAAACATGACAACATCTTTAACAATATCGTTTTGGACAAGCATGTAAAGATGTAGGCTGTACAAAAATATAGTCAGCTAGATTGAAAATTGAAAGAGCAGACCAATACAATATTCATTCCTGTGACAATGTCGACCTGAAAGTAGTCTTTCATAGAACTTCACTATGTCAAAAAGCTTAGTCTTTGTTATCTTAGTCTCTGCTCTTTTAAACATCTGCTATCACTGATATGAATGAAGGTACATGACATTCTTTGCAAATTGTAACTAATATACACTATCTTGAGGCAGACAGAAAACTACTAGAAGGTATTATTGGAACCATAAATATTTGGATATTCTAGAATGATGGGCAATCCTAATAGTATTAAATTTAATAGGGATAAAGGCCAAGTCCTATATTTGGGTTAAAAAAAAGTAGAAAGAACAGGATAAAGGTAAGGGTCTCAAAAATGGCTGTGTTAAAAAGACCTGAGGATTTTAGTGACTAGCAATCTCAATATGAGTAAACAATGGGACACAGCAGCCAAAAATACTGACTTTATTTTATATTCCCATGACTCTTCAAACTCCTCAATATTTCCTGTAATGATGTAGATCACAAGTTATCCCAACCTTATAGGGTGATTCTTTCCATGTTCTCCCCTAAATTCACCATGGACAGGGTTGGAGGGAATCTTTTTTACATTCTTTTGACATTTTGTTGATATCAATACAGCATGTGGTCTGTTAGTTTTTTCTCACTCTTAATACATGACTGGCACATTTTTTTCCCCGCAGTCATATAGTCCTCCGATGCTATTTTTCATTCATACTTTTCTATGTAATTTCTCATTTATATGAAATGTAATTAAGTAAAATAATTTTACCTAAATATTTAAATGCATTTGTGATCATTCAATCTGTCAACAAGCATTTAAGTCTTTTTGTGTCAGGCAATGTGTTTATGAAAAAGGACGGTCCCTCTAACAATGTAGATTACAATCTATCCATGCCTCCCAATTTGTGAGACTCTTCTACATGTCCTTCCATATGTTTGCCAATAGAAGTACACATCACACATTGGGGCCTTCTTTGAATTTTCCTGACATCATGAAACTAGTGCAATACAAAGGCTCTCCATCAGTTATCTCTCTCTTGCTGCATGAATAGCCAATATTTTCTTTTTCTACGATACATTTCTTTGATGGCATGCTTTCACTTTCTTTTGGGGGGGATAGGGATCAAGTATAGTTTGTTATGAGTTATATGTTATAGCTCACTTATACCAAAAATGTGTCTCTACATTGCCATTAGAGGATGAATCTTTATTTTTAATTCTTCAGAAATTTCAGTTTCCATGACTCACAGTCATAAAAGAACATAGGCATGGTATTAGAATTGGAGAGATTAGACTTACGTTTTTTGGGAAAAGTTTGGGATCATTAAAGGAGTTCTGTAATTTCCCAAAGACAATTCAACTCATGTTCCTCTTAATTCTGGGTCCAATTTGTTGTCCATTTGCACTGTTTGTCCTACGCAAACTGGTAAAGTACAGAGCTTAACTGGGACTTGAGTCTGAATTCTGCTTCTGACACTGTGGTCTTGGATTGTTACTTTCTCTTTTTAATACCAGTCATCGCATATCTAAAAAAAGGGAGGTTTCACTGTATGACTTCAAACATCCTTTCTGGCTTTTAATCTATGATCTATGATCTCACTGGGATTATATGCTAAATATAATCTCAGAATCCACTGACAGAAAATGGGAGTGGGAAAGACCTCCTACAGAAGTAGGATTTGTGCTGTATTAAAGTAAGTAAAGGAAGACAGAACTGAGAAATGTATGCATTCTAGGTATGGGCATCACTGAGTGTAAAGGCATTAGAGTAGTATGCAAGAAACAGTAAGTAGGCCAATACAGATAGATTGTTAAATACACAGAAGCGTGTAAAGTGTCAGAGGGCCAGAAATGTAGGAAGAAGCCAGGTTGTATAGAATTTTAAATGCCAAACAGAGCATCTAGTATTTGATCCTGGAAGTAACAGAGAACTACTGGAGTTTACCAGGGAACCACTGGAGTTTATTGAGTAGGGGGAGTGTAGACTGATATGGTCAGAGCTGTACTTTAAGAAAACTATTTTTATAGCTGAGTGAAAGACTGAAGTAGGAAGAGACTTGAAACAGGGAGACTAATGAGAGGGTTATTCCAAAAATTCAGGCACGAGGTGATGAGGGTCTCCACTAGGATGGTGGCAGTACTGGAGGAGAAAAGAAGTCACATCCAAAAGATGTGAAAGTAGAAATGACAGACAAGATTTGGCAACAAACTAGATATGAGGAGTGCATGCGATGGAGATGAGTCAAGTATGATTCCAAGTTGCAGGCCACAGAGTCTGAGTAGCTAGGAGGTACTAGTGCCCTTGATAGTAAAAGGAAAGTTGGGGGAACAAAGTATGTGGGGTGAAAGATAAAGGGTTCTGTTTTGGATACGTTGAGTTGGAGATGCCTATAAAACATCCAGTTTGAGACAACCAAGAGGCAGTTGGTGATATGGCACTGGGGATCAGAGAGAAAACAGGGCTAAATATTATAGGTATAGAAATCATCACCAGTATAGAGACCATAATTGAACCCAAAGAAACAGATGGGATCACCAACTGAGTTAGTATAGAGGAAGAAATGAAAAGAATCCAGAACAAAGCTTAATGAGTATGACCTGAATGAAGAGCCAATAAATAAGAGCAATTAGACAGGCAAGAAGGAGAACCAGGAGAGAATGCAATCCTGAAAACCTAGAAAGCCATGAATATGTAGGAGAAGAGTATGACTGGCACTCTAAAAAGTTGCAGAGTAGTCAAGAAGGACAAGGACTTAGAAAAGACCATTTATCATATTTGGCAATTAGGAGATCATTGGTAACTTTGGAGAGAGTAGTCTTAATCAAGAAAGAAGGTTAGAAGTTTCTATGAGAAGTGAGTGAGAGGGAAGGAACTGGGCATACCTACTATGGATGGCTTTCTAAAGGATTTTTATCCACAAAGCGGAGGACTGTTATCACTAGTGGGGCTAGTTGAATCCTGTGTGTTTTTTTTGTTTTTGTTTTTGAAGGATAGGTGCATGTTTTTAGGTAGCAAAAAAAGAACTAGTAGATAGAGCTTGAAAATTAAGAGGGAAGATGACAGAGTAAACAATCTGCTTTAAGATGGAGGTAGATGAGATGAAAAGTGCATCTTGAAAAGTTTCCCTTAACAAGGAAAAGGGCTACCTTTTAATGTGAAAAAGGAGAAGATAGTAAAGAATGTGATGTGATATAAGGAGCAGGGATAGAGCTGTAAGATGAGGAGGGAAAAGGGAACTCTCAACAGATGCTGTCAACTTTTTTTAGTGAAGTATTAGGGAAGGTCCTGAGCTGAGAAGGTAGGTGCAGGGAGGCTTGAAAAGAGATGAAACGATTTGGGTCAGCCATTATACTGTGGTTAGGAAACTGATTACGGAAGTATAGAAGGATTGCATTGCTCTAAGGAGGGCCTCATTCAGACAATTGAACAAATTTCTAATAGACCCAGTCAATAAGGTTTTGTTGAAGGGACTAAGGTATTTAAATTCAGGATAGTGTACAGTGGATTGAGTTCACTAAGGGAGCAAGAGAGGGATGGGAAGAGAGTATCTGGCACAGGGATTCTGGATAATGAATCTGAAAGGCAGAGGGACTGAAGGTCATGGCAAAGATGTAGAATATGTTTAGAGGTTAGGGAAAGATGGAATTATAAAAAAGGTTATGATCAAACAGAGGAATTTTGGAGTTCATGAACATATAAATGATATGACTATGAAAGATGTTATCATCATCGGTATGATCATCTCTTGTATGGCTAACCTGAACTGGAACAGGCCAGGAGAATTAAGGAGCATGAAGAACCAGCAGGTTGGAGTATTTGAGGGAGTACAAATATGTATGCCAAAATCTCTTATAATAGTCAGAATTGTGATTGAAAGACTGTGAGTCAGTCAAGTATTGAACTTATTAAGGAAGGCAAAAGAATGTCCCAGTGATCCATGGATAATGGCAATCAGAATCTGTTCTGGGCAATACCTTTGAATAGTGTGGACCTCAAAGGAGGTTGCTGAGGGATGGTAGTAGAGAGAGATTCTGTAAGGGGCAATGGGGAGCAAGAAGTATTCCAACTCCTTGATGACTAGCAAACCACGGAGTATGACAAAGCATGGCCAGTACTGGAAAACTGGGCCAAGGATACAGTGCCATGAGGAGAGAACCAAGTCTTGGTGAGTTACAGAAGATGGAAGAAGAAAGTAAAAGATTAAGATGAAAGCAAGTTTGTTAACTATGAAGCATTCCGAGCAGAGCGTAGTACAAGGTACTGGTAGTTCTGGAGATTATTAGCAAGGTAAGGTTGAGGAGAATGGGATTAAAGAAACAGGCACTTGGGGATGGGAAACTAGGTACTTGAGAACTTAGAGTCACTGTGATGAGGTGATACTAGCCACTGAAGAATAGAACCAGGTTGAAAATCTGTGGTTGGAAAGAGGTCTACTGAAGGAGGCAGGTGATTAGACTATTCAAGGTTCTCTCTCTAGAACCAACCTCATAGTAGGTTGTGGTGGTTATGTCTTTTCTTATGAAACCCCCAAAACCTACCTCACATTAGGGAGGAGCATATCTTCATATGACCTGTGTAATATGGTCAGGAGGCAGGAGGTGGGATTGGAAGGTGGATTTGGTCAAAGAGTGGTCTCTTAAACCCCAGAGAAGGCACAAGTGTAAAGACTGGATCCTTGGCTAATGTAGGGATTGCTGGGAAGATCCTGTAGGGAAGGCACAATCCAGAGGTGACTGGCTAGATCTCATTCAAAGATCAGTTGCAAAAACTAAGGATATGAACTTTGGGAAAGAAAAAAAAAGCTTGGGGATATGAGTATGCATGATATCTGTTTTAAGGCTTTAAGGCTGTCCTATGCAAAAAGATTTAGACTTATTTTACTTGGACACCTAAAGCATAACCAGGAACAACTGGTCAAAATTCCTGCAAGAGATGACAT
Source organism: Pseudocheirus occidentalis (assembly GCA_028646575.1). Taxonomy (NCBI): domain Eukaryota; kingdom Metazoa; phylum Chordata; class Mammalia; order Diprotodontia; family Pseudocheiridae; genus Pseudocheirus; species Pseudocheirus occidentalis. The sequence goes on along the minus strand of CM053598.1, from coordinate 166,573,141 downwards.
AGCTCATCACAAGATAAAACATGCTAACAATTAAAGGTGTCTAAAAAGGGAACATGTTTTGAGAGGTACTCAATACTTACTATTATAGCTCTTGGAATACAGACTTTATTGTAGATCTGTAAATATTGTAGAAGGAGCTCATCTCTCTCTCTCTCTCTCTCTCTACATATATATGTGTGTGTGTATATATATATATACACACACACATACTTAACTTGATAAAACAAATAAAAACATTAAAGTCCCTTCCAATTTTAATATTCTATCATTTTCTTCATCACCACTAGTTTATTCTTTAAGATTTTTATGACTTGTGATGTCATTAATGGAGACACTCTTTCCACTGGTACGGAAAATATCTTAGTCATACTTTTAAATTGTGTAATTATGGTTCTTTTCTTTTTGTAAAAAGACAAAAGTTCCAAAAAGTTCCACAAAACAATAAAGAACCTATCCAATGTGAAGAGAGTTTTTCTGGTTTTTTTTTTTAGTGTTTTTTAGATAAAAGATAACACTCAGACTACCAGTCTATTGTTCATTATCAAAACATGACTGTCTCACCATTTAGTTCATATATACATATATATAAATATAAATATATATATAAATATATATATATATATATATATATATATATATATTCTTTTTCTGTTAGTGTCATCATTTATTCAGGTTTGCAGCCTTATACCCACAGTGCATCTTTTTATTGGCTTTTAGGTCACCACTCATTATAATTCTTCTGACATTATAGGATTTCTTGATTTGAAGCCAAATAGCATTGTTGACAGAAAATTCAGGTTTTAAATATGGGCTTTAATGGCAAGGAGCATTTGGGTGACTGAACACGATCATTTCCTTCTGTTGAATTCTTGGCCTAGACTGCTAATCATATGTAGAGCCTTCCTAAGTTATGTATATTGAGAGACCAGTTCAAAAGGGTTAACCATCGAATCTTATGTCAAAAATCATTTATAGAATTTTCATATTTCTTGCCTTTCCTATTTGGATTCTTGGGCCTCCTATGTCTTTAAGAAAATGCTGTTATGGCTATAAGGCCAGATTCAATCAAGTAGAGGGTTATCCTTAAATTAAAATATCAGGAAAAATTCTGTCAAAATTCAACACCTATTTGGATTTTGTGTAGCCTTCATGAAACTGGCAAATATGTTGATGAGCTTATGTATCACTAATTTAATTTTGATATTCAGAGGAGCACTGAAAAATGTTATTTCCACAGTTATGTTTATCACAAAATCTCATCTTAACAGGAAAGAGAGGTATCTTTTTGTAAATTAAAAAGTCTTTAGTGCTATGCTTTGTTCTACTGAACCAACTTGCTTTTTTTTTTAATCATCAAGCAAGACATGCTAGGATTTCATATTTACTACACTTGTCAACTGTACGACCGTGAAGATGGTATGATATGAGGAAAAAAAAACATTTGTGAAAGTTTTTCTCTTCTTAGCTCATAAGTTCATTAAGTATACCATTTGTGCATACCATTCTCATAAAGATTTTTCAGTGAACAAAAAATTATCCATTAAGGTTGGTAGTTGTTAATGTCTTCTTGGTCACGTTTTCTGGTAATAAAATCTTTTCCTTTTTGTAGAATCTTTCCTTCTTTGATGTATCTTGAAAATCAATTTCTGTGTATTTTTCCCTCCCACCTCCACCACTCAGATATAGGGCAGGCTTTATTTCAATATAGAGAAAACACTCTCCACCAACCCAAATAAACCATAAAAGACTCACAGTAGCCCATAAACAGTTGACATAATTTTCCATCCCTTTCTGATGAGTCTCACCTTCAACACAGAGACCTATAAAAGCCTCTGGCCTTATGGCATACCCCTAGGGAATTAGACTCCTCCTGGAAGGAAACAAAATCTGAATAACTCACAAAATCCGAATAACTCACAATAGTAACAGCGAGTAAAATCCAAGTTTTGTTCCTCTGTACCATGTCTTAGTCCCTTATTTATCCTCCAGGTCCAGGGCCATGTGCTCCATCTTCTACTCCTCTAGTAGTTTAGGGTTCAGAAATTTCCATGACTCCTCTGGAAGTCTGAGATTCAAAAATTCTCCCTGCTGATACCATAGTATCATTAAAACTGTGTTGCCTCCAGGACAAAATTTATTTTGTAGGTACTTGATTAAATTCAGCAACTCTTCACCTCATCTTATAAGTGCCACTGGCACTTACAATAATTAGGTACTGAGAGGCTAGAGTCTAAATATGATGTTTTCACTACTGTTGCTACTAAGATGAAATCATCACAAAACACCGGTAGACTGTCCTGTTTTTTGTTATCCCCCTTCAAGATGCATGTACAAATATTTGTTCTCAGGATGATATGGTATATTTTATCTTAAGAGCTTTTGTTCTTTTGTGTCCTGTGCTGATCACAGTTTTCCATCTTCTCCCTTGCAAAATGAACTTATATTCTAAACAAGTGTTTATTCTGATCTTTGGTTCATCTTTGGCACCTCTGGTAAGAAGACTGTTTCCTGTCTTTTGAGACAGTCAATTTCTTTCTACTTTTTAAAAAGATATTTGATTTTCTTCATGCTCAATGCCTTTCAATTCTTTTCATGAAGAATATCAATGAAATAAAGACATGAGAAGTCTGAGTAAAGAGCCTTATTATGATTATTTATTAATAATTAACCAAATCTTTAAAAATATTTTTTATTGTCCTCCCCTGTGTCTACCTCTATGTCAAGTCACTAGTTTTCAAAGTATATAGTGACTTAGTTTGGAATATCAAGTTCTTAACAGAATGTCCCTATTTTTAAATTTTCTCTAATAGATATTGACATATAAGCTGAAATTTTTGCATGGCAGCATTGTCGTTGTCTTTAGGTGCATGCTCTTACATTTTAACTTTTTAACTGATCTGAAAGTTTCATTTATAGTGAAAATGCCCTTCAGTAGCATGTCCACTTGCTGGTTCTTAAAAAAAAAGTAGTTAATATTTGTAACTTGTCTAAAAACTGAGTCTTATCACCATTCTGACATTGCTGTTATTCCTGAACAAGAGGGCTAGTTAGGTTTGAGGTCCTGTTTTGTATTTTTATCCATTTCCCAGACTGCTGTGATCAAAAGCAACAACTACTTTAAACTTCCTCTTAAAGCACTTCCACCATGGTTTTTCATTGCCTATTGAAGGGTCCCCTCAAAAGGCTAATCGCAACTTTTAAGAGTAGTTTTGGTTCAGAGGTCAAACTTTTTAGTCTCACATTTGAGTTTCTGTTCATGATATCATTTTATCTCTTCTACAATATATCCTCCATTACAGAAAAGGTGGTCCTTCTCATTATTTATCAAACATGACATGATGCATTTAACCAAGCAGTACATTTGATGCTATTAGAGTTGGATTCAAGTCCGGAGACTCATGACTTTTATTACTTTAAGCCAATATTTTATCATCCCTGGGACTCAATTTCTCATTTGCAAAATGAGAGGGTTAGATTAGATAATCTCTAAGTTTCTCTCCGGTTTTGGAACCTATGCTATTTTCATATAGGTCTATTTGAATTCTGTCTCTGCCACAGATCAGCTGGCGAGTCATTTAACCTTTCAGGGTTTTAGTTTTCCTATCTATAAAACCAGGGAGGTGGACTAGATGATCTCTAACATCCTATGATGTATTTCTAACCTCTCCTTCATAGAATGCTGGATTGTTTCCTTCCCTCCATCTATCCATTTCCTGCCTTTCCTGTGAAATCTACTTCAAATCCACAAAAAACAACAACAAAATCCAAAAATCTTTTCAGCTAACTACCCCATTTGCTCTTTTCTCTTCTTCTACCTGCTTTAGAACTTGTTGGTACTACTCATTTAGTCACTTAAAAATACTGCCTTGCTAAAATTTTATTTCAATTGTTCCTTGTCACAGGTAAAAAAAAAAAGCATCTAGAAGACAGAACCAAGTCATGCACTTCATGTATATCTTCCTAGTCACTTAGTACAGTTTTAGGTGCTTAGTAATTCTTATTTTATATTTGCTGAGTCAATGAATCAAGTATTCTAAAATTGCTGTTGATTTTTTTTCTTTTTATGAGATGTGACCTATGATTTGATTAGTGTAGAGAAATTTCAGCAAGGAAACTGCCTCCTTGAGCTGCAACTTGTATTGAAAGGCACAGAGCAGTTAAATATCTTGGCTGAGGTCACAAAGGCTGTATATGTCAGAGGAAGAACCTAAAATCCAGCCTTTCAGACTTAAGAGATTATCTGTCTAATGTAACCTCTATGCCATGTTGCCTCTCTAAAGGTAATAAATCTTAAAAATTAAAATTGAAATGTCATACATACTATTCTACAGCATGATAATAATGCCAATTTGGCAAAAATATACATACATACATACATTTATATATATATATATATATTTTTTCCCCCCAAGAGAATGTATGCACACTATAATTCTGCCTGGGTCAGCTGGATTTAAATCAGATGCTCTGTGACAATTAAGCAAAAAATATGACATTTTAATTTGACTTTTTTTAAGCACAAGAGAATAAAAAAGCCGATACTTTACACATTTCCTAAAGCAGAATCTTTGATAAATGCTTATCAGAATCAAGGGCTAAATGGTTCACGGAAGCTAAAATCAGAAGTGGGACAAATTGCTTTTGTATTAGAGACTGTCACATTGCTGTGCTCAAAGATTTGCATAAATAGTACATACGACTTAAAAAATTAGGACTTGTATCTGGTTAACTTAAACTCAATCTCTATATCTCAATAAAACAACATGGGTTTATTCATATTAAAGAATATGATACAACACTGTGTTATAGATTTTTTAAAGATGTTATTAAAAAAAGTCAAAATGCTTACTAAAGTCCAAATTACTTGGATAATATTAGAAGCAAAATATCATATTTGGAAAAAATGAAGAGATGTCATTTGGATCTTAAACTTAACATTCAAAACTGCATTTTGGAAGCATCTGTTATTTATGGAAAACATTAAGGCAACTCTTAACTTCAGCATTTTAAAGCATTTGTTTCTCATTACATTTAAACAAAAAAGTATTCTACAAAAATTTTAGATAAATGCTTTAAAAAATCATGTCAGATCTGAGCATTTAAATTTTTAGCCAAAAGCAAATGAGAAAAAAAAGCTAAGTGATGAATTCCTAAGAATATATGATTTTAGCAAAGGAATAGAACTTTTCTAACAAGAGACTCTTAAATAGATCTCTATCTTAACTATAAAATATTATATAATTTACATATACTATTTTAAAATCTAAGAAGTAGAGCTGCTTTTAAAGGTTTTGAATTTACAAATAAATGTATACATAGTATTCCTTTAAATTGTATACTAATTTAAACTTACATAAATGAACTGATACTTGGAGAATAGCTAATGTTATCGACAGAGAACCTGAAGATATATTTTAATATGCTATAACCCTGAAAGTCTGTAGATTTTCAATTCAGAATTATACAACTCGAAAGCTTGGAGAAGCCTAAAAGATCATCTAGTCCAATCCCCTCATTTTACTCATGAAGAACCTGAGAAACAGAGAGGTTAAGTTCTTGTGGCCTACCCCAAATCATAAAGTTAATGTTAAAGCCAGGATTAGAATTTCCCTATCCCCATACTCCCACTTCCAATTTAGTTCTTTTTCCATGGCAATCATGCTGCATCTAATAACAAAACCGATAAATTATCCAGCTTCCTTCCTTATTTTTGGTGACTCTTTTGTTATTTTGATTTTTTCCTTAAGAAGAAAAGGGGTATAATGGACAAATTAACTTCAAATGTGCCAATTTCAAGTGTTAAGGATTCTCATTTCTCATGGAAAAAAAAATTTACTATTATCTCGAATGGTCTGGCCAATTCAAAGTTTGAAAATAGGTACTAAGAAATCTTATATTGCTACAGTTTTTTTTCTAAGCAGTTCTACAGAACTTAAAAGAGGTCTCGTAATTTCTACATTTTTTACCATGGCACTTAAATTTTAAATATGTTACAACAAGTTAAAAAACAAGTTTTTAGGTTAAGGGAATAAGTAATCCTTACAAATGTTTGCTTTATATACCCTTTCTCTATAAGTCTTGGAATAAATGCAAATCTGCATTAAAAAGAAAAAAGTTTACTTTAATTTTGGCAAAATATATGCCAAATCTTCTTTACTATTAGCTGGCATAATTTGCTTCTGTCTCTGTATATGTACATTGTATGAATGTACATAAATAAGATTACAAAAAACTTACGCAGTGACATTTGTTTAATTTTTCCATAAACAAACCACCAATAATCTGATTTTTCATCCCACTAACTGCATTTTGCTCCTTTGAAAATTCACATCTTTTTCTAACAACTCCATTATCCTCACCATCTATTGCAGTAAGAGAAAAAGAGAGAGGGGAGGAGAGAGGGAAAAAAAGAGGGAGAAAGAGAGAGAGAGAGAAAGAGAGAGAGAGAGAGAGAGAGAGAGAGAGAGAGAGAGAGAGAAAGAGAGAGAGAGAGAGAGAGAAAGAGAGAGAGAGAGAGAGAGAAAGAGAGAGAAGTTGAGGGTAGAGTGTTAGGGTAGAAATTCCATTGACCCTATATCTGTGGGATGCTCTAAAAAGGCCTAAGCCTTTGGTGGTTTTTACTTATAAATTTCTACAGAGGTTCTGATATCTGTAGTTATGCTGGGCAAGCTGATAGTTTTATTTCCGTGGTATTAATCTTTAAAATTATTTTTATACCAATAATGTTTTTTTCACAATTTCTGAATATGCATCATAACTAAAGTTATGCAGAAAATGGCAAAAAGGATAACAGAAAAAGCTGATGTTGTTTACTGTAGTCAAGTTTGTAAAAATCCAGTATTACACACAAATACATTCATTTTATCAATTTATAGAGACTGAATTTTAGGTAATCTAGAAACATATATTGCAGAATTTTACATTAAAATTAATATAAAATAAAATATATTATACTATGAAGTCAACTACATGCTTTCTATAAAAATACTAGGGATTCTAAATCACTATTCAGTGAATAATATAATATAATTAGGAAATTAGTTCACCATATTTACATGAAAGTAATAAAATATATTTACATACATCTATTTTAATATTAATAAACACAACTGGCTTAAATATTTTTTAACATTATCAACTCACCAAGTTAAAATATACAAGTTTAGTAAGTACTGCTTTGGCAATGCATTACACTATGCCAAATATGGCTATTTTAAACTAATTATATATGGTATTTATATATTTATATATATGTATGTGTGTATGTCTATATACACATACATACCTATATACATACACACAATATTGTAAGAATAAGTTAAAAGTCTAGGTCAATCAATGAATTAACAATGACCTTTATACCAAGGTACATTATTGCATCCATATATTGGTCAAGACTTAAAATTAGCTAAACTAACAAGGCCAAAATACAGATCAATACTGCACTATTATTATACAATGGTAAACATATTTACAAATTAAATACAGCTTATGGCAAGATTTTTCCATATATAACTATAGAGGACTTCCTAAATTAGATTAGGCCTCAATATATTAAAAAATAACCAATTAAATTTTTGGTTACACAAAAATTTCCCTTTCATAAAAATTAACATTGTGTTATAATGTCTTGTATGTTATATCTATATAGTTACATAGAACAAAATACTTGATTAAAAAACCAAACAATACTTGTTACGTATAAAAATTTGCTAATTTGTATAAGTAGGTAAAAAATGTTGAATATGACAAGTGAATCAGCAAAGTAGAATTTCATAGGCAAAAAACAAAACTATAGTGTAGACTCCAACTATGATTTTTAACAAAAGAATATTGGGAAATCTGTGGGTGTTATTCCTCTTCATGTTTTGGTGTTTTTTTTTTCATAGCTGATGAAAAAATGAGTCATGCATTTTTAAATGAATAGAAAATTCTACAATTTTAACTAGAATGTGTCAATGGACAGTATATAATTTTCTAATGAAAAAAATTCAGGTGTTTACTCCTTGTCAAGTCTGTACATTTTAGGAGGTGTGGGGGAAACAACTATAAAACAACAAAACAAAGGAGGTTATGGTGACATTTTTTAAGCAAAAAAATTACATACTTAAAAGTTATATTTAAAATTAATGGTTTACAAGACTATTTGTTTAAAAGGCATTTGTACTAAGTTGCTAATGTTTTTCTTTCAATTCCCAACCAAACACTCACTTGTTTGATGCGGTCTGGATTAACAGTGGTCTGAGGTTGTAGAATACTGACTGGTTCTGTCTTGGCCACATTTTGGGGCATTTCTCGAATTTTTTCAGCAATGAAGCCATGAACTGCATTTAGTGCTTCTACTGTTCCCTGGATCAAACACACCCGTTCTGTAGTGCCTGTAGAGAGAAAAAAAAAATTGACATTAAGAAAAATTTTCTTGTATTGTTTTGAAAATCAGGTAGCTAGTTATCTACATAATGAAAAACATTAAAAAAAAGTTGGATGGACTAATATGAATAATATCTTTTTTGTAATTCCAATTTACACATTTAGTTAATTTGAGGGCCACGATATTAAGATGTAGGGAAGGTCTATTTTACATTCATTTTATTCCTCCTTTCCTCCTTACTTCTGTATGGGAAAATAAAAAGCATACTTTAGGTCACTCAGTAATTTCCTGGGCAAAAGTAGATGTCACTTAGGACGCCTAATTGTGGTTTAATAGAAACATACTGGCTACAGAGAAGCCTATGATATTCCTTTGTCAGTCAACAAGAATTTATTGTCTACTAGGTGCCAAGCACTGGGGATAAAAAAGAAAAGCAGGCAAACAAATAAAATACCCACAAAAGCAAACAAAACTAGTACCTGCTCTCAAGGAGCTCACAGCCTAATAGGGGAAAAGACACGTCAACAACTATATTGCAAATAAAGTTCATGCAGGATAAAATGTAGATAATCAATAGAGGGAAGGCTTTAACAAAAGAGAATCAGGAAATGATTCTTGTAAAAAGTGTGATTTTAGCTGGGACTTGAAGAACGCCAGGGAAGTCAAGCAGTGAGAGAATTCCAAGAAGGAAGGAAGGACAACCAGAGAAAATATGCAGCTGGAAGATGCGTCATTTTGTGCAAAGAATAGCAAGGAGGCTAGTATCAGTAGACTTAAGAGTCTACTGGGATGAGTAAGGTATAAGGAGGGGACCAGGTTATGAAGGTCTTTGAATTCTAACCACAGTCCTTTAAACTTCTTTCTCCAAATACCAAGGATGCACATGTAATAAACATTATTATGTTATATTATATATTATGACAAAGAATCTAGCAAATTATTCCCTTACATTGTTGACCTAGAAGGGAGAGGCTAATTCATTTCATCAAGGATGGTCTTTCTGAAATTAGCTTAGGATGTTCACTGAATAAGAAACATAGCTCTTTATATTCATACTGGAAGCCTTTTAAGTTTAGTTGTACCCATCAATGCTTGTGCTCTGCTGGTAGTGAGTATAAGAACTCATCATCACATCTATGTGACACGATGAGGTATCAATTTAGGGTTTTAATAGTGATATGTTCAGGCATAAAAATATTTAGACAATGGTGTTATTTTCCCTAGAGTTTCCACTTTTAAGCATTATAAATCACTTTTGCTGGTTGCCTTTAGAGGAAAAAATTAGGCAACCAGGATTAGAAATATTAAATACAATTTTTTGAAGGAAGTTATTATTGAAATGTAAAATGTATATGTTATAATTAGTTAATGAAGCTCACTAGAAAGATGGGGTACAAAATTTCAAATATTAAATATTTCAAATATTAAACTTTCTACTATTCATAGATACGATCTAGAAACAGAAAAAAAAAACCCCAAAACTTTCTTAATAGGCTGCCATAGACCTTTACCAAGGAGAAAAGGTACTTCTACTTTAGACAAAGTATAGTAGTTCTGAATGAAACTCCATAAGCCAAAACCTACTCTTTCACAAATTCAAATATCAGCAACACTATCTCACTATTTTATTACACATATACACACACAGAGTCATTTTAGTACCATGCTACAGATGGTACTACTTCAATACTACTACTATTAATTTTCTGGAGTTAATCAGCAAAAAAAATGAAGTTACTTGCGCATATATGTTCAATTTTATCTGTTCATTAGATTTATATATAGCATTTTACTGTACAAAGTTAATCTATACCTAAATTTGATCAATATATTACAACAATGAGAAGGAGCATAATAGAGAACTATTAAATAGTAGCATAGTGTAATAGAGAGAGTCAGGCTCAAGTCTAAGAAAAGCTGGGATTTTAGTCCTATTTTTGATACATACTGGCTATATGACCCTAGACAAGTAACTGAATTTCAGTTAAGTTCTAGACAGTTCTCTAAGATGTTATATTTTGGAGAAGGTTCCAACTTAAAGTGACAGAAGGAGTTTCCTACCTAGAATGTCTATTACTTATTCCCATTATATATACGTCTACTAATAATATCATATACTCCTATTGTAACTATTAGCTCATTTATTGTGGATCTTATTTCCTCCTTAAATATTAAATCCAGGCATCTAGAAGGCACTCAAATATTTGTAATGGGTTAATTAAAAACTGTAGTATTTTCTTGATAACCATAAAAATTCTGAATGCGACCTTTTCATAATTAAAAATTTTAATTCATGTTTTATGAAAGCAAGTTATATGGATCTGTGTTTTAGCTTCTGAAGATAATTTCCATAGTTTCTTGAAAAAAAGCCTTTGCTTCTTAGAGACAGTGCCATTTCATAGCAGAAGTCATTCACTTTACTTATATATACTAGATTCTGATAAAGATGAATGAAATACGAAAGTTGATTCAGTGCCTAAATGATGTAAGTAGGGATTCACTTTAAATGTAAGCATAAGATAAATGCACATATGGCTTACTAGACAGTTACACACAAAGATTCCACTTAATCACACTGAGCTCACTGATTCTAAATATGCAAAAATTAGGGAGTGCATACATATATTAGTTCATGGCATCACATGTATATGATATATAAACATATAGGGAGTCACATAAATGTAGTGGGTGCTAAAGTTCACATTAATTTTATGTAAATGATATCCTGCCTTTTTGAAAGAATTAAAATATTACAAATTTAAGAACAGCATTATAGAACCTTAACATTCAGAAAAAATCTGCAAATACAAGAACATTTCATTATATAACATTATCCATTTTATAGAATAATAAATATAATGCATAAATCTACAAGCTACAAATAGTAAGGAGGCTGATTTCATGCATGGCCTATCTAGTAAGTCTCATTAAATTATAGCTACACACCTTAAAATGATTTACAATTTTAATTTGCTTTACTTTTAATTTCTGGCCAGTATTTCTTAATATTCCCAGACTAACTGTATATTTATAAGTACAGGACTACAGAAAACACCATCATTTTATACTATATAGTTATCTGGTAAAAGCAAAAAAAAAATTAAAATAGCTTTTAAAAAATTTCATTTTTCCCCCAAATTTGTATTTTTATTAGTTCAGGTCAAAGGCTATTTGCTATTTACTCATCTCTTATATATAAGAAATTCCAAGCAACTCTTAAAAATGTTTATATAAACTGTATATTTGAAACCAGAAATAGTTTTTCTCCAACAACTATTAAACTACGACTAAAGTATAACATTCTTTCTTCTCCAGAAAGTTTCTGCTCCTATAAGTCAGGAAGAAAAATCAGCAGTAGTATATGCCCATGCAGACAGATCATTTTCATTTACTTAAAAAAAAATTGAACAAATCAAGATAGAAATGAAAATGGGTTATTTTTACAGTATAACCTATTATAAAACATTTTAACTAAAAGCAATGATTCCTTTTATTACTGTATGTGGAAAATTGTCCAATATAATGTGGATTTGAGATCTTAATGTACTTTTTTCTCTCTCTTAAGCAGCCTTTTCTTTCTCAATGTTAACTCCCGTGGTTCTTTTGTAAAATGATCCAATTCTAAAGGGATGCTCTAGGGAGTCTTTACAAGGATGTATTAATTGTCCACTAAATGACAAGAATGGATGGGGACTGATCAAGGCAACAACTGTTCTTCTCTAGGTCAGCAGACAACATAAAACATAGATCAGGTTACACTCATGCTTCTGGAGCCAAACATGAAGTGCACTTACAGGGATATGTATTGTCAAAACAGGGAAAGGAAACAAGTCAAACCTAAACAGAAAATTTCATCAATCTTGGCACAGAGTCATTAAAAAAAGATTTCTACAGTCTATGTTGTTTTAGCAACTGAAATTTAATATGATACATCGCATGTCAGACATCAGACTGGATTCCACTATTTTTCACTTTGTATAGACCAGTGCAAAGTAAATGAAAATCACTGAACCATGAAGAAATTCAATTGTGTAAAAATAAATTTCACACAGTGTATGAGAAAGAAGTTGGAGATAGTTCACAATTGCAACACATTTTCTTTGAGGATGAAATTATCTCACTTTCATTAAAACTACCATAAAAAGAAAAAAAAACAAGGAGATTGTACATCCACCATTGGGAATTGCTTTAATTCTTAAAAAGCATGCTGTCATATTCTTCCACTGAATTCTAATGGCTTTTCACTCATAGCATAGAGCAAAATAATGTGTATGAGGGTTATACAAAAGGAAAACTGCTAGGTATAAGCCAACCTGTATAACAAAAATGAACTACTAAGTCATTGCTATTGGTGAGAGGTTTTTGGGGGGTTTGAGGGGTAGGAATGGAAAAGGGACCATTTAAAAAGCTTTTAGGTTCCATTTGTGTCTAAAGTAAACTGCAAGCTATTTATCATTTTTAGTTAACAGTAGCTTTTATTCTCTGCAGTTGACTACTAACCAAAGCTTAAAGATATATATGTATATGTATATGTATATATATATATATTTTTTTTCTTTTTGTATTGTATAGTCTGAAGATACCCTTGAAGGAAATCTTTAAAATTATTTCTTAAAAGAAATGACAAAAAAAATGGCAAGGAAAGATTAAGACTCTTTTCATCTACCATAATGTAAAATGATTTGTATTTTTGAATTCTGCAAATTCAAAAATGCTTATTTTCTATTTCTAATAAAGGTTAATTTTAAAATGGATCAGAAGAGGGGATAGGAAAACTCCATGTTTTACAAACGCATTGCAGACCTTATTTAAAGTGAACGTAAGATACTTCAGAAGTACATGGTTATGGAATTGCTGTTTCAAATAGGGGAAACAGATCTGCAACTTCTTTGGGGTAGGCAAGCAGATCTGCAACCCTTCCATTAGATAGTGAACTCCTTAATAGCAAGGATCATCTCTTATCTTTCTTTGTATCCCTAGAGCTTAGCATAGGCCCTCCTTCCATTTCCTAGGCATTTAAATGCATAGGAACTGACTTGTGGCTGTTCACAGCCTATACTCCTCTGTAGAGAGCAGCCTGGAAATTCAGTGACTTGCTTAGGGCCTCACAGATAATATGTATCAGAGACAGGACTTAAACCCCACAATTTCTTGGTAAAAATTTGGTTTTTAAAAACATCAAATTATTTTAAAAATCAAGAAACACATTCTTCACATTAATGGTATCCTTTTAACGTATACAGGCAGCTAAAGTAGTGCAGTAGATAGAGCACTGGGCTTAGAATCAGTAAGACTCATCTTTCTGAGTTCATATCTGGTCTCTCAGACACTCACTAGCTGTGTGAGCTTGGACCTGTTTAAACCCTGTTTGCCTCAGTTTTCTCATCTGTGAAATTAGTTGGAGAAGGAAATGGCAAACCATTCCAATATCTTTTCCAAGAAAACCCCAAATTGGGGCACAAAGAATTAGGCATAACTAAAACAACTGAACTTCTCTTTGAAGTATAGTTTAGCAATGTTAAGACTTAAGCAGTAAAAACCTTTGCTACCTTTACTCTACAAAAATTAATCTGAACACTAGATGGGGTCATAATCCCTGAGTGAAACATAACACACATTTAAACTGGTGTCCAAAGAAACATTTTAAAGAAATTACCTTTCCTTAAGTACATAAAAAACAGCTCTGGAACCAATAATATCAAGCAAACTCCTTCACTCTATGTCCCCTCAATTCCTGTATCTTGTAATTTAATAGGCATTTTTTTTTTGTTTATTTCTTGTTCTACTTATGGTTAGAAATAAAGGAAACAGCTAGCATAGATTATCCTAAGATCTCTGGCTCTAAAAGACTAATGACTCTGAGTCTTGCCTCCTTAGCCACTGATTTTTCCACTTTTCTTCACATAGACCAGAGTTTTATCAGCAAATGATCCTCAACCAGCTGAATAACTGATCTTCATCCTAAGGTGGTAATTTTCAAAAGTGATGTAGAAAAACAAGCCTTTTTACAATCCCCCTATGCTTTTAATAAAACAATCTATGCAAATATTTATTAAGATGTTTATAATATACAAACATCATACACATATAATTACATCATGATGTTCCATTCATTGTCACAGGAATATAGATTTAGGCATAAAAGGGATATGGAAAAATCATCTAAGTCTACTCCCTACCCTTTTTTTAATTGAGAGAAAAAAATGAATTCCAGAGAATTTAAGTACCTTGTCCAAGGAACAGAGCTGGGGGTTCAAACATAGGTCTTCCTACTCCAAACCTTAAGAATTCTTTCTGCTTCACTGAACTGACTTCCAAAGGCAAAAAAGAAAAAGTAATGGTTGCTAGAGGTCCCCTTCAATCTTTAAATCTCCTAGCTATAGGTTTTTACTGTATTTGGGGGACAGGGTGGAAAAAAAACTTGGTTTTTTGCTCCATCCCTGGGGGTATGCTCTTTAGTAGCTCTTGGAATTGGCCCAAGGAGCCTCCTTGACCCATGGCTGGTTGGAGGATGAGAGGAGGTCCATATAGGTGCATGGTGGGCAGGAGAGGGACATGTGGAAAAGCAGCATCCTAGTACCTGACTGAAATACTGGCTAGCGCTGAGGGTCCCAATCACCCACAGTAGATGATTGGGCTCTGACTCCATCCACTAGAGAGGAGGGCTTGATAGAGAAGGGCATCTGATTGACATCTTTGCCTCCTTTCTCCCTTCATGGTTATACTGATCCTTTCTTTAAAATATTCTTAAGCTAGTATTCAGGTTATTATGGTGTCAATTACCTTTCCAACTTTGTTCCTCATAATTTTCCAACATATGATATCTTTCTTAAAGACTGTGCTCGGGGCAGCTAGGTGGCACAGTGAATAGGGCACTGGCCCTGGAGTCAGGAGGACCTGAGTTCAAATCCGGACTCAGACACTTAACACAGAAACTAGCCATGTGACCTTGGGCAAGTTACTTAACCCAACTGCCCTCCAAAAAGCAGAAAAAAAAAAAAAAGAAAGACTGTGCTCATGGGATGCTGACATAAGAGACAGGGAGGGAGAGAGCCAGCCTCAAACTCAGGAAGATCTAGGTTGAATTTTGACCTCTGACAAGTACTTTCACACAAGTAGTGTGACTTGGGACAAATCCTTTGACCTTCCATTCATTAAGTGACTTTTCAAGACTTTAAGTTGGAGAGAAGGTAAAGATCTGACTTGAAAGTATGTTTACAGGAGATTGTTTCCTTACTGGTGAGTTCCACATACCAATACAAACTGGACGCTATACAGGTCCAGTTCTATATTGAAGACAAGGTACAGTCTTGTACTGTCAGAGGTAACAACCTTTGTTCTTGCTTTCCCTAAATATGGAATTCTCTCATTTAAAATTCTACCCATCATTATTTAAGGTCAATACTACTTCCTCCACAAAACCATTTCTGACTGCTCCTGCCCACAGCGATCTATTCCATGTTCCTCTTAACTCTTCTATAACACATATTCTACATGACCTAATTTTGTACTTAATTTGTCTTACACTAGTGTCTATGGGAAACTAAATGGCCCAGTTAAATGGTGTGATGGGCCTGGAGTTAGGAAGACCTGAAATCAAAGCTGGCCTTTGATATTTACTAGCTAGGTGACCAAAAGCAAATCACTTAGACCTCTGCTTGCTTCAGTTTATTTACCTGTAAAATGTTAATAACAGCATCTACCTCAGGGTGGTTGTGAGGATCACATGATTTCATAATTGGAAAGTGCTTAATATAACGCCTGGCACATAGTAAGCACTACATAGCTATTACCTATTATTATCACTAGTCTCATGTGCTGTAGTCTTCAGTTCTCTCTCTAAAACTGTAATGCAAATCAGCTACAGGGTGCAAATATAGTCTTTCATGAAGTTTTAGGGTCTCTGAGAAAACCCAAAAAAACCTTTCCCATAGAGAAGTTTGACACTAAAATGTTAGTTTCTTATGATCCCTTCAGCCTTTGGACCCCCAGGCCTTGCAGTGGCTGAATTATGTCCAAATTACCACACCAACTTCATTTTCTTAATTAAGAGTATTGTTTTTATTAGGTGAATTTTCTACTTCTATACTGATCTTCAAGCACTATTTCCCCAGGGCAGATTTGTTTCAAGTTCTTTCTTATTTTGCTTTCATTTCCCAATTATCTCAGGGCTAATGCAGAGTAATGTCCACTTTATCATTTCTGAATATATTATTCTTTCTCAGAACCAACTGGAGAATATGGAAGAATACCTCATTTTAAAATGCAAAGGCACTTGTAAAAGGACTACGACTGAAAATATGACTAACAATAAATATTTTATTCATAATTGTTTTGAGGAAAGAGCACCAAAATATAGTTTAGTCAGATGAATTCCACATGTAAAATGAAAAAAAAGAATCTCAGAAATGTCATCTTATGCCACCCTAATTAGCATATTATTTTCAAGTAACGTACTGTTGATGATAAAGAAAGCATTTTTATAGTTTAAAAATATATATTTTGTGCAAATTATCATAGTACTAAGCTAAATTTAAACTGTAAAATAAAGAGGAAAAATAATTTCTCACATTACTTTGGAAGAGAATAAATGAGATCCTCATTTTAAATTAGATGACTTAAGAGTTATATCAAACCAAACAGTGCAAACATACACCAGACAAAGCAATTCTCTTCTATCATGGGAAAAGATAAATTAATATAAAAATCAGGACAAAGCCCAGCTTGTGGAATTCAAGTCAAGTCCATGAATGACTGTTCTTTTAAATACACTGCCTATGCTTTTTTCTGAGGTGATTCTTCCAATGTGAAATATCTAATTCAACCCCAAAATTTCAGGGGGAAAACCAAATTACAGACGACTCTTTAATTGGACATGTAATTGGACCCATGATAAACAAATTAGCAAATATACACAATAGAAGCTGAAAGGGAAAGTTAAAGGGAATAGAAGGAGGAGGAAAAGGCAATTTTCTGATGAGAGCAATTTATACTACAAGGAAGAAGTCGAGAATATGGCTCTGTGAAAATGTAATCTACTCTCAAAAATCTGATGAAAGAAAAGAAAGAAAGAAAGAGAGAGAGAGAAAGAAAGAAAAAAAGAAAAGAAAGAAAGACACCTCAGTTTTGCTCCCCAAACTAAAGCAGAGATAATACCACAGGTTTTCAAAGTGGAACAGAAGATCTAGCTAACAGGGTCTAAGACAGAATAGCTTTAAGTGTGGGTCTGACAACAGACTTTGCATCTGATATCTAATAATCACCTGAGTACATAAAGGCTCATTATTATAAGTTGTCCACTAGGCAAAGATTTAAGACTTGTTTTGTCCAAAGCAACTTACATAGACCCACTAAGATTTGTGATGTTTCAGTCACAACAGACCCTATACATTCAGAAGCTGTGTTGATATTACTTCTGTATGACTAAGTATTAAATGTCAGTGACGTACACTCATTGGAGATACAAAGATGAAATAAGACAACCTCTAGTTTAAGAAGCTTCCAAAAAATCAAGGGACAATAAGAACATACAAACATCTGAAATACAAATATAAAGTAGAATATGTGAAATACAAAGGAGAAATTCAAAGTGCTGTGGGTGATTTGGGAAGTGAGAGATCATCTCAGGGTGAGGAGGAAGGAAAGAAACTACAAAAGGTTTCATGAGAATCTGGATAAAGAAAAATAAGAATAATGTCAACAACAAGAAATCCTAGGAGGAAGGAGGAAGTCAATATTAGTCACATGGGGCAGTGTGATCAATGATAAAAAGATGAGCAGGCTTTATGAAACTGGGACATGGTAAGTGCTGACACTAAAGCACTGGATTAGAATTAAAAAGTTTTGAGTCCTGGGTTTCCTACTTCTTAGCTGTGTGAGTTTGCCTAAGTCACAGAACCTGAATCTTGATTTCTACATTGGTAAAATGGGGATATATAAAACTTGCATTATTTCATCTGATGAAGATGCTATGACTATCACATGCAAAACATGAAAGGATATTTTAAATCTGTAATTACTACATGATACACCCCTTTTTTCCAAAATATCTTTCCAAATAATCTTAACAGTTTAAATTTTACCCCAAAATTCTTCTCCCAAATCAGTTACTTTTTTTTACTTACAAATAAAACATACCACCCCCCTGAAAAGAGTTCACTTTAGTGCCAAGAACTGTTTGCTTGGTTTTGATATCTAAATAGCTATTTTTCAATTAGACAAAGCACATGAACAGTGACAACAACCAAGAGTATAGAACACTCATCCTAGACTGGACATAGATCTTTCTCACAAGTTGCTAGTTTTTCAATTAGTAAGCTCTTAGCTCAATTTGTCATCCCCCCTACTCACCCGCCCACCCACCCACCCACCTTGGAATAAAATCACTTAATCTCTCAGTGCCCCAGATAACTCTCTTAGAGTCTATAGATTTTTTAAAAATTATACCTGCATTTCAATATAATATTCTTTGTAATCCTATGTTTTTAAAAACATTTTTCTGAGAGAGGGTCTACACAGGCTTCACCATACCACAAAAGGGGTTCATCTCACACTCACACCCACACCCACAGCTCTGGCACTATAAAGATTGAACTGGAGGAAGAAGCTTATCATCAGGAGCTCCCTATGGCAGTGAAATCGCAGGTTCAGCGGGAGGAACTTAAAACAATCCATACAAATTAAAAAGTCAAATTTTGGCTTGATGTCAGTAAAAAACTTCCTAAAAATTAGATCTGTCTAAAAATGTAACGGACCCCCTAGAGAAGTGGCAGCTACCTTTCACTGGAGATAATGAAGCCATGTCTGGCTTACTACTTACTGGATATACCAGAATGGGCATGCTTTTGATGAATGGGATGGCACTTTGGGCACATTTGAACCCTCAAATTTTATCAAGAGCACATGTGCACATGGATTTCTACTATTCAACTGGGTAAGAATTATACAGGACTTTGGGGCTTATATTATTCTTAGCTTCTAAGACAC
>CM053598.1:166449502-166553684 GCA_028646575.1 Pseudocheirus occidentalis | reverse complement strand
TCACAATACACTGATCTTCCACTCCTGGGGCAACCATCAACTTTAGTTTCCAAACAAAGTTCCTAGACAACCACACAATCCTTCCATCCCTTGATTTCCAACAAACCTCAGTTTAGTCCAAGGGGAGGCCTTTTCTTCATTTTGACTCTGGGTAGTCTCTCTGATTCCCTGGATCCTCTTCCCTGGTCCCAGCTCCCTCCTGAGTCTATCAAACAATCACCTAGATTCAGGAGCTGAAAGCTGACAGGTTCTCGTCCAGTCGTCAGGGATGAACAGCGCCCAGGTCCTTGTCCTCTGCAAACATCAGTTTCGTCCAAGGGGAAGCCTTTTTTTCATTTTGACTCTGGCTGGTCTCTCTGATTCCCGGGATCCTCTTCCCTGGTCCCAGCTCCCTCCTGAATATGCCAGACAATCACCTAGATTCAGGAGCTGAAAGTTTACAGGTTCTCGTCCAGTCCTCAGGGATGAACAACTCCCAGGTCCAGTCCTCAAGGCAATCCCCGGCACACATTGAAGTTCACCAGATTCAGCACACCTCAAACCCTTCAGGACTTCTCTTGCCTGGAACT
The DNA here is from genome assembly GCA_028646575.1 of Pseudocheirus occidentalis. Classification (NCBI taxonomy): domain Eukaryota; kingdom Metazoa; phylum Chordata; class Mammalia; order Diprotodontia; family Pseudocheiridae; genus Pseudocheirus; species Pseudocheirus occidentalis. The sequence goes on along the minus strand of CM053598.1, from coordinate 166,553,115 downwards.
CAAGGATCAGCCAGGCCACCAACAAACAAAGTCCCATCCTGTTCATGTCCTCAGTCAGCCACTGAGGAGCCAAATCCAAACAGACTCTGTCTGTCTCTATAAAATTATTCCTTTTAAGCACTGGCCTTCTCCCAAGTCAATAGGGGAGTGTCTCAGCCAATAGCCTTCTTCCATGTCAACAGGGGAATTCACACCTTTTCACCAATGGACAGAGTTCTATACTTAACCCTAAGTTACTAGGATCTACTTAACCCTAAGTATCTGACCAAACAAACTGATTACCATTACAGACATCTTGCAGTCTCCAGATTATTATGTAAGTATTGGAGTCAATCAAACTACATAACATAAGTACATTTTTGGACCAAAAAAAATCCTCTTAAAAAAAGATTTGTTCTGTGAAATTTGGATATAAAGGGTTGTACTTGAGGATCTAGAAGCATGTGGCCTCAAGGCCACAGGTTGCTCATCCCTGGTTCAGTCATTTTTCAATCATGTCCAACTCTTCGTAACTGACCCCATTTGAGATTTTCTTGGCAGATATACTGGAGTAGTTTTGTCATTTCTTTCTCCTGACCACTTTATAAATGAGGAAACTGAAGCAAACAGGGTTAAATTGCTTGTCCAGGGTCACACAGCTTATCTGATTTGAACTCAGCAAGGCCAGATTTAAACTCAGTAATTAAAGTCTTCCTCACTCTAGGCTAGGCACTCTATCCTCTGAGTCACCTAGCCACTCAACATAAGCACAGATTATAGAGTAATATAAAAACAATCCTTAGGATAGAACCTATAATAATTCAGTAAAATAATACAGGGATGCCAACAACTACATGTTCCAATTGGATGTCAACTCATTCAAGCGCAGAGATGATAAAGAAGTGGTGAGGGAGAGTCGGAGAGGTAGGAGTGGAAAAAAAAAATTTTGTATGTGCCTACCCCCTTTCCCAAGATATCTCTATCTCTATTTCCATCTCTACTTCCCTCTCCCTCTCCATCTCTCTCTTTCTCTCTCTCTCTCTCTCTCTCTCTCTCTCTCTCTCTCTCTCTCTCTCTCTCCAAACACATATATGTTTTTCTTTTTGGTCTAGATGAACTACAGCTAGACAGAATAGACTTCTTTCTAATGCCCATACCCTCAAATCTTTTCCTTCAACCCAGTATTATCCCCTCTTTTCTGACATTTCTCTATTCCCTTTAATTAGTAACATGGTTATTTAAACTACCTGTGACTTATGGATCTAATTTTAGACATATATACGAAGATTTTTCTCAGAACATTTTCTCGACACAAATATCTTAAGTAATGTTTATGACAATGTAGTGCTATAAGAACTACTATGGAACTAAATCATTTTATTTTAAAGAAATGAATGCACTTCAACTTGACCATGGAAAACTAATGGCTTTTTCATTGTTGGATAATTTTATGAGAAAAGAAATATATATTTTACAATTCTTCATTTCTTTGTACAAAAAAGCCTTTACAAAAACTGATTCCAAGTCTAGTACAGAATGAAAGATATACACAGTGACTGACTGACCTTCTTTGTGGAAAATGGACCACTATCAGAGTAGAATAATAGTATAGGATTATGTTCAACATTTTAAAAAAGATATTTCAGATCAACAAAAGCACTTAAGAAAATCTGCTTGGAAGGTAAGTTCAATTTGCAATTACAGTCTTTATGCCATCTTACATTTATGAGCATTTGATAATCCTTCCTCCTACACATACAATTACTAAGAGAAAAAAAAGCATTTACACAGGACAAAATACCTAAGAAACTGTAGGCCCTGACATATCGTATAATTCAAAATAACTGCCCTTTCTTCAGGAAATTTATTCTGAATGCAATTATTTCCTAGATTCTGTGCTGTAAAACCTGCCCCCAAACCCTATAACCTGTCTGGGTGTTAAAGTAGCATTGTGCAGGCTGGAAATACTTGTAATAATGAGTGATCTCATTGAGATGATGAAAGAACAAAAAATTACTTCTAGAAAACTGAGAGGATCTCCATCCTTATCAGAAGATTGTCCTAACTCTACTTTTAGGTGCTGATTTTACTAGAAAATATGGACATTTCAAAGTTCCCTTAGGTGAGGGGACAGAGAATTTTTTATTCAGAAATTAGACATTAATTTCAAAAGTAAGGTTGTGAGTTCCTTTAGAACACATTTAATTCATTATTGAGTCAGATTTATAGGTAGGTAGTCTTATAGTGCATCTACAAAGCTTCCATCAATTCATCAAGAGGCACTTGTTCATTAAGAACCTACTATGTGTTTCATAATCCTAGCTTCAGGCAACTAGGTGACATAATGGATAGTGCACCAGGGCTGGAGTCAGGAAGATTTCTCTTACTGAGTTCGAATCCAGCCTCAGACACTAAGTGACCCTGGGCAAGTCAGTTAACTCTGTTTGCCTCAGTTTCCTCATCTATAAAATGAGCTAGAGAAGGAAATGGCAAAGTTAAGAATGAATAAAGGACTGAACAACAACAAATAGGTAAAGTCCTTCCTCTGTACTTAGTGCTAATAACCTCCCTGACTATATAATACATTTCTTGCATTCTTCTAAAAAGAAAATAATAAAGTGAAACATGAGACACTCAGGAATCTGCTACAAGACCTGCAAAATTTCTAATCATTTTGTCTGTCCTTATGGGTTATGGTGGCAGAGTAAACAGGTAGAAATTAATCTATTCTGATATTTAGCCAGTGTTTTTGGAAACTCATGACTCTTATTAACCTACAGGAGGCTCCTTACAGGATTCATTTTGGCATGCATGTATGTCTAAATATTGGGGATTCTTTCAGTATGTTTTAAACTATTAACCTAAAGTACTTTTTTGGCAGTAGGAAAAAGGGCACACTGAACCAGTTCCATAATGGTCTTAAAGACCAGGGCTAAAGAACTCAGAACTATACTTCTCTAATATCGAATATCCTCTCCTACCAATCTATTAACCACTGAAGCAACGTTTCTCCTCCTGTCATTTCAGCTCAATACAACTAAATTTAATGTTAACTCAAATAAATTCATTTATTGAACACTTATGTGCTAGGTACTAAGTAGGGATACAATGACAAAAATGAAATAATCTCTGCCACATTGAATGAAATATACACACATATATATGCATACACACAGAGAAATAGAAAATTAATGCAGAAGAAATAAAAAGTAACTTTGGGCCACTAAAAACTGGGGAGAAAAGGAAAGTCCTATAGATGTGGATTCCTCCTGGCCACGCCATACTTTGAAGGAAGTTAGGGATTTCCCCTCTCCCATTATCAGTTCCTAGCAAAAGCACCACTCTTTGCTGAGGATATTACTTCTTCTCTTCTCTTCTTCAAGTGGAAATTTTTTTTTGTTTATGTTTGTGAGGTGATATAGGGAATAAAGGATCATGAAATCAAACAGCTTGACTATTCTTGCAAAACTAAAAAAAAAAGTTTGGAAGGGGAGGTGAAAGCTATTGCTCCTAAAGAAAGCCTAGAGATACTAGGAATTACTACTTTTAACATAGTGGCTACTATCTAGTCACCCTAATTCTGAAAAATTTTAAATTAAACAAGTATTAATTTCTGTGTTAGACCCAATACATGTTTCCCAAACCATGAGTCATGAACAAAATCCCAGAGAGGGATAAAAGCTTTCCTCATAACTTTTCCTACACTTAGAAAAGAGGAATACAATTTTCTTAGGACATAAGAATGAAAGGTTCATAGGAAACATAACTGCACTATAGATTTTATAAGATTTCACTAGATCATCTGAGGAAGGAGAGGAATCATATTTCCCATTTCCATTAAACAAGACTAAACAACTTAACTAGTCCGAGGTCCCATAGTTAGTGATAAATGGAGAGTTAGAACTAATGATTTAAGACTAGATCTATAAACACTATATTTAGCTTATATAGTTATTTTATAGAATTGATAGCTAGATGAAATGCACCCAAATGGTAAGATTATCTTTTAAATTCTAAAATTAATCAAATTATATTTAGTTATCACAATCAAAAGATTTACTACTTTGACATAATTTTTGATATGGTAAGGAGAATTGTTTTGTTAGGTTTCAGGTTTTCATTAATGTACCTATCAATTCAGCTATTAAAATAAGTACTTATTGAATAGAGCACCGGTCCTGGAGTCAGGAGGACCTGAGTTCAAATCCAGCCTCAGGCACTTAACACAAAAACTAGCCATGTGACCTTGGGCAAGTCACTTAACCCCAACTGCCCTCCAAAAAGCAAAAAGAAAAAAATAAAATAAAATAAGTACTTATTAACAGAAACAAATCATAATATTCATGCTATTTAAAAATGAACACATAACATTGTATAATCCCTTTTCTGATGTCCTAAATCATACTTATGGAAATGAAGACACAAAAAATGTGACTCAGATCTTTGAATATTATGTTTTTATTCCTGCAAAGAAAATATTAATAAACCTTAGCTTCCAGGATTATTTTATTTAGTTTTATAAGAAAGTAAATTCTAATAAGAAAAGTTTTGGGAAAATTTCAATTAAAACATTAATAAGTTAGAGGAAAAGCAGAAATTGTTTTAAATGATTTCTGGAATACTTCCAAATAATTAAGTTGAAAACAAAGTTCTTTTTTGCTGTCATTCTGCCTTGACAGAAACCCACTGATCTCTTCTCTTTATGTAACTAATTGGCCTTTAGAATTCCTGTAGACTGAATTTTATTTGCTGTACTAATTATGAATATCATATGGATTATATTCTACTTTAGAACATGAGCCTTTCTATATTTATAAGTTTCTTACTAACATGTCATGGAATGTAAAACCTATGGGACTTAGGGACCTTAATTTAAGCTTGTGGTACTAAAGGTACAGCTGTTCATTTGCAAGTAATCATTCTAGCTACTGAAGCCATAGAACATTAATTAAAAAAAATCTATTTCCACCTCTTTTTAAAATATTCAGGCATGCAACAATCAGCATTATGTTGTATCACAATTCTTCTTACTAAATCCTTCCTTGTTTAAAATTTAAGTTACAAAGAACTTCAAATATGGGAAGCTTTTATGAGAAGCTATAAATTTTAGGTGTAGATAATACAAAAGTATTTGACTATAAAGATAATGCAATTTTCCCCCAAATACAGAAGTCATTATGAACTTAACTATTATGAAGAGATTGTTATTAAGATAGGTTCATTGAATTTTAAAATTATTTTCGAGGCAAGTAAGATCTGACTTTAACATAGTAATAACATGTAAATAGATTTTGTTAGCCCTAAACTTCTTCATTAATTCTTAAACATCAGTTACATATAACTGTCTTTGACTCTAAAGGGCAGCATGGCAAGTCCAACTCCATTAATGCAATAAAATTCTATTATGTTTTCTTACAAAAGCTTTTAGAATACTAAAATTATTATCTTTTAGTTCTGTTACAAGTAAAAAGCTTTGTTAAAAAGAGAAAAAGGGGGGGTGGCGCTAGGTATCCCAGTGAACAGAACACCGGCCCTAGAGTCAGGAGGACCTGAGTTCAAATCTCACCTCAGACACTTAACACTCACTAGCTGTGTGATCTTGGGCAAGTCACTTAACCCCAACTGCTCAGTCCTCCCTCCTCCAAAAAAATAAAAAAAAAAAGAGAAAAAGGAATAGTGCCTAGAACTATTATTTTCTTTTTATACAAAGGAAAAGAATGCTAAAATGATATAAATTTAGCTATATATCAAAATGTGCTCAAATATTTAGTCTGATGGAGTCATAAAACTGATGATGATAATAATAACAGCAATAATAATAGCTTATATAGTGCTTTAAAGGTTTGCAAAATACTATCTTATTTTATTATCACTACAATCCAGGGAGGCTGGTGCTACTCTCATTTTACAGATGAGGAAACTGAGGTAGACAGACTAAATGACTTTCCCGGGGTCATATGGCTAGTAAGTGTTGGAGGCCAAATTTCAACAGATTCTCCTAACCACAGGTCCGGTGCTCTATCCATTGTGCCAGCTACTTGACCATTTTAAAATTCTAAATTGAAAAAAATACTAGACAGTGTTTGACAAAGGCCTTTGAGCATCAGAAATTTAAGAAAGGCTTCATGTATATATATATATATATATATATATATATATAGTGTTCATATATGTGGTGTATGACACAATACAGAATATTTTTAACAAAGCAGGTGATGTCAGATACAGCCATAATGAAAAGCAAAGAAATAGCATATTCAGATGTACACAATGTTAATGAAAAACTTCCTCACTAAAAATGAATCCCTTTATTTACAAGTATTTATTTACATTTATATGAAAATATAAAACTAAGGTGGGCAGTCTAAGACTCATTGTGATTTGAAACTTTTTAAAACTATCTATTTTCTCATCTTTTTGATTATCTGCTTTTTGTACCTCTTCCCAAGAATAACATTATCATCATTATGAAATTACATAGTTCTAATGAAAAATACATCAAACAGATTACCTCACAGAAACTTTCTCAAATGATAACAAAATCTCATTTGGACTCAGGAAGTATAAAATTCTTAATGTACATCAAGGAAAAAGAAGTGTCTTAAAAACTGACCTTGAGTTTGGAAGTTAAATAGAACTAATGGTTTAAGACGATACTGAAATACCTTGGTATTCTTAAAGCAAGACAGTCATCATAAAGTTATCAGGAAGAAAGCCATGGCACTTGTCTATCAAAGTGAATGGGAAGAACACCATTAAATGAGTAATATTCTGTAAGAGCAGTCTTAACACATCTTTTTGGAGCAGTAAAATGGACAATGATTTTTGAAAGTATCCAAACAAATACCCACAGGATAATTAAAGAAACAAAGGGCCCCTAACACTAAGGTAGTAATAGAAATATTAGTACTTCCTTCTCAGAAAGGAGGAAGAGGAAGAGATAGATGTTACCAGATCAAATGATAAAAGTTTAAAGTTAAAAACTTAAAGAAATACTTCTGGAATAAACAGGCAACACTTCATAGAGTAATAGTGAAGGCTGATAATAGGGGCATGTTTTTTTTTAATAGAATGACTTTTAATGTTTTTCTTGCCTTTTATTTTTGGAGGGGGGAAGGCAGGGCAATTGGGGTAAAATGACTCGTCCAAGGTCACATAGCTAGTAAGCGTTAAGTGTCTGAGGCTGGATTTGAATTCAGGTCCTCCTGACTCCAGGGCCGGTGTTCTATTAACTATACCACCTAGCCACCCCTATGTGCATGTTCTTTGACAAAATGTAATCAATATTGGCATATCTCCCCAATTTTCAGCCTCTCACTATTTATTAGAGCTTTTCTTACTGCTTTCAAGAATGACCAAATCTCCCTATCCATAAACAATTTTCATTAGACCCTCCTTTCAGATAATTGACGATCAAGTTCCTAGAAACAATTATCTATACTAGTTGCCTCTACTTCATACTAGTCTATAGTTCCTTCTCACTTCTCGATTTTTATTGTTTTATTTTTAAATGAAATTTTATTTTCTGTTTCCTTGATATTTTTAGTAAATCAGGCTTTCAACTTGGTCTCACCATTCATTTAAAATTTCTCTCTTCAAAATTAACAGCTGCTATCTTAAATGCCAAACTGATGGTCCTCATTCTTCCTGTGCATTTTTGTCCTGTCTGATGCAACTGACATGTAGACCTACCACTCATCCTATATACACTCTCTTCTCTGAGTTCTTTTGACACTGTTTTCTCCTTGTTCTTCTCCTAAGTCTCTGGCTGCTCTTTTTGCTGGTTCATCATCCATTTAAAAAGTCCCTTATTTTGGTTGTGTCCCAAGATTTTCTCCTGACCTTTTTTCTTCTGTCTGGACACTCTCTAGGTGACTTTATTAGTTCCCATGAGTTTAATTATTATCTCTATGCAGACAGATCTACAGCCTAAGGCTCACCTTTGACTTCAGTTTTGTATTATCAACTACCTTCTGGGTGTTTCAAACCAGATGTCACAGACCTACCTCAAACTAAAATGTACAAAACAGACCCCATTAGTTTTTCCCTCAAAACCTATCCTTCTAAATGTCCCTATTTCTGCCAAAAGCATAATCCTTCTCCCAGTCTCTTAGATGCATAACTTCTGCAGTATCTTTGACAAACCTAATCAACTGTCAAATCTTATTCTTCCTACCTCCATGACATCTCCAATAACTTATCCCTTCTCTCACACTGCCATCGTCTTAGTTCCAGTCTTCCTCACTATTAGCCTGGATCACTGCAAAGTACTCCTAATTGATTCCTCTGTCTAAAGTCTTTCTCTACTCTAAACATCCCCCACATAGCTGCGTTAAATTCAGTCCTAACATTTCACTCTCCTACACAATCAACTACAGTGGTTTCTTATCACCTTTAGGATCAAATATAAACTCTAAACAAATATTTGGACTTTTAATTTTACAACTTTGGCCATATCCTATCTTTCAACCCTTGTTTTTAATTACTCCTCCTCCCACATTCTGTGGTCGAGCCAAACTAGCCTTCTCTCTGATCCTCGTACATGACCCTCTATCTCCCCTCTCAATTTTTCTGCATTAGCTTTCTACCTTTCCTGCACTTCATTATCACCTCCACCAGAAAGAATACTGACCTTGCTTTAAGACACAAAGTACCTCTCTCAAGAGAGTGAGTTCTCCTCCCCAACTAGTGTTCTCTCTCTCCCTAAGTACCTTCTATATATTTGCTTATATATGTACATATACACACATATGTATGTATGCATGTATATGTATACATATATATGTATATGTGCCATCAATTTGTAGCTCTACTTGTACAATGTAGCATTTGTTACTAAGTAGGAATTTAATAAATACTTGATTGATAAACTACTGGAAAATAAACAATGGAATTCAAGACAAACCCTCCAGAATATCCTTGAGAATTCATCATAAAAAGTAAACTGGAGCATCATTACAGATAAAAACGTCCCACAATTACCTAGACATAACATTAAGCCGCATAAATGTAAGAATAATACTTTTAAGAGATACCACCATTACTGAATATTCATGACCTCCTAATTACATGGAATTAAATGCCCCTAAAATATGAAGACCAAGTAGAAGAAATCAAAGGTATGTGGGAACAGGATAAAGTACATGCAACTCCTCATCCTGTCTTATCCTGAAAGTTGTGCTGAAGATAGTTTTGTTGAGCATATATATCTTACATACTATCCTTTTTTATTTGTTTATAAAAAGTGACTATTTTACCAGACCACACAATAATTTGAAAAACATTAAATATAAAGGAAAAAGTAGAATGGCAACATGTTCCAGGATCATTTCTAGATGGGCTTTATCAAATACAAGAATGAGAATGACAGTGATAACTCACAGTGAAACATTTTATTAACCATTTAATATACATAGATGACATCTAGTTATATGACTCCATTAAGGAGAAAAACACATCAAACCAATTCTTCATATCTGGAATATTTCTCCAATTCCATCAAAACTTGATTTCTGACCTGGTGTCAAATTCTTATTATACACCAAGAAAAAACAGAAATTGAAAGATCTAAGTATTTGTAAAATTCACCTTTCCCCATGAGTCCAATCTGACTTCCAGATGAAATCTTGAAACTCAGTCTTTTAGGATTTTCTAAGCATATATATTCTAATTGTATACTAAAAATCTGAAACTAAATAAGTCCAAATAATATTAGAGAAAGATGGAGATGTTGTTTTGTGTATTTTTCAAAAGATATATCATTTTATGCTAATTATGCACATGAAGAGATGTTTTGGTATGACATTATTATTGTTCTTATTATCTTCTCCAGACAACACACATTAAACATAAAGCTCTTATGGAAAAAGTTACGAATGTATAGGTAAAGAAATTTAGTTGGATCCTAAAGTCAAAGTTCAAAAGGTAAATATAATTAAGGTCTACAAAATACAATTCTGAATGTACAGTGAGATGCACAGTGACTGTTTTGAAAAGTATCTCAACAAATATCCATATAACATTAACAGACCACAATGTCTATTAGAAAAATTAACACTTCTTCATGAAAAAGAAGGAAGGTGGTTAAAAAAAGAGTATCTACGTGGCACAGTGGACAGAGCACTGGGCTTAGAATGAAGGAGACCTGGGTTCAAATTCTGTCTCAGATACTATATTACCTTGAGTAAGCCACTTAACCTTTTTCAACCTCAGTTTCTTCATCTATAAATGAGGGGGGTTAGATTCAACAGCCTTTAAAGAACTGAAAGGTCACTTTCAGATCTAAGAGTATAGTCCTCTGATCCTATTATGTCAGATAATATATAAAAATACTCAGAGCCTGAGAATTCAAAAAAGTTTTAACTGAAACAAGAATATTATAACAGATACCATTGCTTGCTGTCTACAATCTTTTTTTAATTTTTTTTTCTTTTTGGAGGGGGGAGGGCAGAGCAATTGGTGTTAAGGGACTTGACCAAGGTGACATGGCTAGTAAGTGTTAAGTGTCTGAGGCCGAATTTGAACTTGGGTCCTCCTGACTCCAGGGCCTGTGCTCTATTTACTGAGCCACATAGCCACCCCAGTTGTCTACAATCTTAAAAACTTAAAGTATATGGTAAACAATTAAGAACAATATTTTAATAGGTGCTACCATATAAAATATTCATAATCTCTACCTTTAGTGGAATGAAAAGTATCAAAATATAAATATCTAAGGGAAGGAATTAAAACCATGTGAGAACACCTGCATATTATTACTGTTATCCTATCTGCTATTGGCCTTTTCCAGAAGGTGCTTTTAGAGAGTCACCAGAAACCAAACTGTATTCAATTACAAAAAACAGGTGTTTTTTTTAATATCCACCCGTGCCATCTGTCCACAGAACATGTCCAGTACCATTTCTATCTGATATGATATCCATAAAAACAAACAGCCATAAGCATTTTAGACTTGAAAATGACCTTAGTCATACACATCATGTGCCCCTCCACTGACCTCTATGTGATAGCTAACATTAATTTGTTATAAACTGACATACCGCTTCTTGCAACCATATAAGCATCTTAGAAAATATGGTTTGATGAAGATGGACCTTTTTCTTAAATATAAGGGACAGATAAACAAATCAACATTATCTTTGTTACTATGAAAGATATGAGAATATGCTGCTCAAGGGATCCTTTCAGAACCTATGATTCTAGATTATAGGCTACTTGGGGTGAAGATTCCTTTTCTAAGCACGACTCTCTACTCTTTTACATTCATCATTCAAATAAGTGCTATCTTTACAGTGGTCCTGTTCTACTGTTAATCAATTACCTTTCATCACCTATGCCTTTTCCATGAAAACTATTTTGTTATCTTGTTTTACGTATATATGACACAAATACACATGTATATAGATATACACAGTATGCACAGTACACATATAATAAATATGTATACATACACATATGCTATTTTACCCCAATTCAGGCAACTGTTGAAGACTGAGAGCCTTTTTCATTTTGCTTTTGTATGCCCTGTATCTAGCACAGTGCCAGGTACACCACAGATATTCTGATCCTATCTACTGTACTGCATCAAGTTCTGAAAGGCTTATTCTAGAAGAGAAATTGGCAAACCAAGACTAAACTAAATCAAAGGAAAGTGAAGAGGATGAGGAGAAGACCAAAAAACATCCTACATAAGGATTTGTTGAAGAAACTGGGATCGCAGGGTAACAGAGACTTAGAAAAGGAAGGGAATTTAGAGACAATCTAGTCCAAATCTTCCATTTTAAAGGTGAACTAACTGAGGAACCAGACAGGTTAAGACTTGCCCAAAGTCAAATAGGAAGTAAGTGGCAAATGTAGGATTAGAACTTGGGATAGTTGTTTAAGAAAAGAAAAGATATAGAAGGAATCCTACAGATTTTCATTATTTCATGAGTGTCATATGGAAATTAGATTTGTCTTGGCTCCAAACAACCATTGCAGGAGAAAACTGGCAGACTTTACAAAGAGGCAAATTTTAACCCAAAATAAGGAAAACAGTCCTGAAAGTTACAGCCATCCAAAAAGTTAATGGGGTATGAAGCTTACCATCACAAAAGGTGTTTTCACATGGAAGCTGGTTTACCATTTGTTGAGGGTATCACAGACAAAGTTCAGGATTTAAGAACAAGTTAAGACTAAATAACCTCTAGCATTCCTTCTAAATCTAAAAGCATCTTTCAATAAGCCAATCAGAGAAAATCAACATATTCAGCCTTACTTCTATATTAACATATTACAAAACTGGAAATACTAGTGCTGCAATTTGGCATCTTTATAAACTTTATTGGAAATGGAGGTAAGTACAATAACAAAAATCCTAAACTGCTTAAGTGTTAATTTATTGTAACACATAGAACTGTTTTGTTTTAAGGTATCTACAGTTTATTCCCTGTCATACAATTTTCTAATCTGGTTAGAACATACCACAAATTCAAAATACAGTAAAATCCTGTTAATTAGTACTCTGATAAAGAGCACACCTACTTAATTGGGAAGATGGCAAGAGAACAGTTTCAGTGTAATACATTTCAGTAACTCTAAAGAATGGATTAATGGCATGCCTAGGTTCTAAGTGGCATGCCTGGTGATTTCTGAAAGTCTAGTCACAGTAGTTAACAGGTGTGAATTGATGATTGGAGCATGTTTCCAACTGAGCAATCCTTTGTTCACTTCAGGCTGTCTCCTTGCCCTATTATAACTGCTAAAGAAGCCCATCTCACCTTAATACATATCTTTTAAAAATGTTTTACGATGTTAAAGAAAATGTATTTCTAAAGCATTCTATAAAACCAGACCTATAAAGGCATGGTTTACTGGTTCAATATTTGATAAAGTCAATACTTTTTTTTTTGTTAGTAAATTGGGTTTTCTTGAGAGACAGAGTATTTGTTCCATATACATACCCTGCCTCTTCAGAATCAACATATAGGTTTTTTTTTTCATAGCTCACTTTATATTGAAAGTACTGTCTTTGCTATGTCAGATCAGGTTAACACTCCCAAGGAGAATCATGTAGCATAGTCAGCAGGAATAAAAGTTGCCTGCTGTCTTTCCATTAGACCACAACACCACAGGTGATTATTTACTCCTCATACTAACCTCATTCCTAGAAGAGATACAAATTAAAAACATACAATCACAAGTGTTTACCATTTTATAATACTAATAGTTTCAAATTTTCTAACCACCACAAAGCACACACACTAGCAATGGAGAATAATTTCCACATATACAAGCTAAGCTACAGAAAGGTTCAACTAATGATAACAAACAACAAAAAACCCCAAACAAATAAAAAAAACCCTCCACAAACTACTGAACAAGTAAGTAAAGAAAACCATAAGTGGGGAAAGATGTGGAGAAATATGGAAGACAGGGAAGTCATAGGATACATAATATACCAGGAAGACTCCCAAATTTTTGAAGCATGAAGTTTCATTAGAAATTTTGTGGACTATAATATTCTATCAGTATCTGCTAGCTAAGAAAACGTATAATGACAAAGACCTACTATTAATTCAGTAAGTTTTTTAATGAATTTATAATTTATTAATCACACCAATAGCTACAGATATTCACAAATGAATAATATGTGTATAAATGCATATTATTCATGTGGTCCAAGTAATACATGTATCTTTCCCTATGTATAGAGAGATATTATTTTTTATACACATATAAAATTCCTCAGTCCCCAATGTCTGATATTCCATGGATTGGAACAATTGTACTATACTATAAAAAATGGCCAGGGAACCCAGGTGATTGAAATTTTCTGATAAGAAGATCAATTCACTCTTAGCCATAATAGTACTTCAATAGAATAAAGCAAAGAAAGAGGAAAATAAACCCCATAGTATTTTATAAAGTACTATATTTTATAGCTCAAAATTCTTCAGAGGTATGGAAGCATCCAAAATATATTTAGCATGACTGATTTTAAAGTCATACATTTTTATAACTAAGTTTCTGTTCTCATCCTGTATTCCAAAAGCTACAGCAATGGGTGTAGGAAAAAATGGTAGCCTAAAAAAGTGAGCAAACTTCTAATAACAATGTCTTCTATCAGCTAGAATATAATCTATAACATATTTCTTTAATTCAACATTTATTAAATAATGCCTATTTGTATGAAAAGCTGTTTTAAAGCAGGGGTTGATCAAGCTACCAACTTTAAACAAGACAGTCTCCACCCCCAACAGAGCTTACAGTTTTATACAATGACACATATTCAAATAACTAACACAAAATAATAAATGATGAATACATAAAAGAACATAGCAAAGTTTTGTGTGAAAGTCCAAAGAGGGAATGTTCTGATTACCCTGAAGTAATATCTAATCATTTACTGTAAGTCACAAATTTTAAGAGGACAGATGTATGGGAAGCATGTTTTCTGAAACTTACAAATAGTCACTTATGTGTTTTCAAAAATGACCCACTTTCTCTGTTCATCAAGTTTTAAAATAGAAAAATTAGAAATATATGGTCTTAGGGTTCGAAGATTTAGAGGTGGATGCAAATTTAAAGATTTAGTCCAATCCCTTCATTTTACAGAAGAGGGAAGTGAGGCTAGAGAAGTAAAATATTAATAATATAAAAAAATCACACAACCAGAGAGCAAATTTGAACCTCATTCTAAATTCAATGTTCATTCTATGAATAGTGAGGATGGTTATTATTTTTGTGGTTTCAGAAATCCCTATGTTGGATTATTATATTTATTTTATGTCTTAACTATGAAGCTTTCACAGGAAGCAGGGTAATATACAGAAAACAATGACTTAGATGCAAATGATGAGAATGTATAGAGAAAGGTTGAGGAACTGAGGAGCTGATCCCAGCGGGTCAAAGTAAGTGAAAGAGAGTGATGCATTTGTTATATGAGTCATACAAGATGTCCTGATCCTAAAGTGCAATATAAAAGAGGTAGAAAAAAGAACTGGAATTTCAGGAGGTACGTTAGATTGCCTCTTAAACAATGGGGGAATGGCTGAACAAATTGTGCTATATGCATATAACAGAATATTGTTGCACTGTAAGAAGTGAAGAAAATAGATGATTTCAGAGAACTGTGGGCAGCATGAACTAATGACACAGAATGAAGTGAGTAGAGTCAGGAAATTAATTTATACAAGGACAGCAATAATGCAAAGAAGAATGACTGAAAAACTGATCAAAGTAATGGCTAACTCTATGTCCAAAAGAACTGGTGAAGTATATTATCCACATCTGTAGAGAAAGGTGACAGATACAGGCTGCAGAGATGTGCATTTTTTGGATATGTTCACCTGTCTACCATGTAAATTTCACTTTGCCTTTTGCAAGGGTTTTTCCCTCCTTTCTTTCTCTTGGTTAATTGGGGGTGGGAGGGAAATTAGTAATAATGATACCAAAAGGGGGAGGTGATGTCATTTGAAGATTCTTTTAGATGCAGAGAAGCAAACAAGCTCATAAGGACAAATAGGACATTTAAAAATTTAGAATTTATTGTGTATTTGAAAAAAAAAAACCAAGGAGTGTGAAATGATGATTCATGGTTTATCTAGAATCTTCTTTTGTGTTCTGATTTATTTATGGAAATGATTCTTTCTTGGTCTTTAAGTTCAGAATCTGAAAAAAATAAAAAGTAAACATCAGAGGACTTGAATCTAGTTTCTCCAACACTGTAGTCCAGTGAAATCACAGAACTTTGGTATAAGAAGGATATGTTATATTATGGATACAAAAAAAAATTAGGATTTAAGAAAATCTTTAAAGATAATTAAATTAGGGAAGAATTTTATATCTATAAGTTCCAATGTGAAACTTCAGCAGACAAGACAATTCGTTGCTGTCCTTCATCCTTGAAGAGGATCAAAATGACATCACTATGTCAGGATTGAGTTATACTGTATTTGACTGTGACTGATCAGACCAATATGAGGTTGGAAGGCTCTAACACAGGTTGGGCACAAATAGTCCACATGAACATTTGGAGTGAAGATTTCTCTAGATATGTACATCTCACATTTCTTTTGAGCTACTGTAATTCTGCTTTGCTTATATTATAGCACATGGTGTCTTCTTTCATGCAAGCACATCATATCAGGAAGTCCTTGGTCAGTGTCACCCATGTCATACAACTGATTCCAAAGTTCTCCAGAGAGACTTTGAGAGTGTCCTTATATCACTTCTTCTGACCTCCATGTGAGCCTGTGTCTTGCAAGCATTCTCTGTAAAATAGTCTTTTAGGTAAACATACTTTTGGGATTTGAACAATGTGGCCAGTCCATGAGAGTTGTGCTCTCTGCAGTAGAGTTTGAATGCTTGGCAGTTTAGCTATAGAAAGGACCTCAGTGTCTAATACCTAATCTTGTCAGGTGATCATCAGAATCTTCCTAAGAGATTTCAAATGGAATTGATTCAGTTTCCTGGCATGTCACTGGTAGACTGTCCAGCACATCTCTGTAGACTTTTGATTTGGTAGGCAATGTGGTACCTCTTTTCTCCCACACTTTTCTTCAGAGCCTCCCAAACACTGAGTTAGCTCTGGCAACATGCATGTCAACCTCATCATCTATGTGTATATAGCTGAAAGTATGCTGCCAAGGTAAATGAACCGTATCTTGTTTAATACTATATACTGCTTAATACAATGTATTGTTCTCAACATTCTATCCAAATAAACGCTGTAGTAATTTGATAATTATTTTGTTGCATTAAGAACAAAAGGCCCATTTCAAGGGCTGCTACAGCCAAATAAAGCATAATACAAAGATACTTGCACATGGGTTAGAGTTCTTTACATAGTCATTTTACATAAACATGTATTCAGTGGCAGCTACGTGTACAAACTATGGTGCTAAGTAAGCACTGAGGGAAATATACTTTAAGTATGTTCCCTCTCCTTATGGAATTTATAGGATCACTCCATTGGTTACAACACTTCTATACAACCAGACTTGTATAATGTGAAAGAGCTTGCAGATCCTATAACATGATTGTATGCCACCATGGGGGTGGGGGCGGGGAAGAGGAGGGAAAGGAAGGGGAGAAAATCTGAAACTCAAGTGATTCTGGAACTGAATCTTGTAAACTAAAAGTAAACAAACAAGTCAATAAAAAAAAATTAAAAAAAAAAGGCTTCCTCTAGTAGATGGGATTTTAGTTGGGCCTTGAAAGCCAAGGAAAGCAATAGGCAGGCAATAGGAAAGAGAACATTTCAGGCATGGGGGTCAGCCAGAGCTGACAGACAGAATGCCTTGGCTAGAATGCCAGTGTCACTGGACTGAACTGTGTGTGGCAGGGAATGAAGTATAAGAAGACTGTAAAGGCAAGAGGGGGTTAGGCTCTGAAGGACTTTGAATGCCAAGCAGAACATGGTTTTTGGCCCTGAAGGCCCAAGGGAGCTTCTTTAGCTTACTGAGTGGGGGGAAAGGGAGAAGTAGCATGGTCGGGTTTCACTTTAGGAAAATCACTTTGGTGTCTGAATGCAGAAGGTATAGGAGTGAGGAGAGACTCGAGGCAGGCAAACCCATCAGTAAGCTACTGTAATAGTCCAGGACTGGGGTGATTAGGGTCTGCGGGTGTCAGGGTAAAGATTTAGATGTACTCCAAATACATGGCAAAGATGAAACTGACAGGCCTTGGCAACAGACTGGATGGGGGGGATGTGAGATAGTGAGGGATTGAGGAAAATACCTGATTTGTGAGCCCAAAGGTCTGGGAGGATGGTGTTGTCCACTACAGTAATAGGTAAGGTTAGAACAGAGGATATTTTGATGGGAAGTTAATGAGTTAGGTTTTGGACGTGCTGATTTTAAAATGTCTACTGGACTGCCAATTCAAGGTATCTTAGGCTAGCTCAAGATGGAGATGCAAGATTAGGGCAGGACAGGTAGATCTGATGCATAAAAATGGTAATTAAATTGATTGGAACTGGTAAGTACACCTAGTAAAACATTATAAAAGGAGAAGAGGGAGGCTCAGGATAGAACCTCATGGGACACCTACAGCAAAAAATGTGTAATTTGGAGGATCCAGCAAAGATGACTGAGAAGGAATGGTCAGACGGGTAGGAAAAGAAGGAGGGAGTGGTACCCCAGAAAACCCAGGGAAAAGACAGTATTGAGAAGGAAAGCATGATCAGCAGTATCAAAGGCTGCAGAGAGATCAAAGGGAATGTGGAAAGAGAAAAGGGGAAAAGATGACATTGCAGGCATAAGTGTGAGCAAAAAGCAGGAATGTTCAAGAGACAATGAGTAATCCCATCTCTGGGCACACACATATTGCAGAGAAAAGAGCAATTTGAGATATGCCTGGAAAGGTAATGTGTGTACCAGTTGAGGGCCCTAAGTGTCTAGAGGAGGAGTTCACTCAATAGGTAACTGGGGAGCCCATGAAAATTTTTGAGCAAAGAAGTGATATAATTTATTTTAAATAACTTTGTGGATCCAAGTGTCTTTCCTATCAAATAAATGACTAATTCCTGCCTATTTAATGATTCCATAGCAAGAAATTAAAGAAATCCTTAAGAAAAATAATAAAAGGTCAACTTTACTCTCATTGAATCTGGCTTAGGGAAGGAATGACATAAATTCTAAACCGAGTATCTTGCCACACAGGACAGTAGAGGGGATGGGGATGAAAGGTGGGATGATAGAGAGAAGGGCAGGTTGGGGGGGAGGGCTGCTGGAAGCACACACACTTCTGTAAAGGGTCAGGGACAGGGTCTAGAGAATAGAACAAGGTGTGTGTGGGGGAAACGGGATAAGAAGGAGGGACATATAATCAGTGTCTCACAATATGTCCACTGTGGAGATGTCCTGAGTAATTACACATGTACAGCCTGTATGGAATTGCTTGTCCTTCCAGTGGGGGTGGGTGACAAGGGAGGAACTGAAAGAATATAGAATTTAAAGTTCTACAATCAAATGTTAAAAAAAAAAATTAACTACATGTAACTGGGAATTAAGATATACAGGCACTGGGATAGGGAGACCCATTCTGCCCTATCAGAAAGTTAGAGAGGCGATTGAGGAGGACATAGGAGAGAGCAGATTGGGGGAGGGGCTTTACAGTAGGATCACTGTTTTGGGGGTTGGGGATAGGGGAAAGACAGGGAGAAAATTTGTAACTCAAAATCTTGTGGAAATGAATGATGTAAACAAGAAAATAAATAAAATAATTCATAAAAAGAAAAATAAAAAAGAAAAGTAATACAATAATTATAATTGATATTCCAGAAATGTGAAGAAAAGACTTTGCTATTCAATGTTACAAAGTTGCAGTAAATTTTGCTCTTGAAAAATAGGGGGAGGGAGAATAAATTTTTTTGGAAAAAACCTGGAAATGCTTTAATTATAATTAAAACATTATTAAAATAAGGAATATTTTAGAATTCTCTGATTCCTTAGAAGCAGGGCACAGTCAAAAGTATTACCATGGAAACAACCAGTGCAAAGGGCAATAAACCCAGAAGAAAATGTCCATGCTTCTTAACAATGAATGAACAGAAAATACTTCTTGTGATAAAAATATGACAAAAAAAATATGACATTTCTTAGAAGAGTGTGTATTTCAAAATTTTTATTCTCTTCTACAGACTTCACTTAATAACAACTAATATATGTGTTGCTGACATAAATGATAGTTATTTTCTGTTTCCAAAGACCAGTTTCCTGTTCAGACCACTGAATGTGACAATATTTTAAATGACTTACAAATTCTTCAGTGCTTTTCTTAATTTAAACTTTCCACTCAAAATAATTTATTCATTTATTTTACAGAGTACGTTGATTTTTGAACCATTGATATTCATCACTAAGATAGTTCAACGACATTGCTGTTCTCATGCCAAATTAAACCAAAAATTTATAATCATAATAAGAGTTAATAGAAAATGAAACAACAAAATGTCAGATCTAAATTAATGTTAATCATTTAAATTTTTAATAATTCAAATAAAACTGATTTGGAGAGGCATATGCATTCTTATTGGTATTATGATTTTTATTAAACAACATAATTCATTAAACTTCTGTTTAGTTAACAACTCAGAATACATTGAAACAAAGCAATTAATAGATAAGGAAAAAAATGCCTTGTTATGACCTTTTAATGACCTTACATTTATTTTATGCCAACTAGAATGCTCGAAAAAAAGCAATCTATTACAAACCAGAATATAAATTCTACTAAATAAAATGTTAATTGCTATATGACATAAACAAAGAAAAATGTACAAATGATCTACTTTTATATACTTATAATAAACCTGACTTTTATACCAAAACATTTTAAATAGATTAGATTTCGTATTTAATAAAGAAAAATGAAACTATTGCAAAGACAAAAATTTCCAAGTCAAAATACTGTCATTGTGTTAAGATGTTCTAAAAAATTTTTTTGAAAAATTAAAATGTTTAGGATTCATGGTATTATTCCTAGTGGAGACAGCTTTCAGTTAACCAATGACCCAATCAATCAATCAACATTTAGTGTTTACTATGTGCCAGTCACTGTGCTACTACTAGGGATACAATAAAAGGGTGAAAGATAGTCCCTGCCCTCAAGAAGCTTACAATCTAATTAATGGGAGAGAGAAGAAACACATTTGTACAAATGAGTTTATACAGGATAAGTAGGAAATAATTAATAGAGGGAAAACACTAAAATTGAGAGGGGATGGGAAAAGAAATTGTAAGTGATTATGACAGTTGACAAAATCATCATTTTTCTCCTTATCAAATGAACACTGAATTAAAGTCATTGTTGTCATAGAAATATATAAATAGGTTTTATCCCAAGATGGCCTTACTGCATATAAATAACCTTTGTTTACTTTCTTAATTGTGCTGTACAAATTTAAGTCAGGTATTTAAAATGAGCTTTTAGTGAGGACGATTCATTTCATTAATTAATAAAAATCAGTTGGGGCAAGGACTTAAGAAATAGTACAAGACTGGCTTAACTATTTCTTAACATTACTTGTCCTTATCTTCTAAAGTAATCACATATTTTGACTTCATAAAAACAAAGTTTATTCTTTTCTTAGTTTCTTTGCTTTCTTTTCCTCTCCCTTCCTCTCTCCTTCCATCTTGCACTAAATTTATGATTGTACCCATACCTACAAAGAATGTTATCTGCAAAAGCATCTATCTCCTCTGTAACTATCAGTCTTAGATGGCAACAGAAAGGTAAAATTACTTGTACAGGGTCACACAGCCATTCTATGGCAGACAGGTCTTGAACCCAAGTCTTTCTGACTCTGAGATCAGCTCTTTGACTACTATGACACCTGGCCTTCATACATTAAATTATTTTAAATAACAATAGAGAAAAAATGCTATTATTTAACACTGAACTTCTAAGGAGGGAAATATAAGATATTTAAGTGTTTGACAGATCAGGAGAGTGGTACAAAATTAGTGGTTTAAATTCAATAGGGTCATGTAATTTCATAATTGAAACAATATTAACTATTTGTTACACAAGTTAAAAAACAGACTAAAAGGCACGATGTATAATAATAAATACCTCATTCAAATGAGTTCTCACTTGTGAAGTTATATTTATTGCTTTACCTGAACTTCAAAGAATGTTTTACTTGTTCAAAGAAGTATGAATATACTGTCGGATACATATACATTTTGTTTCTCAAGTACAACTACAGATAATGTTAACCTGAATAAGGATTTAAAAGCCAACAAAAACATTTAACAATTTCAATCACCTTTACTAAATCACATTTTATTTTGCTTACTTAAAATCAAAACACTACCTTTAGCATAAAAGGTTCATTGTAAAAGAAGTTAACCACAGAGGTCTCGTGCCTATTTCTGGAAATGACAGTATACATTCATTCATAAGTTTATTTTAGAGAGAATTCTACTATGTTGGCAAATCGTAAACATATTCTTCTACATCAATTTTGGGATAAGGAAAATGTTCAGATAGTTCAATATTCAATATCTATTCACACTGTTCAAACATGAGAGTATACTAAGTCTGCTGGAACAAGGAATGGAAAAACCACAGCTATCCCAATCTAGTGCCAAGTAAAGTAATAAATCAGGCTGAGGTCAAATCACACTCCAGAGCTTTTAATTTGTACCAGAGAGAATAAGATTTACATTGCTATTTCTGTTAAATAATTTCTTTCAAAAAGATGTAAAAGCATGGCTATTGACATAGTAGTTTTAATACAATATAATTTCCTCAAACATGTCCTCCCCCACCCTCAAAAACAAGATGTTAGTAAAAACTGGCTATTCTTTAATTCTTTCCTAAACTACTCTAGTACAATATAAGATTTCTTCCTAAATGGTAGTAGAACAGCAAAAAGCAACTAATAAATATTAAATCAGGAGATACTTTATTGCCATATGTAAGTAATTAAACTGAAAAGCTTTTTTATGTTAATAATTTATTCAAGGCCATTGTAATCCTGCTTCCATGCCATATGAAATTAAAGAAGCTAATTTTTAAAAATACTTTTCATAACATAAGTATACTTACTCAAACATTTTTGACATACTTGTACCATTATTAAGAGTAATGTCAAGGGGTGGCTAGGTAGTGCAGTGAATACAGCACCGCCTCAGGAGGACCTGAGTTCAAAGGCAGCCTCAGACACTGAACATTTACTAGCCACGTGACTTTGGGCAAGTCACTTAACTCCAACTGCCCGGCCTTCCCTCCTACAAAAAGCCAAAAAAAAAAAATAATGGCAAATATGAACTGTGATATGTAGTAACTAATGTTTGAAGAGAAAGCAATTGTCACAGTGTTTACATTTGCATGGTCTTATGCCATTTTTAAACAGCGTATCTGACCCACTCTCATGATCTCTTGATTCTAAAACTCTTGCCACTTTCTCCTTTTGGAAAAAAAGCAATGTTGAACATGTAATTTCTTTGGGTCTATTTTTCCTTGTCTTAAAAATGAGAATTGGACAGGATGATTCTCTAATGTCTTTCTGTTACACATCTTATGATTACTGATGATTTGCTCAGTTTCGCTATGTAATTAATAAACAAATATTTACTTGTATGACATTTTAGGACCTGAGAGAAAAAGAAAGATGTGAGGCATGGATAATCCCTTCCCCTGGAGTTTACAATCATGTGGAGAGACAAGACTAACACATGTGAACCAGAAACAACTAAATACTAAACTACAAATGGAGGAGAAATTCTGATAGGCTTAGAGAAGTACAGATTGAGCTGAATCCAATATTTTTTTAGAGACTACAAGGCATAAAGCACTGTGATAGGCCCTTGTAGTGCAGTGGTTCTCAAAGTATGGTCAAAGGACTCTCAGAAGTTCAAGAGAGCCTTTGGGGTGGAAGGGGTCCATCAGATCAAAACTATTTTCATAAAAATTACTAGGAACTTTTAATCTCTAACATGATAAAGGTTAATTTATTATATTTATGTAATAGCTCACATAAACAAAAGCTTTTTAGTTTTTAGTATTTTTTAGGGGTTAAAAGGTATTGAAACCAAAAGTTTAAGAACTACTTCAGTAGACAATATAAAACAACATAAGATATGGTATCTGCCCCTCAAAGAGCTTACAAATCTTCCAAAGAATAAGAAAAGATTATAAATAATAATAGCACTCTGAATACGATAATTCTTAGGAGAAGTCAAGTATTAAAGTATGGAAGATTCAAGGAGAAAAATTCACTTCTAGAGATGACAAGATGTTATTGAAGAGGAAAGTAAGACCTGTTAAATATAAATCATTTGGCTAATGTCTTAAGAATGAGTTGGTATCAAAAGTTTGAACTAGAACCCAAGACTCCAGATACCATACTGTTTTCACTATATCATGCAAAAATATAAAACAAGCTCCTCACACACACACACACACACACATACACACACACACACACACAAATGTTACAAATCTTCATACTCTGAGTTATATGGGATGAGGCCACATATACCCAGAAAACATCCTAAACTCAGCATATCTAAAGCCTAATTATATTCTCCCTGAATACTCATCCCCCCTGCCACATTCCCTGTTACCATAAAGGACAACATCATCTTCCCAGTCTCTAAAGCTTGTAACCTAGGTGTTATGCTCAATTTTACACTATCTCTCACCCTGTCCCATTCTATCTGTTGCCATGGTTTGTCAACTTCACCTCTGAAATCTCTCATATATATGCCTGTTTTTCTCCTTCAACGTTGCCCCCACTCTAGTGCAGACCCTCATGACCTCATGCCTAGACTATTCCAATAGCCTACTGGTGGGTGTGTCTGCCTCAACTCCTTCTCCATTCCAATTCCTCTTCCATTCAGACAATAAAGTAATTTTCCTAAAGCAGAAGTTTGACCATGTCACCCTCTTCCAACTCCCCTCCCCCAAAACAAAACAAAACAAAACAAAACAAAAAAACCCTGCAGCAGCTCCAGATTACCTACAAGCTTAAATACAAAATCCTCTGTTCAGCATTCAAAACCCTTTGGTAGCCTAGCCCCCTCCATTTCAGTCTTCTTGCACTTTACTCCTTGCCATATACTTTTCAATCCAGTGACATGGGCTTCCTGGATGCAGGAACAAGACACTCATCTCTCAGCTCTGGGCCTGGAATGTTCTTCCATCTCATCTCTACTTATTGACTTCCCTGGATTCCTTTATGGTCCAACTAAAGTTGTTATCTTCTACAGGAAACATTTCTCAGCCTCTCTTAATTCTAGTGCCTTCTCTTTTAATTTTTGTTCAGTCATCTCAGTTGTGTCCAACACTCCAGGACCCCATTTGGGGTTTCTTTGGCAAAGGACATTGGAGTGGTTTGCCATTTTCGTCTCCAGCTCATTTTACTGATTAACCTTGTTAATACAGCTTGTCTGTAGATGTTTATTGCCTTGTTTCTCCCATTAAATTATAAATTTCTTGAGGGCAGGCACTGTCTTTTGCCTCTCTATACTAACTGATGAGCAAGTTATTGAAGAATGGACAAAATGTATCTTTATTTACTTATATTTAGTGAAAATATAACACTGACAATGTACACCTTGAATCAGAGAGATGGAACATTAGATTTTGTGTCAGGAAATGACAGTCATTCCAAAGTTCTCACACTCATTAGCTGCATAACATCAGACAAAACCACAAAACCCTCTGTTTCTCAGAGCCTTTTCATCAGTAAAGCTTATGGTGGTTCTATCTGATTTCTGATGTCCCTTCTAGTTCCAAAATTCTATCACTTCATGATATATTTTTGACAAATTCCCTAAGATGACATGATCAAAAATTCAGATGCCGAACCTTTTTACTATTATTGCTTGGGCTTTTAGCCACAGCAGCTAATTTTTTCAGCACTGTATTAAATACTTAAAAAGCCAATAAAGTAGAAATAAAATAAGTGAATGTTTTATCAAAAATCTTCCAAAGAACCCCTCAATACCACCGTTAAAGAATACAATTTGAAAATCAATGTGCATCTGAAATCATACTAAATGACATACATATGTGTGTGTGTTTGTGTGTGTGTGTGTATTCACATAAGCTAGAATTTAAAAAAAAAAGGATTAACAAATATTAAGTACCTCAGATTATTCAGAAGTAAAATTAATATTTAAACCCCCAAACTGGATGATGTTTATCTGAATTGTGATGCTATTGAAACACATGTGAATTATGGTATAAGAAAACTAAATATCATTGTAGCTAGGTCAGTATCAGTGGGAATGGTATAAAGAACATAATGACTGTCCTTTAAATGAACAGTTAATAAACTCTAAGAAAGTAAGATTTAAAAAAAAAACAGAGAATGATAAATTTCAGCTCCAAAAAAGATAATGTTTTGTTTAAGTTGTTCATTTGTTAAGTTGTTCTTTTGGTTAAAGAGGGAGAAAAAGAAACCTGAAGCTGGTTTCATAAAACCTGGATATTAGATGACCATGCTACCTATTATTTAAGCCACTCAACATACAACACAATTGTCCTTTATTAATATCCCTTTAAATTCTTCTCATTTTGTTGTTCAGTTGTGTCCTGCTATTTGTGACCCCATTTGTGGTTTTGTTGGTAAAGATAGTGGAGTGGTTTGCCATTTCCTTTTCTAGCTCATTTTATAAATGAGGAAATTAAGGCAAACAGAGATAAGTGACTTGCCCAGGGTCACACAGCTAATAAATGTCTGAGGCCAAATTTGAACTCAGGTCCTCCTGACTCCAGGGCTGGTGCTCTATTTACTGTGCCACCTAGCCACTGCCTGTTGCTTTCTTTACATAATTAACATTCATTGTTTCATAAATGCTTAACACTTCCCTGACATCATCCCTCTCGACTGACTTGATTTTTCTAGGTTTCAAAAATCATCTTTTCTATCCCAGTAATTTCTCTGAAATTAATAACACTTTGTCTATCTTTCTGTATAAAGTAGCACACAATATTAATATATTTAAGTAACATATAATGGCTAACCTTATCTTTTTCTAGGATAACAATAATTTAGAAAACATTATTTTACGAATGTGGCAAAGCTCCAAAATTTTTCAGGGTGTGTGTGTGTGTGTGTTTGTGTGTGTGTGTATTCACATAGGCAAGGAGGGGATAATTGCAAATCACTTTTTCTTCTGTTTTCACTTTTAAAAATGGGAGGAATGTGTGAAGATAAAATGGGGAGATTAGAACAGACCTAATGCAAAGTGAATGTAATTATTTATACTTCCCTAATCAGACAAGGACTTATTTATCCCTAATCTCTATTTTC
This sequence comes from Pseudocheirus occidentalis, assembly GCA_028646575.1. Classification (NCBI taxonomy): domain Eukaryota; kingdom Metazoa; phylum Chordata; class Mammalia; order Diprotodontia; family Pseudocheiridae; genus Pseudocheirus; species Pseudocheirus occidentalis. Next base: position 166,526,381 of record CM053598.1, on the reverse strand, counting down.
CAACCTTTGGCCAGTTTCCTATTCAAAACAAGTCATTTCCTTCAAGACGGGGGTAATTTTGAGGATTGTTAATATTAACTTGAAGCGGCATTTTGTATAAATTCTTTTCAAAAGCTTTTTTAAAATGTTCATATAAATTAAATTTATTGATTCTCCAATGATAAAATAGCACAACTGACTGGAGCAGGAAAGAAACTATAACTGTGAATTTTACTTGGAGGAAGTGAGATTCTCCATGTTATTTCACAAGTGCATGCTACTGATGACAAAGGGTGAAGTAATGAGAAAGTGTAGAGAAATTAATCAATTAATAAGCATTTTATCCACCGTTTATTTTGTGTTGGGTACAATGCTGGAATGATGAGGATACATGGTCAAAAGTGAATTAGTCTCTACCTTCAAGAAGCAGGGAAGAAACAACATGAATGTACACAAAGTATACTCAAAATAAATTTAAGAAGTTAAAAGGAAAGAATAAGGTGCTAGATGATGTAGAAGGCTTGAACTGAATTTTGAAGGAAACTAAGGAAGTCAAGAGGCTCAAATGAAGAGGGGAATGTCTTATAGTCACAGAAGGATAGCCAATGTAAAGGGAGGGAGGTGAGAAAAAGTGTCTTCTGTGAGAAATAGTAAAAACAGTTTGGTTGGACTGTAGGGTGCATGAAAAAGAGCAATATTCAGTAAGAATCATAGAATCATGGATTGAAAGTTGAAAAGAGGCTCTGGGGGACATCAAATCTAACGCCTTCATTTTAAACTAAGGAAACTGAGGCAAAGAGCAGTGAAGTGACTTGCCCAAGGTCATATAGGCAGTAAGTGGCAGAGCTAGGGTTTAAACTCAGGTCTTCCATCTCCAAATCCATTGCTATTTCTATTATATCACTGCTGAGTCCAGGCTGTGAAGGGCTTTAATAACAGACAGAGGTTATCCTCAAGGAAACAGGACATTACTGACTGGAGTTTACTAAGCAGGGGAGCAGCATGGTCACCCTTGCATTTTTGAAAAATCACTTTGGCAATTCCGTAGATGAGTACAAATCTATCACCTCTACTCTATAAAAACAACTCAAAGTTCACAGGATTCCCGAGTTAGTGTGGAAGAGTCACAAAGGTCATTTAGTCCAAACCTCTTATTTTACAGACAAGGTCATACCCACAAAGGTAAGTGACTTTCCTTCATTCACAGTCAGTGAGAGGTAGAACTTGAATCTAGGTTTTGTCTCAAGATAATAGCATTTTGTGTGTGTGTGTGTGTGTGTGAATCTATTTGTTATATATGTGCCTGTAATTTTAAAACTATTAAAGCACAAGAGGATAGATAGGGCTTTCTTCAATCAATTTACCAAGGAAGCCAAGCCTGACTTGGTGGGTCAGGGGAACTTTAATTTTCCAGACATCTGCTGGAATAACAATAAAGCATATCACAGAAGACTCATTAAGTTCTTATGGGTGTGTCTGGAACAGGACTTTCCATAGCAAAAGAGAAGGGTTTTTTTATTCTAATTAATCTTTATTTGAGAACTTTGCCTAACATCTAAAAGTATCACTCAAGTGATCAGTGAAAGATAAAACTGAGTATTTCATAGAGGAGAGAGGCAAAACAGAGAAATTGATTGCAAAGAAATGGAATCTCAGAAGTCTGGGGATTATTAAAGTAAATTAGTTATTCCCCAGTGTAGCTACCTCAAGTTAATTACCTACCTTTCTGAAGACACAATGTAGTTACTACCTAATAAAGATGTCAACCAACATGAAAGTCTTTGTGGATTGATCTCTGAAATATCAGGCACATCATTTCAAAGGCCATTCTTTATTTGTTAAAAATTATGACTTCTTTACCAAAATGCATCCATGTAGCATTATGCAATAACAAAAACATCTGCCTGTTCTACATTAGTAATTATTGTACTTTTATTATCTTCCAGTTTATTTTGGGTCGGACATTTCAGCTGCCAACAAGAAAACAGATGTGGCCAATTCTTACAAGAGCTTTTTCCCTATCGTCAACAAACAGCTTTGCCAATTCTTCCTCCACCTCCTACATAAAAATGAAGTTTCTTTAGGTCATCCTGCTCCTGTATTTTTAAGACGTAAGTGTCCTTATTACCATAGCTACAGAAGTAAAAAAAAAAAAAAAGCAATAATTCAGAGAAAGACTTAATATAGTTCCTGCTATAAACTACTTCATTGTTTTACACCAAGAAAGATGATCAATGTACACCAATGTACAGATTAGCTGCTTTCTTGAATGTATTTTTAAAAATCTACATTTAATTAAAAAAAGATATAGAAGGAGCACAAGCATAGTGACAGAGAGCTAAACACAGAGTCAGGATCTGGATTCAAGTTCTGTCTCTCATATGCACTGGTGCTAAGAACAAAGACAAGAAATAATCTCTTACCTTTGTGCAACTCTCTGAGATAAATTAGTTGTTCTTCACAGACAGATGGAGTTTCTTCACTGGAAACTCCTTATGCCAATGTAATCAGAGCTCCAGACAAAACAAAACAACCCAAAACATTTTCCTACTATAATTTGAGGATGCATAGTAAAAAATTCCCTTTGTATTTCTCTTGTCTTACACTTCATGATTAGATGACAGGATATATTTGGCTCCATCAGCCTTTTTAGTACTTAGGTCTGCCACCCAATGGCTAAAAAAAAAATCCCAAAGATACAGAAAAACTGAGTATTCCCCCCCAAAAAAAGTAAGGAATCTTTTTTTTTATAGAAAAGAACTTATGTAGCACCACATTTTTGAAAACCAGATTATTACAAGGAAGTCTAAAAAAATTAATTCACAAGATTATGTCCATTCAACTTCTGTTCTTTTATTATAAGGTTATTCAATCATACTGCTGCTTCTTACCCTTCTTTTGTTTATTCCATTTTTTCCTAGTTTTTTTAACCATATTGCCAGATCAGAGAATGAAATGACTGTTCAAAAATGTTTCTGCTATCCAATATTTTTTTAAAGACCAAAAACATAGCCAAACAAGAAATCCTTAACTTATTTTTTTAAATGGTTGATGGGTAGTAATAAAGAGTTTATTTAAAAAAAAGACAGCATAGACAGTATAATGCAAATTTGCTTCACAGTAGCATTCCAAGAATTAGTTTTCCTTTTAATCTATCTTGTTATTCTTTAGTGAAAGAAAAGAAATAAGCAAAACATGCAGCCATTTTGTACTTGGACAATCAATTAATTTATACTAAATGACTAAAATGCTACATGAATTTCCTGTGTAAGGAAAAAGAATATACTGCACAAAAAAATTTACAAAAAGCAACCTAAAATCACTCACTTCTTATTGTAATTTATTTTGATATAGCAAAAATATGAGAAAAAACTACTATAGGTGATCACTACAATGGAGCAAATAAAAATCAAAACAACCCCTCACATTTTCATACTGCAAGCACGGAAAATCTGGTCACTGTATATATATATATACAGTGACCAGATACATATAAACATATATGTATATATGTTTATATACATGTAGATTTATACATATAAAATATATATGCATATATTCATGCTAGCTGGGTGGGGTTTATTTAGCATAAAGTTTAAAAGTCTCAGAACAAAGCTCTGGTTTTCATTTTAATCAATTACTAAATTCCAGAAGTATGTTATAACAAATTTGGATAAACTGCTTTCAAGAGTTTAAACTCATGCTTCCTACTATTTCAACACTGGTGTTGCTTAGAAACTTGCATAAACAATCCATGTGTTTTCAAAGGAGGAAGTCAAAAATTGGCATCAGTTTTTTAGTTAACTGAAGCAACTACAAACTCTTACAAAGTGCTCTAATGACATCGTGTTTTTAAACAAACAAACTGAAGTCATGCTTTCAGAACAAATATTGAAATACATTTACTCTCTTTTAGAATATGCATAAGCTGGGATTTATTGTATATATTTTTGTCTTAATTTAAACCTTTTAAAAATCTACTCCATGTTTAAGATAGACTTTAAAGAGGCCATAACTAAAAGTAACTTAACATAATCATTTAACCAATTACCTAGAATATGACATTTATCTAAAATTACGCTAGAAAATGTTGACTCATCCCTCTCCTCTGTATGACTGCAAAGGTTCCACCTGGTCCCCCTTGCTCACCATACCACCTAGCAGGCACATTCCACCCCTACCTTCTTCCAAACCTTGGCATAAGTTCTATCTCCTAGATGAGTTCTTTCTTAATCCCTCAACTGCTAGTGCTTCCTTCTACCTTGAAATTATCTTGTATTTTTTAGTATTTTGTATGTTGTTTCCATAAATGTTGTTTCTCCCTAACAGTAAGGTCCTTATGAGTAAGGATTGTTAAAAGTCTTAGTACCCTGAGCATATAGCACAGTTGCTGGCACTTATGAAGCACTTAATAAAAGCTTACTAGTTGACCAATTTAAATTCCAAATGTTAGCTTACATTAATACAGTGTTTTCTGATTTTCCTCAAAGAATCTTCCTCAAAATAAATCCATGAGTATTATTTCTATTTCATGGATTAGGAAACTGAGAATGAAATGTCACTTGCCCACTATTATAGTTACTAAAATGGCATAATTGGGTCCAGGTTCTCATGATTCTTAAGTTGTGTGTTTTTCACTAAACCAAGTGGTAGTTACAGTCTCAAAAATATGCCAGCATATATCCCATGGGTCACAGAATAGATATATAACAAATGAATGGAAAAGCATTTAAAGGGCTTTTAAAAGTTTAATTTGCTAAACAATAGTCAAAAGTTAATTTATGCTAAATGAATCCTAGTTTCCTACTGATTTCTAATATAAAGTTAAAAGTGTTCTAGTCTTAAAAATTCAAGCTCTGAATGTAATAAAATTCATAGTAGCTACTGAAACAAACCTTTTAAAAGAATAATTATTTTTAAATTCAACAACAAATATTTACTAAATGTTAGTGAGCTGTGACAGATGATTGGCATACAAAGATGAGACAAAATGTTTTTGCACTCAAGATACTATAAACCTAGCTGTGGAGAAAAAAGCAAGACTATTGTGATATATATATATGTGATGTATGGGGGGATCTATGAGTAGGCAGAATTCACAAAGGTAAAAACTGATTATAGCTAAGAAGTCTCCATGAAGAACATGGTCCTGAAGCTGAAAAAGTGAGGGAAAGCAAGTATTTTGACAGGTAGAGGCATAGGGAGTCTGGTAATCTGCAGGGACCTGCAGTCTGGTAATGGCAAAATAAGAGTCGGGAACAAAGAGTAGAGGATCAGGACTGATTTAGAGCAATGGGGTCTTAAAATAATCTAATCTAAGGGATTAGTTTTCCAGGTAAAGAAACCCAGAGACATTCCCAGCGAGGTTAAATGACTCAGTCACACAGGAATTAAGCCACAGAGATGGGATTTGAATGCATTTTCTGACTACAAAGACAAGTGTTTGTTCTACTCTAATAAACTGACCCTCTAATCTGGTTTGGATGGAATCTATTAGCCATATGGGAGCTTTGGGGCTGCTTCTAGTCATATTGAGACCTACTGCTAACAGATCTTGGCATTTTAGTGTTAAGTGGAAAACCCTGAGTGTTCCCTTGACCCTCCCCCGTCTTATGATAGTAGCAAGGGATCAGGCCTAGAAGCAGGGGCATCAGATTTGTTTAAAAAAAAAAAAAAAAGAAACAGCTTTTAGTTCAAGGACCTTTGGCTGTGACTCTCCATGTGGCAAGATGTGACTTCAGTAATGGGCTGGGAAGGGACTTCCCAACATGTCAATTCCACTCATGTGAGAAGACTGATGCTGATGGCAACAAAAATTTCTGCTTGTTCCTGGGTCTCTGTTAGCCCCCATCTCTTGTATTTCCTTTTCTTGAGTAGGGGACCCTGTGAGTTAGAAAGGTACTGGGATTACCATCAACTGTAGCAGTGGTCAGTCAGTTGATATCAAAGGAAGTTTCACTGCAACAGACAATGACCCTAATGACCCAAGCTTGACTATTTAACTAGATAGCAGTAAGCAATACTCGCTACTGTAGTCTTTTCCTGATATCCTCTGCTCCCAGTGCCATCTCTCTGCCTTACATCTTCATCCTTTTATCAAATTTAATTTTCTTATAATAATCTATTCATAAATTATTTCTCTAACGAAATATACTCTCTCTGAGAGAAGAAACTGTTGCATTTATCTTTGTATCCTCAGGGTCACTTTGAGTTACTTTTAGTTGTTGTTTCTGTCCAACTCTTCATGATCGCCTTTGTTTTGTTTTTGGTTTTGTTTGGCAAAGGTATCAAGAGTAGTTTGCTATTTCCTTCTCCAGCTCACTTTACAAATAAGGAAACTGAGGCAAACAAGGGTAAGTGACTTACCCAGGGTCACACAGCTAGTATCTGAGGCCACATTTGAACCCAGGTCTTCCTGACTCTCGGCCCAGTGATCTATTTTCACTGTGCCACAATGCTGTCCCTAAGTCTGGTACTTAGCAAGGGCTTGATCCCATCCCTTCCTGTCTTCAGTAGATTATATCCTTGATAATCTCCCTTCTCTAGAATCTTACAACCTCTCTTATCTACTTTTCTACTACCTTGAAAAACAGCACCACCAATTTTCTTTCATTCTAAAAAATAAAACCAACTTTTCATTAGATCATAATGCATTCTCAAGCTATTGACAAATATCTTCTCCTTTTACTCACTTTCTCTATTTCTTATGTTCTGACTTGTTTCTCAACCCACTGCAGTTTGGCTTCTGACGTAAGTCAACTGAAACTTCTCTCTCCAAAATTATGAGTGATCTCATAATCGCCAAATCATATAGTCTTATCTCAGTCTTCATCCTTCTCAATCCATCTGCTGTATGACACTGTTGATTAACCTTTTCCTGGATAACATTCTCCTCTCAGGGTTTTGAGGCAATGCTATCTCCTTGTTCTCCTACCATCAAGGTGAACTTTTTTCAGATTCCTCTGCTGTTTAATCATCTGTATCACAATCCCCTATGTGTGGATATTTTCCTGGTTTCTGTCCTGGGCTATCTTCTCTACTTCCCTTCTCCTTCTTTCTCTTAGTAACCACATCATCTATAGCAGATTTAATATCATATGGGTACATTTCTCCCAGGAGCTTCAGTCCTACGTTATCAATTGCCCATTAGGCATTTTAAAATGGATGACTCTAAGACATCTCAAACTGAACAAGTACAAAGCTGGAACTCATGATCTTTTCTCCATTTCTGTCAAAGGTACCACCAGCTTCCTCTCAGTCTCCTACATTCGCAAGCTCAGCATTATCTTCAGGCTCTCCGTCTCCTTCACTCTACATATCCAACACCTTGCTATTTTTTATTTATATGATCTTCTCTTTACTTTAATAGATGCCACCTTAGTTTGAGCCCTCACTATCTGCTACCTAGTATACTGCATTGGCCCCCTAATTGGTATTCCTGCCCCATATCTTTCAAAACTTCATGTTATCCTATATACTTTGGCAGAAGCCGAAGTGATTTTCCTTAAGCAGAGATGTGATGATATCACTTCCCAGCTCAACCAACACTGGTGGCTTCCAGTTGCCTCTAAGGAAAAGAGCAATTAAACTCCTCTGCTTAGCTTTTACCATCCTACACAACCTGGCTCTAAGCTATCTTACCAACCTCATTAGGCATGACTTCCTTTTTCCACACTAGGGGATCTAAATAAACTGCTCTCTTTTCCTCACACATAATTCACCACCTCCTGTCTCTGTGTCTTGGTATTGGCTGATGTCCACATCTGGAATTCACATCTTCATCTCTGATTCCTAAAATCATCTTCTTCCTTTAAGATGTAGCTCAGAGGCCATCTTCTGCATGAAGCCTCTACTGATGTCACCAACTGCCTGTGTCCTGGTTCCCAAGCTAATTCGTATTTAAACATTATCTATTCATTTGCATTTATTTACTTTATAGCCACACAGCATATCCTTACATATGTGAGTATTTCTCTTTAGAATGCAAGCTCCTAGTAGATAAGTAGAAACTGATTCTTTGTCCTAATATTCATGGTACCCAGCACAATACTTGATTTTGAGAATGAAGAGAACTCATTTAGAATGATCTCAAAAAGTAAGGGGGCAAGGTCCTCTTTTAATATAGAGTGGAAAGGAAGAGGAGGTATAAAGAAGAAAGAAGAGTTTTGAAATACTTTCTGTGGGGAATCAACTGGAGAGGGTTAAAAGGAGTATCCTAATGCAATAAATGTCCAGTTGAGGTTAGATAACATGAATTTGTAAGGTACCAAATCAACACAGTTATGAGATTTTGGTCCATCTAAATTAAGTAATTCCTGAATAGAGGAGAGGTGGAAGATATTGGGGGTGTTCAAAGACTGAGGTTTGGCAAGAGATGAGCAATAATACACAAGGGAGTGGAGAACCAAGGACAGTGTAGAGTTGAAATAGTTAAATATTAATTTGATAATGGAGAGGGAGGGGAGTGAAATCAGAGTAGGTATAACAGTTTGAGAAAATACGGAAAGGTAGATGGTTCACAAGTCTTGATTAGAGTTAAGAATAGTTTTATGAAGGGTGAAGCACAGGGAGAACTGGAATGATAAGTTATGATCATAATAGGAGTGTCTGAGTTTCTAATCAGGGAAAGAAGAACACGTGAGTAACTGTAAGACCAACTGCATGAATATCTATGTCAGTGGTTCTCAACCTTCCTAATGCCATGACCCTTTAATACAGTTCCCCATGTTGTGGTGACCCCCAACCATAAAAATTATTTTTGTTGCTACTTCATAACTGCAATTTTGCAAGTTATGAATCATAATGTAAATATCTGATATGCAGGATGTGTTTTCATTGTTACAAACTGAACATAATTCACAGGTTGAGATCTGCTGCTCTATGTGATGCTAAGGTGTAGCAATAAAACTGACTAGGAGATTTAAGGAGGCTGAGGAAATAGAGAATAAAGGAATTGGAAAGAGCATGCAAATATTACAGTGGAAAGGGATTAATGAGGTAGGAAATAAAGATAAGGAGCTGAATTTGAGGAGAGAGAATTACTTGAGGGTCATTATACTTACAGCTATTTTGACTAGGTAGCAAATTTTGATTGAGTGTACTTTAAAAAAGGAAAGGTTGTTGAGTGGAAGTGACTATGGGAACAAGGAGAATTCTGACTTCTATGGGATCAGTGTGTTGGAGAGTGTAAGAGAAGGTACAAATCATACTAGACAGGATAGCAGGGAATGCAGGATCATTTGGCAGTAATTAAGTCTTTGTAAGGACTGTGGGCAGGGAGGACAAGGAATATGAGAGAAAGATTCCCAGAATGAAGTACAGTCTGCTCACTTTACAAAAGTAATTCCACAGAATACAGCCATAGGTGTGTGAGGCAGGGTTAGACATAGGATGGAACAGGATTTAAGAGGATATGGATAAAAAAAGAAGATGGAGGTTAGAGTTTTTTTTAAATGGTTAATGAATGACCGAAACAAGGAAAAGGAAAGAATGGGAACACAAAGGTGGGAGGCAGATGAATAATGACACTCAGGGCTCTCTCATGAGGGACGGAGAAGGTCCTGAGCCAATTCTAGATTGCTAAGAATTCAACCCTAAATACAGCTAGAGCCTCCTCTAGCCATTTGTGGAGGCAATGGGCAATGGTGGTGGAGATGGGATGTCCTCATGCAGAAGGCACTGGTCATCTGGGGATTGGATCTGGGTCTGAACTTGCTCAGCCCTCCTCACACTCCTCCCACATCTTCAATTGCATCCATATCTGCTATTGCTCTTCCTCAAGATAGCTGGAGGTAAGGGGCGAGAGGTAGGTATCAGTCCCCTTAGCCAGAGGAGGGTTCTTGCTAGCTGGTCAAGGTTTTCTCAGATTGCTGTTAGAGCTGCAACTGCTCCTCTTCCCCTTCATTAAAATGTATGCTCTTTGAAAGTAGTGATTATTTTCTTCTTTATGCCATATCCACAGTGCCAAACACTGTGCCTAATTATGTTTTCATAATCAGTGCTTCATAAATTCTTGCTGAATGATTTTAATGCTAGTTAATTGATATTTTCAAGAACAGTAAAAGATAAAGCCAAAGAAATATGTGACTGTAAAAGGAGGTAAAGACTTCATGTAACTACAATAAAAGATAATAACATTCATGCCATATTATCATCCACGATCTAAAGCAGTGGTTCTCAACCTTCCTAATGCCATGACCCTTTAATACTTGTATGTGGGCCTATCTGAATGTGGGTGGACCCACCTGAAGATGGAGAGAGGAGCAGTGTTTCTGTTTCTAAAACTACGGGAAATACGTATTTTTCGATGGCCTTAGGCAACCTCTGTGAAAGGGTTGTTTGACCCCCAAAGGGGTCACGACCCACAGGATGAGAATTGCTGATCTAAAGGGTCTGATAACCCACTGGTATATTTTTAGAAGAACTTTTTAATAATAATATCACTTGAAATTTGGATATCAGTTGCCATTCTACAAAGTAATTGCACTGTTATTTGATTCTCCCAATAATCCTGTGAGATTGGCAAAGCCAGCATAATTACCTCAGTTTTGCAGATTGAGATAAAAGGCCTACCAAAGTAAAGTTACTTGCTGCCCATGGTCAGTCTCATAGCTATAAACTCCACGATCAGGCTTTTAGCCACTGTACCACTTACTTTCATATTTAAATTATTTCCATTTTTTTTCAACTGCACTAAATTATACATTATAACAGATTTTCCAAGTCTAGTCCTCAACTCCCCTAAAATATGGAATCATGGAGATACGCTAATGTACTCCACTTAAGGGAAACCTACTACTATAGAAATGTGGACTAAATAATAATTTCACCAATACCTGAATCCTAGAGTACATAAATATAAAGAGATCCTTAAGATTAAAAAGACCATTAAAATGTATTAATAGTAATTATAACACAAAGGAGAAAAACAGAAAAGTAGGAACTTCTGTTTTTTATACAAAATGTAGTAAAATAAAGTACAAAATGTAGTAAAATAAAGTACAAATACAATTATAATATATAAAAGAGGTTTATGAAGTATATCACTACAAACATACAGTGACACACACACTTCAAAACTATATGAAATTAGTAACAAATTTAGAAAACACAGATAAAATACTGAGTATCTGCATAAACCCAAGACACAGAGACAGGTCTTGCAGAGTGAAATTGTCATCATATGTGCTTTCTGCACAGAGAAGACACTTAATAGATATCTGCTGAACTGAAATATCTAGATTAATTGCCATAAATAAAATGCAATAGATTTCAAGTCTTAGCTCATGCTTTGTTTAGAGTCATTCAAATAAAGCGCAAATTACAAAAAATTAGGATTCTTACTAAAGTGCATACATTATTGATAATAAATTAAAGAAATTATAATCACCTGACAAAATAATGACCAGGCTTATAAAAGAGACTCAACTGGAAAAGTCTTATCTGACTTAAAAGCTGAGGAAATATTGACAAGGAAATTTATTATTTTCCTTTTATCTATTTAGAAAATAAGATTTTTATATATGCAACTTGAAATCCTTTCAGCAATCAGTAAGAATCATTTGATTGTTTCTAGCACTTCAAAGTTCACCACCCACATGTACGATACCAAAATACAAAATTCAGTGACAATTCTTGTAATTTTTTGTTTTAAAAATATGCACTAAGAGCAAGAAATTTGTTACTTCCTTGGTAATAAAAGACACACCCACAACACACACACACAATCATAGATTTGGTTATTAGAGGTCATTTATTCCAACCCTCTCAATTTTACCAGTTGAAAGGATTTAGTAGCTGCTTGTTAATGTTCAGTCATTTTTCAGTCACGTCCATCTCTTTGTGACCCAATCGGAAATTTTCTTGGCAAAGATACTGTAGTGATTTGCCATTTCCTTCTCCCAGATCATTTTACAGACGAAGAAACTGAGGCAATCAAAATTAAGTGACTTGCCCAGGGTCACACTGCTGGTAAGTGTCTTAGGCCAGATTTGAACTGAGGAAGACGGTCTTCCTGATTCTAGGCCTGGAACTCTAATCTAGCCTGCCCTTAAGTAGCTTACCAAAGATCATTAGTAAGTAGGATTATAAGAACCTAGTTTTAGAGCTGAAACTGAGCTTCTAGGCTTCTTAGTCCCAAATCCTCATTTAACAGATGAAGAAGTGAGGCTCAGAGAAGTTAAAATAGGCAACATGTTCAGGTCAAATAGTGAATATGTGGCAGAGCTGGGCACTGAATCCAGGACTTCTGACCACAAATTCAATATTTTGTTTTGTTCCCTTTGTACCACACATTGCCTTTCAAATCTAGCGTTCATTCCAAAATACCAGCTACCATTCAGTATTTCCTAAAACCATAATCACTATTATTTAAATGACACCTTTTTTGTGCTGACAGTAAGGGACAGATCTCTAAGATTCTTTGCGGCTCTAAAATCCAATGATTCAAATGTCAAAGATAACTCCCTAAGAGTTGTTTCAATGTATTTGACACTACCCAAGATTAGTCAAGGAAAAACATTAAGTGTGGGTATCATGTGCCTCATCACACCTAACAAAACAACCACACTTCGTATTCAAAATCATTATTAACTATCCCATATTCCGACAGAACAACTCATTCTACTTAACATCTGAACAATTAACATATTGCGATGAATATGATTTGTTTGCTGAAAGGCTGGTAAATCTTTTCAGTTCATCACTTATGATACAAACAAACACACACAAAAATAAATAATCTTTGAACTGATAATAGTTCAGTGAAAGCTGAGACCCAAATGTGGCCCTTTGGACTAAACACAGAATTACAGATGTGACTACTTATGATTAACAAATGGATAACAACAAATACAAATTCCAATACAGATACAATAAAAATTTCCACAAAAGAATTTGCTTTATAGAAGAAATTATGGATAAATTAATAAATGCTACCAAAAGGCAACTCAATAATGATTCTAAGTAAAATAAAGCAAAATAATACATTTAGTAAAAAATAATTCAGCAAAATTGAAAATATAAAGTGCTTCTAAAATGTAGAAAAGAGAAAAAGGGTAGATAAAACAGTTTAAAAAAAAAAAACAATACAGCACTGAGGTAACTGGAAGTTAATAAAAATTCCCAACATCAGTGATCCTTTTTTAGGCTCACCATTTTATTTCTTTTTGTTTTCAGCTTAGTTACACCTTTAAACTAGTCAAACCCAATTGCCCCCCTCAAACAACAACAACTCACTATTTGGTGTTCTAACTTTATATAAAATTCGATGCTTATTTCTAGATTCTTACTAATGAATTTTGCTAATCAAAAAACAAGGCATTTCATGCTATAGTTCACAATTCTACATTATAGTCTCATTATATTCTGTTATATCACTGCTACAAGTTATGTGCTTTTAAATTATCTTTATATGACCAAAAACACAAAATAATTTTCAGGTAATATTTCAAGATGAGATTTCAATGGAGAAAATACATCAATCAACAAGCATTTATTATATGCTAGGTACCAGGCTAAAGACTGAAGATATAAAGAAAGACAAAAACATGGTCCCTGCTCTCTAGATGGTCACATTTGAATGAGGAAGACAACATATAAACAGGAAAAGGTGGTAATGTAAAACCTGTTTTTCCAGTTTGAAGTTTTCCTGATAAAAGGAATTATAAACTAAAAGGCATTATAAAATCATCACCTCGTTTTATAGAGCAATACTCATATTGTTATTCAGCAGACTTACTGTTTCTAGTTTTGCTCATCACTTAATACCTCTTAGCCAACACTAGTTTTATTATCACTCCAGTTTTCATGATATTCATTTTCAGTCTTCTAAATGAAAATATAAATACATACATCTTTCCATTTCTAACATGTATTCAGACCTTAAATAACACAGGACGATAAGTAAAATTTAGCACCAAGAGAATTTCATTCTCTTTTTAAATTCCTATTTTGTAGATGAAACTGAGAAAAAAGAAGTTATTTACTCTAGTAGAGACAGGGATACCAGTTAACATGATTTAATAGTTTTTTAAAAAGATGGTACAGCCAATATTTAAATATTTTCTTTAAAGCAAAATATTCACATTCTTTTATTAACACTCAAACTCTTAGCAGGCTTAATAACAATATTGTAGATAGTAAGAGAATATAGTTCCTTGTCCTAGGCAAGCCCAAATTCTCCACAAGTGTACTTGACCCCCTTTATCCCTTAACCTTCCCATCTTCTCCAGTATATTTTATCTTCAATAATTCTGTCTCAAATCTTCAACCTCTCTATATTTACTGGTTTCTTCTTTAATGCCCTCAAATACAACCAAGTCTTTTATCCAAAAAAAAACCAAAAACCAAACACACCAAAAAAACCCCCAAACAACCCTTCATTGGAGCCTATTACCAACCCCTTAAACTATTTCTCCTCCCATTCTCAGTCTAACTCACTGAAAAGTTGTCTATGCTTTACTGTTTCTACTTACTAACCTTTTACTCATTTCTCAATCCTTTGCAAAATAATTACTAATCATATCACTCAACTGAAACTGCTGTCTTCAAAACTACCAAAGATCTCATTCATTGTCAGATCTTTGCTCAAGATGCATCATTCTCAATTTGTCTGCTATATCTGACATTGATGACAACCCTATCTTCTCAGATACTCCTATCTTGCACGTTATCTGGATGCTTCCTCTTGGCTTGTCTCTTACATGTCCACTTACTCCTTCTCCTTTCTCTTTCCGGGCTCATTATCCATATATTTCCCTAACTATGGATATTCCTTGCAGGTTCTGCTCTAAGGCCCTTTTCTCTTTATGACTTCTAAGATCCACAAACTGAAAAAAAAATTGTAATGTATATATCTGTATATATATATATATATAAATATAATATACAATATATGTGGTTTCCTTTGTAATTCTAGGTATTTTATACTTTATGCATTTAAAAGCATTATTCTAGAAAGGGGTTCATTGGTTTCACAAGTCTGCCAAAGGGTTCAGGACTCTAAAAAGGTTAACAACCTCTAGTTTTTCTTGGTTACCAATCACCTCCCAGGGGTTTAACTATTACTTCTATGCATATACATGCATATGCATATATGTGAACCTGGTTACATCATAGAAGTTGGCTAAAAAGCAGATTTCTCTAATTTAACTTTTTTCCTATTTATACAATTAAACAAAAAAAACTGTCACATAGAAAGAATTTAAATGACATTTTTAAAAGAATTAAAAAACAAAATTTTTGTTACATTTTTTTTGTACTTTTTGTATGTATATGTAGAGATGTGTATTGTTGTTCTTTAGTTAACTCAGTCACATCCAATTCTGTGCCCCTATTGGGGTTTTCTTGGCATAGATACTCAAGTACTTGACCATTTCCTTCTCCAGCTCATTTTAGAAATGAAGAATGGGTGCAAACAGTGTGGAGTGATTTGCCCAAGGTCACACAGCTAATAAGTGTCTGAGGCTGCATTTGAACTCAGGTCCTCCTGACTCTAGACTGGTGCTCCAGTCAACTACAAGCCCTAGCTGGCCAACGAGGTGTGTTTGTGTGTAATATATACCCGTACACATGTATTATACACATACATGTCACATATACATAGAGAAACACATGTTTATAATTTAGTTATGCCCATTAGAATATGTTTTATTTTAGTTTCATATTTTTAAAAATTTTTATCTTTATTTCCTTGCATAGTGCCTGACATATAGTATAGTCTTAATAAATACCTGTTGATTGATGGAAATTTCAAGTAGAAAAAAACAGGAGAGATGCCAAGCCCTTTTTTTAAAAGATCAATTTGTTTCTTATTCTTTCATTTTTAGACTATGAACTTTCACTTTATAACCCTTAATTTCCTTGACATAGGAAGCACTGAAAGTTTTAGGAGGAAGACAATGGTAAAAAGAAGAGTATTACTTCTGTTTTTATTGTCATTGGAGAGAGAGACATTGGCACAACTCTCAATGTAAACTATCTTTGCAACTTGTCTTCAGAAAGCTAGGATCACTGACAGGGAAAGTACCTAGCCCAATCACATGGCCATTATGTGCTGGAGGTGGGACTTGATCCAAGGTCTTCCTGGCTGTAAGAGCTTTCCTCACTGTCCACAATGGCACAGTGCTTCTATCAAATTCAATATCACATAAAAATGTGAAATATAACCTATCATTCACTTCTATCTTGTGGCCTACTGATGATAGTACCATATTGTAGATAGCTACCTCTATCTCAAAAAAGCTAGCTAAAGAGCAGATTTCTAATGAATCTTTTTCCTATTTCTACATTTTTAAAAGGAAATATATATATTGGAAAAAATTTCAACTCCAATAAAAAATTTTAAAAGTGTGAAAATATAGCAAATATTTTTAAAAGAAATAGTTAAAAACCTTTCTGCAGAGTGTTTTTAAAGAACAATTAAAAATATAAAGTAATGGTGTTAATTATGGATATTATGTATAATTCACATTTACCATTCAATGGTATTATAAATTATAAACAGATGTTTATTATAAAAAGATGTCATAATAGCATATAAAATTACTTTGTAAAAGTATTATGTTCAATGAAAAGAATACAATAGCAAAAGTCAGAAAATAATAAAATGTGTAGGTTGCAGAACTTTCAGGTTTCAGTGGAACTAAATTAAAAGCAGGCTGAGATATAACTTACTAATTTACACTGTTGAAAGAATGCAAACCAAAGAAAATTAATCTGAGTCCTGGACATGTGAGTCTCATTCTCATTTCCTTTGATCATTTGTTTGACCCTTACAAATTCACTCTATCTCTGGGGCTTTAACCAGAATAATAAAGTTAACTTCTCAGAAGAGTGTTATTGATCAGTAAGATAACTGTTTAAATGAATCAAAGTCTTATGAGAAGTGCAGGATATACTCTACAATAATTCATTTCTTTTATGGAGATTAATTTATATTCAGTATATACATACCATGGGGAGAGCACTGAGGTACTTAATATTGAATGCAACTTTAAGTTTATTGTCTAAATGCTTTTAAATGTAATTTTGGAAAGAATACTAAATATTCATAACTGTGTCGATGGTAGTTAACTTTTGAAGTAATAATACTGGTATGAGGAAGGTGATAAACACAAATTTAAATTGGTTTTTAATTACCTTGGAATTATTCTTGTAGCTTAAAATACATATAATCTGATAAAAAGCTAATTGCTAACTATGTTACTAGATATTATGCATATTAATTTTATATAAAACTACTTTGATTTTAAAGCCTAAATTAACCAGTGACAGATTTTTATAACTCAAGAGTATTTAATCACGAAGTACAGGAAAATATATAATTTTTATTACTTCCTTTCTGGGAAC
The DNA here is from genome assembly GCA_028646575.1 of Pseudocheirus occidentalis. NCBI lineage: Eukaryota > Metazoa > Chordata > Mammalia > Diprotodontia > Pseudocheiridae > Pseudocheirus > Pseudocheirus occidentalis. The sequence goes on along the minus strand of CM053598.1, from coordinate 166,509,053 downwards.
GTAGAAATCAAATCTGCTTACTAATATTCTTTGCTTATATTATCTATATTGTCACACAAATTTAAGGATAAATTTAAAAATTTAAGAAGAAAAATCCTATTCTGTTCAGGTATCAGTCTTTTTTGCAAATGAACTGAATAGAATAAACTACAAACACTTTTAAGTTTCTCCAAGGCAAAAGTAAAAACTAAATAGGCTCTTTAAAGACATTTTATTCACATAAATGTTTTAGAATGTTTTAATGCTTTCAGCTCTGGTGCATTTAATTTTCTTTTTCTTTTCTTGTTGGCTAACCTTTGGCTAATCTTTCCCACTCCTATCCAACACAAAGTTGGCTAATCTTTTCCTCTCTTATCCAGCCCAAAATCTCCATGGATATCATTTGTTAGACAAATTCTTTGCAAATTCCTCTTCTATTATCATTCTAATCAGGTCCTTTGGAAACCAGCACACCTACAATAAAATCTATGTTGATGGCTTCCAAAATTTTCCAACACAAGTGACCTCTTTAAAAAAAACAACAACCCACATATGTATACGAATGTGTATGCATATATACAATACCTACACAAGATACCTACTGAATGAGAGTATATAATAACAGAATGGTATTACAGCATTGGTAATATTTTAGAATGAATTTATCAATAACAAAGATATATGAACAAATTTGAGAAATATTAGTATATACAAACAACAAATGTTTTGCTTAACTCTGCATACTATACTACTGATACAAATAAACACATAAACATCCCAATTTTATATCAGTAGTAAGAGGTAATAACCTAGTAAATACTATTACAGTATGGTCACAGAATGTATGTGAAACATTAGTTTACAAAAGATGTTTATCATTTATTATACTAAAAAACTATAGTTTATTGACATTAAATCAAAATGAAAATGCTTCATATGCATATGGTTTTACAGACTCATTATAATAACTCTATAGGATCCTCATACCACATCTTGGGAACCACTAATCTAAATACAGAAGCAGAGGAAGATCAGGGATTCATATCAAGGTTCATTAAAACTACTCATTGTTTGAGTTTTGCCCTCCCCACCCCCAAATAAGAATGTCTTTAAACAAAAATTTATCTTTTATGCTACAAGTATTTTGGAGGATGAATACTACATATGTAAAAATGCCATGTCTATGTTTTACTTTAAAAAATATTATAGGTAACTTCTTTCAGTCTAATTGGTAACTTTCTCTCAGTTTAATCCATCTCATGATGGATTAAAAACTAAAGCACCTAACAGGGATTAAAGAGATTAAAAAAAAACCCTCAAAGAACCTAGTTTTCCTATTTGATAGCTGCATCATGCAAATGCTTCTGTAATTTAGTTCCCCAAGTTCTCTCATGACTACAGAAGTAGAATTTATTTTATGTTCCTCTACAGATAGGAGAAAAGAGTAAACTACTATGAAGTCAATCCTTCGAAGAGTTAACTATCAATTCATCTTGAAACAGAAGGTTCTGACTAATACTGTCATGTATATGAAAAGTAATAACTGTTCACCATTTTATAATAAATGCAACAAATTAGGTATGTGAATCATGTGAGAAATGTTGGAATAAATGAAACAGGAATAAATTGTATTTTTTTAATATTAAAAGCTTATCCTAATTGAGAATGGTAGGCGATAATTTCAAGACTTTCAATCTTATGCAAACTGCTGATGTAATATTCTATGAACTAGAAACATAATGGCATCTATGTTATTACTATGTTATCAATTTAGAAGCTACAGTTCCTGACAGTCAATCAATCTTGGGCTGTGTAGTCATAATTTACTACTTCATTTAACTTAAAGGACATCAGACTATCCATTCTCCAAATTCTGTAAGATTCTAAATCCCAATAGAGGAAAATAAACTTTAAACATGGAAAATTTGTAATCAAAGTATATTTTCCTTCTTTTTAATCAGAATGAATACATCAATAGTTACACAGTAATAGAAAGATTAGTCAGAATTTTTAACACAAAATACCTTTTCTCTGAGCCTTGATCAATCTTATTTGGAGAGAAAAGTATTTCTCTACTCTTCATAAAATAAAAGTTGTTCCCATTTAAAAGAAGCCATTTTCTAAAAGAAACAAGTCTTAGATTTGGAAGGAAGCTCATTTAATTTCAATTACCTTCATTTATAAAACTGCTAAAGATAATTTGACTCTTTAATATCTAGTTTTCATTTATTTTTACCAATTGTTATTTCATGGTTGTAATCATAAACTAATGAAAGTTCACCATTTTTTTCAAAAACTCTAATAAAAATAAAAATATGAAAAGCCTATTGAAGAATGATGAAAATCAAACGCTGCAGTCTACTTGATTGAGGCATATTTCAGGTGATCAAAAGGACAACTGGAATCATGTTTCTTGGAAATAGCAGCTTGGTTGCCAAGAAACAATTAATTAGCCTTTTTTGTTGTTTTAAATATGCTAAGATATCTGTGGAATCTGGCAATGTTAAACACTGACAGTTAAAGAGTTGCACTGATATGAATTCAGAAAGAATTATGAACTAACAAAAGCCATGTTTTAAAAAATATGAACAGAAAATGAAAAGAACTGAGTCAAGATGCATTAAGCACTCTCATGGATTTTACAAAAACTAAATTATGTAGAAAGAATAAAACAAGCTGAGAGGTGGGAAAAATCTTTACATTAAATGTTACTTATAACTTAGAGAGGGGAAAAAGGCAAATATAAAGAGCAAGAACCATTATCAGTAAATAAATGGTCAAAGGAGAACAGTTTTGAAGGACAGAATGCAAAATATTAACATCTACAAAAATATGCTCCAAATCAACACAATTCTACAAGGTTAAAAATGCAAAATAAATACCTCACACACTGGAAATTTTCAAAGATAATAAAAAAAATTTTAAAAAGGAAAGAGTCACCGTTAGAAGGAACATGGGAACACAAGCACAGAAATATACAACTCAACCACGAACTGATCCAAATATTCTGGAGGACAATTTGGAATTATGCAAGAAAAGTGACTAAACTGTGATATTACCTTTTGACACAGAAATCCTGGCCATACCCTATGGAGGTTAAAGACGGAAACAAAGGTTCATTATTTACCTAAATATTTGTATCAGCACTATTGGTGATAATAAATAAGTGGAAAAGTGTCTACCCTTGAACGGCAGTATGGTTTAACAAACTACGGTATTGAAACATAACAGAAAATTACTTGGGAGGAAGAAATGACATACAAAAGAATTCAGAAAACCATGGGGAGGTTTAAATGAACTGATGGAAGAGTAAAGTAAGCAGAACCAAGAAAACAAAATGCAAAATGACTAAACAATATAAATGGAAATAAAACAAAACAAAACTGAGTACTGAATGCTTACGATAAGCAAGTTTGACACTGAGGAAGAGCTGAAGAAATGTACCACATTCTCTTCTTTGTAAGGGTAGAAAAGTAAAGTTATGGCACAATGTAGTTGATGTATTGATTCGTTTAATTATTCTTTCTTCCTCATTTAAAAAATTCTGTGTTAGAAAATATAGTTTTCTGGGTAGGGAAAGGAGCAGTAACAAATTTAGAATTTTAAGTGATGTAAACAAAAAAATTTCAAAAAGAGGATGAGAAATTTAGAGGAAAATGGGAAGGTTTACATAAACTAATAAAGAAAAAACAGAAGCGGAGCAACAGTATACAAATGAACAACAATATAAGTGAAAAGATAACTAAATGGAAGTCAATTGCTAAATAAGTGAACATCAATAACATTTTTATTCTTTCTCTTTCAAGTGAGGAAGGAAGATTGCTTTATTCTCTATCACATATGGTCACTGCATCAGTGGTTTTGCTGAATTGTTCTTTGCTACAAGAAAAGATTCAATGACAGATTTTGAAAGCAGAAATAATACTTCCAAAAATGACTTATGTAAGAACAAAAAAAGAATCAATAAAACTTAGGGTTTTTTTAAGCTAATAACTCCCACACATTAAAATAAAAATTAATAGTTTAAAAATTCAATTAAAAGCAATTACTGTGGAAAGGATTGGGAAAGAGAACCCAAATGCTCTTAAACAACATTAATTTTATGTTAATTATCTTATTTTGATGACTTGACCTTTTCTTAGCTTCCTTAATAAAAAAGTTAAGGTGTAGTGATTTACATACAGGATGTCTTACTGAAGTTTTAAGCTTTAACAGCTTAAAGACTTTTAGGAATTTAATCATCATGCTCTGCAAACCAAACAAAAACAAAAACCCTAAAGAAACCATTTTTTTCTCTCTAATTGGAAAAAAAAACCAGTAACAACCATTTAGAACACATTGCAGTTAATTTCTTGGGTACATTATCTTCCAGGAGGAGCTAGGTAGTATAGTGGATAAAAAAGCCCAGCCTGGAGTCAGGAAGACCTGAGTTCAAATTTGGCCTCAGATACTTGCTTAGCTGTGTGACCCTAGACAAGTCATTTAACCCTGCTTGTCTCAGTTTCTTCATTTTTAAAATGAGCTGGAGAAGGAAATAAACCACTTTTGCATCTTTACCAAGAAGAACCCAAATGGTGCCAGGTTGTGGAGAGTTGGACGTGACTGAAACACTGAACAACAACAACAACAAAAAAAAGCTTTCTCTGCTAAACCCTTAACTGAAATCATATCAAAAAATATAAAAAATGCTGACTCAGAGAACTATAAGATTGCTAAAGTACAGACTGTTTTTCTGCATGTAATTTAAATATGTTAATGCTAAAATTAAAGAATTGGTTATGTAGATCATAACTTCTAAAGATAAACATCTTGAAAACATTGACAAAGATGATAAAAACATAAACGGTCATTGTCCAGAGGTCTATGGGAATACAGGCACACTACTATATTAATGGCACATCTGTGAATTAGTCCAATCTTTCTAGGAAACAATACAGAACAATTAATAGTGCCTGCCACATACCTGGCACTTAAATCCTTGCTGACTTCACTTGAGTTGGAATTATGCAAATAATATAATCAAATTATACATAGTCTTTGATCCAGATATCCCAACACTGAGTTATAAAATGGAAACCTTTTTAAGAAATGTTCTGTAATATAACAATTCATATTATCATCACCACTAATACCTGAGATGTCCTCAGTCCTTAATGACTGAAGACAAGGCATGAACTATTCTCTGTATATCTAGCAATTATCCTCCCAAAGTGACCAATACACATTTCAACACTAAGCATAAATCATTCAAAACATGAATATCTGTTAATAAGGTTTCAAAAGAATTGATGCCATTGACCTGGTTAAAATCTGCAGACCTAAATTCTGCAAGAACTTATTTTCTATTGCATATTTCTATGCATCGTGAAAGAAAAAATATATATATACTTTGATTAGATATTTCTATTCAACCTCTACTACTAATGTCTCATTACAACATAGAGAAGACCTAGGTATTTAACAGGTATACCAATACAGCACAAATTCTGTGATACTATGGCACACCACAGAAATTTGATGGTTAGCCACGGAGACTCATGGATAGTTTATTCACTAAGGTATCACAGGCTTTTCAAGATCAGTGGGAATATCAATATTGATATCACCACAGATCTTTTGAAGCAATCAAGTACAGTTATCTTCACTGTAGGTTAATAAATAATTTATAAACAAACTGAATTAGAAAATTGGATATATATGGAAATCTAAAAGTATATTTTATGTTTAAAAAGAACCACAGGGTAAACCATTCTCTAAGTTGTAGATAGCCTGTGGAATGGTTAAAAAATATGAGGTACATGAATATTTACCTGAAAACTTTCAGAAATTCTTCCACTGCATTAAGCAAAGTGTGCCAATATAGAGAGTAAAATGTTATGGTTATAAGAAGTGAATTCCACATTTCACAAATTGTATTTTAAAGTATTTATAATATATTACATAATATATATTATATTATCACATAATGTAATATATGATATATAACATATTTTCATATCCTAACTTCATCCCTGCTCTTAGTTATGAGAACGTGGACATTCATAAATACAATTTATGTTTAGATAATTTATCTATATCTTTTCTATTAAATTAATTTGTGAGTTCCAAATGAGGAAGTGCCAAATCTTGTTCAATTTTTGTGATTTCTCCCCCTCAACACTTTACACATAAGCATATTTGCTCAGAAATATGTGAATGAATTCAGATATTGCAATATCTGGAGACCATATGTTACAATGGAAAGAGAAATACTAAAGCCTTGAACAAAGGTTTTCATCCAACCTCTGCCTCTGGCTCTGTGGGCCTGGATAACAGTAGTTTCTTCTCCAAGTTTGAAAAGAATTAAAATATATATATATATGTATATATGTATGTAAGAATTTCTAACTTTCTCTCCTATTGGATAAGGTTAAAATATTCTATTTGTTATTTTTTTAATTAAATAACATATTTTGGATTAATTCCTGAGTTTAAAATTCACAAAGATTACTTATTTTTCAAAGTGCTGTTGAAGAAAAATAACCTAAATATATGTGTTTGTTAAAATAAAATGACAGAAATATGTGCTGTTTTGAATAAAGGCTTTCAGCATTCTGAAACAGCATTAAAAAAAAACCCTCACATACAGACATAATTAACTTGTTTGCTTAGAAGTGGCCAACTTTCTTTACTTCTTAGTTGTCTGCTTCAAGTGAATGATATAAAGAAAATCACCCAAGTATCATTCAATTTATTCATGTCTCTAAAATTAATCTTTTAAAAATAATCACTTTAAAAAGTGAAGCTTATATCAACCAATTAATCAATAAGTACTTAATAACTGCCTACTCTATTAGGGTCAGGGGCGCGAAACCTTCAGCCTTGAGACCACATGTGGGCTCTCTAGGTCCTCAATTGCAGACCTTTGAATTTGAAGGGCCCCTTGAATTGCAGAAAGCCATGTGTGACTTTGAGGCCACAGGTTACACAATTGTCAGCTAGGCGCTGTGGCAAACACAGAAGCTACAAATACAATAAATGATACCCTCCTTACTGGCAATGAACAAGGAACTGAAACAATATATATTAAGATTCACTAAAACTAGAATATACTTTATACAGAAAAAAATTAACTCTAATTCTAGTAATCTATAAAATTTTGTCAATTTCACATATTCCTCCAGTTACCATAGGGAATGTTAATATTTGTTTGTAAAGTGTACAATCAAAAATTGGTTGCTTTCAGAGGATTACAGCTAAAAATCAAATTCCAATCCATTGGTCTACTGAAACAAATACAACTTATGTGTAAGTTCTTTTCAAATTCTACGGTATATATACACTTAAAACAGATAAAGGAAAAATATAAAGAAAATTAACTGCCATGTTTAGTTATATACTTGTTTCATATTGCCCTAATCATTTTCAATTTAATCTCTCTGAGTATCAAAATAAAGTGAGCAGTATACTGTATCACAGCTCCAAATACACAAAGAGGGACATTCCAAAAGAAAACAGACAATTAAGAAATGTCTGACAATAGAGATTTGGGGGCTTTTCTTTTCTTTTCTTTTTTTTTTTTTACTATATTCATTTTATTTCTTGCTAAGAATACTTCAGGTAAATAAGAATTAAAATGAAACCCTAATACTATTTGAAAAGCTTAACTAAAATTAACCCTACACAGTTAGAGATAAGATTTTACCAAATTTAGTTGTGAAGTTTTGAAGCTTGACAACTAACCACAACTAACAGCATCTACAGATGGCTTCCTGCTTATTACCTTTTTATAATACTACAAACCTTCAGAGTAAACACTTTCACAAACCTGAGCTATATATAGCTTAACTTCAAATTTCTCTTTCCTAAAGTACAATATATATATATATATATATATATATATATATATATATATATATAGTAATATATAATATGGTCTATCAATTATTATTACAGTTAAAGAGCTGGAAAAAGAAGAGATAGGTAAGATTTAGAAATTCTTATGATTTTTCCCAGTGTTGGGCATTTAAGCCATTGGTGGAAATAAGAAAATGATCTAGAAAAAAAAATGAACTCATGTACTCTGCATATTTACTAACTTACCATGGTATCACAAAAGCACTGAGAGTCTAGTAAAGTGTAATTTTCTTAAAGCAATGGATTTTAAATGCTGAATATAATATATATATATATGTATATATATATATATATATATATTCATTGGATTTGTATATGAAAAGGGTGCATATGTGTATATATATATATGTGTGGATATACATGCAACTGTATATGTCTCTATATAATATCTACATACAAACATGGAGAAATTGATAGGTGCAATTTTAAGCTATTAAAGCTTTAAAATGCATTAAGATTTTTTGGATTCTTGATGGATATGTGTGTATGTACCTATAATACATACAAATACACATATATGTCTACAGATATAAATAAACTATGTATATAAACACACATATATATGTGTATATATACATATACACATAGATACACAAAATAAAATTCCTGGTATTACCTAAAGCAGAAAATTCTCTAAGAATACAAGCTATTGCCAATTGGCAATGAGGAGTTTCATAACTGGGAGTTCCCTTGATGAAATCACAGGTCCAGTTAAGAGAAGAATTAAACTAATCTAGACAACAGCCCAGATAAAAATTCTTTTTAAATTGTAGGAGTAATTTCCTTTTTTCTAATTGATTTTACATTCATATCATGACATTAACTTTAGATTGTAAGCTCACTGAAGGCAGGGACTGCCTTTTTATTAATTGCAACCTAGTATTTATGCTTAGCACAGTGCCTGGTGCTTAATACATGTTGATTAGATTAGACACAGTTAAGAATATTAATTATATTCTTGCACTTAAAAGTTTTTATCTTGCAAAGGACTCAGAAGAAAAATCTTACTACATAAGTTAAAGTGATATACAGAAAACATCTCAACAGGATCAAAGATCCCTTTTATAACTCCAAATAATCATTACTGGACATATGACAAACGTAATGTGCAAAGACTAAAAACCGTCATCTGCGTTGTAAGAATAACATGAGTATGATGCACTTGTATTCAAAAGAATGTGCGTGCGTAATGTGAAGGAGATTTAAATTCATGTGATACATGTTTTTGGAGCATAACTCTATGTGAGGCAGACTTTAATCATTATCTGCATTCACTTAAATACTAGTTATCAAAATACAGATGTTTTCAAGTATCAACTTTAACTTATGTATCCTTACATTCAACCATTCTTAAAACATTCAATTATACATAACTTTAGGGTTCTTTTCTATACAAAATTACCTTAGAATCTTCTCACAGAGAAATGTAGGAACACACATAAAACTTTTAAAATCTGATAAATTATACTAGTCTTCTAATATACAAAATTACAAAGCAATGGATGGTATAACGATGAACTATAAAGATGGATATTAACAGTCACTAATATAGAACTTTTTATAACATATACATGTAAACAAAGAAACAAATAACATGACAAACCATAACACAAGTCAACATTTTTGTGAACTTGCTTTTACAAAAGGAAAAAAGAAAGGAGCAAATTTGGTGGTAGGGGTAGACTAAATACACAATACATAAACTTTCCCATATTTACTGGGATTTCCCCTTATAGTTTGTCTCATTAAGGTAAAAAAGTACAAGCTCAATGTTTAAAAAAAAAAGAAAGAAAACAAGTTATATCACAAATTGGCTATGTTGTATTCATTTGACAAGGACAATCAACAGACTTAAAATATTTTACAATGCAAAAAATACTACAAGCAAAACTAGTTAGGATGACCCCATTTAAATATTAGGTGATTAGCTATTTTAAGAATATGGCTCTAGAAGCTCATAGAACACGGCAGTGATTATATGAAAATAATTCCAGCACAATGGTTTATTTAAAATGTAAAAAGTTTTTATTAAAGCATTTTAGATTCAAGTTTTTAAAATTTTTAGTGTATATTTCCTATGTATTTATGGGGTGAATCCATCCAAATGTGTTAGTCCAAAGGCTATCAAGCACAGATTATGTTACTTTTTAGCAAAATTTGGTGCCAGAGTTATCAGCATTAAATTTAAGATAGTCATGAAAGTTAGTTTTTGAAGAAAAGTTCCCAATTATAGTATATAGCCCTCTCACATTGGATTTTCCAGTCTAGGATGGGTACACAAGAAACTTACAGTCTATGTAGCACTCCTAGTCAGTTTCACTCTGCAGATGGCACAGTGGAGAAATACCTTCTGTACAGGACCATGTACAATTTCTTCTGCAGCTGTCAGCACCTAGGGGAAAGTGCGCTGTTAAACAGTTGCTGCGTTCCACCTCAGAAGTGGCTGCAATTCGGTGGTGGGTGAAGTGATTCCTGTACATATATACAGGGATGAAAAGTACTATATAAATGAATTATTTAAGAACAAGAATAGCTGTCTAAAAATTGTGACCACCATGAAACAGAAAACAACAGAAAGTCACAAGTATCCCGCACATATGGGCTAACTAGATTGCACTAAATTTCTAAATGTCAAGAATGATTGAAGGGAAAAACAAAATGATTGGAAACAGTCACTATACTCCACAGTATGATAGAATATTGCAATATCAAAAGACAAAAGTTTAAAGTGCAAAATCAAATATGTATAGCAACATGCAATGTATTTCCTATAATCTACAAAATGTATAAATAATAATATTGACTATATTTTGTAAATTTGAAGTTTTCTAAAATTAAGGAAATTAGTAAAGTATCACATTTGGAAAATCCATGTTGTGAGGTTATCTTCTTGGCATCTATTGGCTCCTGACATCTCAAGCTGGAAGGGACCTTAGAGGCCGCCTAGTCTAATCTCCAAGGAAATTGCTCCCAGCACCCCAAACTGTCTTAATCAAAGGTCATTCAGCTAAAAAATGGCAAAGACAGATTTCAAACTCAAGTCCTGTAACTGAAAGGTAAGCACTTTTTCCACAACCCTGCATTAATCCTATTAAAAGACAAAGTAAGTAAAATCATGCAAATCAAAGACCAAATAACAAGTAAAATAGTGATTTTAAAATGTCTCTATGGAATTCTTAAAACATTCCAATAATGAATCCATTATTTTACCCAATTTACAAAGTGAAAGAAAGCATGGCAAAGGTAAAAACACTCATTATTAATATCAAGTCCTAACTCTTAGTATCATTTAAATGTGATATCTACTTTATTACGAAAAATTGTCAATATGGCTTCGCTTAAATGAATAAACATACCACCTTTCCTACATTTCTTTTCTGTGATGAGTCAGAGGAAAAAGTGTCAAATATAAATATGATATGGATCACAGGAATGGGAAATGCTATCTACCCCATTTTTCCTACCTCTAGATACAACTATATCTATCCTCATTCTAAAGAGGTATTTTCTATGGGTTTACTTAATTTGTGTAATTACCAGGCCATCTTTTTAAATCACGTTGTAATAAAACTAAATCCATATGTTAAAAATTTTCCCATACATCTAACATAAGTCTCATCACCTTGGAAATTATTTATCTCTGTGAGGATTAAGGCAGATGACTGACAAATTCCTTTAAAAATAAAACTTTAATTTGCCAAATATTGTAAAAAGATGACTAATAAAAGTATGACTAAATAAGCAGAATTATTAACTGTCATCCGCTACCATGTAAATACAGAATACCTACCTTCAAAGGTTACCAGCTCTTTAGTTGTAAGAAATTCCATCTTTACTAATACTTTTCTTGTGTAACTCAAATTACACAACATTGCTAATTTGCCAATGTCCCCTGGAAAACAATTAATCAGGCCCTACTATCTATACATATGTACACTGACACAAGGACCAATCATGAACATAGTATTGTAATTGGAGAACCCTAGTGTAAATATATTGATTGTGGGAGTCAGAACTAGGTCCACTGATACCTACTTGAATAGTCACTTTCCTGGAACAGAGAAAGATAGTAAAAAATAAAATCTGATTTCACATTTGTTATCATATTAGCTATTTCATATTAGTTATGTGAACATGCACTATAAAAACAAGTACAAAATATCTCTTCCTTTCGGTACCTTCTTTTGGAAGAATATTATAGTGTTATAAAAAGTATAAACATGAAAGTAAATATGGAAAGAGCCACATTAAATGGTGCAAAGTGAGATCAATGTTATGATATCTGTATATGCTTGGCACATAGTAGGCAATTAATAAATATTAAGTGATTGATTGGTATGTATGTATATAACTATATATAACATAACTATATTTAAAAACACTTTTTTTCAAAGAACTTCAGATAGACCTGAATATAAACATTTTTCCTTTGGTTATTTAATTTTGTTCTGCTTTGTTGAATGCTAGTTTTTCTATATGATTTTACTCCCTATTTAATATGTTTATTGTATTGTTTTTTACTGATGGTTATTAAGACCAATTGGTATTCTAAGAGATGTAAAAATAAATTAATACAGTCCTTGTCTTCAAGGACTTTAGCCCACATGGAATGAGAATTATACATATATAAAATTGTATATGTATACATAACACACATATAATATATAATTGCATGTGTACAACATGTATATATGCACGTGTGTATATGTATATACATGTTTATATATACATGTACATACAAGTGTACATAATTGTAAAATGTGTCATATATGTATGTAACTTTTAAATGATGACTGGAATAGTGAGAAGAGGCTTCATGGAATTGGTGGAATTTAGCTTGTGCTGTGAATGATGAGCAATATTTGTATACGCAGGGAGGAAAAAAGGCATTTCAGGCAATAGAAACAATGTGCACAAAAATTAAGTGAACAAAGACATTATTTCTGGACTTGAGAGATAACCAGTATCAGTAAAGTGGAAGGTACATGTTAATAAGAAACAAGAAAGAAGATTAAATAGGTAGGATGGGGACAGGTTAGGTTGAGTCTTAAAAAACCAAGGAAGGATATAAGACTTTAAGTTCTAAAAAAAATATGTACACAGTATAGAATGGAGTAAGGGAGGGATGTGATTAAGGAAATGTTAAGGGAAGACTAATCAGAGAGTGATATTAAAGATATATTTGGGAAAATGGCGAGAGAGGAGACTAGATTCAGGGAGGGGAGGTAAGATAATACATATACATGGGGAAGTGAGTACCTAGATTAGTCAATTGAGAGAAGAGATATTCTGAACTGAAATGGAAATAATTGATATAACCTGATGATCACCAGGATAAAGATAAAAATATAATGACTAAAACTTCACATTGTAGGCAGCTATCGTTTTCTTATTTTTCCCCCCTCATGTCGCTACTGTAAGATCACTGAGCTGTGCACATTAGTTTCAGTGATAATGAAGCTGGAAGCCTGACTGCAAAAAGTTAAGAAAGTGAACGTAAAGGAAACGGCAGTGCTGATTATAGATGGCCTTCTTAAGAAGCTTAGCTACCAAAGGGAAGAAAGATATGGAATGATAGTTACTGAGAATGAGTGGATCAAGGGACTGTAATTTTGAGGGGGAGCGGGCATACATATTTATAAGTAGTATGGAAACAGACAATAGATAGGGATAGTTTAAAAATATAAGGATGATAATGGGGTTGAGATTCTGGAACAGATGGGATGGAATGAGATGACTTGTGACAAAAAGGGTCACTGTCTCTTATGAGATGGGTGTGAAGGAGAAGATAGTGGTAAAAGGCATATAAATGATATGAGATGAGGAGATAATAAGGAGTTCATATCCTTATTCAGAAAGATAATTGAAAAGTAGATGATTACTCAAAGTATTCTGAAGGATATAAGTACTACATATATATACTCTGTGGCCCAGAATCTGAAGTGATGGGTTCACAAAGCTGGGGCTTAATTTATCAGTATTAATCATTTTAATATTGTCTCATGGTCCCCTTGAGGGATTTCTGTAGGAACATAAGAATTGGGTTTATGTCTTTCTAAGATCTTGTAGCTCTCATGTAGCACTAAGGCTACCAACATATTAAATATAGACTTATTTTATTTAATGCAACACAACAGACATTTATTTACAAAGTGCCTTCTACATGCCAAGGAAGGGGGATACAATGAATAAACACATAGTCTATATGCTCAGGAGGCAAAACCCACAAAAGAGTCTTACCCAAACCCATGAAAAAATCAACACTACTCATTTTCCCTACCTAGGAGAACTCTGCCTTCCCTAGAGACAAAAAGAAACTTCTAAACTTCTATATTATCTTTGTATAGGCTCTGATTCATACAGAAAGGGCTCAGAGATTCTGAAAAGATTCTGAAAAATTCACTTGATTGTATTCCTGATTCTTTACTGCTATATTTCTTCCTTTAATGTCAGATATTGCTAGGAATACAGTGCTAGGAGAGATAGGTCATTAGACATTCACTGCCACTCCTGGGGAATAATTCACAGTATGTATGTAGCCCCCATCTATTTCTATGTCCGAATTTGACTTCTTTTAAAAAGGCCTGGTCTAGTAAGGTAATTCAAAAGTAACTAACACCAATGGTTTCATTAGCAGGATAAGAAGGACTCATGGGGTGCTGATATTTTATCCAAGGAATCCACTATTCATAGCAAAGGTAAGAAAGGATCACCATCATCATTTACATGCATCATGTGCCAGGCACTGTGCACATATACCTAGCAGTGACGCTCTAAATATTCCTTGACTTAGCATTCCATCTCTTGCTGTCTGTCTAAATACCCTTCCACCTCACACCATCCCCTGAATCCTAAACTTCTTTTAAGGATTGACTTAGCTGTCATCTCTTACTTGAGGCTTTCCCCCAATTCCCTCAGTTGTGAGTACTCTTTATCTCAATTACTTTGTATTTCTAGCCATGTGCAGGTTACAAATCCAACGGTTACATATCCAACCGATAGAATGTAAGCTCCTTGAGGTAATAAAAATTTTATTTATTTTTTATTTCTTGTGCTTCATACAGTACATTATGCATAGTAAGAGCTTAATAAGTTTGATGAATTCAATTGACAGTCGATAAAGGTCTATTTACTTCTCTACCTGGGAGACTAAAGATTTTATTTTCCTAGGCTAAAAATAAACAGAAATTAGGAGAGTAGAAATAGCCATGGTCATAACTGCTTTTCTACCAGGCTTTGCAGTGAAAGAAAATTGACATATCTTCTAAACCAAGCATTTCAATAATAAAGAAATTTTGTTCCTGCCATTGAACCAAAGAACAGCATACATGGTCATACATGGCTTTGTTCTTCTTGGCTATTATTTTTTGAGGGAGATACAAGTTTGAGAGAATGACTTTACAGGAAGGAGTAATAAGGAACACACACACACACACACACACACACACACACACACACACACACATTGATACCACTGCTTTTGAGTTCTCCCTTAGTTCTGAACTTCCTCTGAATGTCCAATGGCATTTCAAAGAAGAGATGAAATACAGCCTACTCCAAACCTTTCTCATTCTTTACCAACACCAGCTGACATGGGAAAGTAATTTCCTGTTTCACTGTGCTGACAGTACATCTCCCAGATCCAGAAATTATGTCCTCAGCAGGAAGGCAAGAAGCTTCTGCCTACAACGAGGAAGTGGAAGCATAGCAAAATTGTGCTAAATTGGGATGATCTTTTTTTGTAATGGAAAGGAAAAATCTCTTAGTCTATGAGGAACTGACTGAATATGATAGTAAATTATTCAAAATTCAAATGACTGACCATAATACTTTTTCTTATGTGAATTATCTATTTGTAATTTTAAATAATACTGAAAAATAATGGAGTTCCAGCTATTTGAGGAGTTATAAATAAGAAAGGAAAAGTAAACTCAATTTAAGTCAATTAAATGTGTTTCTTGTTCCTTAATTTTTTTTTCATGTTTTGAAATTTCATGCTAAGATTCCATCAATAATTGCCAATTCTTTCCCAAATGAATTACCTACATTAGTGGTTGTGACTGATAATCAGACATGTTCCACTTCTACTACAAAACCATTTTTCTTACTCAGGACAATTTTTAATTTTTGAAATAACAACCAAAATGGTCGTTCAAAATTATCATATTAAAATATAGGGGTTACATCATTTTAAACACCTTTGAAAGTTGGAAAAATGAAAAATAATGTAATTATGTTGACTACTTTACAAAGAGAAAACAAGAAATTCGTATAATTCACCATAAATTCTAGTAATGTCTCATCTGTCTAAAATCAACATGGAATGAGTTGATTTACATAGGTAGAATTTTTAGATCATTAAAGCTTTTACCTTCCCCCAACCTATTTCTGTCATATTTAACACATTTCCC
Source organism: Pseudocheirus occidentalis (assembly GCA_028646575.1). NCBI lineage: Eukaryota > Metazoa > Chordata > Mammalia > Diprotodontia > Pseudocheiridae > Pseudocheirus > Pseudocheirus occidentalis. The sequence goes on along the minus strand of CM053598.1, from coordinate 166,492,767 downwards.
TAAAATGCATTTAACTATGCTTCTTAAATACAGTTTAGAAAACAACTGGGGTAGTATAGTCTTAATTGATTTTCCTGTGGTTCCACTCACCATTTCTGTAACTTTCCACTCCAAAAACACACTGCTTCTCTATGTGTTGTCTTCACCATTAGAATAAAAGCTCCATAAGGTATGATCTACCTTTGTTTTTGTTTTTATAGTCCCAGGCAGCATAATGTTTAACACATAATATGTAATTAATAAATAATTTTTCATTAATTCATTTGTGGTTTTTGTGCGTGTGGTTAGGATGGGGGATAGTGACCAGACTGATTTTACTGACACAAGAAATTTCCAAATGAGGAAATTACCTCTACCAATGCACCTTCTTAATAACTTAGAATCTTAGAGAGTTGCAAGAGAAGTTTTACGACCTCCCTAGGATCACATACCTAGTATATGTCAGACGTCAGACTTAAACATGGGTTTTTCCTGCTGTTAAGGGCTGCTGTTCTGTCCACAATACCAGGCTGCCATGGAAGCACAGATACATATATGCTATATCCAAATGAAATGATAAATTGTCGGAGAACATCTTTTAAATATGTTAAAACTCTAGGCAAGCACAATGATTAGTATTTTGCTGTAAATAATCTCTCTCAAGGAAAGTTGCCTTTTCAATGTTAATTTTTTAGAATAACCAATCAATATTTAAGTGCTTTCAGGTACTGTGCTAAAGCACTAGAGATACAAATAATCACATTTATAAATTCAAAAGGATTGTCATTCCACAAGATTAGGGAAAGTATGATTTAGGTGAGTCAAAAATTCTAGTTAATAGAGCTAGCATAGAAATACTATTTTATTAATCTTTAAAGAATTAAAATATGATAACTCACAAAAGAAATTGGCCCTAAAATATGGGTGAAATACACACACATATGAAAATGTGTATCATACTCTAGAATTTCAAAATGCATATGGGTCACTTCTTATTGATATAAAACACTGCAACTATATCAAAGTTAATATAAAGTGTTGGTTAATAAAGTATCAACTAACAAAATTTTCTGCATGAAGAATTAGGTCATATGAGTTTTCCCAAAACATAATCACCTTATATAATGTGAGATTAATTGTATTTTTTAAACAAAGATATCATTGACCTAAATATCACTCCACCAAACACTTGCTGCATAATTTACATTATTTCTCTGCTTCATTTCTAAAAATATGCCCACTGCTTTAGCCTGTGGTAATTTATTAACTATGCATAATAGAATTAATATATGATAGTCACATAAAACAAGGTCTGGAAAGGTTCACTATACAAAATGCCACATTTATTTGCAGACATTCTTTTTGCCTGTATGTAAAAATTGTAAACTTCTGAAAAAAATCAAATATTTGTTCCCACATAATTCTAACATCACCACCAGGTGCCTAATTTGTTCTTACAAAGAGGAAAAGTTACTATAAATTAAAGGTATAATCACTGCTTTGCCCTTCATTGATTCAGGCAAGGAAAAGAGTCAGTATTCATTCTTTTCATTCCAGACCAGATTTTCCATGCCCAATATATCATATCCTTTTGCCCAAGTAATGTACTTCAATTCATTTGGAATACCATAGGAAAATGTGAACAGTAAATAATAATAACTCTCTGGTCTTTCTAGTTCTGAAACCAGTGGCTCTTAAGGTGTATATGCACACTAATTACACGAATTCATATCCTTATTTAAGACTATCTTTGATCCTAACATTACTTTCAAAGAATGAGACACTGCTGTAGACAAGAAATGCCATATGTCTGAATTCCAAATAACAGTAAATGAGAGGGAAAAAAAGAAACAGTTATGGAAACCATTAAAGGTGGTCTAAAGGTGTATTAAGACCCTGGCTGTTATGTAATACATGGATACTACTGCTATTTATGATTTCAGAGTAAAATTATTGAGGTTAAAGGGGAGCAAGAACATTATTACAATAAGGAAAGAAACAGGGACCTAAGTAATAGGAACCTATGATTTCACTGATATGAAAGATCCCCTTAGAGTAATGTAGGTCAGCACCTTCTTTGCAAGTTGTAATATTAGAGAGTTACTCAGTGCACCGAGAAGTAGTTACTTGTCCAGGATAATGAAATTACTCTGTTAGAGGTGGAACTTCAACTTAGGTCTCTTTAGTTCCAAGTCTCCTGATTCCATTACTTGTGATAATTGGTAATACTGTGGTAATTGTTTCAATAGGTAAAATTTTAATCTATATTTGCAGTATACCAAAGCTTCAGGACTTACTGCTTTCTGACCATCTCTCTGGACCAAAGGTGTTCAATTTTCAAATCTGAATGAAGTTTTAAATGTAGACTTCATCTTAAAACCACTTCAAAAAAGAGTAGAAAACTAATAATATCCAGACAAATCTGGGATGCTTGGCCAAATATCCTTGCTTCTAGAAATTTGTATATTGCTTTTAGAGGAATTATTATTTATATCAGTATGAAAAAATTACATTTGAGATAGTTTATATTATTTATGCAAATGACCTTAGTGAGAAAATGCTAAGTTTAAATTATTTTAAAATCAATATGTTGCTATACCTCCTACTATGATAAATAATCTGATCCTACTGTTAAAAGTTATTAAGTAGGGGCGTCTAGGTAGTGCAGTGAATAGAGAACTGGCCCTTGAGTCAGGAGGACCTGAGTTCAAATCCAACCTTGGACACTTAACACTTACTAGTCATGTGACTTTGGGCAAGTCACTTAACTCTAAATGCCCTGCCCTCCCCCCTCCAAAAAGCAAAAAAATAAATATAAAAGTAATTAAGTATGCCAAATTTATAAAGAACTTAAAAAACTGAGTTCCTCCAACCTACATTATGCTCTGAAATTTACAAGTAGAATTATCTTTAATCTATTTATAAATTTTTTAGACATTACAGTTCTGTAGGTAAACTTGCAATTACACCATTTCAGTACCTATTAATAGTAGAATGCATTATTTTTGGACATTGAAACAACTAGTGACTTTGACTTTATCATGAATTTCATATCTTTCTGTTACTTCTTAAACCTGAAAACTATTATGCTAGGTTGGAAAATACCAAATATTGTTATATACATATCTAACTGTTTAATCCCCCTTCTCCACATACAATTAATTGCTATCTCTTTTAACTAAAAGCTACTATTAGATAATAACCTTCTATCATCTAGCCTCCATACCAAAATTAAATTTCTAAAGCAAAGTTCTGTGATTGTTACTCTCCTGCACAAGAAGCTTCAATGATTTCCTACTGCTTCTAAAATAAAATTTAAACTCCTTTGTTTTACATTTATAGTTCTTTACACTCTAGCTTCAAAACATTTTTCCAGGATAATTACATATTACCTTAGCACTGTATGTTTCAATGCAATACACCACTAGTAGTAGCTCAAACTCTTTGTGGGCTAGGTATGTTTACATTTTCTCTGCATCTCTAGTACCTAGCAGTGCTTAGCATGTAGTAGGCAGTTAATAAATGCTTATTGATTAACTATTAAAAAATAAGGGTTGAGTTCCAGGAAGCAGCACTTACTTGCTTCACTCACTGGACATTAATTACATATTGCCTCACATTGTTAACTACCTTATAAATGTCCATATATCTTATTTTCCCAACCAGATAAGCTCCTTGACATCAAAGACCATGTCTTCCTTTTATTTATATATTCCCATAGTGCCTATTCTTTAAAAGCACAGGAATTCAATATATGAAGTGATAAATAATTTAACCAAACACATCTGGCCTCAAAGATCATATATGAGAATGCATCTCCTTTCCTTCTTTTGAGGGGAATTAAGAGTGCGGAATATTGCCTATAAGGTCAACAATATAAGACTTGGTTGATGCATAGTTTAGTTTTTCTGAAATGTTTTTGTTTCTACTTTTTTTATTCTTTGTTATAAGGAATAGATTTCAGGAAAAGGGAGATGGAATATGTTGGAAAATAAAAGAACAAAACCAAAAGATATCAATTAAAATTTAAATTAAAAAACCTCAGTCAAAACTTAGATTTTATGAGAGGCAAGTCTGAGTTGCTGACTATTTTTAAACAATGAATGTAATTTTATTTAATGTCAACAGAATAGGCTATACAAAGTGATGCCAAGTATAAAGGACCTGCCTTAATGAAAAAATAAAGATGACTTTTAAGTAGCATACCAATTATTTGAATGTCATCTGCACATCTCTATAGAGTACTTAAAATTATGACTTCTTAAAGACTTTTTGAAAACTTGTTTATACTATTAATTCTATTAACAAATCATGTTTTCATAGATGATACAAAGATGTGTCAGCAGATTGTAAAAACTGCCTGAAACTAAAACAATGGGGTCTAAATTTAAATTTGCCCTTATGTTTAATGATGAATGATGCTTCCTATATATAGGATTCATTGTTATAAAGCTCAAGATTGCATTGCCTCCAGTGACTCATTAGCCGAACAGAATGAATCACTCCCCCGATTCTTCTACCACTGGTTGCCCCTAAAGTAGCATATTGATTTCAATGTGCTCATCTTTACTTTGAAGATCATTCATGGAACAAAGCCAGGCCAACTTGGGGGCTGCCAAACTATACAAAAAGCCAGTGATGGCATGGCGTTCAAAAAGAAAGCCTCTAAAGAACTAAAATATACCTATTCACTCACTGTCTCCCAATGAATGATGATCAAACAGCCAACATCTACAAAATGTTTTGTAAGGAACTCAGAGAGATATGGTTTCTTAATAAGACATGGCTTTTAGTCTCAAATAATTTATAATCCAATGGAAACTTCAGTGATGTAAAAAAAACTGTGATATCAAAGAAAGCATAATGACAAGCACATAATGGGGAAAAAAATTCTATTTTTTCCTCAATAAATTAATTTAAAGGATGATTGTTTTTAGTGCATTACTAAAAGACTAGATTTTTAGCCAAAGTTTTTAATGAATTCCTACATAGTATCATGAGTACAAAGTTGCTTTTCCTTTTTGAACACTAATATAAAAAGTGTATTAATGAGGCTGAAACAAAGAGCACTTAGAACAAAATGAACACACGTATTTCTTTCTGCTTTCTTTTGTAATAATAATTATTAGTCATCTCTACCATCTGAAACACCTTTGTTTTCTTCCTCTGGGTTGGTATTGCTTTATGTTGAATTCAATATGCCGTTTGCAGGGAAACTCCTCTTCCCTACTCCTCTTAACATAATATAAACTCTCTAAGGTCGGGAACGGTGTTAAGATATTTTATACAACATCTAGCACTATGTGGATCTTAAGTGGTAAAATCAGGAACAATAATTTGTTTCTATTCAGTTGCCACTTATAAACTCAGGCTAATTTTTTGTGTGGTTCATTTAGAGAAATGAGTCAAACTTAACAGTAAAGACTGTCATGACAAGAGAGATACACATTATTATGACTTAAAAAAAGGAGACAAAGATCCTGGATTTCATCTAATCTCTTTTCCTATTTGTAGTATTGTGAAGCAATAAGAGTCATTTATTGTTTCTCCATTTAAGATGTTGCTTCTGCCTTTCTAGCTACTTCCAAGCTACCATTGTGCTTAAAGACAAACCTAAAAGCCATAATAGATAGCTTAAAGTGAATAGAATATAAATTTCTCAGAATAAGAGTTACACTTACTTTCATTACTCTTTATTTTTTATTTTGGCACTGTGCCCTTTCTAGACTTTTTTTCTATTTCAATTTGAAACCTAGAATTAGATCAATAACACTAGATAAATGCAGAACTAGATTTATAATTTTTCTATCAGTAGACAAGTGACAAGTTAGCCATGCACCACATGGATGCCTTCAGTGAGTTCAATCACCAGGACAGAACAAAATGCATTCTAGAACACAGAGAATTGGCAGATGCATTGGCTAATGATGCTGTTGGCAATCTACAGATCTTGGAGAATAAGTAAGGTATACCTTACTTATTGCTATAGCAAGATTAGAGAATTACACAAGTACCAATTTTCTGAAAAGGGTAAAGACTGACTGAAGTATGCAAACTACAGATCATAGTCTCGACTTGTATCCCTGGCAAAATTCTACAATGTTTTCTTTAAATAGTTTGTGAGTATTTAGTAAGAGAAACAAATTGGGGTGGGGGACATGATAGATCATTAACGAAAACCAAATGTAGGATTATACGTATTTTTCAGAATTAAGTGGCACCTTTAACAAAAAGTAACTGTGGTTAAGGTAAACAGAATTCATTAAAATGCAGAAAAGCAGAAATATTACAAAATACTTCATAGACAATACAATAAAAATTATAATCATCTAGAACTAGAAGAGATCTTTTAAGCATCAAGTCTCTCATTTTAAAAATGAAAAACAAAAAAACAAAACAAAACTGAGGCCCAAGGAGATGAAATAGGTTGTTCAAAGTCTCATATGTAGTAGATGACAGATGCAATTTAAATTTATGCCCTGTAACTTCAAATTCAATGTTCTTTGTACTGCACCAATACTGTTTACTTACGGGCAATTTGAAGAAAAGATTTGGATTTAAATTGGTCTAAATAATGTAAAGATAAGGAATGTAATCACAAAGATAAATAACAGAAACAAGAATTCTACTAAAGAAGATTATAAAAATGAGAAAACAAAACTTTTAATATTCAGCCAAAGCAATCCTGAGGAAAATTTTTATCTCAGTTGCTTCATTAACAAAAGAAAGAAGAGATCAATAAACTGAGCATGTACCAAAAAGGCATGAAAAATCACCGTTAAAACCCTCAGATAAGCACAAAAACAAAAATTCTGAAAAAAAATCAAAGAAATAAAAAATTGTTTTTTAAAATGAGTTGAAAAATGTTGTTTTCTGAAAATAGTAATAAAAGACAAACTATTAGCTAATGTGATCAAGGGGAAGCAGTTCTCTTTCAAAATAAACACAATTTCATCCAAAAACCAGGTCATTCTGTAATAATCCAATTTCCTTGTCTGACAGCTATCTACTAGACTAGTAGAACAGGAAACTGAGTATTTAGATTTCACCAAAAAAATTTAACAATGTCTTTCATTCTACATTTCTAGATAAGATTTAAGAGAAATCTGGCTATATTGCAGCACAATCCTAGATTTTGTACTAGTTGAAACACAAGAACCAAGTAATAGTTATCAATGGGTTGAATTTGGTTACCAACTCTAGCAGAGTGCCCAAGGAATCTGTCCTAGGACCTATTCTTTTCAATATTTTTATCAATGCCTGGGATAAAGATACATATGAGTATACAGGAGCATTCAAATAGTATGCTCATCAAATCTGCAAGTGGCAAGAGGTTTAATGGTTAACTTGGAGAAGTAATGATATTGGATGACACAAAGGGGGGATTATAAATATCTTGACAAAAAATGAGTATAATCAAATGAAGTGAAATTGAATAGAAAGAAATGTAAAGAGCTTCTGTTAAGTTCAAAAGGGCAAGGGGGGACCATAGCAAAATAAAAATCCATGAAAGGAAGAAAATTTGGGAGAGGGGGAGGGGAGGACATATTAGTAAACTTCAAATTCAATATAAATCAAAATTATGACATGAAAACAAAAGCAAAGAACTAATGCTACCATACTATAGTAAGAAAGACTTTGTATATATAAAACTGAGGCAATGGTTCTACAATACTCTGCCCTTGTAAGGCTACACAGAGTCTATTGCTTTCTAGGTACATTTTATGAAAGACACTAAAAAGTTGTATTTACAGAAGATACTGGCCAGCATGCTTAAGGGGACTGGATAACATATAATAAAAAAACATCGCTTGAAAAAAACTGAGGATATTCAGTCTGAAGAAAACAAGACTTCAGAGAAACAGTTATTTTCAAGTACTTAAGAGGGCTACTATTTAGAGGAAGAAGAGGACTCATTCTACTCGGCCACAGTGGTTAGAATTAGCACCAATGAGTAGAAACTACAGAGGTAAATAAAGGCTTAAAATAAAAAGAAGAAAAAAAAACAACAACTAAAAACCAGGTTACATTGGGAGATAACAGTTTCTAATCACTGGAGGTTTTAAAGCAAAGGCTGGAAAACTTACTAGTGAGGAATGTTGCAGAAATGATTCTTGGTAAGATTCTCTTCTCTGTTGTTCTACCCAAATCACCCATCTATATTACTGGTTTGTTGTGCTATCAATTAGCACTGACTTCCCAAAAACAATTTTAATTGGTTATTACACTAAGACTGACAAGCCTAATGATAAATAAATTCAGTCAGTCACTGATTATGCTCAGGAAAAATGGATTTTACTGAATACATTCACACCTCACACTCTCTTTCATTAAGGCAACAAAAAGAAAATCCTTTGCAGGAAACATGAAGATGCAAAGTTGCAGGGGGCAGGAGGAGTGTTCTGAAAAAATGAGGGCAATAACATTAGTAAATCCTCTCCTGCTCACCCGTTCCAAATTACTAATGGAATTCCAAATCTAGTATTCCTTCTACTGCACCATGCTGCCTATCCTGGTGGGTTGTTACTGTTATTAATAAAGCTCTTTTTAAATAAAGAGTCCTAAAATATAGGGGAGAAAAGGATAAACCAATCGAATATTTGGAACCAAATAAAAATGTATTTAGCATTATTATGGCATGATATTAAACTTCCAGAATGAATGTATATAATTTTCATTTAGCTAATCCCAAATATAAAAGGTTAACTAAAGTTATAATTACCTATATCATATTATAAATAAAATGAAACCACGATAAAAAAGAAACAGCTTTGTGCTACCTCAAAATTGGAAATCTATATGATAAAACTGAAAAATAAATTCAAACAATAATGACAAAATTACTATTGAGCATACTGTATTCACAACCAATTCAGAAATGGAATCTGTTATTGCCAGCCTAATAATGAATGTCATTCTTATTGAATTTTAAACTAATTTCATTTTTATAGCTATCCTGTATTATCTCAGCTCTATTTGGGTCTTAACATGGAGTAAAATTTGGGGTGTATGGTTTTTACTCTAAAGACTAATAGAAATTATTTTTCACTAAAAGTCGAAATTATCAAAGGGCAGAAAAAGAATTACTTGATTATAAAGCATAGCATTTATTTATTTAAATAATTTTAAAAATTATGTTAACAGGAATGTGTAAAAATTACAAACTTTATGTTCTCTACTGTCTTTATAACTATTCAGTGGAAGCTCAAGTGCTCCTGACTTCTGTGGTAACGATCTATTTTTTAAGTATCCAAAACACAGTCATTTTCTCTATTTAATTCAGAGAGATGCATTAGGATACCTCAACCAAATAATTTCTTTTGTGACACAAAAACTACTCTTATGTATGCTTTAAGTGAACTGTGCCTCTGCAATGAAAGCACCACATAAAAATTCTTAAGTTCTTACAAATTCAACTAGTAAAATAATAAAAATGATGAGTTTTGCTATTATCAGTCTCCATTTCTGAGATAACTACATGCATGGAATTAGCTACACAAAATGTTTAAGTGAAATTAGTAAAGACAAAAAAAAATCTTTGATGCCCTAGTTTATCATATTTACTATCAGCATAACTTCATCTAAGTCCAATGTTCTTTTCTACATTTAGATATTAAAAAATGAGTATTCCATAAACTTATTTATTTAGTGACAACAACAACAAAAAACATTAAAGCAATGCCTTTAGGATGTCACTCAGGGTCCTACTCTAATTTTTTAAAAAAAGCTTTAAATATATGTATTTGCAGAATTAATAATAAGGTTGGGAATGGCTATAAGGATTGTAGATACCACATTATTATGATTTTCCACTGTAACAGTTAATTTAATAGTTACCTCCCTAAACCACTGTTGAGGCCTTTTCTAATCCCGGTGCTAAGGTAGGATATGTGTGTGTGTGTGTGTGTGTGTGTGTGTGTGTGTATGAAAAAATTTTGTGTTGTACTTATATTTTGGGAGGGGGTTGATTTATAACTACATTATACATCATTATAAACCATTATAACTACAAGTGAGTCTAAAGATATATGCACACAGATGCATATGTATGCACATACACATATGCATATATGTAAAAATGAACCATACTATGATCACAGCCTACTATAGATATCTGTTTAACAAAAAAAAAAAACCTTGCCATATCAGTTTTTCCTTAGGAAATATCCTACTGTCCCCCTGACTTAAAGCTTCAGAATAACTCGTGTACTCCAAAGGACAATGGGGAAAAGGGCATGGTAGCAAAAGACAAGCTGAATAAAAATTTGCCTGAGTGCCATCTTTAACCTCGATTTATTTAAAGAATTTTTTTCTGGAAATTAAAATAATCACATATTTATTTACTGATTTTGTAAATAGAAAGTTTTAGCTATATGCATTTTCTTCAAGAGGAACAAAATATTATTAATTTTAAGTTACTGACAACTAACTTAATTTGTGCATTAATCACTGTTGCTTCATTATTACCTGTACAAGTCGAATGGAAAGAAATCCCAAGAAGAGAAAAAAAAATTCCAAGACTATTCTACTATTGTTGGAAAATTTCATATAAAGTCTACTAATGGCAATGGAAGAGGAGAAATTCCCATTCTTAGGTATGATGTATTCCAAAGTCATTCCCATATTCAATAAACTCCAATGGCTTATGACTTCTATGATCAAATATAAAATCCTCTTTTTGGCTTTTAAAGCCTGCCATAACCTGGTCCCTTCCTACCTTTCCAGGGTTCTTATACCTTACTCCTCTCTAATACAGGCTGCAATCCAGTGATTGCTGTTCCTCATACATAAAAATACATTTTCTCCCAACTTGGGGTATTTTCACTAGTTGACCCCCATGTTTAAGATTCTCTCTTAATCTCTGGCCTCCTGGCTTTCCTGGTTTCCTTCATGTCTACTCTATACAAGAAGACTGTCCTGATCCCCCTTAATCCAAATGTCATCCTTCTGTGATTATCCCCAATTTGTCTAGTTTATATCTTATTTGTAAATAGTTGTTTGCATAGTTTCTCCCCCACTAAACTGTAAGCTCTTTGAGGGCAAGCACTTTTTTTTTTACTTTCTTTGTATCCCAAACGTTTAGTACAGTACCTGCCATATAGTAATTGCTTAATAAATGTCTGTAGACTTGACAACTTGATAGCTTGTCTAACCTTGTTAATTTTTCTTAGATTAATTTCCATCTATAAAATGGGCACTCTATAATAGAACATTTTACAAATGATAAAGTATTATAAAATTAGGTTATTAATTATGTATAGTTTTATCTGAACATAGAGCATAATGTCTCCCATTTCAAGTAGTAATATCTATCTTGATTCCTAATTATAAAAATATAAATATAAAAATAAAATTGTCACATATATCTTAGATGAAATAATAATACTTATGTAATGGGCTAAGGACTGGACAGAGCCTAGTGCTTAGAAGTATATGCAAGCTACCTGATACAAACCCCACATGGAAGAGGCCAAAGTGCTTGTAGTTAGAGATCTGTGATGCCACGAAATGGAGGTGCCCAGATCTCCACTTCAGGGAATGTGTGAGTACTCTGTAACTGTTTCTTGTCTTTAATGAATGGTAAACAATTCCGCTGACCCAGGACATTCTATTCCACATCATCCCAAATTTCTATGAAGCAAACAGACATCTAGCATCCATATGAGGAGTATCATGCAGCATGTGCTGCCCATGCTCCTAAGGTTTTGGCTCTCATTGGCTAGTCTTACTGCTACCTATATATCAAACTACTGTGAGAATGAAAACTCTAGGTATATACTGTCAATTAATCAACATTTATTAAGCTCTTACTATGTACCAGGCATTATGTTAAACACTGTGGATACAAAAAAAGGCACAAGACAGTCCCTGCCTCAAAGAGCTAATAATACAAAAGGGGAGACAACATGCAAACAAATATATGCAATATACAGTAAACTACAGAAAGGAAAAATAGGAAATAATTAATAGAAGGAAGGCACTAGAACTTATGAAGGGCTGTGAAAGGCTTTCAGCAAAAGATAAGACTGTGGCTGGAACTTAAAAGAAGTCAGGAAGGTCAAGTAGTTAGGGTGGAGCATTCTAGGCACAAGGATCAACCACAGAAAATGCCAGAAACTAAGAGATGGAGTACTTTGTTTATAGAATCGTCAGAAGGCCAGTATCACTGAATTAAAGAGCATGTGTTGGGGAGTGAGGTGTAAGAAAACTGCATGCCAAACAGAGCATTTTCTATTTGTTCCTAGAGGCAATAGGGAGCCACTAGAATTTATTGAGTAAAGCGGTTCCCATATCTGTGCTTGAGGAAAAATCACTTTACTGGGTGAATGGAGGATTATTTGAAGTGGGGAAAAGATCTGAGGTAGGCCAACACAGCAGAAGGCTATTAATGTGTTCATATCATTAAAATATTGATTAATAAGGATGTAAATAACAACTGGCTATTTGAAATTTAAAAAAACTGTTCTACTAAAAAGAGTTAAAATGACCAGTCAAGACATATGAATATACATATACACATTTGTACTCTAAATACATGTGTGTATACACACATGGATATTCATGTGTGTAGGTATACATATATGTACACATACAGTATCATGATGGTTTATATTTTACCAAATAACATTCACTAGTCACCTAGTATTTATTTTTTAGTTATTATATATATACTTTTCTACTGTATGTGTACATGTTGTTTCCCCTGGTAGGATGTAAATTCCTTCAGAGCAGTAACTATTTAATTCTTTGTATCTGTATCCCTGATGCCTAGCACAAAACGCCTACAACACAGTAACTGCTTAATAAATGACTGGTAAGTCTTATATCCCAAGCAGGTCATTCAGAAAAAGAAAAGCACTCTTTACATGAAAATATTTATGGCAGCATTTTTTGTATTAGCAAGGAAGGAAGTAGGTTACAGGGGAAAAGATAGGTAATATAAAAACAAGATATGGAAAAGTTATTTAAAAATAAATGCTTTGGCTAATTGGTCTAGGCATATCCATGGAGCCATTTAAGTAAAAAAAATGGATACGTTTAACTATTAATGATATAATTTATAATAATTTAACTAATAATGCTATAAGAGAAAGGAATCATTAAATAGTGATGGCTATATTTTTTTACATTATCAACCTCTTGATTCCAACTTCTTTCTTGGTATATTGATTTATATACACTTGTATACATTTGTATACATGATTAATTTACTTAGGTTTTTAGGATAGTATATGAGGATCAAAATACTGCTTCAGTGACAAAAGCTCACTGGCCTTTGTACACAAACATCTAAGACTAAGCCAGTACTATAACTGCTTCTGTTATAGGAGAGGAGTTTTTATAGTCGGATGCCCACTCATCTACCAAATAAATTCTGTTGAAATTTCTAATGGACATGTTGTGTTCTGATTAATACACAAATGATTTTGCTTTTCATATGCTGAGTCAGTTAAGCAATTGATACTACTGGATAGTGCTTCCATACAGAACTTTATAATAGTTTTACACAAATGCTAGATTTATTTTTGAACTTATAGGTAGGATTCAGTCTAATTATAACTTGCATTAGCCAAATGAAATTTCTATAACTGTAAATCAAAACTAAAAATGTATAATGTTGATTTATTTTATTAGTTTATCTAAATTACAATGAAGCTGTAGTTAAAAAGAAAACAACAATAAGGAATTAGACTAGAATGACAAATATAGGTAAGGGGAGAAGCATGCCTAGCAAGCCAAAATAAAAGATATATGCAACCACATTTTAGAGAAAATATTTAAGCCACACATTAAAAGTGGTTTGCCTTCAAAAATACAAACTTTATTGGTGGTTTAACTGAAATTCAAAGGGGAAACCAAACATATACTCACAAGTCCTAACCCCTGTAATCCAGGAAGCCACAACTACCACAGAGAATTTTATTTCTTGTAATAGTGGTTAACCATACTTCCGACTACTACAGAACTTATGTACTAGGAAAATATTTTGATTTATATTCAAAGTTTCACATTAGTAAAAACTTATTTTCATTCTCTCAAAATGATAAATCAACTTAAATAAATGGACAAAATCATATTGTTTTAAATAAACACTTTCAGCTATAAAAGGCAAACAGATATTTCTTCATTTATTAATCTTCTGCTAGCCAGATAATACTAAATTACTTATTCTATCCTGTACTTTATGCAGTTTAGATATTCTCTATGATATCACTTTTTACTGTGCTAAATTCTAACAATTATCATTTAACACCCCCTTTACTTTCATTCCTAAAAAGTTTCTTTAGACCACTTCTTCCAGCAAGAAAGTTCTAGAGTTGGGTTACAATAGGATGAAGAGAAATAAAATTGACACAACCCATTCTCAAAAATCAGTGAAGGGATTATTTCCTAGAAATATGCTTTTAAAATAAAATTCTACATGTTCTAAATTCCCTATAAGATAAACTTCAAATATACTAAATTTATTCCTTGCTTTATGTATTCCATACGACATTTTGATATTTTTCTTCTTTAAGGCTACTTCTGGTAATAAACCAAAAAGTTAGATTTAAATAATGAAATATTAGATTCAACACTGCCATATTTGGGATACTCAAGTGAAGAAGACTTATTAAGTCACAGTTGCAATGTATCATCTTGATAACTTTTACTATCATATTATCTAATTATTTTTTACTGGCAGTTAACTACTCACATTACCACTTACATAGAATAAGCCAATAAACAGCCTCCTGATCTCCTTGTTTCCAGTGTCTCCTCTCTCCAACCTACAACATAGATGGTCAAATTGATATTCCTAAATCACAAGTCTAATAATCACAAGTCCACTCCTATTACTTCTTATTGCCCCTAGGATTAAAAAAAGAAGCAAACAAAGAAACAAACAACAAAAACAAAAATCCCCATCTGGTATTTAAAATCCTTCACAGACTAGCTCCAGCTTCAGTTTAGCCTTTAAAACTTTCTTACATACTTTACACCCAGGTCAAATAGCCCTCTTGATTTTTCCACATGGACAAGATTTCATCCCCTACTTCCATGCATTTGCACAGCCTGTCCCCCATACCTGGACTGGTCTCTTGTCATTTTCCTTCTCAGAATGACTTAGTTTCCTTTGTGGCTTAGTTTAGGTCTCCTAAATGAGACCTTTCCTGATCCCTCAACTATCAGTACTCTCCAACTGTTTCTATAGAATTATAGATCTCTACAATGCTGTAAGACATTTCAAGGGTCAACTACTCCTGCCCCCTTCATTTTACAAACAAGAAAACTGAGGCCCAAGGAAGGCAAGTGACTAGCCCCAGGTCACATAGATGGGATCACAAGCAGCATTTGAAGCTAGGTCTCCAGTCTCCAAAGCCAGGATTCTATTCATTGTACCACATTATAAAAAGGATCACACATCTCGAGCTGGAAGAGAAACTTAAAGGCCATTTAGGCTAAACCATTCATTTTACAGATGAAGGGGATGGAGTCCCACAGAGTTTAAGTAACTGTGAAAGGTCATATAAGTAGTAAGTTATCTCATACAATCTCTATTCTCTTCCCTCTTTCCTTACCCCCTGGTGGAATCTAAGACCTTAAGAGAAGGAACTGTTTCATTTTTTACTCTATATCTCCAGAGACTTTCACAGGGCAAAAGCCTTATGAATACTTTCAGAACTGAATATTATACTTGATAGTTTTCCATGTTATTCTAAGTATGCCACTTACTTCCTTAAGACTTTAAACCAGCTTTATATTATATTATAGCATATCTTTTACACAGTAACACTAAATTCTAAGCGAGTAAGTTATAGATATCAGGATCAAAGTTTTCAACAAACTTTCTTATTTGATAATCTTTATAATAGTTATTTATTCCCTTTATTCATTTAGCAATAATCCTTTTCCAATATTTAGGCAATTTACTCAACATTTTACTCCTCCCTGTAAGCTTCCGCATACTATATCCAAATGTCTCCTTGCTCATATTTTCCAAATTCTCTCCATCCAAATATTCACCTGTCTCCTAACCTCCATCTTTCCAAGAAGACACTCCTTAATAGCTGACCATATAGTGGTAAATTACTCTTATTTCAGTGTATTGGTGGATGAAAATATGGAGATTAGAGGTCAGTACAGTTAGGAGGATTTGGAAAAGTTTTACTAACTAAACCAGAACAGTATCAATCATAAGATTTATTCAGTAGGGCAGTCTTCAGTGGGTTACCCAACATCTATCTTTGTCCCTATGGTAGACGACATTTTTATTCATTACTTTTAATGAAGGGATATATAGTGTACTTATCAAATTTGCAGATGACAAGTCTGGAGTGATCACTAAAATTCTAATCAGTCCTAATCCAAAAAGGGAGCAACAAGGATGTAAAAATGAGACAACACACTTTGGGGATCATGAGAGACAGACTCAGAGCAGGAAAGAATGTAAAGGTCATCTATTCTAACCCTCTAATATTACAGATAAGGACACTGAGTCTCAGAGAACTTACAAATTTGCCCAGAGTTACACAGTAGGTATCAAGAGACAGGTTTCAGCCTAGGCTTTCCTGGGTCCAAGTCCAGAACTCATCCACTATACAAAACTGCTTTTCTCAGCTTCAAAGAACCCCCAAGTTTATAAGTATAAAATGTGGGCAGCATGGCTAGCAAACAGGTCCTGCAAGAAAGATCTCGAATGTCAAAAGGCTGCCAAAAAAACTTAACATAATCTTAGGCTTCAATAAGAGAGAAATAATGTCAAGAATAAAAGCAGTACATTTTTGCCCTGGTGGTACAATATTTGCAATACAGTATTCAATTATAGGTGCCATATTTTTTAGCAAGGACACTGACAAGCTGGAGAGCATTCAGAAAAGGCAAACAAAATGATGAGGCACTTCAAGGATATGTCACATAAGGTTCATTTGAAGGAAATGGGATTTTTTAGCCTAGAAAATTCTCAGAGGGGACAGGACAGTTGTGTTCTACTTCAAGTATTTGAAGGCTTGTCATTTATAAAAAGGATAAAACTTGCTCACCTGGCCTCAGAAGACAGAAATAGAAGCAATAGGTGGAAGATGTGGAGAGGAAAATTTAGGCTTAGTAAAAGGAAGACATTTTCCTAACAATTAGGGCCATTAAAACATGAAATGTGCTGCCTTGTGAGGCAGTGAGTTCTCTATCATTACAGAAGTCTTCAATTGGAGATGACTACTTTTGGGGAGTAGGAAGAAGGGATTCATTCCAATTTAGGTACAAGTTAAATGATTAGACACCCTTTCCATTCCAATTCTAAGAGCTTGTCTGTAACAGAAACAAGTGAACAGGGGATTCACTATTTAGTAACTGTACAAATACAGAACATTTTGTGCTTGAATTACCACATGGTATTATTAATCTACCTAACTATTCAAGAAAAAGTGCAAACTTAGAGAGAGTGAACAGAATACTTGAGCCTCCTTAGAATATGGAACAATAGAAATAAAATACAAGACAATATTATGAACTGAAAAAGATGAAGACAAATTATTAAGTTCCTAATAAGTCCACATTCACATAATAAAAAACATTAATGAAACTGCACTCCCCAATCCTAGTAGTCTTCATTGACCAAGAAGGTTTTTAGAATATGGACATGGAACTATAAGAGTCATATTCAAACCCTGGCTTTCTTATCTCCTAGGAACATCTGATTGAGCAAGACACCTCAGTTCTATAAGCTTATTTCCTTATCTATAAAATAAGGATAATAAGACGTGCACCATTTATTTCACAAAGCTATAATGTGTTTTCAAAGGAGATAACAGCAGATGCTTAATAAAGGTTTGTAAGGCTGAATCATGACACTTTAGGATCATAATCTTTATAAGAAAGTGCTGCATGTGTACAGTATTGGGTTTAAAGTCAGCAGATAGGAGTACAAAGCTTCACTTTGATTTTTACCAATTAAAGGTCATGGGCTACCTCAAAATACCCCAGGCAACTCCCTATGATTATTTACTAATTCAATTCATTTTAGCAAACATGTACTAAGCATCTCCTCCATGCACTGCACCACAGTAAGTGCTGACAATAAAAAGACCCCCCCCAAAAACCCCAATGTCTTCCCTATGGGACTTTACATTACAGTGGGAAGATAAAACATGTATGCAGATAAATACATATAAAGTATGCAGAAGATAATTTCAAGAGGGAGGGAATGATAATAACTGAGGAGTGGGGAAGAATGGGAACAGATCAGGAAGGCCTCATGTAGAAGATGGCATCTGAGTTGTGCTCTGAAGGAAGCTAGAAATTTTACAAGTGGAAAGGAGAAAGATGTCCCTTTTATACATGTGGGATCACTTGTACAAAGGTACAGAGACTAGAATGTCTCATACAGGGAAGAGGTAGCAGGTCAGCATAACTAGAATGGAAAATATGAGAAGGGTCATATCACGAAATAAAACTGTAATGATATAGGGGACTTGGACTATGGAGGGCTCTAAATGTCAGACTTGAGAATTTACATTTTATCCCTGATGCAATAGAGATTTGTGAAAGACTTTTTGAGTAGGACAATGTTATGGTTAGATCTGTTTCAGAAATGGTACTTTGGAAATTATGTGTTAGATGAATTTAAGTGAAGAAACTGGGAGCAGGAAGAACAATTAGGAGACTACTGCAATAATACAGGCAAGAGATAATGATGTCTTGAAATAGGATAGAATCTGTGTGAGTGGAGAGAAGGAGGTGGATGTGACAATTTGACAAAACTGGGTTTTGAAGAAAAGGGAAGAATCAAGGATGACTCCAACTTTGCAAATCTGGGTGACTGAAAGAAGGATGGGACCATAAGCACGAACAGGGAAATAGGAATAATTTAAAGAAGGAAAGAGGCTTGGGGGTTGGGGGAAGGAATAGGAATTTAATAAAGAACATGAAAATAATATTTATCTTGTACTTTAAAATCTAAAAAGTACTTTACACACAATAATCACATCTGAGGCTCACATGAAACCTGTAAAGTAGACATATTCCAGGTATATTATTAGCCATATTTTACAAAAAATTAAACTGAGTCAAGATAGCTACAGAGCCAAGACAAATTGCAGGCATTTTCTGTATTTGCATATGTAAATATTTAAGTGTTCATTAACCTAAACTTGATACTCCTCTTTAAAAAGAGAAGGTAATAATATGAAGGATATATGTGCATTATTCCAAATTCTTCTACCATCATGATTTTTTCTTAAAAGATCAATCAATGTAGAAAACATAGCCAAACATATAATTCAAGGATTAAAAAGTTTTGATCCTTATGATCTTGCAGTTAATAGAAAAAGTTACCTTTGGAATTAAAAGAAACAGAAGTTAACAAACAAATGATGTGAGGTAATAATTTTTTTTCCGGTCAGAATATTCAGTGTTTTAAGGGATTCAAATGTCCAGTCTTTGGATACTAATTTGAATTTAATCTAAAACTACTGACAGAAATGCTCTGAGATTTTCCTTTTTCCACAAGAGAAACTCAGAAATTAACCAGAAAAAAAAACTAGAGGTATTTTTTGTCTAAGTACCCTCTAACCAAGACTTTTTGTCTCAAAGGAATAAACAACATAAAACCATAACTACAGTTTTCTTTGCCATGCTGTTATAGCAATCATAAATATTTAATTTCTAAAATATTTTAAATCATTTAAACACATTCTTATAGTACATGCACATTCAAATTGCAATAAAAAATGGAAAAAGAACTAAAAACAGGGTTGAACCAAGCCCAAAGGCAAACAAAGCTGCCTAAAGAATAAACCTATATTTTGAATACTTTACAAGAAGTACATGTCCTTTAAAGTTCTACTTAAAGTCCTGGCACTAAAATTTGCCTGAGTCACTTTATGGAACTAATTTCAATTTGGACTAAAATGTTTTATGTAAATAGATACAAAGATATTTGTTCTCCACCTCCTACTCTCAATCCTAAAATGATTTATAGATAAACTAATAAACTAGGATCATAGGATCAAAGATTTGAATTGAGAGGGCACTTGATAAAGTATAGATCGTATGGCTAGAGAGCTAGCAGGGATCTTAGAAGCCATCTAGTCCAACCACCTCATTTTATAGAGAAGGATACTGAAGTTCAAGGAGTTTAAGTTACTGGCCCACGTCACAAAGGCATCAGAGGTGGTATCTTAGCCCATATCTTTTGACTTCACATTGAATTATCTTTATATTGCATCATGCTGTCTTTCCTAACAATCACTTATATTGTTAAATTTGTAGCATCACTTACAGAACCACTTCTAGTTTATGACTTAAATGACATATTCTGTTATCTCAAAAAAAAACTTGAAAAAAACATTCTTTTTTTTAGGATTTAAGAGACATTTTAAAACAATATATTCCCCTATGATATTCCAAAAATAATAGAAAAATCCCTTATCAACTTTTTTCAATATTTCTATTATAAAATATACTTGAAACATGCCATACACCCATTTTATTATTCTTTTTTCCTTACCTACAAAAATATATGAATGTGCTTGCTTCACAAATATTTTGTATTTTGAGTTTAGTACTATGGGAGTATACATCACTCATGCAATTAACAATGATGATCAAAAACAACAACTGCTTGTCAAAATATCATATATAACAAATCACTATATAATTGCTAAGAACTAATCTTTCCACCAAAGAGGCATCAGTTATATGAGGAAATTTTTTCACACATATAATTCATAGAAATGAGTACACAGATATATGTATAATACACATATATCAGTTTATATATATATACACACTCTATATACACACACATATCTTATTTTTCCTTACGAAGAGAAATGTAATAAATTATATGGGCTCCAGATAATACTAATTATTTATCTAAATAGGTTAACAAAATCTCAAAAACAAGATTTAGGACAGATTTTCCTTAATTTAACAGACAAATAAATGACTGTTGACTTTTCTTTATTATCACTTTTTCAATTCAGGGATCTTAGAGAAAGTATTAATGGTTTAATCAGGAAATTCAAAGACCTAAGTGTCTGGTTACCTAATGATCTCTTAATAGCTCAAGAAAATCTCATTCAGGATGAAGGAACCACAAACAGTTCTTTATCTCTGATAAAGAGATAACTTGTTTTGTGTCATGGATCCCTTTTGACAGCCTTGTAAAGTCAAGAGACTCCTCAGGAAAAAAAATACAAAGGAAAACAATTATAAAAAATATAAATAAGTTTACAGCCCTCAAGTTAAGAATATCTTCGACCTAAACACACACACACACACACACACACACACACACACACGTATGTTTTGGTATTTTGATAACAACATTTTGGTATAATTGTTTTCTTGTATATTTTACTTTATGTATTTAAGAATATTATTCTGAGGAGCCCTTTGACTTTACATGCATGTTTACACACACGCATGTGTGTGTGTATCTCAAACTTGGTCAATATACCTTTATTCTATCTATCTATCTGTCTATCTGTCTATCTGTCTATATATCTATCTATCTATCCATCCATCCATCCATCCATCCATCCATCTATCTATGTGTATGTATGTGTGTGTGTACTTTCCTTTTAGCCAAAAGAAGGGAAGTTCTTATACATCTTTAGATTATTGACTCTTGACAAAGATGTATCTGACAATATTACTGTGGGGTAGAATGGAATCTTTTTTTATAAACACAACTGACTAAGAATTGAGAGAAAAGGTGGATTTTAGTTTTATTTGTGGATAAAGGTAAATGGGTAGAAAAGACAACATTAGTCGACATTCCCCACATTCTGCTATTTATCTATGGATTTATATTTCATTGTCAAAGCACATGGATACATAGACAAACTAAAGAAAAAAGAGCTAGATAGGACAATAAAATAAACATAACATTTATTTTGATGAATGTATTAAAGGTTTCATGATATAAAACTGGGTTGATATAACTTATGTCATTTACGATAAAGGGCTTTAAATATTTTTTTAAAAACCCAGCCTTAATCGACATAGAATGTAAAAACAGCAAGATAAAATGTAAACAGTGTATGGATAATATGTTCATACCTACAGATGCAAAGATAGTAAGAACTCTGAATATTCAATTAAATAAACCTGAAGGCTTCATTCTCATTTCAATTAGACAGTAAATAATTTTAAACAATTTATGCCTTTGCAAGTAGAGTAGAAAAAGTTTCCAATTCAATGATATTTATATGTACATACAAACACACATGATTAAGGGTGCCTTATAAGATTTGACAAGTAAATAAACCCATAAATTCAGTATAAGAATATAATTTAAAATTCTGTAGGCAAAAAGAGAATGCAATGGGAAATTAGATAACACTTTCAGCTATCTCAAGTTGTTCCTTCCCTGACAAAAAAGCCAATATTTTTTACATCAATATTCTCTCTCCATAATCTACAACCCATGGAGCATCACAAACTGAGAAGAATCAAACAGAATAAAAATTCAGTGGCTCAAAAAATGTGTGTATGTATATAGGCTGTGGAATATTTCCACTAATAATAAAGTACATTTTAGACAGTTGGTGTATTTAATACTATCTGAGATTTCTATTCATGGATCTAAGTCACAGGGCCATGTTACAAGTAAAGGAGCATAATAACAAGTCTTCTCGGTAATTTCAGCAATTGACTTCCACGGATAGAAACAAAAGCTGATGTTTCATACCAAATTCCATGGTGTAAAGAAATAATGATAATTATATTATCTTTCCAGTAGAATATCATTTAGTTGATTAGAAATGACAGGCTCAATTTGATAATGAAAAAGTAAAAATCAATATTTCCCAAGTTTTACAGCTGTATAAATTAATTTAGAGTCAATTTGGCATAAAAGAGTTAGGAAGACCTGAGTTCAAGTTTTGTCCCTGATATACTAGCAGTGTCATTTTGAAGCAAATTGTGTAACTTGTAAGTATTCCCACAGACAACACTCTTAAGAACAAAAATTACAGGAGATACTGATCTTTAGGTTGGGGGTTTAAAGGTGAGGAAAGAGGAATTACCATACTCACTGAGGAATGTCCTATATGTATGCCAATCACAGATACAGACTGGAGATGATGACTATAAAAGTAATTTAAATTAATTCATCATGCTAATTTTTCAAAATTCCAAGGAAAGCCTTTTCAATTAGAAAAGCAGGAAAGCACAAAGGAGATACTCTAATGATAATCTTATAAAAGCTTTACTTTTTATTAGTTATTTTTTATGGGAGTAGTACCCTAAATTTGTACACAATTTCAAATTTTGCAACACTCATTTTTTTTCTAACATGAGATGAATTCACACAAGAAAAGATGAATTCAATTAGAATTTAAATACTGTCAGTGTTCCAAGCACTGGGTTAGATGGGTTATTAGGTGTTCATGCCCTTAAAAAACTTATATTCTACCAGATCTATTAGTAGAAAATGGGATATATTAATTTCAGGTCCAAAACAGAAAACTTACAGAGGGAGACTGACTATGAATCTGAAAGCTTCTGCCACCAAGTCTATCTTTTGTAAAAATTGGTTTACTAATTTGTGTCCAAAACTAATTGAAATCATTTCCATTTACTAATCCTTCAACCAAAAGTTCATGACTTTAATACTTCTGATGATGCCATGTTGAAGAATAAGTAAAAAATAAAATTCAAAAATCAATTTTCTAGGTTAATATTGTACATTTATTTCTCTAACTATATCCCTTAAGTGAGGAAACACTTTCTTATGAAATTACATAATCATACTATATTCAGTTAGCTTATTATGAAATTATCATATTGTTTTAAGTGGAAGTGTGGTACAGCTCTTGGGTCTCAATTTCAATATCTGAAAAATGAAATATTTGACCTTTACAATCTTTAGGTTCCTTTCCAGTTTACAGAATCCAAAGTAAAATTCAGTGACTATATCAATTATTTTATTGTATATAGCTAGTATTGATGTTCCTAAAAGCAAAGTATGCACATACAGTTTGAGTCACATAGTTTTAGAGCCTAAAGCTTTGGAGATAATCCAATCCAACTCCTTCAGTTAACGGATTGTAAAATTCTAAAGCAGTTAAGTGACTTTCACAGCCAGTAAGTGATCCTTAAACTCATACCTTCTAATTTCAATGCTGTGTTCACCACATTCTCTTCAGTCATTTTCAGTCATTTACTTCTGTAAATTTTGGATAGTTTCTAAATGCAGTTTTAACTTAGTTTAATGCCTTTAAAGTCAAGGGCTGATTTGCATTTGAATGAGTCACTTAATCTTCCTGTGTTTTTCATCTCCTTGTTTATAACTAATAATAGTTAGAAAGACTACCTGGCACAGTGAATAGACAGTCGGCCTCAGAATCAGGAAGACCTGAGCTCAGATTTTGACTTTAGTGCCCTGGGTAACTCTTCAAGAATATAAGTCACAAAGTAGTTGCCAGTCCACTTTGATAAACAGAATTTCATCACTGGAAGTTCACGAAAAGGGCCAAACAAAAGTTTAAAAAAAAATCAATCTTGCTATAGTTCAATGTTACTGAGAATCCAAACTGAATCATCAAGAAGCATTCAGAAAAGGAACAAGGTGATATAAACAATTCCAGCGGAAATAGTGGAATTGTGAAATTGGATGGTTGGAATCTCACTTGAAATTCACTACTTATGTGATGTTGGTATTACATAATCTCTCTGTCTCAGGTTCCTCATCTGTAAAAGTTTAGATGACCTCTCAGATGACCTTAGACTAGATGACCTTCTATCTCTCAATTTATGATCTTATGATCCTAATTACAAGGCATTAATATTCATGGTGGTAGAACTATATATTATTCTTAGTTATTTAAAATGTTAAGTCCAACACTTCTCCCTTCCCCAATATTTAAATTTCCAAATAAAGAGGGTAAGTTTCATTTATCTTTGTTGTGATCTATTCTGTAGAATTTAGGGGGAGGGGGAGGAGAGAGTGGGAATGGAGGATTATTAAAGTAGGAGTCTTAGATAAGAAATAATGTTTATCAAAATCAGTGATGTTACATTGGGAAAACTAGAACCTTATTTTGAAGCAGATTGTTTGACTAAAAATAAGGGCAAAGAATCCTTACTGCCACAAAATAAATCACAACAACTTTTAAGTTTTTCAACAATAAAATTAACTAACATCTACATCACAAAAGTAATAATAGTAAGAGCTGGCACTCAAGGGTAGGCAAAGTCTTTATATGCTATCTCATTTGAACATCACAACTATAGCATGAGGTAGATGCTGTCATTAACCTGTATTACAGATGAAGAAAGGAAGGATTAGGCTAAGGCAAAAAAACTTAGCAAGGGTCACACAGTCAATAAGTTTCTTAATTAAGATCTGACCTCAGGTCCTTCTGATTCCACATACAACATTCTCTACACTACTCCAGCTAGCTCCCCCAAACTTTATAAGTTTTCTGTATTAATCTATCTTTTGCCACAACAACTATTTTAGTATTCGTCCTTCTTTGTTCTAATTCAACACAAATGAATATAGTCCAGAGTTACAAGGTCATGTAATTCTCTGCAAGAGTACTATAAAATTTCCCACTCAAGTAACTTTTTAAAAATTCTCATTAATTTTGTGCCAACTTCATAAAATAAGTTCGTTACTACCAAGATTGAGACCCCATGTAGCTAATTTCAGCCCAGAACAGATTTTTATAATAGCTGAAAACAAGGATTTACGAAGAAAAGGTTTTGTCAGCATTAACTATAGGCCCAACAGCAGGAGCCAATATAATAAAAGTAGCAGACTTCAACTGTAAAATTACTAATCCTGATAATACAGTACATTAAACATGCCATTTGCGATATATGCCAACCTAAACTACCACATATGGCATATCTATCTCATTATCACAGTTTGTGTTTTCATATGCAGAGCTGTTCTAGTTTTTAAACAAGATGTCAAATCCACCATTCTATCTAAAACTGTGATGGTGTTTTGAAAGTGACACGACATACCTTTTTTAAAGGCATAAAAGTTCTCATTTAAAAAGCAGAGGCCATACTACTAATGTAGTTCAACTGGCTGATACTTAATAGCTAAGAAGGTATTATTAAATAGGAAAAGATGTATTAAGGGCAATAATTTCTAAGTAAAGTATTTATTTCAATTCTTATACAAAAATTTTTTTTAATTCAAAATTTCTATTCAAATATTCTGTGTCATTTACAATGCAATATTATAACAAGGTTTTTTTGTTTGTTTTTTTTAAGGTACACAGGTATGTTTTCATAGTTTCTCCCTTTGATTTTTGGTCTATCCAACCCATTTATTTCATCAGCACAGAAACTTTCTAGTAAGAAAACTCCT
This sequence comes from Pseudocheirus occidentalis, assembly GCA_028646575.1. Lineage (NCBI taxonomy): Eukaryota > Metazoa > Chordata > Mammalia > Diprotodontia > Pseudocheiridae > Pseudocheirus > Pseudocheirus occidentalis. Next base: position 166,466,471 of record CM053598.1, on the reverse strand, counting down.
TGCACCTACACAAATAAGTAACTATTCTATAATTCAAAGTCTGACTCACTCTCAGTCATACGTGTAATTAGGGACACGCGCGCGCACACACACACACACACACACACACACACGTATTCTAAGTTGTTTTCTTCCACTTCAGAGTCTAGGAAAGTTGCAGAGGGTTCCAGAGGGTACCAGATGTCTGAGAATTTAACTCAGGTCTTTCTAGTTTTAAAGCCATCTCTCTAACCATTATACCACACTGCATGTACCTATTCTTTATTCCTTTAAAAATATTTCAAGAACACTGGAAATTTAAACAAAAGTTTGCAAGTGATCATTTTACTTGTATTCTTTTTTATGTTCAGGTTAACCTTGAGTTTTACAATTGGTATTTATTACCTAATCTTTAATAGCACTTCAATACAGATAACATGAGGAATATTTTGATTTCAAATCTCCAGCTGGTGCTTAATGTCACTTCAGCTGTTCAATTTTTAATGTTTCTCTGTATAAATACCTAAAGATCTCTTATTAATATTAAGTACCACACAGATTTTAAATCTTTTCCAAATTGAAACCAGTAGCAAATATTTTTCAGGAAGAACTGTCTTTTCGAATACATCTAAATTTAAACCATTAGACTGTGAGCACCTTGATGAAAGGGATTGTCTTTTGCCTTTCTTTGTATCCCAACAGCTTAGCAAAGCATAGTTTAGAATAAATGCTTAATGACTGACCAGATTTAAACTTAACAAAACATCATTTGGGGGTTAGTCTCTTTCATAATAATAATGATAAAACCTACTGAATTTCCATAACCAAGATTTTAAAATGTAAAGATGTAACACCAATAACAAGAATTAAAAAATCAATTCTAAGTTCTGACAAGATGTATTGACTTTTCTAACATATCTCCATCATTTGGGGTATAAACCATGTCAAATTTAGAATTATAAATGGATAAGAAACCACTGAACCCATTGATTACTGCGATAGAGATTATGGACATACATTATACTAACAAGTCTCCAAGACTAAGTTGCAGAACAGGTATGGACCTACAGTGGTAGAAAGAGTTTCCTCAACATGGAATTCCATATAAAAATGAAATTACAAGTCCAGTCCCCATTCCTAAGGAACAGGCAATATATATATGTAAAACATAAATAAGCTTGCATATGTAAAGTTGTCAGATATTCACAACAAATTTCTACTTCCTGAACCTCTTGATTTTTCCCTCAGATACTTTTTACTAGGTTCCATTATGTCTTTCTGTCTTCCTTCTTTTTTTCTCTCAGCTAACAACTCCTAATTCTTCTATTTCTATTTCACAGGAACTATATCACGAATGGTTGCTTCCTTCTTTCTAGACTTCCTAGTTCAGAAAGGGAAAAGTCATTCTTTTCTGTTTCTACTTCAATTCAATTCAACAACTACATATAGACAATCAGGGTCACCTTCTGCTACCCCAGGTACAAAAGTCATATTACGATTGCTGAAATATCTGAATTCTGCTCACTTTAAGCATATGTATCATTAGATCTTGAGAGCAAGCATAGTATACATAGTAGAAAGAAAACAAGCCTCAAACAGGAGGGCCTGGTTTAGGTTAGGCTTCTGACATATAGTGGCTCTGACCCTGGGTAATAAATGTAAGCTAACTGTGCTTTATCTCTAAACCTAAAAATTTCAGAACAACTGTCTATCTCTATTGGCAGCTGGAGTTCTTTCATCCAGAGTTCTCTATTCCATTAAAATCACAGATCTCCCCTCACCCCAAAAGGTCATTAGATTGTACAGTAGCACTATAGGCCTTCAATGCTTTTGTGTAATACATTAATGGTAAATTAATTTGCAAAGATCTCAATACTGTTTTAAAAATACCTAATAAGTCTCTGTAGTTTTAATTTACCTTTTCCTCATGTACTAAATTATCTCTAAGATATATACAAACTATATAAAATTAAATAGTAACACTAAACTAACAGACTTTAAAACAAAGTATATAATGTGGGATCAACCATGGAAGCACTGAAAAACTGATACCTATTCCATCTCAAACATGTCAGAAATTTTTATTTTTCATTTGCTAATGATGAAATGAAATGAAACTATTTCCACTAACCTTACAAATTTTTCACCTTAGTAAACACATGATTTTATCTCATAGTCACAAAGTAAAATTTCCCAAAGAAAGCCTTGAAATAATCCAACCCCCCAAAATATCATAAATTACAAACAATTCCTATTATTAATCTCAGCTAACATTTACATAGCACTTTGTTTGCAAAGCAATTTGCATATTATCTCATTTGATTAATAAAACTAAGGATATATTATTGCATGGTATTAAACTAAGGACAGAAACATATCAATACTTGATTTTTGAATCTTAGATTTAATCAGCCTGTATGTTTCACAATTTGCCAAACAGATGAGATATGGAAATAATAACTAACAACAACTAGCATTTGTGAAGTGCTTTAAGTTTACCAAAGTATGTATGTCAACTCGTTTCTTCCTCACAACAACCCTGTGTGATAGGTACTCTTAGTATTCTATTTTACAGATGGGAAAACTGGGGCACAGAGACATTAAGCAACCTGTCCAGGGTCACACAACTATTGTCTGAGGCAGGATTAGACCTCAAATTTTCCTGACGAACTATAACATAATCCTTTAAGCCATAGTTTTTCATCTGTAAACTGGGGATAATATTTGCACCACCTATTTCACAGAGGTCTTGTAAAGAAAAGTGCTATGAAAATTTCAAAGGACCTAATAAATGTGAGTTGTTGTTACTTTTTATATTAATTCTCAAAATACTAATAGAATCTGCTCCTTCAGAAAAGGATTTTGGGGAAAAACATGCAAAAATCAACAGATCTATAAAACTGAATATGTATGAATATGCAGTATATATGGTGTGGGCATATGATATTCATACTCACTTTTAAAAACACACATTAGGGACAGTATGTAGGTTATCAAAAAATATTTGAAAGCATTACCAACACCAACACATTAGTGACCATACTTTCAGTCTTGTCCATTTAGCTTGAAAGTGATCAGATTCCTTGTTTCTGACAACCTGTGTCTTATAAATATATTTCGGGAAATGTCCTGGATGTGTTTTCCACCCCATAGACAAAAGGTGAACGGCTTCTGCTTATTTCAACAAAAAGCCATATCTAAATTTCTGTTGCTGTTGTTCAGTTGTTTTAGTCATATCTGATTTTTCATGACACCATTTTAGGCTTTCTTGGCAAAGATACTTAAAGTAATTTGAAATTTCCTTCTCCAACTTATTTTACAGAAGAAGAAACTGAGGCAAACAGAGTTAAGTGACTTGCCCAGGGTTACAGGATAGTAAGTATCTGAGACGAGATTTGAACTCAAGCAGATGAACCTTTCTGACACTAGGCCTGGCACTCTTATCTACTGTGTCACCTGGTTGCCCTAATCTAAATTTAGCTGATATTTTTAGTTGGGCAACTAACTTACAATGTTCAAAGCATTATCTGCACCTTGCAACTGATCGAGGAAAAAGCCTCATGGCATTATTAACTTCTTCCTTTTCTCCACAGAATAAATAATTTTCTAGAGTCCCCCATCCCTACTCCATACCTTTCTCACTTCCTTATTAATAATCTCATTCACTGACCTATCCTTCTCCCTAGCTCAAAATGGATGGTCAAAAATATGGTGCCTTTAACTCAGGTCCATGTTTCACCTGAGTTAATTATGTAAATTACCTTTTGCTTTATTAGAATGCAAAAGAATGTACTATGGCTCTATTTCAACACTGATATTATAAGCACACTACCCAGTTCCATCTTCAGATAAATAACTGGCATAAGGAAACACTAAATCAAGTAAGAAAGCTGCCCCCCAATTTTTTTAAGAACTTGGTATCATATTTTACAATTATGTGAGGTATTAAATAGTCCTTAAGGTTCTATCACAGGAAAAAAGACTAGCAATGCTAATTAGTCTGAAAAGGGTCATTTTCAATAAAATAATAAAATATTAAAGTGATTACTAAAGTTTTTAAAAACAATAATTTTCTAGATAAAGCATCTGATTTTAATTGCATATGCCTGTGATTATATGTGTGTCTTTGAATAACTAGTCTCCCCAAATATAGAATCACAAATCCCTGATCACGTACACAATATTTATCAAAAGTATCACAAATACAATTGAGGAAATAGCAACAACAAAGTATTTAGCAGAGAATACTTGGAAAATTCATTTTGATATGTCCATTCTAAATTTTTTTTTTAATTCTAATATCTCGTTTCTTCTACACACAAAAATGAAAAACAAGGTGGGGAAGTGATGAAAACAAAGTAAATCCATGAAAAAGTGGGAAACTGCATCAGATTAATAGAAATCAAATCATCCATAGCACATTTCCATTTTCAAATCACCACAAACATAGGAAGGGTGCAAGTAACCAGATCATATTTCTGCTGGCAATATAATTAGGTCTATTTTTCATTACAAGTTACTACCTAACACCCTGTCTTTTGTCCTTCAATATTTCAAGCCAAGTGATAAAACAGTTATCTTTGAAATATCTTATTTGCCTTTTGTCTTAGTAAACAAAAAAGTATTATACATGAAAAGAGTTAAAGAGGAATTTATTCTTAGTGTCATTTTAAAAAGGCAGAGGAAAGGGGAAGAAAAGTAACTAGAGGATACTCATATTACAGTATGACTTATATCAACATACTGAAATTTATAATCTGGTTAACTTAATGATTTTTCCTAAATGTTACATTCAAAAGACCTTGCCTGGACCTCAGTTTCCTCATGTCTAAGATCAAATGTTGGACTCATAATTACTCATAATCTTTCTTTCAACTGTAAATTGAATTGTTCTTAAGAAATGATCAAATGCCTTTCAACAGAAAGTTACTCTAATAAATGTATAGATCATTAACTGCTTCACAGGCCATATGGAAGAGAAACTTAAAACACTAAGGCATTGCCAATTAAATATGGATAAAACATCTCTGAACTTAGAGAATTTAATAAGAACATATGACTCAATTTATGAAAATTAAACTTTTATCCAACTTTTCAGCATCATATATGCTGTTAAAAAATTAAGCATTTCTCTTATAAAAGACTGTATTCTAAGTTATGATTACCAAATGGTCTCACAGAAAATGCAATTTATAGTCCAGAGGACAGAGGAGCTGCCAATAAATACTTGTGAAGCAATAATGGACTAGCTCAAAGATGCAAGTTCACCACAAAAAACTTATTATGTGTATAAAAAAGAACTCTCTGGTGTCTGACTTTTAAAGCATATCTTCAGAATCAAAGATTAAAAACTATTTTTGAGATAAGCTAAATATTTAAACACTGAATACAAAACACAAATTTCTTTAGCTCTCTGCCTTCAGCTAGCCATATGGATATTATTTTACCTCACTTATAAAATAAACATTTATTTATAAAATAATCATTTATTAGGCAAGCGTTGAATGAGAATCAGTAATCCAGAAAAAGTTACTTTCCCTCTCTGTCATATATGCAGGTTGGATTCGATGACCATAAAGGATCTTTCTAGTTCTAAATTTAGGATCTATGATTCTATATTATATATTGTATACCAAGGAGCCCACAAGAAAATTAAAAGTCACAGAATTCTTACAAAATTTTTTGCTATGTATATACTGAATTATATATGGATCTAAGAGAATTTAATTAGAAACTCACACTTTAAGTGAAGTTTTAAATTTTGATCCATTTCCTAAACTGTATCAGGTCTCATTAAAAAAAAATTCCTGAATCTAGAATAATGTTTACAAGAGTAAAATCAGGGCATAACCACTCCCAAATACGTAAATTTTCAAGAGACTTAAAGTTATTTGAGAAATGTAAATTAATATGAAAATAGCAAGAGCTAAAGGTGAGAATAAGGGTAAACAAAAAGCACTGGTAAAGTCAAAGAGCCATTGGAAAAAATACAGAAGACTCCAGGGCCCATAACAAGGGAAAGGAAGGATTGTGAATTTGATGTAGAACACAAAAAAGGAAGCTATGACATAATCTTTTCTTTTTAAAGTTGACTTAGGGGAGGGGAACAATTTGAATTGTAATGGGAAAGAGTTGCTTTTCAGGGATAAAAAATAAAAGCTATATGCTTTGGCAAAAACCTTGATATACAGCAGAAGAAATGCATCAACCTGAGGCAGGGACATAGAGAAATTACATGAACACTGAGAGGTGAGAGAAACGTAAAACAACAAGTACTATACATGTTAGTTAGTTATGGAATACAAAGTGTATAGTTGTTACATCAGTAATCAATCAAATATGAAAGTAGTTTGATAATCAACACTCTTGATAAATTGACACAGCAAACACTGAACAAAACAGAAAACCTAGGTTTAGAAAAATGCCATAAAAAACTCCAAAAAAGTATAAAATCAAGCAAGACCAAGGACAAAGATAATAAAAATGTAAATGCCCATACTAATCAAATTTATTTAAATAATGGCTAACCAGTCTAAATTAATCCAACAATTCAATTAATATCCACGTAAGTCATTAACAACAACCTTCCTTAAATGAACTACTGATTAGTTTCACCTCAACTTATACAATCAGTTGACGGCATTAAGTAAACTTCAATCCAAAAATTTTATAACTAGCCAACTTATATAATGACATTGATAATAACAAGAGATTCAACATTCAAAAAAAACAAAACCAACAAACTAACCCTGAAAATATCTGGAAGAAATTACTGTCTGGTGAGAAATCTAAATTCAGAAAGATATATCAACTTGAACCTCCTCCAAAATCAACTCTGTGATCTGCCTTACTGGGGAATGAAGGGGCACAGGGATATTCTGCCACTGTACTTTCAAACAACATCTAAAATATGTATTAGTAAATTTGTTATTTAGATACAGGTATGTAAAATTCCCATTAATTTTATGATCGACTTTTATTTCCATAATTTAATGGTATATCAACCTTTTAGACAACCCAATGATGTTAGTTTCTTCTGAGTTGACAAAAAAAGAACTAACTCATTAAAAAGAATGGTTACAAAACCTAAATTCTACTCAGTTCTCCTATAGCTCTACATCATGAAAATTTTAGATAAGAATATAGTTCACGTATATTCATGCTTTGTGAATGCAGTGTTAATGAAACATAGCCAGATAAAAAAGATCCTCCATTTGATAAAGGATCAGAATAATAAAATATATATATGACTAAATTTTAAAACTTGAAAGCTGATTTGGGATTATTTTATTAATGAGTATAGACTTCCATTCTGTGGTAATTTATCATTTTGTGGTAAGCATTATGTTATAATAGCACTTGAATATATAATCAACTTGATACTCTTCAATGAAAACTACTGGAATCAGAAAGGTAGTTATCCCTAAAAGCCTTCAAGATATCTGATATCTTAAAGAAGTGTATAATGCCATACTGTTAGCTAAAAATTGAGTTCCAAAAACCAAAAATGTTGGAGATTACTAATACACCGCACACCAGTAAGAGGGACCAGTGTGTCATGGAATAGGAAAGAAAACTACTAAAACCTTAATTCACCAATAATAAACTGGTAAGAATAAAATTCAGTGATCAAGAATTTTTCATACTAAATAATCTTACCTGTGTCATTTTGTTCTTAAAAAACTCAAGATACTGATTTCAATTTTCATCTGATCCTGTCAACGATGCCATGACAGGCCCTGCAGGAAGCAGCAAAAGATCAATGATGGAGCGGATTTCATGTGTTCTTACAACCAGAAATCTATCACAGGAAAGGGTATCCAAAAAGCTGTTTAAAAATGCTGAATATTAAAAATCTCTCAAGGTCTGTGTCACCAAAGCATTTAAGTGGTCCTTTTGTCTTTTAATAGGCTTATTCACTGTATTCATGAAATACCAACAAGTAAAGATCACAGGCAACTATGCATGCGAAATTTGTGAGTGCCAATTTTAGGGGACTGCCAGATCCCTAAGTCAGAAGAAATCCTTAGAGAACAGCAAGTCGTTATTTTCAACATTAGGTAGAATTAGCAACTATGTATCACTAAAATTAAACTGCAGAATATAATAAATATTCTGAAGAGTTAAAAAATGGGAACTAATTTTAACTATACTTCTTCAGCAGAGAAGCTTAGTTTCATGTCATCCCCTTATTCATTACAAAAGAAAAAGTATATCACTTTATGAAACCAATTAAAACACTTTCTTCCAAATTAAATTTTCCTTATGTCTGGTAATACTAATAAAAACTTAAGGAAAAAAATTATGCTATCAGTGATTCTAAAAAATAATCTACAAATTTAGAAGCCAAGTCTGAATTGTTCTTCAATAACTGATGATAATTAGCAGCAAATTAGTAATGTTAACAGAATTTAAAAGAGCCCACAGTGTTTATTATACACCCTATTCACCTAAAGTAAAACCCAATAATCTAAAAATTAATGCTAAAAATAGTATGAAATTCATATTTACCTTATGAATTTAAAAGGAAATTAATGTACAGTGACATGAGGCCTACACATCCAGATCTGGAATCATAACTGAAACTCCCCTAATGACATTCAGTGTAGCCACACAAATATGGTTCAACAAAACAAAAGGTTAAGGTGCAATGTACTTCAAATACATTCAAGAGGAACGAAACAAAGCAAGTTCAAACTAATCTCTGAGAGAATAATTGTTTCCTAAACTTTTTTTTTTAATTTGGACAGTTCAATTTTGGTTTTACTTTGTTAAACAAATCTGTGTTCAAAGATGAAGTTTCCCTATCACCTTTCACATACTTCTGTTGTCATGTGTGCAGGAACAAAAAATACCTAGCAAATTTTAGTGCCAGGATAAATCATGCTAATCAAAAAGCACCACAGCATTTTAATGAAAACAAAAAAGGTTCATTTTAAGATGAACAGTTTCTTACTAAGATAAGTTATTGTTCTTAGGTTATTTTCCCTATGAACTTATATCTACCTGCCTTTATTCAAATTTTTAGCTCAATGTTTTGTATCATTACAATATTTGCTTTTTATCTCCCATAAGACTCTACTTTTTACACTTTTTTTGGTACAAATTCCTTCCTTTAGGATGTAGATTTTAAAATAAATTGCCTCTTTAAAGACAAATATTTGGACATCTCTATTCAATATATTTAAAGAACTAGACCAAGAGAGAGAAACTTTACTAACATCAGCATCAAAAGAATTGGAAAAGGTGTCCTCTCCATTTCTGGTGTGCAGAGTTTGATACCATGACGCTGTGGCCTCTGAGGGTCAGATTAATTAAGCTTCAGAGCAGCTGCAATGCAACGTGAGAAGCACGCTGCCACAGTTCTCACCAGTCCAGCCCAATTACCTGTAGTATTTCAGCACTGGACGAGTGACAACCACCCCTCTTCTACAAAGTCACTTGTTCCCACTGGTCTACTGATAAATGTTAGAACAAACTAACCTCTTTTTGAGAAGGGCTGCATAGCTGAGTGCACCTGCTGCAGGCTGCAATGATGAGTCCCAGAGAGATGTTTGTCAGTCAGATCTCTGCAGATGTTGTTTAACTTTATGCTAGAGCTGTATCCAAAGATGGAAATGAGATGGCAATCAGGCACAAACCTCCCACCCCATCCCCCAGTGCTATTTCTAAAAGCTGCACTAACTCATAAAAGTTGTGCTTTTACCATCATTACTACACTGAAAAAAAAAAGAGAAAGAAAGAAAAAAAGAAAGCCTAAGACTGCATCAGTGTTTATGGAGAAGAAATACTTTTGTATCCTTTATGAAGAAATCTTTTTTTTTAAACAAGTGATTGAACTTTAATTAGTAAGTTACATTATGTAATATGTTTTAAATGTCCCTTTCTTTAAGTCTACAATGGAAAGAATCTGTCTGTAGACAGTTTTGGTTTTTTGTTGTAATTTTAATGATACCACATAGGCACTAACAGATTTCCGAAAGCATAGCTCTTTTTCTCCAACTTATTTCATGTAGCATACCTAGAGTGTTTCCATATTAACTTTCACTAATCCTTTCTTAAATTCTCTTTAACATGTATATGATAGTGTTATGTAGCATGTTTCCTTGTAGTAGGCTCATTAACTTTTACAAATTAAAATGTTCAGAATTCCACAAGGCTTCAAATAGCAATAAAAACCACTGAAAATATTAATTTGCAACAAAATATAAGTATCTGAAATTTTGCTATCATAAATTAATAATAGTACATATTACATTGACTTTTTAATTGCAATATAGTCTCAATGTAGTAATCATAAGATGCTGATAAGAATCAAAAGGAAAGCAAATATAAACTTATGATTTTATTTTATTGCAATTATATCTTCTTTCAAGACGTTCATATTACAATGTCAGTCAACATGTGTTAATAAATAATTAAAGAATTCTAATATTATCCTTAGAGCAATTGTTGATTGATGCTATGTTTTCTAGATATAGCAATGACCTGCCATTGGTGAAGTCCTTTATCATATGATATAGTTCAAAATCAAGCACAATAAATAAGCTATTTTCAGAGTAATTCTAATATAATTAAATTTTCTTTGAATTAAAAAAGGCAGTTAATCATTGCTTCTCCACTTCCCTCCCTCTGACCCCCAATCAACCAAACCACAATGTAACTGACAGCTGTCCTACTGAGAATACTCTCTGTCAGCAGAAGTGTTTTTGGCTTTAGAGTTTTTTTTCCTGGCTTTTTAATGATTACAACTACTGTGATTCTAGTTATCTAAATGATTTTGTGAGAAAACATAAGCCACAATGCTTTTAAGTTGGTTTGCCTTTCCAACAAAAGGAGAAAGTATTTATAACACACTTTGGAAAGTTAATGATAAAAAAATACTGAAATTGCACTATTGGATTTAAGTTTTATTTTAAATTTCACAATGCCAGGATCTTTAAGCAATTACAAAAACAGCAGGAACTGATCTTGTCATAACCACATTATTCTTTTGATCTCTAAAAACAGTATTATTTCTAACATGTAATCATCAAAACCAAAACATGGCCACTAAGATTTCCCTAACCGCGATTCTCCTACCTTCCCTTTTCCCCTCCCCCCAAAAAAACCATCATGAAGGGTAGGAGTGGGATGCTGAACTCACCAAAGGTAAATATTCACTAATTCTTGTTTTTACTTTGTAATCAACTAAAACATTTATCACCTTTGTCGTGACAAGTCATAAATCATCTTAATTTAGTCAATGATGTAATAAATTTATAAGGCCGAGAGAAATAAAATGAAAATATGATTTATGAATATTACTTGAGAAAAATATTTATTTGATACCCAATTCAACTTCCAAATCATAAAGAATAGGTTCAGATCAAATTGTTATCCAAACCAATACAATTGTTACCTTCACAGACTGACATATAGGATATTAAGAAAATTCTGCCTATTTGTGAGAAACATGACTGAAGTATCATGTACAAACAAAAACTAAGCAGGGATAACAAAACACATGTAAATCAACTTCTTAAAACTTATGTAACATACTTTCTATATGTTTTACAGATAGATCAGCTAGTAAGGTTTCTTGATATATATCTAAATGCTGATAGAGGTAGAGATTGCAGTAAATTCATAAAAAATTTAAGCATAACTCCTCTATATTGCAAAAAAGTTCAATTACCAAATCATGACATATTATATAATTGAAGGTAACTGTTCATCTAAAATTCAGTGAGTTGCAAAAAACAAGTAGACTTTTACTATAACAAACCACTGTGACATAACTGTATACAGAACACATGAAGAAATCTATTTGCACTGCTTAGTTAAAAAAAAAAAACCAACAACCCAAATAATCCCTCAAAAACAAGTGTTTCATTCCAACAGTAACAAGAAACATGCTGGATAAAAAGTGAATATGCAGTATAGCTCAAAGAAAAGCAAAACACAATATCCACTTGTAGTACCTTTTCCCAAGTGCCACATTTGAAAACATACATATTCACAATTCCATAAAATTTCACATTATTTTACTTGACAGACAATATGTTTTATTTTTTATCAGAAATTTTAAAATACAATTTACAATGCAATAGCTGACTTAGCAAGTTAAATTCATATCAGTTTGGAAAAAGTATTTTTTTCTTTGATTTTTCCACTTCATACTTTTAGTGAAAGGATGTTCAGAAAGATGTGTTTCAGAAATTTTCAAAGAAATTGTTTAGGAAATAAAGAGAAACAAAAACACAAGACACTTTTTTTAAAACTTGCTTTTTATTATTCTGGAGTGGGAAATTATTTATAAAAATGATCTTGTAGTGTCCTCATATTTACCCTTAAGTTTTGTATAAATATATCATTTTTTCTGTGGAAAAAATTCTAACTGAGCCTGGCAAGAGCACATTACACCCTAAAGTGAAAATTAACCTTTTACTGAAACAGAAAATAGACATAGAAAGATATATTTAGAGGTGTATTTTGTTTGTTTTTACTATAAGAAGAAATATGCTATTAGATTACATAATAAATGACATTTTCCCACAATGTTAAAACTTCTTCAAACTGTTGATGTCAGACTCAATAATAAATCTTGATGCAATAAACATCAGACATATGAATGCTAACAAGAAATTAATAGTAAGTAGATATACGTAAATATAAATGCATTTATACATACATACACAGAAAGCACAAAACAGACTTCCAAATTACTGCAAAATCCTATAAGGAATTCCTTACATCTCTGTGGAATCAATCAGACCTTTAAATTTTAGCTAGTCTGAGAAATGAGCAAGGTTCATATCACTAAAACTACACGAATAAGAACGATTGGTTGAAACACAGGAGTTGTTAGCTTGGGTGAATACCAGGACTTCTGAAAAATTCACAGGCTTGTGGACAAAGGCAAACAAAAAAGAGAATCTGAAGTCTGTCACAAGATAGATATATTTGTTAGATCTATCTATGTCACAATTGCAAGAATCTAATTAAAATTATGATTGGGCACAAAAATGAACAAAGTTCCTTATAATCTACAAAGCTTTATACTTAAAATTGATTCGATAGCATATGACTTAGGGATGATATTCCACCTGTTACAGGCAAAGTACAAGCTTTCTTTTATCCTGACATTTCACTCATGTTGTATCTGTTTACGTCACTATAGCACAACAGAAATTTTAATTCACCTGATTCTAACTTAATTTTTTAAAAAAGATATTTTTGCTCTATCTGAACAATCTGCCTTACAACTACTTAAAAGAGAAAAAGCAATTCCAGCTTAATCAGGAAAAAAAAAGACACATGCTGCTATGTAGAGTGCTAAACAAAAGACCTAATCCTTGGTGCACCCTTTCCAACCCACTGTAAATAAACTATATTCAAATGAAAAGGCATTTAATTTACTATTTGGAATATCCTTCATAAACACCAATTTTCTGTAACATCCCTGCACATCTGATACCACCTCATGTATAATGCAAGGAAGCGATTTCATTTTCATCTATTGACAGTGAATTTAATTTACCATTGCAGCTCTTTTCCCAGAACTATTACGGTATTAATTCTGCAATCAAGCTCTTTTGAGTGCTTTTATTTCTACTAAGAGTTTTCAAAATTCCACATTGATTCTTTCACCATAATATACCTTTCAAAATGTATGAGTATGAATATGTTAGCAAACTTTCCTAATGCATAAAGAAAAGTTTCAGAGACAAGCAAAGGCATCTATAAAACTACATATGCTACTAAGCCCTAAACTTTACAGTAACTTCAGCTCTATTACAGTACATTTTTGTTTCATAGATTTCATGTTAACCCACAATACAGCGAACAATTTACACAAGTAAATGGTGATTTTAACAACACTGAAACTTCTTATCCAGAATAATGATCCACTTCTGTCTACCAAGAGAATTGGCTATGAAAATGAAATACTCCAAACGTTCTGCTTACACTCATGCCAGCTGTCTTTGCTGTTATATAGAATTCAGTCATCTGACTGAATCTAGATCCCCGAAAGCAAAACAGCTTTGCCTTCCTACAGAAAAAAAAATCGGCAATATTGGTCACCTCAGCACCAAATTATCAACCTCTAGAGTGAAAAAGATACCACAACCAGTTGGCTATTTCTAAATAAAATCATCAGCCAAGAATGTATTACCTAGAAGAATTATTTTATGATAATTAAATCCCATTTGTTGAATAAGCAAAACAATAGACAAATTATCAACATTTTGGAATGTACAAAATATGATTCCACCACCCCCTCCTCTCCCAAAAAAATCCTCAGGGAAAAGCAAAAGTGTAATATCCAAGAAACTGCCATATTCTGTCTACTACCTGACTATAGTTACCACATCAAAATGTTCAGTAATATTTTAGGCAAATAGAGTAGGTATGTAACATACATTTTGAAGATGTACTTCTTATATAACACTATAGTATATTTTCCTTTTATAATTGTAATAAATACACATTATAAAAGAAACATCTGTAAGAGGCAATACTTATCCTCCTTACTTCATTCTAGGGCCAGCAAACAAAGCAATGAAGCAGATAGAAGGTACATAATGGATTTGGAAGTAAATGGCCCATTCTTTAAGAACTCCCCCCCCCCTTTATGATTTCACTCTAGTCTAATTGCCATCACAATGATGTCTGAAAACTTCAGAAGTACCCTCTTTTCTAATGCCAGCTGTCAGTATTTCTATCTTTAGAGTCTAGATTCCTCCCCCCAAAAAAGAATAGTCTTACAAAAACCAAAAAAAGCCCCCTAAAACAGTGTTATGATCTCAGTGTAAACCACTTTCTCTCACTTTAACAACAGGCAAAATCAAATCAATTTTAGAAACAAAACACAATAAACAATGTTTGATTCCTTATTTGTTTTTTGTTTCCCATAGTATTTATGGGAATTCCTCCATGCAGAATATCACACATGTAGATCTAGTCTATATCTCCTTGGGAATTCAAATAATGTGCTCATCATCATTGCACCTACCTGGGTAAAAATCTTTGGACTTAGACAGCTTGATGGTGGCTCCAGTTTCTTTTTGCAACTGAACAATTGTCTGTCCTCCCTTCCCAATTATAGATCCAGCAGCATAACTAGGTATGAGTACCTTTAGAAAATACTGGCCGTCTTCTGAAAAATGGAAAGACATGTAACCATGTTAATGTAATTGTGGAAACTTTCTAGCTTCTCCCCCAAAGAGACACAGTTAAAACAGTAGGCATACATTTATATAAAATATGATAAAAAAAAACCAAACCAACCAGTTTTTATCAAACAAGTTTTTGTGTACAAAATATATTTGTCATTGTTAGAGATTCTTAGGTTTGAATGTGAGCAAATAAAATCTAAACATATTTCATCATTTTGCAGTGGTACAGAAACAGATGACTAAATTCCAGTTGTTATTCCAAATGTGGAATTGTTCCAATTCTATCTGTGGTTACCATGGCAAAATAAAATTACCAATATAACAAAACTCCAGGGAATTTACATGGTTATAGATTGTAACCTATGTTACAAAAATAATACAATTAACAGTATTGTAAGTAATGACAAGCCATTTTTCATTAACAAATACATAAAATTAGTTGCTACTGCTAGCATCCTACTTTAAAGCATACAAAACAATTACCATGCTACCAAACAATCCACCAAAACTGCAGGGATTTTATTCCAGTCTTAAGAGTCAAGTAATCATTCAATGTGGTATATAGATGGCAAATCTAAGTAATCTTAATGTATTCCTTTAGTACTTCTCAGTCTACTATGATCTCTTTTAAGCTCATCAATTAAAAGACTCTAAGAATTCTTCCAAATGATCAAAAGCTTGAGTCACTTATTTAAAGTACTTAAAAGTGGCAGAACACCTAATGTTCCTACTCCAGCAAAGCTACTATAAAAATCGGTGAGATATGAAGGGGAGGGAGGGGAAGAAAAATTAAGTGATTTTATAAGATGACTCCAAAACGGGAAACTTTAATTTCTGTCAGATCTGACACTGTTCAAATGATGGTTCAGCCATGCCCATTTGAATATACCAAATATCTTAGGTGTACCATTAAAAATAACCCCATCCTTTGCTATTGTAAATGCTGGAGATAAATTCACCTCTGACTCGGTGCATTGTTAGGATGACTCCAGTGCAAATGAAGAGGAGATCCTGGTCCCGCTATAACTCATCTTTCAGGAAATGCAGGATGTTAACTAACAAGTCACCGAACCAGACACCCTCCTATTTCCCCCCACACATCCCATACACACCCCCAAGACAAATCAATGAGATATGTACACTGACAAGATAAGTGCAGGCAGCAGCAGCATGCAGTGATTTTTTTCCTTTTTCATTCAACTTGTGGCCCAAAGAAAAGGAATGGGAAGAGATTGTTTTTTTTTAATTAATTATCCTCTTATCCCAATCCTTTGCAAACCCCTTACAAAAGTGCCATTAATATATCTGAGCCAACTGTTTAAAAAAAAAAGATGCATGCAAGCGCGCATCTTGGATCCCACGATCCCCTGGCAGAGGGTTCATGTCATCCCTCCCTTCGCAGACCCCACTCCCCCCTCCCCCGCCCCTGCTCCCCTCCCCTTACCTAAGTATAGGACATTTAAAGGGTTACCCTCTCTACAGATTAAACAGAAAGATGGGTCTATTCGGAAAACGGTCGCCATTTTGATGAATGATAAACATAGAAATGGAAATGTTGGGGAAGGGGAGGAGGAGAGGGGAGAGGAGAGGAGGGGGGCTCTGGGGTGAAGCAGGGAAGGCGAGTGGGGAAGAGATACCAGGTAAGAGAGGTTGGTGGTGTCCAAGCCTGGAGAGGAGAAAGAGAGTGAGAGAGTGTGTGAGAGAGTGAGAGAGAGTGAGAGAGAGAGAGAGAGAGAGAGAGAGAGAGAGAGAGAGAGAGAGAGAGAGAGAGAGAGAGAGAGAGAGGGAGAGAGAGAGAGAGAGAGAGAGAGAGAGAGAGGGAGAGAGAG